>JAVLUX010000013.1:40557500-41157500 GCA_032164185.1 Moxostoma hubbsi | reverse complement strand
GAATGCGTGTCACATTCTTCCAACCGCTTGAGGTTAGCTTTAATGTTAGCGTTCTCTCAGCCCTGTCTGTAAACATACTGCTGTTCTCTATTACTACAGCATATATTCAAGAAATTAACTACTTTATAATGATATGACAACATGTACTGGATACATACCTTTTAGTAGGGGGGATGAATTGTTGTTCCACAAATCATTATCGGTGCCGATTAATGGGCAAAACAATATATCGGTCGACCTCTAGAGCCCTGACATGTACGTGTTCTTTGGCTGTTTTGTGTATTGTGTCTGGATTTAGACACTTTGGTTGGTTTGGTTTATTTACTCTGTGGCCAGAGTCCAGGCTGTTTTGTCTCGTGCTGTGTGAATGCACTTGGGTTTGTGTTTTTTCCTTGTGCATTGGTGTCTGTCTTCAGTGATATCTCCGCCCTCTCATTTGCCTTGTTATCTGTCTTGTTATTTGTTAATGTGTTTCACCTGCCTTCCTCATTTACCTCTTGATTTCTCCCTCTTTATAGTTCCCTCCTGTGATCTGTCCTCTGTCGGATTGTTTTGTTAGTATTCCTTTTCAGTCGTGTTTTTTAGTCCTGTTCGGTCTCAGCCGGTGTTTGTATTTTTCATTTAATAAAAACTATATTACATGCCTGCATTTGGGTCCTCCTTCCTGCACACCTGACATACTCGTCACATCAGGCCATGTCTATGAATATTAAATTGTTCAATGTTGATAAATGTGGGGGGTGATATGTTAATGTGGTTGTGAGGTCATAACCAAGGCAATTTAAAAAATAACAAGCCGTTTTGGCAGCTTATGCTGCATTCAAAATCAGATGTGATATTCCGACTTGATATCTATGATCGCGAACCACAAGGGCATTCAATAGTCAGATGCCCGGTAGACGACCTTTTAGCAGAAAAAAAAGAAAAAACTGCAATGGGCTCATTAGCTTAGCTTGTGTTCGGCTGTCATGAGAGATATCTTCAAGCAACCAAATTGATAAGAGATGCTACAATGCTTCCATTTGTTCTACAGGTGTACGATTTTATACATCTGTCTCTGCAAATATTTGCTAAACAGGTTTTCTTATCTTGTAATGTAGGAACTTTCACTCATTGATGGATATTATCATTGTAATTAGGAGTAAATCTCCATCCAACATCCCACCATGACCAGAATTGCCCTGTATCTTAGCAACTCAGCAGACGGTTATCGCTCTATAGGTATGAGTAGCAGCTTTCATCACAGAATGCTATTGGCTGCATCTAGAGGCCTGATCCAGGCGCAATGCAGGGTCACACTCCAAAAGCCTGACTTCCGCTTTGACCGTGTTTATCTTAATTTATGCTTTTTAATTACTTTGAACAAATGCTGATGCTGATCGTGGCTGGTTGAGACGGAAAGACACATGATGAGTTTAGAATGTAGAAATATCCCATAATACCCAAGGATTAATTCAAATTTTGGTTCCTCATCAGATGCAAAAACACACTTGCAGTTCTGCTTGTTTCACCACTATCAAGTGTGTTATTCCTGTTATGCAGAGCAATTTCAATCCTTAAAAAAATGAACATGCTTGTGTTGTAAAAAATAAATATTCTATCTATCTATCTATCTATCTATCTATGTAATGAACAGTGCTGGGATATTAAACAATGACTGTTTAACGCATTAAATAAAATTACTAAATGAATGCAGTATCCATTTTTTTTTTTCACTTCATGAAATTTCACTATTGTTTTAACCATTTCCTGTGGCTAAAATTGGCATATATACATTTCTAGGAGGTACACGCTCATCTCGACTGCACATATTACCACATAAACTGATTGTGCAGAGCAGTGCACGCTTATTTATTACGCATGACGCATGTCCCAGGCATAATAAACACAGAAGTGGATTTACTGTATGGAGAATGGAGACATCACCCGCAAGCAGTGAGATATTCCATTTGTTTTGTGTCTGTATGTATAGTGTCTTATTATGCATTGGCAATGTACCCTTAAGTTTATATTGCCAGTAAAGCTTGATATGAATTGAATCTGCTCATTTGATGCATGATTTTCTATGGCATGTATACATACTGTATACTTGAATCAAATATATTTTTACTTGTAAAAATGTGTCTAATTTAACTATTTTAATCATTAAAATAAATGATGACTAACCAATTTAGTGCAAGTTCTTTGAGACAAAGTATAAAGTAAATATATTTATAATTTAATGTTTGTTTTACTGTACCATGATTAATTACGATTAATCACAGAAAACTGTGATTAATTGGTAAATTTTTTTTTATAGTTACACAGCCCTAATAATTAAGTATAATTAATTTACTTAAATCATTATAACATGATTTTTGGCAAGACCACAACTAACACAATGGCAAGATAAAATACAGTATGCATAAAAGAGCTAATATTTACAGTATATATGTTTGCACTGTTGTTTTCCCACCAAAAAGTGATGTCATTTCATACAGGATGTTTTCATTTAAGAAACTGGCTTTTGTTTTATTACAAAAATGTAATAAAGAAACATATTACACTCATTTAATCTAACAAATATTATGTAATATAATAAAATAATGTTATATTTGTATATTACTAAAGAAAGGAAGGAAAGTGATTTTGAGGGCATCAGGGGAAAAACATCTATAAATGAATAAATCAATTATATGTAAATGTAAAAGAAAAATAATTGAATTTTTTCAAATATAAACACCTGTAATGTTTCTTAAAAAAATAACAATAATACAAATTTCAGAAGCTACTGCATAAGCACACAGGACGTGGTACAATGGACAATGGCAAGATTCAATCAATCCAAAGTAGTAAAATTATTGAAAGTTCACCCCATGTTCACATAATTGTGATATTATGATATAAGCAAACTAGCAAACATGATTTTCACTGTTAAAAATTGTGAGTTTAATACTTCATCCAGTATATAAAGACTATATTATTAGGACATGAAAATGTGCTGCATATTAGAAATGATCCAAAATCTACTAAAGTAATATAATAATAATGATTTAACTTTAATATTTTATTTAACTTTTTTGTTTTGTTTGTATGATTGAGATAATGGTGGTGATTATGATAATGCCTTGAGCCTTATTATTAGTGATGTGGAAAAAAATAAAATAAAGCAAAATGTGTTTGTGTGATCATTAAGGCTGAGTTGTGATAAATGGTTGAATCACAGCACATTAAATGCTCATTAAAAAAAACTGTAGGGTGTGTGTGTGTGTGTGTGTGTGTGTGTGTGTGTGTGGGAAGGGCGACTGGACATCAGTAAAAACTCACTGTGGGGTTTAAGTGGAAGTTCTGCCCGTTGGCACACACTATTAGCTGTGTGCAACTAATTTATGTATGCACAATTGAACAGATGATATGTTTGGAATGCTTCATGGTATACTTCACAGTATATGCTGTATGCCTGCTTTAAAAACATACTGTATGATACAGTATGCTGTAAGGAATGCTAAATGTTTCAAATAGTATACTACATTAATGTCGACTCAATAAGATGCATTTTTAATTCATCATGTAGCATGCAGATATCATCTTGTGAATAAAAATGATTATTTCACATTTTTATTTCAAAGTAATGTGAAAATAACTTGTCAAAGTTATATATCAAATAATGAATCATTAAGGAGATGTTAAATCCTGGTTAAATACATTTCTGTATCTAACATATTGTAGTATGTTAGATCTTACACCACTGAGTATGATTAAATAGGCCAACAAGTCTATTGGTGTATGTTCATTTTTTTATGTGATTGATTAAATTGAATGTTGATTAAAAATATTAATGAAAAAAAAAACAGGTTTTATATAGATAATACATGCTACGTGCAACAGTATGCAGTTAATACTGCAGCTCAAAGGAAAAATAGTGATAGTTCACAATCTAACTTTTTGGATTTTGATGCTGATATCTAGAGAGCAGGGTGATTGATGGCCAAAATAATACTGATATACTGTACAATTTATGAATTTAAAGGAATATATTTTCTCAAAAGCTCAATGGGGTTAAGATCCATAACAATCTTTTCCAATTATCTGTTGTCCAATGTCTGTGTTTCTTTGCCCACTCTAACCTTTTCTTTTAGTTTTTCAGTATCAAAAGTGGCTTTTTCTTTGCAATTCTTCCCATAAGTCCCCCTGAGTCTTTTCTTCACTGTTGTACATGAAACTGGTGTTTAGCGAGTAGAATTCAATGAAGCTGTCAGCGGAGGACATGTGAGGTGTCTATTTCTCAAACTAGAGTCTCTGATGTACTTATCCTCTTGTTTAGTTGTACATCTGGTCTTCCACATCTCTTTCTGTCCTTGTTAGAGACAGTTGTCTTCTGTCTTTGAAGACTGTAGTTACACCTTTTGTATGATTTTTTTTTGCCAATTTTAAGCATTGTATAGCCTTCATTCCTCAAAACATTGATTGACTGATGAGTTTCTAGAGAAAACTGTTTCTTTTTTTGCCATTTTTGACCTAATATTGACCGTAAGACCTGCCAGTCTGTTGTATACTGTGGCAACTCAAAAACAAACACAAAGACAATGTTAAGCTTCATTTAATGAACCAAATAGCTTTCAACTGTGTTTGATATAATGGAAAGTGATTTTCTAGTACCAAATTAGCAATTTAGCATGATTACACAACAATAAGATTTTGGAATGATGCTGCTGGAAATGGGGCCTGTCTGGATTTGATCAAAAATGAACTTTTTCAAATAATATTAGTGCTGTAATGTCCTGACTATACTTTGTGATCAGTTGAATTCCACTTTGGTGAATTAAAGTATCATTTTCTTTCCATAAGAGCAAAATATGTACATTATTCCAAACTTTTGGCCGTTAGTGTACACGAAAGCAAAAAATGTGCACCATTCATTGACAAGAATGTTGAAAGGTTATTAAAGTAACTGAAATGGTTAACAACTGATGGTGCTAATCTCAAAATGTCCAAAGATTGCTTCATATGCATGCGATTATTTGTCGCTAATAGTCTGTGTAAATGCTGATTTTCTCATCTAATGTGTGCACACAGGGATGCGGGACATGCTCCATATGATCACTCACCAGTGGCAGGAGCTACAGAGGCAAATTCGCCGTCAACACAGCTGGATGCTTCGTACACTGGACGCTCTCAAAACTCACATACTTTCCAGTGAGAGGGATGAGGAACAGAAAACACACAGTCATCACGACAGCTCTAAGGTACAGTCACTCACCTGACACCCAAACGTTACACTGTTACACATGTGTGATGTGAATGAGAATGTTCGACTTTGCTTAAAGGGATAGTTCACCCAAAAATGAAAACTCTCATCATTTACTCACCCTCATAGCATCACAGATGTGTTTGAATTGAATTTTTTGAAGAATATCTCAACTCTGTAGGTCCACACAATGCAAGTGAATTGTATTGTGACCTTTGAAGCTCCAAAAAAAGAGATTAAGTCAGCATAAAAGTAATCCATACAACTCCAGTGGTTTAATCCATGTCTTCTGAAGCGATCCAATTGGTTTTGGGTGAGAACAGACCAAAATATAACTCCTTTTTCACTGTGCATCTTGCCATTGCAGTCTCTAGGCACTATCATGATTTCAAGCTCTTTATGACTTTATCTCCTTTTTGAAGCTTTTGAAGTTCTGGTCACCATTCACTTGCATTATATGGACCTACAGATCTGAGATATTCTTCTAAAGATCTTTGTTGGCATTCTGCAGAAGAAAGAAAGTCATGCACATCTTAGATGGCATGAGGGTGAGTAACTGATGAGAGAATTATCATTTTTGAGTGAACAAACCCTATAACCTTATTTTAAAAATAGTATTTGAAAATGCAGTATGCTACTAGTTGTTCCAGCAACCCACTGACTAGCCGATTTTGAAAATACGTAGTTTTGTATATCCCTAGTTTACTGCTTAGCCTACTGTTTTTTAAAAGTATGTGAACAAGTAGTATACTACAAGTCGTTTAAGCAACCCATGACTAGTCAATTTGGAAAATATGTAGTTTTTCACATCCCAAGTGTACTGACATCCATTTTTTTGCATTTAAAATACTATGCAAAAATAGTATACTAGTAGTCATTCAAGCAACCCACCAACTAGTACTAATATTTAGTACTGCCTGTAGTTCTTTAAGTAGTATTTGAAAAAGTTGTATACTACTAGTCATTTAAGCAACACAGCGACTAGTTGATTTTGAAAATATGTCGTTTTGCACATCCCTAGTGTACTGTTTACTGTTTTTTTTAATAGTATGTGAAAAAAGAAGTATGCTATATTATTATTTCTTTGAATTCATGTTCAATTCAGCAAGTGTTATCCAGTTTTTGAATGATTTTTTTAATCCAATTTTATGTAAAAATGCCTTAACTTTTGACAGTCTCATCAAATATTGAGTTGTTAAAGCAAACGTTGAAATTGTGGTTAAAATGACTTAGTGTATTGTATTAGAGGAGGCAGTATTCCACATAGTATGCTCTATGTAAACTGCACATTTTAGCAGTTGATCATTCCATATTGTGCACTGTGTACATACTACATATGGTAAATGGACTGCACTTATATAGCGCCTTTTTAACCTTAACAGTATTCAAATCGCTTTTCATTGTGACACATTCACCCATTCACACACACACATTCATACACCAATGATGGCAGAGCTGCCATGCAAGGCAGCTAGCCTGCCATTGGAAGCAACTTGGGGTTCAATGTCTTGCCCAAGGACACTTCGGCATGTGGAGTCGTGTGGGCTGGGATTCGAACCACCAATGTGATATGAATGAGAATTTTCTGTCCATAAATGAGCTCAAATGCCATGGCACGAGACATTTGATAGCTCTCACAAACACACACACAATTATGCTTTAGAGGCAGCGCACAAGTCTCAATTTATACTTCGCATTTAATGTGTAATTGCAGTCATAGTTATTTCAGAGACCAATTTCTCATTGTTTAATTGTCAATTGTGATTGGGTAATTGCACTCCAATTAGATGTCGTGTTTGTGTGTGTCGGGACCCTGAGAGCGAGGCCTGGCAGGAACAGCGAGGTGTGTTTGTGTTTGTGCGCGGCATGTGTAACAGTGGCAGCTTTAAGAACAGCGTGATCTCGAATGGATTTCCCTCGGGAGTGTGAGCATCACCAGGGCGCAATCTTCACTTCTCCTCGCCGCCGTAATCTCTTCTGCTTCATCTGCAGAAAACCAGAACAAGGGTCTCTCTTTCTTTCTACCACTATATTTCTTTCTCTCTCATTCTTTCTTCTCTCATTTTCCTTTTTCTTTAACTGCTCAAACAGAAATCTATTGCTTCTTTATGTTCGCAATTGCATACTAATATAGTACTCTTACTGTTTTTGCTGTATGTACAACAGTATGTACTGTATACTGTGCACAATATGAAAATTTGAGCAGTATACACAGCACACTGTATGGAATAATGTACCCACTATGCAGTCAGATGTGATTTTTAATATCTCTATAGAGTGCAACAGTGGCCGCCCACTTTTTCAGCCTTCTTGGTTTCCGGAAGTATTTTTGTCATACATTGTTTTCAATAGTAATTTCATAAAATCCTTTATAAAAGAGTTCTAAGCCATGAACCAAACCAACCATCTTCGAGATGAATTACAACATGAAAAACTTTCATTTAAAGCAAAACATAAATTGGTACAAGACTTAAATGAGGGAATGAACTACAGTCCCATGAAGCATTGTGAATGACATAAATTATAAATGATGGTAAAAAACAAAACTATTAAAGCTGTTGATTTATAAGTATAGAAACAATATATTGCAAACAATTCAGATATATACAAATATACAAGTATT
Source organism: Moxostoma hubbsi (assembly GCA_032164185.1). NCBI lineage: Eukaryota > Metazoa > Chordata > Actinopteri > Cypriniformes > Catostomidae > Moxostoma > Moxostoma hubbsi. The sequence goes on along the minus strand of JAVLUX010000013.1, from coordinate 41,149,650 downwards.
TTGAGAGCGACTCGATTGCTTTAGCAGAAGCATATACTATTGAATAACCTCTGAGCTTACGGTAGGTCTGTCTTTAAAGGTTTATGCTATCATTTCAATTCTTTTCCCCAATGGAGACAAATGTAAAGAATTTTTACTTCTGGAAAAAGACTTTTGCGCTCTGTTTTGAGTAATTATTTGAAACGACTGCCAAAAGTTAATATATTTTTACACAAAAATTTGATTTAAAATTGCAAAATAACTGTATTGTTCCCTTTGAAAAAGCTACACTTATGATGCTGCACTGAGTTAGCACTTTGGAAACAACTTTAGGTGTGACCAGCTGTGAATATGTGTGCAACACGTCAATGAACATTGACCGGAATTTATAGCCTCTGCCGGTGACATCATTGGATGCACCTGTAGCGGGGCTATAAATAGATATAAACAGATCTTTTGTCTTCAGATCACTCTGTGTGTGTGTGCTTCATGATCCTGTAAGAAACTTTTCTACTTTCCTCTGCTAGGAGTTAGATTTTGTTAGTCAGTGCGCAGATACCTTTCTCTTCTTTCTCTAAAAAAAAGAAAAGAAAAGAAAAAAAGGAGAAAATGACTGAAAGACAGAGCAAGCGGTGTGTGTTCACTTGTCTACGCTCTATGGCTGAGATGGACACACATCAGTTTTGCTATGTATGCTTGGGGGAAGAGCATGCTGCTCTCGCGTTGGGGCGGGGTGGGTGTGAGCATTGCGATCTGCTCTCGGTCAAAATGCTTCACGCTCGTCTCGCTTACTTCCGAGAGTCGACGCCCACACTTCACTCGTGGGGCTCTCGTATGGATCTGGCTGAGGAGCGAGAGACGGGTCCGTTCCTATCTCTCACTCTCTCCCCAGACCCAGCTGGTCCTTCCTGTGATCCTGAAGCGTGCTCCGGTGCCTCTTCGGTTCTTGAGGGGGACCTTGAATCTCTTGAGTCTGCGGACTTTGAGTTACCCACCTCCGAGCATTCCTGGCATGATAATAAATCATCGGAGGAATTACTTGAGGTGATTACTCGTGCAGGCCACGCTAACAAGAGACCCCCAAACGCTCCAAGTTGGAGGACAGATTTCTGTCTGGTGGCCAGGGGAAGGGAACGCCTCATCAGTCCCTTCCCTTCTTTGATGACCTCCATGACGAGCTCTCTCGTTCATGGAGGAAACCTTATACTTCCCGTGTCTATGTGCCCTCGACGTCGATATATTCGACTATCGTGGGTGCTGAGACATGGGGGGTATTCGGTGATGCCGCCGGTTGAAGAGACACTTGCGGGTTATCTCTCGCCGGGTTCGGCATCATCGTTAAAAAGACCCTCTCTCCCCACAAAGCTGCGCAGGACTACCTCCACTCTTGTAGGGAAGGCTTATCAGGCAGTGGGTCAGGCTGGTGCTGCCCTGCACACTATGGCAGTGTTACAGGCATACCAGGCTGATCTGCTGAAGGACCTGAGTGCGGGTACCACGCTCGATGAGGAGCTTTCTCCGAGCTTCGTCGAACCAGGGATCTCTCTCTCTGTGCGACCAACCAGACGGCCCGTGCCATTGGTCAGTCTATGTCTGCTTTAGTCAGCACGTAGAGACACTTATGGCTCAACCTATAGGGCATCAGAGATAAGGACAAAGTTTTCCTTCTTGATGCCCCGGTTTCGCCTTCTGGCTTATTTGGGTACACTATGAATAATTTTACAAGACACTTTATTATCATAATGATAATTTTGCGACATGCAAATGGAGTACTAATAAAGAGAAGACAAGCACAAAAGAGAAACTTCTTGTTCAAGCATCGTTTCTGAGGCTGTTGCATGTCATTCGCCATGTTTGGTAACATATACATCCACAAATATTTAGAATTAAGCAATGTCACGATGCATGTAAAACTTGAACTGCTCCTTGGAAATAAAGCAAACTAAACTCAGAGCACCTCCTGAGATGGTCTGAGATCATTTGCAGCGATCTCACAGACAACGTTTTTCTTGCCAACTGTTTTCAGACGTCTGAAACAGAGAAGAAAGAGTGAGAACTATATACATCCGTGTGTAAGAAGTGCTCATCAGCGGCAGAGCGCCATCGAACAGAGTGAATCAGACATGCGCATTGGCGACTTTTCTTTCATCTGTTCTTCAAAATATAATCAAGTGTGTGTTTTTCAAACATACGTCTTTGTGTCTAATGGAATTTCTTGTCATATGTCACTCCAGGATGTATTTTATAGGTCGCCTGCCAAAGTCGCAGGTAGCAAAATTACCCGCCTCTGCGCATGAACTACCTGCATTTGGCGTGCTGGCAGGTGTTTATTTCAAACCCTGTATATACTGCTTCTAGTTCATTTTTCAGACTTGAACTGGAAAATCAAGTCAAGCACATTGCATTGAGGGATACAATATACTGTACATTTTGTTACTGTAGCAGGTCATCTTGGTTTTCAGATGATAGAATGACATTCCGAATATTATATCCTCCTTTTTTTCCCATTTGTGTGCGCTGACATAAATAATGGTGCTTTTAAATTGTTTTGTTGCAATTAGAAATCACCACAATCAGTGTGATCAGTCAGCGTTGACAGCCATTAGCCGCTTGGTTACAACAAATTAACAGAGAGAGGGGTGAGTGATTCATTATCAGAGAGCTGTTAATGATGATCGGATGCATCACCTAATTAGAGACAGGCCGGAGGATTGTGGGAAGGTCACACAAGGAGCCACAAATCTCTCTCTGTCTGAGCTAGGGTGGGGCATCTAGACTGAACCATGTATGGTGGGGCAGAAGTTGTGAAAATTGATCTAGGTGGGACCTTGAGTTGGGCTTAGGGCCGTATACAATGCAGGTATCACAGGTAAAACTTTGTGTCTTCGATTTCACTTCGGTTACCAAGCAGGCACTTTGGATGTGCACATTTATATTTTATTTGGCGAGACGGTTTTATCCAAAGTGACATACTGTGCATTCAAGTTGTAGATTTTCTTTTAATCAGTGAATGCAAACCTATGACCTTGGCGTTACTAGCACCTCTTCCAGCTGAGAGACAGGAACCTTTCAGATCTCATTCAGGCTTGCATGCATTCAAATTTGGGTTAAAAGCAGTAATGGGAAACGCATGTTTTTCATAAAGCACTTTAATGTTTGGTATTTGACCTGGAAAGTTATCTAAATTGTCCTTTTGAGGTGCAACTACTATTTTAGGTGGAGGAATTTGGTACGATATTAAGATGTTTAGTTTAAAATGACAAGTAAATAAAATTTATAATAAAAATAAAACGTAAGCTGATATTACCCTTAGAATATTTTACCATTTGTTTGTTCATTCTTGTACACACATATATTTTGAGTACTTAAAGTCTAAAAGTCATAATCCTTGTGTTAAAACTTTACGTTTATTGAAATGCAGTGCGTGCGTTCACTTAGGTCAAATACTCAAACAAATGCTATTCGAAAGCCTGTCTCGGATCGCCACATGGCCCATAGATTCATCTTAATGGAAGCACAGGGAATTCATATCACTTTGCTGAAACCTGTGTTTCACTGACTAAACAATATTTGGAAACTGCTGTCAAGGCGCTCTTTTCAATGACAAGTCCTCCCGTTCGCTATTAATTCCAAATGCTTCACTACAACAGGTGTCGTTTGCGGTCATTAATTTGTATACCGCCTCAGTCAGACACTAAGTCTGTCCCCAGAATGCCATTAAGGGGTGTACAAAGCAGGCCGGGTGCTCTCTCGACAGCCATAACGGTTTGTTATTATAGCTGAAACATATGTTCGCACCCACGTCTTGCCATTGTATTGCGCCGTCTAAATTATTTTCTCAAGACCATAAAGTTTTCAAATGGCTGGATGCTGGTCAAATGGAAATCCTGAAGGAAGCCTGTCTAGTTTAGTTATTCGTCTCTAATTAAACTGTAGGGGGAAGATCAAAGCAACGAAGGTGGGTGTATGTAGTCATTAACAGCATGAAGCGCCAACAATCGACTCGCAATAACATGGTTCTCTGACGAGATAGACAGACAGACGGATGGATGGACGGATGGATGGATGGATGGATGGATGGATAGATAGACATGATAGATCTACACAACAATACAACACAGGAAGACACACATGACATTGCTTAAATCCGCTAAATGTCACAGTATATCAGATGACATGGAGAAAAGGATAGGCAGCAGGTGAAATTTCTATGTCTTACATTTGTGCAGGGATTCATAGGTAATATTTGATATTGTGTTAATTTGTGCTCTCATATTCACGGTGGGAATTCTCTGATCCGGTGTCAGGCTATGACACGTGTGTTCTTTCCAGATCTTAAGATTTTATCCACCTACATGTAAAGAAAGGGCTTCCATCCTGTCACCATCTATTACATCTGCCTTGCTTTCATTTCTAAGTCAGAAACGCACATATTTCCATGTCAAATATACTATCACTAAACCCTGCTTTACCCATATAGACACCTGCCATTCAGTTATTTAGATTAGACAAACCTACCCCCTTTGTCATAAAGAAGTGGGACTTAAAGTAAATGAATGTATTGAAATTGTTGTTCAGAAAAAGTCATATACAATGACAGAGTGATAATGAAAATGCTGACCTCACATGGAAAGGGAGACTGTTCCAGAGATTAGGACCTATCACAGAAAAGGCAGGATCGCCTTAGATCTATAGCGACAATGAGGAACCCTCAATAGAAGTTGATCAGAAGACCTGAGAGCTCTAGTGGGGGAGTAAGGGAGGAGAAGATCACTGATATACTGGGGTGCGAAACCAGATAGTGCCTTGTTGACATAAAGCAGAATTTTAAAATCGAACCTGAATTTCACGGGAAGCCAGTGTAGAGACACTAAAACAGGAGAAATGTGATCCCTCATTCTTGACCCTGTTAAAAGCTTAGCTGCCATGTTTTGAACAACCTGTAGGTGGGATAATGCAGTTTGAGGGAGATGAGTTGACACTAGTCTAACCTTGATGAAATTAGTGAGTGGATCTCAATTTCAAGGTCTTAATTGGAAAGAAAATGCACTGATCTGTTTATTGAAAAGTAATGAGGAGTATAAAATCACTCCAAGACTCCTTACATGATCTTGTACATTCAATGACAGAGGACCTAACTGGGCAACCAGGCCAGGTAAAGAGGACATTGTTGAACCTAAAATCAGAACTTTAGTTTTGCTTTCATTTAATAGTAAAATATTGTTTGCCAGCCAATGTTTAATATCTTTGAAGCAATTTAAGTTGTTATCAAATGAACACTTCTTGTCTACACTCACTGGGAAATAAAATTGAGAATCATCAACATAACCGTGATAAGATATGCTGTACTTCTGGAAAATAGAGCTCAGAGGAAGCATATACAGGGAAAATAGTAAGGGTCCTAAAATCGACCCTTGTGGGACACCACATGATAATTGAGCCGACGTAGAAGAAAAATTCCCTAAATTTACAGAAAAGTTCTTTCTTTTAGATAGGAGGCAAACCACTGGAAGACCATACCCTCAAGATGAGTGAGAATAATATTATGGTCGATATTGTCGAACGCTGTTAATTAATTATAGCTGTCACACTGGAACTGATAATCATGAAAACATATTTAAGAAGATGTGGTGAAAGAATATCCAGCTTGTAACTGGAATACTTCATCTTTGAGACTACATCTGTTAATGTGCTGACGTAACTGGTTGAAAGTGAGTCAGGGAGCTGGAAGGGGACGGTATTAGTTGTTGATCAAATTGTGAAGGAACTATAGCAAAAAATAAAATTGCATAAATAAAATGAAGCCTACTTTTAAGACTTTTAAGTTTTTTTTTTTTTGGACATCATTCTCAGGACACTTAAGCACATTTTACCACCCAATTTTCATTAACAGAACACATCCAGACGTTTTATTGTTCTCACTGTTTTTAATGATGATTCTAATGATTCTAAAACACATTTGACTGTATTTAAAAAAAAAAAATCAATTAACCTCACTCACCTGAAAAGTTACTGATTGGTGCGTAAAACAAGAGCTATTATAAAGACGAAAAAAAAAAAATATTATTAGCAATGTTTCGATCAAAACAACCTTCATCAGGCTTCAAAGGTTGTGTGACCGAAGCACTGGTAATACATTTTTGATCGTGTTTTGCAAGCTATGGAAGTGTGCATGATTTTTTATTCTTTTGACTGTATTAAATTTAAAAATGATGCTGTTAAACAGTAATTTATTCCTTTTTTTCTTCTTAAAATTGGCTAAAATTGAAAGTGCTACCAAGGGAGTACTAATATGATGTGTATACCCTCTATATGCATGTATGGATGTGTGTGAGAGATAGACTGAGTTTAGTTCACTTTAAAAGGGTCAGAGTTCTTTTGGAGCATTCACATTTAAGTCAAATATCTTGCAAACCGCTCTCATACCAGTCAAACAAATGCAGTGTGAAAACACCCTTAAAGTCACTGCCCCCATTTAGACCATGTTATTTCTCACTAGCTAATCTAATCCTATAACCAAGCTTACCAAACGCCCTCAGGTTAACAACCAAGCTACGACATTAACATTTACTTGTATTTTTTTTTCGGGTCACAGTTTCCACACACATCCCCTTTACCAGTTTATCGGCTTGTTGGGCACCTCCTCCACGGCCTGAGGAGTTTGCAATATCTGTGTCCCTCTCGCAGCGACTAGGCACAGTGCAGGCCCTGCCAGCTGTCTGTGGCATATTCCTCCTCTGTCATATGTATGTATGTATAAGGCAGGCAGGACTCTTATCGGCGACTCCTCAGAGACAACTTGTCTGCCCTTGGGCGGTTATTTCACCCCTTGCTCTGCGCTGAACGTGGCGCAGTCAGGAGGAGGGAGAGAAGGAGGGCCGTTCTGTTCGCTGGCATATGTTAAAAGCAGCCATGCCACACTACGCCACCTAGCCATGCATATGGAGCAGGCTGAGGTATATCAAAGTCACCATGTTTAAAAATTGACCCGGGGTTATTGCTGGTGAAAATGAAATTACAGGAGGTGGCAGCTGAAGTTTGGAAAGAGGGGCCTGGCCACCTCTGTGTAGTAAGTGCAGAGTTCACTCCAAATTAAACGTTAGTTTAGAAATTGGGAATTTAAATTGGAGTTTTAAGGGTTTGATGTATATATAGCCGCAGTGTTACAGAGTTATAAGTTTGATATGGTCTAAATTGAGATTTTAGGGTGTAAGGCAGTGTAAAAGTTGGAGTCTGGCAGTCATGTATTTGGTTTCTCGTTTTACTTAGTCCCTGAAATAGTTGCAAAAGAGCCACTTAATCAAAAGAACCCAACTTTATGACATTCTGGTCCCTAGATATGTCTCAGGTCCTTCTTTCAAAGTGAGTGTATTGAATTTTTGTCCATCAGTGAAAAATTCAGCCTGATCTCATGAGAATTATGTGTTTTTTTGTCAAATAATATTATGTGGTTCCTCACAAGTGTCGTGGCAGTTCTGTGGTGAAATGTGGCTAAAAGAGTACAATTTTCTCCCAGATAGATGAGGTTTTTAAAATGAATGCTCTATTGAGTTTTAAAGGGGTCATGAAAAGATCTTTTTTCTAGTTTTATTATCTTCCTTGAGGTCCACTGATAATGTTAAGGTTTTTTTTTTAGCACCAAAACGGTTATAATTTAGTTATATATGATAATTTTTCACCCTGTCTTTGGTCCTATGACTGAAACACTCTGTTTTTGATTAAGCGCCTCCTGAAAACTTCTACGGAAATGCCCACTGTTATTATTGGTTAACATTGTGCTGCCCCTCGAAATCAGCCATATTTGAAACTCAACTGGAAGACAATAACAACCCCAAAATATTATAAGATTGTATGTATTATGACCAGTGGTTCACAAGAAATCCATGCTGATATCAGCCGGAAAAAAAACATTCAAATACGATGAAGACACATCCACATGACGCACACACAAAGTCCAAAGCACGGTGTGAACTAGATGCACACACATACAGCATCACATTGCTGTAAATGCATCAAACCGGTCAAAGACATCCATTTAGCGCATATTTTTATACACCAACAATTAAAATAGTGCAGATGGACGAAAGAACGCATCCATGACACGTTTGTGCTCAAAACAACAAGAGGTGGCAGCTGAATAACAGAGAATGGCTTTTCCTTTTCAGAGTTGTAACTTGACACCGCATCTTTTATAAGCGGCCGGAGATATGTGTCAAGCTGTCAAAGATGTCTGTCTAGTCTAGTACATGAATATATACAAAAATAATCTAAAGTAGTCCATATGGGTCCCCTTTGGTGTTCTGGAATATGAGGCCACATTAGACCTATTTGTCCTGCTCTCTCTCTGTTCACAAACTGAAGCACCAATGTGCGGGGCCAAGGGTGCAATGGTTTTAAGTAGGCGTTGATGTGTTTCGCTGTAGAGGCGGTCATGAATTAAAGTACCACTAGTGATGTAGTGTAGTCGCAGAAATGGAGAATGAGGTGTTTTCGCAGCTTGGTTTCAATAAATGCTTTTATTGCATTGAGTATTAAGTTTTAAGTTCTGAAATTTACTGTGAATTTAATGTCTTTAAATCAACAAAACCGACCTCCCTACCCTAAACCTTCAACCTAAACCTTATCGAAAGGGTCACTAAAAGCAAATGTGAGATGATAAATGCAACTGCTGAAGCAACCACGTGATTTTGTGGTGCTTCTATGATCTTTCGGCTCACACATTCATCAGGACCGGTCCTTTTGATCTCAAGTGCTACACTATCATTTGAGCTATGCTGTTTGATCATTGTAAATGTAGCTGGTTATGTAACTCAAATGTTAAAATACTTCTCCGTACGTTTGAACTTTAGTAATAGTGATTCGATATCAAAAGATAGCATTTCTTGAGGAACAAGGCGAAAATTTATTGTTTATGAACTGATAATCTGTAGTTTTCTCAGATTATCTCGTGATTTGTTTGAAAGGGTATAAAAGTAATTGTTGTTGTTGTGCTTCTAGTGTTCATTTCACTAGAAAACTGCTGTGATATGTACTAGATATGTACTATGTATTATGAACTAGCCATGTAAAAAAACACTTAAGACAAAATAAAATGTTTAGGTCACTGTGTCAAGTTAAATATAGTTTAATATTCAATCTTTAAACACATCTTGATATCTCTTAGTTCGCATTTGCGCTCCTTCAAGTGTTTTGAATGCAAGAACGTAACATATGTCTGTGTTGTGGGTTGTTTTCTTCACTGTATAAACTGCACATTGCCACACAGCTGAAATTTCACTTACTGCCCTCTGGAGTAAACAGGTGGTACTACAAGCATGCATTTGTCAGGAATCTTCCTTATTATGGTCCGGGAGCATTGCGATTAATTGCGTACATTTTTTTAACGCATTATTTTTTGTAAAATAAATCGCTCTGAATTAACGCATTAAATCGACAGCCCTAAAAAAAACACTTAGCACAAATGTATTCGTAGTTCCGTGATCCTATAAGACCAGGTTGGGAAAATTACATGTTGAATTGCTTAGAAAAGTATTATCGCACCTCTCCTTAACAAGCCACACGCTTTGAGGCATCATTCATGTTTGTTGCACAAACAGTGCGGGATAATGTACACGCAGATATTTAATACTTGGGGTTAGAGATTTGAACAAAAGGATGAGCAGAAATAACAGCCTTGCTTGCTATAGCAACCACCACTAATTAATATTTGGCTCATTTAAATTTCTGTCCATGTTTGTATATCCATCTCAGACTCATGAGCTCGTTTAACAGAACTTTTGTTAATTTTGAAAGACTTTATATTTGTCCAACCCCTCTGAAAAAATATTTATTAACATCTACATGAAAATGAAAAATAATCAAGGACCCAAATAGGTAATAATTTATTCTAGGTCTCTCTGCTTATATACGCATGCAAAAGCACTCCAGAGGTAATTCATAAAGTGACTTAAAACTGACATACCTCTTTTAGTGTTTTTTTTTTTTTTTCCTTTGCCAGAGGCAGTTTGACAATTGAAATGAATGTTTTATGAAAAAATTAATAGTGCCTAGATTTTGCAGACAGTTTCAAATATTTAATCACACAAATGATATGAATTAATATGCAGGCGAGGTTTAATTCATATTCATTTTTGCTTGCAAATGAGATGTACGGGCAACGTGTTTTGCAATGAATATTGTTAGTGCGGCTTGAATATGTGGCTAGTGATATGTGCACCTCATAGCTGCCTTCCTTTGTTTGGCTCACAGTTGATATGTATTGGTCTGCATATATTGTTTTAGTGTCTTCTTAAAGGGATAGATCACCCAAAAAGGAAAGTTCTGTCAACATTTGACATTTGACACCTCATGAGTGTCGTTTCAAACCCGTTTGACTTTCTTTCCTCCGTGGAACACAAAAGGAGATGTTTGGTAGAATATTAGATCTTAATGAAATTGATTGGTGACTGAGACTAACATTCTGCCAAACATCTCCTTTTGTGTTCCAGAGATGAAAGAGAGAGAGAGAGAGAGAGAGAGAGAGAGAGAGAGAGAGAGAGAGAGAAAGAGAGAGAGAGGAGAGAGAGTAATTTGGCTTTCGAACTACATGAGGGTTTGTAAATGATTGCAGAATTTTCATTTCAGAGTTCAGCAGGAGAAGTGAATTATTGTACTTCTGTTTTTATGAAGAATTCATGCAAACATGAGGTTTTTCCAATCAGTCTTTGACATGTATGAAGCCGTAAACCCCTGCCAATACTGAAACCCTCCTCTTGACTTAATTAGCTTTTTTCATCCTGTGTCCTATGGCTATGTATCGTGCCTGAGAAAGTCTAGAAGAATAACCAGATTGTATTATTTTTTCATTTGTAGTCTGCATTTCGCACTTGGCAACCGGATCAAAGATTACCCAACTTGCTTGCAAAATAAAGCAACAAGGACCCCTTTAGGCTATAATTATTGGAATCAGAGAGATTTTTGTTGTTGTTGAAAAAGACACAATGCATAGGGAGAGTATGTCTTTTCCTTTCTGTAAATGTTTAGTAAATTCTGTCAATCTTTGCCTTTTCCTTTGATACACAAAAATGGTATGTTCTGGGTGGTTGTTAGTTGGTAGGGGTTTCTTCAAATCCCTAACCATGAGTTTGAAAGATAGTAATCGTGATGTTCACCCTAGCAAACACCACTAATTGCATCCACGGGATAAAAATCAGGATAAGTCTTATATTCATTGCAGTCTAAAGTGGCTTTTGCATGTTTTACCATTTGCTAAATACTGACATTCAGACCTTTATGTTACTGAAGGTCTTGCTATGTCTAGAATGAGCGTGATTTTGATGTGGAGACATCGACTGAGGAACATGTTGGAAAAATGGACATTAATAATTGCATTCTCTCTCTCTCTTTCTCTCTCTCTCTCTCTCTCTCTCTCTCTCTCTCTCTCTCTTTCAGTAGTGAGCACTTAGCCTTCAGTCACTGAGGAATAATTGTCAATGAATATTTAACAAGCCTTCAGTAGGAGGGATAGGCATCAGAGAGGCATCAACGCTCGCTCTATTATTAATATTGGAAATGGTATATACACTGTAGTCAGTGGAGCAGAATGCATACTGGATTAGCAACTGAAAATGATACAGATGTGAATAAACCAACTCTGCTTCAGTCCTGCAGCTATGCAGAAAACAATGCAGATTCTATCTTTCTTATTTTGTAAAGGGGTGAATCTTACAAAATCTGTCAAAGAACATTTCCAGGTCATATTTCCCCACAAAATGAAAAGTGAAATTTTGCTTAAAGAAAATGAAGCATATATTTAAACTTTTTGCGATGTGACATTATTTACATGACAATTATATACATTTCCCTTCAAAATCTCATTACTGTACAAAGTCATCGTAATACAATAAAATAAATAAAAATAAAATAAACGGTCATTATTTGACATGATACTGAAACGACATTTATTGATGCTTAATTTAAATATAGAATTTTATTACAGTGATTTATACTGTAATATAGTGAATTACAGTAATGAGAGAGAAAACTACACAAACAAAAAAAAACAAAACCTCAAAAGTAAACCAAATGGACGCATAACAGTAATGACAATTTGAGGGTAATTGGATGAATTCTGAAAAAATCGAGACTTAATTTTCTTTATGCAAAATATAATTCCTTATTTTTTGTTTATTTAATTAAAAACGTAAATTTTTGTTCCTTATATACAGTAAAAAGAACTGTATTACAGTAATGAGAATAATATCAATTACCCAATAACAATTTGTAAAAAAAAATATTTTTACAAAAAAAAAAAAAAAAGAAAATACTTAAAAGTAATGCATATTTTTTCTTAATTTAAATCAGCATTAATTATAGCCAATAAAGCAATACTACTATGGAAAATACTTACCTACAATTTATATAATAAATCATTAAATCATTTTGTTATTTTTTATTTTAACATTCCAATAACGAGAATATTTTTTTTTTCATTACATGTACATAATTGTCATGAAAGTAATGACACAATTCATAAAAATCATAATGATTTTAATAGAAAATAGTTTCTTATACACCACCTTGTTTTTATTTTTCCATGTACTATCTTTCTCTTTGTCTCAATCAGTATTGCTTACGGCCAAACTGGTAAACATAAACCTGTCGGCCATGTGTTGAAATACAGCGTGGCGGAATTATCTTATCATGACAGCACATTTAAGCATGCCTCTCAGGTAAGATCGCCTCCCATCATTCCCTCAGAGTCCTCGACGACTGTCTGAGGCGCTTCATGTTACCCGCTCGCTCCCTCCCTTGTCTTGAAAAGATATAAAATTCTAATGTCTGCCCTCTGGTTCCCTTCCTCCTGAAATCTGGCCAAAGCACTGAAGGTATGCACGCTCACTGACATGCATGAGAAGGAAAACAGCGAGATGAGGTGAAGGCAGGAAAACTTGCTCATGAAATTTCCAGTCCTGGAAAAATAAGAAAGAAGGCATAAAATGCACGGGCTCTACTTTGGTATCTGTATGTATCTTTTATAGAGGCGGCATTATGCTACAAGCCCTTTGTTTTGTGCGTTTGGATGCATTGATGAGCCGTTATGATTTCCCCTCAGCTTTTACGACAGGCTGCGACAGATGCTTTGACTTGTAAAACATTATACTCTCAGAATCAGGATTGGTGCTCAGACTAGATTGTGTACGCTCTTAAAAATAAAGGTTCTTCAATGGTTCTTTGCAGCACCTTCAGCGAAGAACTATCCTCTTGAGTTCTTGAGTTGGCTTTATGATTTTCTAAATGTTACATAATAGGTTCTTCAGATCAATTTATTGGTTGTTGCGTCAATGGTTTTCTTAAGAACTGAAGAAGAAAAAGTTAATGTGGAAATGAATATGAATAATAATTTAAAATAAATTATTTTAATTATGTTCATGCTTTAAAAAAGACAACATTTAAGGTCAAGATACATTCTTTGAAAGCAAGTCTTGTTAAGTATGTTAAGTAACTTTGCTTCGCAGGTAAATGTATTTTGTTTTAAGTATGTTTGTATCCTTTTTATATTGGAAAACAAGACAAAGAGACTGATTTTTGCAGTGTAGCTACTGTTTAGATTATTTAAGATTTAAAATATTGTGTATGTGGCTGGTTTGACTGACAGTGATGAGGTAGCGAACAGGGAAACATATAAATCTTCATCATCTTTGAAAACAGGTGAAGTATGTCACATTTTGACGGAAACAAACAGCTTGCTCTTGAGACGTTACGCAGATGTCATGTGGCCTTGGTTGGAAACAAACTAGATGAGGACTCACACGATGATTGAAATATGTATGTGTGTGTAAGTAATTGTGTTTGGAAGTATCAGCCAACACTTCAAGAAGAATTTAAAGCATGGTACATATTTGACTCCCAAGAAAGTCAACAAAACACTGGGCATGGGTCTTTGAGACCATTCACACCGAACATGTTTTTGCATCCGTCTTCACTGTTTTTCATTTGTTTTTCTGTGTCTTTAAGCGTTGAACCACACTTCGCTGTTTATATCAGGGTCTCGCGCAAGAGCGACACATGTTTTTAGATGCCAACCTCTGATGAAACCTCTGACATGACTCAGCGAAACTACATCTTTAACATTGACCTCGTCTCAATCCCATGCTAGCCTTGTTTGGCCCAAGGGTAATTGGCAGGCCAAATGCCATTGGCTAGCACAATGAAGCCCCGGAAATGACAGTGGGAACGTAACTGGCCCTGGCACGCACTAGCACACGCTCATATGATATGATAGGGGAAACACTGCTATTGTATAGTTCAGACACTTACCCAAAGTTAAAAGATACATGCACATTTAGCAAAATGCAATACAATCTTGTAAAATATTTCAATGTGGGCATGTAGAATATTTCTAAATGTGTATGCAACATTATAGTTAAATTTAAAATGAAACACTAATTGTTATATTTTAGTGATAGAACTGATAAACAAAACATTCTGAGAGATAGAGAGAGAGAGAGAGAGAGAGAGACAGAGAGAGAGAGAGACAGAGAGAGAGAGAGAGCGAGCGCAGAGACTGCTATGAAATGGAAGTTGAATTTTGTGTTACTTAAGAGCATCTGTTATAATACAAAAGTACTAAAATGATGCTTGAAATTTGGCAAAACAGTTCTGAGTAATAATGACAAACAATCCAGTGTTTACAACCCAAGTGTTGAATACATCAGATTTATTGTTGTTGTTTGTTTATATAAAACTGTCTTTGCCTTACAGATAATAACTGGGACATTTTCACTCATCAGGAATGCACAGTTATCATTTCAAAGTCGGATACCATTCCGTTGTTTCCTCTTTGTTTTCCGAAGCCTATGAAATCCATTACAGCATTGTGGCAGTTGCAAATGCTGGCTTTCTCTGAACACAGAGAGGCTTGTCTGCGGGATTCCATTTGATTTATGCTCCAGCTGTGATATTGTTACAAAGTACGATAGTGTCCTTGACCGTAAATGTAGGTAAACGGCAGAAAGGGCTTTATGAAGGTCTGTGTATCAGAGTTTTCGCAGAACTGCTCCATACCTTTATGTTTAGTTGTGCTGTGGTGCAGGCTGTCGCCCGGGAATTCTGCCACTGATGTGTGTCGGAATTCTGTGATCTTCCAGAGAGCCGAGTTCTGTATTCCGGTACACAGCTGATAAGGTGTAATAGGGCAGTGAATCACGAGGGTAGCTTAGTAGTTTTGAATATTAGTATGCATTTCTTTTATATTTGACACTTTTTTTATTTTTTAAAGAAATAATTGGGAGAAAAAGATACAGACTCAAATAATGAGTCAAGAAAGATAATTTGCCACACAGGAAATGGAAGGGAAAGGGATACAGTATATCATGCTGTTTGCTCTGGTTGTATACTACACATTTTGGCAAATGTATTGTTGTACATCATGCAGATATTTAATGCATACATAAAATGTGCATACTGTGCACAGTATGTACTGTATACTACATACTGTTTTCTTAAAAAAAAATTAAAAATATCATATATATATATATATATATATATATGTGTATGTGTATGTGTATGTGTATGTGTGAGTGTGTGTGTATGTGTGTATATATATATATTATGCCTTAGCCTGAGCTTCCTTCTTGCTTGTTGAATGTGTGGGGTGTGTGACACTGGCACCAGGGCAGTGTATTAAAAGTGCTGTAAGCAATTTTTTCATGGAAAGGTATGATTAATAAAGTAATTTTCCTACTCCCATAAAATGTGCATATTGTGCAAATTATGTATACTACATACTCATTTAAATTAAAAAAATAAAATAAAATAATATATATATATATATATATATATATATATATATATATATATATATATAATATATATATTATAAATCAGAGAATATAGTCTCTATATATAGGACAACTCTAACCAAGGGGTTCTTAAACTTTCTCGACCCAGGACCCAAATATGACATTTTGTGTTTACCTGGGACCCACACTTAAAAACCATGTAATATATTCATTGGCTTATACTTTTTTATGACTAATGCAATTGTGAGAAAGACTCTTTTTTTACCTGCATAATAGGCAAACATTATGGTAATACAATGTCTTTTTTATTTAAATCAGTCTATAAAATAATGAATTATATTTTGCTTAAAGGAAATAAAGCCTATATTTAAAATCATTAAGATTGACTGTAAAAAAAAAAAAAAAAAAATTCAACTGAAATTGAACATTTGAACATGCAAAAAAAAAGAGTTAACTAAAACTCAATCATGCATCATATTTTGCAACACCTATAAACATGTGTAATGACAACCATAGTTTCTGCCAAAATCATAGTTATAGATATCATAGTTACTACAGTTATTATTAAATAAATAAAAAATACAAATAAAAATAACATTCTTTTTTTTAAATCACAGTACTCTGTGCTAAGGGTGGGTGATGTACCAGTTGCAGTGTTACCAGATCTCTCAAGAAACAAAAGGGACCTGGTCTGGAAAAACACACTCAAAATAAGGCACTTACCTTAAACCAAAATATGAGGTATTAAGCAATTCTATTTTTCCCCATGTGGGGAAATTATCAGCATAGAAACGATCACATGCATAGTATACTGTAACCTATACAGTATAAAATAATCTGACATGACTTCTGATTTTCAGTATTTAATAAATGTCTTCTTAATATTTCAAAAATACATCTAAAATCAATTAATTGCCCAAATCGCTCTCTCATGCGTTCATGCACACACTGATTAGGCAAGTTTTGGACTAAACATCATCTTATGCGGGCCGGAATATTTTATTTTCAATATTTAATAATTACTTAATGATGTTATTTAAATTATTTGTTTTATTACAGATCTGCTTCTCATTCAGAACCCAGCAGCATCAAATCTGTGTTAATGCCTCATATTTAACAATAATTCAGTGAAAACCACTGAGAAATATGAAAAATTACTTCATTTTCGTTTTTTGTTTGTGTTCCTTGGAACATTTTCAGTCCCTAATTGAAGAACTGCTTTTCGTCTTGTTCTGACAGAATTATCGTGGCTTTCTCTCGAGCAACGGGTGCTGCGTGAGGAGATATCGTCTTATTATGAGCGACTCATTACTTTGAACTTGCGCACATAATTTATCGTGCGTGCTTCTCACTCTTTCTAATTGATATAAAACAGAAGCAAACAACGACAAACTAAGTAACCCATTGATGCATCGCCTCAGCATCTAACAGCGCCTCCACCTCGCTTGATATTACAAAGAGAGAGAGAGAGAGAGAGAGAGAGAGAGAGAGAGAGAGAGAGAGAGAGAGAGAGAGAGAGAGAGAGAGCGAGAGAGTGGGCCTATCAAGTGATAATGCAGAGTGATGTCATCATAAGAAAACAGCCAAACGACAGTCCCGGCCAGTGCAACAGTGTGGAAGAGTGGACTGAACAGAGTGCGTTTGTTCTAAGAAATGTGAGTTACTCTTACTAAGGAAATAGTTGCACATTTGTTAAAATACATCGCAACCCAACACGTATGGCTAGGTCACTACCCATAGATTAAGAAACACTTTTGTAACTCTTTTAATGTCTTTCTCCATCAGTCCTCTTTGCCTCTGTTGTCAGTTTCCTACATCTGTTTATGTATAAAGCA
The DNA here is from genome assembly GCA_032164185.1 of Moxostoma hubbsi. NCBI lineage: Eukaryota > Metazoa > Chordata > Actinopteri > Cypriniformes > Catostomidae > Moxostoma > Moxostoma hubbsi. The sequence continues at coordinate 41,132,054 of JAVLUX010000013.1, read as the reverse complement.
GCCGCCTTGTATCTTAAACGCTGCTTATCAGCCACACTGTCTTTTCAACAACGACAAACATTCTTTCCATTTATGACACCATTGAATTTAAATGACACTTAATCGTTCCGAATTACCCAAAATTATATGATTACTGCTAATTTTCCCCAACGCGTTAACATTTGCATGCTACATGTGAAGTGAATAAATGAGCTTGACTGATCTAATGTTCTTGTTTTGGAGAAAACTTTCGATTGATGGATCGGAAAACGAGTTGGATTCCACGTTAAATAGGGATGAAACATTAGGATAGACTTATAATAAATACTGTAGTTTCAAAAATGTCACAAAAATCAAAAATTGTGTGCGTGTGTGATTTTCTCCCCTTTTCTCCCCAATTTGGAACGCCCAATTCCTAATGCAGTTTAAGTCCTTGTGGTGGCGTAGTGACTCTCCTAAATTCGGGTGGCGGAGGACGAATCTCAGTTGCCTCCGCGTCTGTGACCATCAATCCGCGCATCTTATCACGTGACTTGTTGAGCGCGTTACCGCAGAGACATAGCGTGTGTGGAGGCTCACGCTATCCTCCACGGCATCCACGCACAACTCACCACACGACCCACCGAGAGCGAGAACCACATTATAGCGCCCACGAGGAGGTTACCCCATGTGACTCTAACCTCCCTAGCAACCAGGCCAATTTGGTTGCTTAGGAGACCTGGCTGGAGTCACTTAGATTCGAACTCATGACTCCAGAGGTGGTAGTCAGCATCAATACTTGATGTATTGGTGTTTACACTGTCAAATTTCCACATTGTGGATAATAAAGTCACTGAACTGAACTGAATCTCAGTTCCCATGTGACAGATTATCATTGATGTCAAACCTTGCAAACTATATGAGAGCTACTATACACATTTATGGTCCTGATTGTCATATTTCGGAGAAAATCAAACAGGCTTGGACTGACATGAGGGTGAGTAAACAATGACAGACTTGTAATTTTTAGGTGAACTATCAATTTAAATAGAACTCCAATATCCTTTGAAAATCATAGATTATGTCAGATATTTTCAGTTCCAATGTCAGAACTCTCCTTGATCCTATTACGCATAAGTCACAGAATCCTTGTGTTGCATTAGCACTCAGCTAAGGACTTGAGGTGTCAGGGACCACGCTATAAAGATTGCATTATTTTTTTCCACGAACACTCTTCAACAAATCATATTTGATTTCATGCGTAATTAGTTTGTCCATCAGCAGTCAATGGGACCCTGTAGCTGCGGTATCTGCAATATCTGTGAGCTCTGATGAAAGAGACTTGAGGACAACAGCAAATATGCATTAGAACAATGGCACGGTTCCGTCCCATCGCTCCGGATGAACTAGAACTCATTTCGTACAACTGCCGTTTGTATCTTTGCTCTCTCTCTTTACCTCGCATACAGCAGACCCCGAACATGGCAACACAGACAGCCTTCAATACTTGATAGACACTCTGCCCTTCATATTAAACCAAAAGATTTACATAGAATTTGAAATGCTATTTTAATTAAATATTAAGGTAAGCAAAAAATGGATTTGGTTATAATTACATCAAACATCAAAAAAGTATCCCCCCTCCACCTTTTTTGTCCTGCTTGGACAGCAGAAAAAGTTCGAAGCCTTATTTAAGTGTCTAAGAGATGCAATCTAATTGAATTCTCCTCTCTAAATAAACAGTTCTCCAACCTTTTTTCATCTGGGGGGAGAAGAGATGATGGAGGTAATCAATATTTCTAGCATTTTAATTAAAACCGTTAGTGGAATAAATCAATTTAATTATCAGTTAATGAAATACAAGGTAATTTACCTGACAGCAACTTTGAAGGTGGCTTACTGGTTGGAATGAGAGCGCTGGTTGGTGTCACAGCCGTTTAGCAGCTGCCAGAGCTCAAGTTGAGAGTCTCCTCTGCGTGTTAACCCCTCGCTTGCCATCTACACGTCACCCAAGTCATCTTCTGCTATACACACACAACAGCACATTGATACGGTCTTTTATAGTCTATAACTACAGCTAATAAATATCAGATGGAGTAAAGTAGGCTTTGTCTGGTGGACGTGTCAATGGTCTGTGTTTATTACAATTTACCATGGTATTTTAAAATATACCACAGTACTGATTGAGTTCCATATTTATACACCACGGTGTGTTTGTGTATGGTCCTAATAAAGTGCCTGTTCTGCTGTTGTAGGCCATTCGCCTCAATGTTCGACATGCTGTGCATTCTGAGATGCTGTTAAGCTCAATATTATTGTACAGAGCGGTTATCTGAGTTACCGCAGCCTTTCTGTCAACTCAAACCAGTCTGGCTATTCTCCATTGACCTCTCTCATCAACAAGGCATTTACTTCCACAGAACTGCCGCTCACTAGATGTTTTTAGTTTTTTGCACCATTCTGAGTAAATTATAGAGACTGTTGTGTGTGAAAATCCCAGGAGATCAGCAGTTACAGAAATACTCAAACCAGCCCGTCTGGCATTAAAAATCATGCCACGGTTCAAATCACTGAGATCACATTTTTCCCAATTCTGATGGTTGATGTGAACATTAACTGAAGCTCCTGACCCATATCTGCATGATTTTATACATTACACTGCTGCCACACGATTGGCTGATTAGATAATCACATGAATAAGTAGATGTACAGGTTTTCCTAATAAAGTGCTCAGTGTGTGTATATCTATATCTATATATATCTATCTATCTATCTATCTATCTATCTATCTATCTATCTATCTATCTATATATATATATGATAGAGAGAGAGAGATTTAGAAATATTTATTGAGGATTTATATTAATTATATATGCAGATTTACAGTTTTATTTTCAGACCTTTAACAATATAATAAAGATTTATAACTATATGTTAAAATGTACAATTATTCATTCAGATTTATAACTATATATTCAGATTTGCAATTATATATTCAGATTTATATCTATAAATTCATATATATACATATATATATATATATATATATATATATATACACTCACCTAAAGAATTATTAGGAACACCATACTAATACTGTGTTTGACCCCCTTTCGCCTTCAGAACTGCCTTAATTCTACGTGGCATTGATTCAACAAGGTGCTGAAAGCATTCTTTAGAAATGTTGGCCCATATTGATAGGATAGCATCTTGCAGTTGATGGAGATTTGTGGGATGCACATCCAGGGCACGAAGCTCCCGTTCCACCACATCCCAAAGATGCTCTATTGGGTTGAGATCTGGTGACTGTGGGGGCCATTTTAGTACAGTGAACTCATTGTCATGTTCAAGAAACCAATTTCAAATGATTCAAGCTTTGTGACATGGTGCATTATCCTGCTGGAAGTAGCCATCAGAGGATGGGTACATGGTGGCCATAAAGGGATGGACATGGTCAGAAACAATGCTCAGGCAGGCCGTGGCATTTAAATGATGCCCAATTGGCACTAAGGGGCCTAAAGTGTGCCAAGAAAACATCCCCCACACCATTACACCACCACCACCACCAGCCTGCACAGTGGTAACAAGGCATGATGGATCCATGTTCTTATTCTGTTTACGCCAAATTCTGACTCTACCATCTGAATGTCTCAACAGAAATCGAGACTCATCAGACCAGGCAACATTTTTCCAGTCTTCAACTGTCCAATTTTGGTGAGCTCTTGCAAATTGTAGCCTCTTTTTCCTATTTGTAGTGGAGATGAGTGGTACCCGGTGGGGTCTTCTGCTGTTGTAGCCCATCCGCCTGAAGGTTGTGCGTGTTGTGGCTTCACAAATGCTTTGCTGCATACCTCGGTTGTAACGAGTGGTTATTTCAGTCAAAGTTGCTCTTCTATCAGCTTGAATCAGTCGGCCCATTCTCCTCTGACCTCTAGCATCAACAAGGCATTTTCGCCCACAGGACTGCCGCATACTGGATGTTTTTCCCTTTTCACACCATTCTTTGTAAACCCTAGAAATGGTTGTGCGTGAAAATCCCAGTAACTGAGCAGATTGTGAAATACTCAGACCGGCCCGTCTGGCACCAACAACCATGCCACGCTCAAAATTGCTTAAATCACCTTTCTTTCCCATTCTGACATTCAGTTTGGAGTTCAGGAGATTGTCTTGACCAGGACCACACCCCTAAATGCATTGAAGCAACTGCCATGTGATTGGTTGATTAGATAATTGCATTAATGAGAAATTGAACAGGTGTTCCTAATAATCCTTTAGGTGAGTGTGTGTATATATATATATACAGGTATATATATTTTTTTTTTTTTCAGATTTACTATTTTATTTTTGGATATACAAATATTTATTCAGATATAAAATAATATATAAATGTTTAACTATATATTTTGATTCATAAATTCAGATTTATGACTATTCAGATTTACAGTTATATTCAGATTTATAGCTATATTTTCTGATTTAAAACTATATATTCAGAATTTATAAATATATTTTAGGATTTTGTTTTATATTTATTTATCGTTTGGCCACCATAATATATATTGACACACTATATTTGAATTTACACAAATGGAAGCAATATTTGAGAAGTGTAATTTACTTAACTTTTTTGGTAATTTTTGGAAAAGAGTAGCTAGGAAATTCTGCATGACATCACTTTTTGTGTTCTACACAAGAAAGAAATTAAAACAGGCTTGGAATGACTTCAGGGTGAGTAAATGATGACAGAACTTTAATTTTTGTGTAAACTATTCTATAAAAAAATTATTTAGAAAATCAGAGGTCATGTCAGATATGTTCAGTGCACATGTCAGAACTTTCTTTAGACCCCATATGTCTTCCTTTTAGAGCATGGCATTAGTAACACCAAGGTCCTGGGTTCAATTTCCTGGAACCAAACATACTGATAAAATGTATACTTTCAATGTACTGTATGTCACTTTATAGAGTTAAGAGCATTTTCTAAATGAATAAATGTTTTATGGTTTTACATTAGTAACAATAACTGCAGCTAACAGAGACTATATTAAAGGTGCTGTGTGGAAGATTCAGAAACCCTTGTTATTAATGACACCTGTGGCCATTAATTGAACTGCAGCTACCTGTTGCTCGTGCTTGTGCACACACTCCATAGGGACGCGATCATCGAACAAAACAATGACGTAACGTGCAAAGAGACTGAACACGATTCACAGGCATCATGCTGACAGATGAGGTAGCATAATTAAAATGACACAGTTATGATTGTTTTACTACAAACTTTGAGACTGTATATTATATTTGACTCTCCAGTGCTGGAACAGGGCTAAAACAAAGTGTTGATATTGGTCTGAATATGCAAGGCTGTAGATTGAAGTAATCACTTTTCTTTACATGATACGCTGACTGCATACGATAAAGCTAGCTAGCTAGCCAGCTTTATCAATAGCTGTTAGCTAAATTTGGTGGATGATGACAGTAGCTGTTTATAAAACAGACTGTACATTATAAATATGTTGACACAATTCAGTATTGATGTGATTCCATCACAACTGTCATTTTGATATATCGATGCGCTATTGTTTTTTAATGATAATTTGTATAAATTTCTGTATAGCCAAGTTACATTACACTAATGAATGGAGCTTGAACATTGTCTAGCATTCATTTCATGTGTTACTGTAGTTTACCTTGCTGAATAAATACAGATTAACATTGACTGACTTTTAGTATAAAGAGAAAATTGTTGAAGTAATTTGAAAGTTACGAAGCAAGGTAGCTTGCAATTCGTCAGCGTTAGCAGGCAAGATCAAGTTAGCTAAAATTACAATGATCAATCCTTATGGCGCTATATTTCACATGCTTTGCTTTTATTTAAGCTTGCCTGTCCAATAAGAAGAATGCCAATTCAGGGTCGGTTTTGATACCCAAAAACGAACGAAGGACCCTCCAGGAATGAAATGGCCCTGCCAGTGTTCACTCGAGTTTTCGCTCGACCATGATTACGCTTAGCCAGACGGGATTCAGTAGATAAATGTTTTTTGTTTGTTTGTTTGTTTTGGCTTACTCTGAGTTTGTGTATGAGTCGGTGTTGTGCTGGGTGCCGGACGTTTGCTGGATTCCATCTCTAACATTATTACGTTAACGTTACCTAGTGTTGCGGTTTGTTGTCGCTGTTGAATAGCGGAAGAGACACTACTGTCTGAGGCAAGGCTATCGGGAGCGCGCATAAACATCACATCCTTTGAATTTTCCCGGCAAAAGCGACCCGCTCCCTTCGCATGAAATCACAGGCCTAGGGAGTTCATTACAGGCCATTCACACATTGGCAAAAAACATTTTACATATTGCATCTTTAAGTTGGCAGAAACTATGGTTGCCATGGTAATTTTTTGGGGGTAACTTTTAGTATTTGAGTAACCAAAGGGTAGTTTTCACATAAACTGAACATATATAAGCTATACTACAGTGAAATTACTTTACTTTAATGTATGTCAGAAATGTATTTTTTTTAACTTGGTCATCTGAGCTTTTCAGAGTGTGTGTAACATCAGTAACTGTGTGTGTGTTTAGAAGCGAAAGCTTTTAGCGTATGTGGAGGTGGTGCTGGGATTTGTGTGATAGACTTTATTTCAAACTCAGTTTTCTGGTGTTGGGGCAACAATAGTCTCTCAGCAGCCCTTCCTTCGCCATTTGGAACAAATACAACAAATAATAAATAGAGATATAATGGGGCAGAGAATGGAATTTTACTCGGCCTGCAGCACTTACCTGAAATGTGCAAATAATGGTCTAGGGCATTTGTCATAGCGAATGCTTTCTGGAGTTTTTGTCCTACTGTTAATGAAATAGTAAACTTGGCTCCGTACATTACGCTCGGGCTTTATGCATCGATCTCTGCAATTGCTTTCTTTGTCTTATTACTAAAATCAATTTCCCTCTGTGATTGCCAAGAAGAGCATTTAAAAGCACTTACTTCATGCAATGTTTTCTAACTCCGTTCTCCACCTCTCTGGCTTTTATTGTTAAGCGACAGTCCTTCCAACAACAAATGCCCTACTAATGGCATTCTTGGAAAACGCCAGACAAATATTACAATCGGACGTTGAAGGAAAGTCAGTCAAACTCATGTGAGATGTATGTATGTCAATACGGTTTTGACTTAAGTGTGCCTTATTGTTGGACATAAAGCTCATTTTTAAGCACTAATATATAACGCTTAGTATGATTTACCCAAGTAGGATGTAGATCTTTCCCAAGTAGAAAGTACTAGGACTACTTATATCTTTATTCTCTGAATTTCTCTTTCTATCTGTTTCTTAGACACATACAGACCTGAAGGCAGTGGCTATGACGACTGATGTGTCTGTGCTTTAATACACTGGCACAGTGTTCGAGTTGCGTTCTGTTGCAGTCAGGAGCCCAATATATATCCTCTAGATATCAGTCTGATGTAGAGCCAGTTTAGTTTCATTTGACCACAATCCACTTTGAAAATCTACCCGTTTCATCTCACACCCAATAATCAGCTCATTTCCACTTCCCAAACCTCAAAGATACCACGTCAAGGTAGCTGCGATACCATCTCCTTCCGATTTGAAATTAAGATCAGATTTTTTTCTGTTACTTAATTATTTCCTAATTAGTTTGCATGTTAATTAAAATGATGGCTAATGTTAATTACCTGTAGTAATGGATTCTCATGTAACACCTGCCTGAAGCGCTTGGCTCCGTGTTTAAAATATCTTCATCTAAGCTGTTTGACGTATGCGTCTCACTTTGTTGAGAAGCGCCGGGAAATTGAAGTCAGGGGATTTTTGAAGCAGGTCGCACTGAAGTAGTCAAACCAAACGCTTTCTGTTCTGCTTTCATTTGAAAGTAATATTTGTTGAGAGGATTGGCATATTGTGATTATATGCATATTTGTAAGCTTGTGTTATATGTGATGCGCTATCTATTAGACAGGTTGTTCTATGAAACTGCTGCCTTTTCAAATGTGAAAAGTAGGTTTTCTTTTTTAAATAATATGCCAGACAAGTGCTGCGTTTAAGTGTTAAAAATGTCATTGTGCCATCTCAAGAGAAAGTAATACATTTTTGGGAGATATTAATGGCAGAAAGAGAACAGTGTTGAAGTTTGAAGTTTGACATTACAAGCCTTGGGTTCAAGGTGATGAAACAACAAGATGCGTATTAGAAAAAAATTGCTGATATTTCCACAATATATCATTTGTATTGATCATTATAACAGGGTTGCCATTTTAAGATCACCCTCAAACATAACAAGACTGTACATAAAGTGCTAAAAAAAAGGCATTTGCTTATTCTTAAGGAATTCAGTTTGTAAACTTGATTGATTTTTTTGATTGATTTGTTATTTTTATATATTTATTTATTTATTTTATTCGTTTGTTGAATTATTTAGAATTTATTTAGAATTTTTATTTATGTATTTTATGCTTTTTAATTATTATTTAAATTTTTTATGGAATAATATATTACTTTAAAAGTGGGAAAATTATGGTAACATGAAAAGCATTACCTTTCAAACTTTTTTTTTTTTTTTTTTTTTTAACTTTTATAAGTTATTTTAATAATACCTTATGCCAACTAAAATCTATAAATATTTATTGATCTTTTATTTCAATTTTATTTACTAAAACAGAAAGGAAATGTGTAAATAAAGGGGCGGGAAAAGGACATAAAAGCCATTCCCATGAGAATTATTTTATTATGTTTTATTTATTTATCGTCAGTCATTTTTATGCATCATTGTACCCATTTTGTTTAATGACATACACGTTTTCTCCTGTTTGTGATGGCAACATTGCAGATCTACTTTGACATTCGTGACACACATCTGGTGTGATTGCTTCGCATGCATGACATATGTAGCTAAGCAAACCAACACCATTATGAAGTGAAGAATGGTCTCTGTTAAATTTGAAAATGATGATCACTTGATCAATATGACCCCCTGCCTGACTAATCCATAATGTGAACATAGTTCCAGACCCTCGCGCCTCTACCTACATGTATCTTGGGTTGCTTCAACTTCATAGAAGCAAGGATCAGCGATTAAATGTCACCTTTCAGCAACAACATTAAATAAGAAGCAGCAATTTACCTCCTAGCAATTGCTAATTTCACGCCCTGATAAATGTTGCAGGAGCTAAAGCTTTCAAGCTGCCTCAGATATTTCTTAAAGGGGCAGCAGCATACGCAGGTAAAGACCCATGGGGACACATGCATGCTTTTATATCAAGGTCAAAGGCATTGCTGACATTGTTTTGCTTGAAGATAAGTGTAAGCCATGCCTTATTACTAATTAAAATGTAATTAAGACCTCATCAATTAGATTTAGAGTGAGGGCTTTTTAAAAATTTATATTAAATATGATGTATTAATAACTTCAGGTGCATTGGAAGATTTTTGACATTTATCAGGTAATGTAAAGCGACAGATGTCCGATTTCAAGCTACATGAGCAACAATGAACGTTGACGTTGAAATGTGGGGGATACAACAAAGTTAAGAAAAGTTTAACTTCATGAAAATTAGATGATGGATTCTGCATTTGAGTGTTCTTTTAATGCCTTGCAGTAAAAGGAGCCACTCGTCTTTTTGATAAAGAAGGGATGGCGATATAAGCAAAAATGTATAGCGCTATTGAATTTTTTAATCGACAACAAAATGTATCACAATAGACACATTTTTATGGAAAAGTGATTCTAAGATTAGAAAAAGTTTTTTTTTTTTTTTTTAAATAACGACCTTAGTAATGGATAATTTGTACTGGTTAAAACATTTGTACCGGTATATTGTTTTAATTGGCTTATTTGGTATGTTACCAAGATGGTCGTGAATGATTTGACTTCCCTTATGTGTACATTTTATCCACGACTTACTGTTTATTCTGCTTGATCTGACTTTTATTGTAGCTATTTGTACATAACATTTAAAATTACTTTACAATATGGACGTATTGACAGCATCTAAAGTGAATGTTTTTACATATTTACAGGTTTAGAAATATTAAAATATTTGCAAATTATTTATATTATAAATATATATTTATATATATTTGTATATTTGTAGTTACATTTTTACTATTTTGTAGATATTGTAGATCCCTTAGCTCTACCGCTACCCGTAAATATAACTACTTTTAAACAATAAAAAAAACATGTAACAGGCAAACAAATTTACAGTTAAAATTATTTTAGTCATAATCAGTGTTGGGTAAATTACAAAATGTAATCCACTACAAATTACTAACTACTTTTCTAAAATGATAATAATATTACTTTACTGATTACTTCATTAAAAGTAATCACATTACTAATTGTATTACTTTCAAGTTACTTTCTAAAACACAGTTTTTGTTTTCCCGCTCAACAATTATTATTCAAAATAATATCTATTTTGTCCTTGTTTATTGTTGCACACTCTTCAAACTGTCACAAAAACGCAAACACATATACAGGAACATACGGACATATTAACTGACATTTTAACTGTATTACATATAAATAATATTTTTCTTCGAAATATTTGTAACTTCAGTAATGTACTTAAAAGTAATTACTTTCATTGAAAGTCCATAACTGTAATCTTATTACAAGAATTTAAAATGTAATGCGTTTCACTACTTTTTGTGCCTCAAATTAATTTGATTACAGTAATTTAGGATTTTGTAATCTAGTTACACCCAACATTGGTTACCTTATGCTAATATATATATATATATATATATATATATATATATATATATATATACAGAGAGAGAGAGAGAGAGAGAGAGAGAGAGAGAGAGAGAGATTTTAGGCAGTATGTTAGTCTCAGTCACTATTCACTTTCATTACATCTTTTATCCAAACAATAGAGACTGATGCTGTCATTCTGCCTCCTTTTATGTTCCATGTAAGAAAGAAAGTCATATGGGTTTGGAACAACTTAAGGGTGAGTAAATTATTACAGTTTTTTTTTTTGGTGTGAACTACTCCTTTAAATAGTCTTTACATTTACCTGCACATCAATAAGAGCATAACTTCAAGAATCGTAATTGAATACCATGACATATTTTGTATGTTGCAAAGTGCTTGTTTTGTCTTCTACAGATAAAGCGTGACCAATTTATCTTGCACCTAAAGTGGCATGCATTCCAGTGGCAGTGTAGATAGCCATAGAAATATGGCCCCCTGTTATTTTATTGCATACATAATCAAATTTATTTGACCAAGCAGTCAAACAATTGCAAATGAATGCGCTCGTATCAGCAGCTGTTTAGCTGCAAATGACAGATAAGCACAACCAAACGAGAGGAACTTCTGTCTTACAACACTGTAATAATCGCCATTATTTTGGGCTGTAAAATTGTGTGATTCATGTCTTAAGACCTCACCACGCATTAAATCCAGCCTTTATGACTAGTGATTTGAAAGTAATAGTTTCCAAATGAGTTCCATGCCTTCAACAGCTCCTCGGAGGCCTGATCTCCTCAAAATAATCTCCCCTCAGCCGCAAAGAATACTTGCACATTTTTCTTGCTTGTGAAACTGGATGCATTCAAAGCACTGAAATGATTTACACCTCTTTAAAGGGATAGTTTACCTAAAAATGAGAATTCTGTCATCATCTACTCACTCTCATGTCATTCCAAATTACTTTGACTTTCAGTGTATGGAATAGAGCAGCTTGGAAATTTAGCTTTTAACTCAATTTGTGTTCCACGAAAGGAAGAAAATCATTGGGGTTTGGAACGACATGAGGGTTAGTAAATGATGACAGAATTTAAAATTTTTTTTTTTTTTTTTTTGTGAACTATCCCTTTAAATGACAAATTTGGAGTTTTGTTTTATTTTTTGCAGCTGTTGTATAGCGAGTTTGTGGAGGTGAAACTTTGCAGGCGTATTTGGATATGTATGAGCTGCTTTGAGAACCCTCGGCCATTTACAACAGCCGCCTCGACCCCACACAACTCCCGGCTGAATTTGTTTTACAAACATGCACGCGTGTGTGCTGCTCGGCCCCGATACATCAGGACAAACCTGATGGGAGACTTTCAAACAGGCTGATGTATGGCTGTTTTGGCTGTTTTGAACACCGGTCGCTGGGGTGCCGAAGTGGCAGCAGACTTCCCACAGTTTTCAATCTCGCCACGATGCTTCTAGCATTCAGAGCAGATTATATAGAAATGAGCGAACCCTGTGCTTTGTCACATAGCTTAAATATAGAATTTAGAAATTGTCCGCAGGCCCCTGTCCAACAATTCACATTTATTTTTTTCGTACTGCCCGCTGGAGTCACATTTTTCTGTTTGTTAGTTTATATTATTCCCCAGCTGCTTTAAATGAGACTGTGTCCTGTTTGCACTGCTGCCACACGATTCGTCTTCTTGCCCTATTTCTCTTTCCCTCTCTGTTTTTTCAGTGCAATGAAAAAGAGCGTTACTTAATTCTGTTTGGATTATTTTTGATCCTGATAAATTTTGCCCTCCCGTTCTATGTGAAACACATGTGCATCAAAGCTCAAGGACTATCATGTCTGTGAGTATTTCCCTCCAGTGCGCATTTATAAACGCAATCTGCAGATTTTTAGCATTCGGTCCTGCCGGGCTTACGAAGGCGAATTAATCCACAGTCTGTTCTTGTTATGCCTGATGGGGCCTTTAATACTTTATGGTTATTGACATATTCTCCCATTATTATTTCTCTTTGGTACAATATAGTAAAAAAAAGAAATAGAGAGATTTTTAGTGATGCCTGCTAATGTGTGCATCACTATTATTATTGCTTATACTTGAGATCAGGGACTTAAGAATTAAACTTTGACATGTAACCTGTCCTGCACTGTTTGTTCTATGGACATAAATGATGCATCAAATCATCCAGCTTGTTAAGGACAAGTGTGCAATCGCTTTTCTAAATGATAAGACTTTTCTAAAAGATTTCAACCTGGTGGAAGATAAAACTGTCAGAAATATTTCATACTTACATTGAAGGACCCAAACCATTCCTAAGAATCAGAATATCAGTAGATGGCGAATTATAACAATTTTCTCTATGTGAATTTTGGGATTTTGCATCCAAAATGCAGATACAATTTTATATATTTTTATTTGATAAGTGGACATGTGCATAAATTAGGATGGAAACACATTTACCGAACATATTCTACAATGCTACAACTTACATTTGCATTTATATTTTGTGCCAATTTCCCCGGAAGTGACAATTTTGTTCTCTTGAACACATGGGACGTAAACGCTGCTTTATGCACATGTTGTTTTTGCGATATTCAGATTTTTTGCATGACTTGGATGGAAACAAAGATATTGATTCTTGTGTGTGGGCCCTTTTGAACACCATGATGAGCATCCTATGATCATGGTGACTCACGTTTCCTTCTGAACATTTAAAAATATAGTTTTCTTCTTGATAGTTTTGTCAATTTTCTGTTTTAGTATTTGAATTTTGCCATTATATACATTAGTTTTGTGATAATTAAGCAGACTGATCTCACTGTGAATTTGGCAACAGTAGGTCGAAAGTTTTGCTGCTGAAATCAGAATATACTGACCACAGTGGCAGGAATTGGAAGTGTTGTTTATTGTATTTTACATGAGAAATGTCCACAAATTTGCGTCAAAAGCAAGTTATATTTTAGTTGTAAATTATGTAATACAGTCAACAGGAATGCATATTTTATTAAAGGTATATTTCACCCAAAAATTTTAATGTTCTCATAATTAACTCACCCTCATTCCATCCCTGATGTGTATGACTTACTTTCTTCTGCAGAACACAAACAAAGATTTATAGAAGAATATTTCAGCTCTGTAGGTCCATTCAATTCAATTGAATGGGGTCCAAAACTTTGAAGCTCCAAAAAGCAAACAAAGGCAGCATAAAAGTAAACCATACAACTCCAGTGGTTTAATCCATGTTTTCTGAAGCGATCCAAATCTTGCAGCTGCAGTCTCCTTGGTGATCATGTTCTCAAGCTCGATTACACTTTCTAGCACCATCTAGCACTCTGTGCATACGTCAAGCGCTAGGAAGTGTTATTGAGCTTGAAATCATGATCATGCCTAGAGACTGCAATGGCTAGATGTACAGTTTAAAATGTGTTACATTTTGTCTGTTCTCACCCAAAATCAATTAGATCGTTTAAGAAGACATGGATTAAACCAATGGAGTCTTAAGGATTATTTTTATGCTGCTTTTATTTGCTTTTTTGAGCTTCAATGTTTTAGAACCCATTCAGAAAGGTGATCATGTACGAATTGTTGCAGAAATGTTTGATGGGAGTTGCTTGTCAGAAATTTGGCAGAATGGGGTTGATTTCAGGGTACTTAAACTTTTGAAAGCAACATGTTGATTTCCCATGTGGTCAGGTTGATATAACAGCTTGGTTTACTTTGGCTTCTCAATTTTTCTGGTCAAGAATGTATTATTCATTTCGGATAAATCTCGATTAAGGGAATTTTGCAATATTCCTTGTTAGCCAACTTTCGAAACATAAAGATATTCTCTCTAACTAGTCTTTAAAAACACAGTCCTTTTGACATTATTTAAAAAACATCTGCAGGCTTTTACAGCAGTGTATATGAAATATTGAGGTAGCACTTTACAATACGGGTGCATTAATATGCATTAATTCATGCTTAACTAATGCACAGATAATATTGAGTTAATGTATGTCTCATGATTAACTAAGCCATTCATTAATGACTGCCATATCAGCAACTAATAAAGAGTCTGTCTGATTAATATATTATGCCACATATTAATTGTTATTAATTATATGTGTCATCGTGGATTAATTCCATAACAATTTATTATATTAACTAACAGTGTTAATTACCACAATGAGCCGAAGCCATGCATTTAAACTTCCACCCAATACGGGTGCACTAATATGCATTAATACATGCTTAATTACTACATTATTACTGCAAATTCATGTGTTTATTACAACAATTACTTAATGATGAGTTAATAGTCCTGTGCCTCAACAAGTAGTCATAACATAATGATATCTTTGCAACCATTAGTTAAAGATTCATTAAAACAAATTTTGATACAGCAAAACAGCCATGTCATGACATGAGAACTAATTTATCATTAATGACCATCAGTGGATTTTATAAAAGCTGTTTATTTTATATAGGTTTCCCAAAAAATTACCTCACTAAAGAAAAAAAATGGGATGCAGAGATAAATTGATATACAAAATATCACATATACATATGTATATATCCTTTTTTTAATTGTTGTAATTAACACATGTATTTGCAGTAATAATGTAGTAATTAAGCATGTATTAATGCATATTAGTGCACCCGTATTGGGTGGAAGATAAAATACATGGCTTCAGCTCATTGTGGTAATTAATACATTAATTAACACTATTAGTGCATATAATAAGTTGTTATGGAATTAATACACGATAACACATTTAAGTAATAGGAATTCCTATATGACTTAATATATTAATCAGACAGACACTTTATTAGTTGCTGATGTGGCAGTCATTAATGAATGGCTTAGTTAATCATGAGTCATACATTAACTCAATATTATCTGTGCATTAGTTCAGCATGAATTAATGCATATTAATGCACCCGTGTTGTAAAGTGCTACCAATATTGATAATGTGAACTGATATTTGAAGGTATATTAAAAATACAGTTTACAGTGTGTTGTCAGATATGATACTGGAAGTTATCATGGCCACAATTTTAGTGTGTGACTGACCGTAGATACATACAGTGTGTCCCAAAGGACATGGAAGCACGGAAGTTTCCAGGGGCCGTTAAATGGGCACAGGCGTGGTAACAAAGGACTCAATTCAGCAGATTTTATTGACATCCAAGTATAATTTTCACTCTTGTGACATAAGTATTATTCAAATGACTGACTTTATATTGATTCCTGCCATATTAGCAGTTTAAAGCAAGATTCCCTTTGACATCACAAGCAAGAGAGTTTCTGAATGATTCTGTTTGAAATATGAATACAAAATATTCAGAAGCATATCTCCTCTGTTTGCATATCTGAATAAGTATTACTTTAAACAGACCAGGAGAGGGACAGAAAATCTAGACTTAGCATAGAAGGGCTCAACAATGAGGATTTTTCTGCTGACCAGATCAGGCCAGTAGTCTAGATTTTTACTTGCCCTTAAATGGCCCCAACACAAAAACAATTTTTTTAAAAAACATATTTTTTTGAAATAAAGAAGTACATTTATTAGGGCTGAGAAATAATTATTAAAGCTACACTTTGCAGGGTGTGCTGAGTGACTTCAGTCAGGCTTCCGATTGCTAGGATGGGTAGAGTCACCTTGGGTTAACATCCTCGTGATCACTATGATGTGGTTCTTGTTCTCGGTGGGGTGCGTGGTGTGTTGTGCTTGCTTGGGACGGAGAATAGTGTGAAGCCTCCACATGTGCTAGGTCTCCACAGTAACACACTCGACAAACCACGTGATAAGATGCACAGGTTGACGATCTCAGACATGGAGTCACTACATCACAACGAGGACTTAGAGCGCATTGCGAACTGGGCATTCCAAATTGGGGCGAAAAGTGGAGAAAAATCTTCCAAACCATGTCTTTACCTAAATACACTTTGATAAACCTATAATAATTATATTATATTATAAATATTTTACAGCTGTCGGGACAGATTTTGCAGGAAATTGCATACGCCATTCGCCCGTGCATGTTGACGTCATATCCATACACAGAGAATATAAGATCTGTCTTCTGTAGCACATGTGTGGGAGTAATATAAATAAATCCTTAGGCTTACCAAAGACATGTGAGTCTTGAAATGATGTTGTCCACTGGTTGGTAACTATGACAATCTATAAATTAGTTACTACCATGGTCTACTGTATTTGGCCAGAATATCCTGCAGATATAAAAACTTTACAACGTTTGACCTATCAGACTAGCAATCATTGTATCTAATGTTAATGAACATTGCCCAGCTTTTGTAGCGTCTGTTATTTCAAAACATCAATGTTTCCAATAAGCCAAAACAACAGTATAAGATATGAAACTTACCTGCTCAGATATCCGTCTTTTCCTTTCTTTTGTTATTTATTTGTCCATTCGCTCTGATAAGATGTCCCGTATCCATGTGTACACCGGTACCTCGAATCACATTCATCTGCACAGAGGAACAGAGCCGAAGCACAACCAAAATAATGTTCTTCAGCAAGACGCATGTTGTTTGATATTTTAACCGCTAGAGGACCAAAAGTTACATAGTTTAGCTTTAAATAATTTGTTTAAAAAAATAATGCAATTAATGCAGTTAATTAATCCGTTTTTTTCACTTCCTGTGGCTAAAATTGGAATATATTAATTTCCAGTAGGTACATGCTGGACTCGACTGCACATCTTAGCACAGAAACTGATTGTGTGGAGTGGTACATGCTTATTCATTACGCACGAGTCGATGCATGTTCCGGGCAAAATAAACACGGAAGTGGATTTACCGTACGTAGAATGGAGACTTCACACGCAAGTAGTGAGACTGGTGTGTGAGAGATATGGGAAAGCTGCCGTATCTCTTCGTATCGCCTGTAAATGCTCTCTCGCTGTCATCTGAACCAGTGTCAAAAGAGAAACCGCTCAATAGAGACCAAATGTGTGCACAATAGAGATTGAACGTCAGCCAGTGAAAAAAGTAGTTTTGAGATTTTAAACTTCAGAATTTAATTTGTTTTATATCTGTATGTATCGTGTCTAATAATGCATTGGAAATGCACACTTACGTTTATCTTGCCAATAAAGATTGATTCTTCCCATTTGATCCTATAATTAAAAAGTCCACTGGAAAATACAAGAAGATTTTGGCCATCCATTAATTACAGCATGTACACTGATTTTATGGCATATATATATATATATATATATATATATATATATATATATATATATATATATATATATACACAGTATATACATTTATCAAAGATTTATACCTGTGAAAATGTATTATTATTTATGAATATTATTTTAAAGAGATTGCCCTCACAATGAGCAATTCAAGCTGAAATATTTTAAGGCCAATCATAAATAAAAGCATCTATATCCACTATAGAAATTCTAATGATTTTAAAGAAATGTGTTCATTTCCATGACTTTTCCACAGTTTTCCACTTTTTTCCACTTCTTTTGTACTCGCCATATCCTGCCGGAGATAGGAGGCAGGGGCAAGGAGCCTACCCCCGAGCAGGAAGGGACTCAACCTGTGGTGGTGGGGTGGTGGAGGTTGCCTTGTTAGCACACTAATACAGCAATGTGATATATTGTGAGCAGACTTGCCTTATATGTGATTGGCTAGGAATTACCCAGATAATGGTGCGATGATGTACAGTTGCTAGTCTTCCCGCTAGAAATACGCTGTGCTTGCATTTCCAAGGGGAAATATCCACTGTGTGAAGCTAAACGCGTGTTAAATTTCTGTCCTAACAGGTTTTTAAGGTCAATGCTCTATCAACAAAACCTACCTACCTACAGTACCTTAAACCTAAACCTAACCAATAATGTCATGAAAAGCAAAAGTGAGATGAAAAATGCAATTGCTGAAGCAACCCCATCATTTTGTGGTGCTTTTATGACACTTTAGGTCCACGTGTCGATTTGCATACTCTTTAGGACACGTACCATGGTCAAGGGTGAAGCATTTACCCATGATTCTACTGATCATGGTATAAATAATATTTAATTGTTATTTGCGTGAAAGCAAATAAAAGTCATTGATGTTAAAGCAACTCTAGTGTTCATTTCATAATGAACAATAAGTCACATAAAAAAAGTAGGCATTTCTGCAGGTTGCGTTAACCATTTAGATACCTTTACCTTGGTGACATATTTTAATCAGCAGAATTATGCTAAAGCGCATGTGCAAGACACATAAGATGTAATGACAATTCAGCATTGGCCCAATAAAGCAGGTGACATTTTTCATAAACTGGCTGGAGACTCTCTCACACTGGCCTCGGGCCATCAGACCATCCTTATTGTTGAGCCCTACATTGTGTGCAAGATCAGGAGGGTTATATACGCCATCCACAGGAGGCTCTTGGAGTGCAGTCGTTTGGGAAGCCAGAAGTGGTTGTTAGCACAGTGGGTGACGTGCTTTTCACCGTTCATATGTAGAACACTACAGCCCATAGGAAAATTAATTAACCAGTGCTTTGCTTTTAAGTCAGAGGCTTACATGTGTTTTTCTATGGTTGACATTGTCTGCTTCGAGAGTATGAAAGCTTAGTCTTTATCTCAGCGGCAGTCAGACACTGATTGCACGGCATTGTAGGAACACGCTTGGTTTGCAATATGACACAAGGAGACAAATTCTCATCAATAACACGATTTCTCCTTCAAGTACTGGATCGCTGGTAAATGTAGGTTTATGTGCTCAGCATTGATATTTTTCATCTTCACCCATGGGAGCGCATCTTCCATCAGCCCAGACATATGCAATTATAGATTTCTAATACATTTGAACTGGGTGATTTTAAAAATGATGGGTTATTCTGGTCTGTTTTGCAATGAGGGGTTTGTGGGGTTAGAGGATCAATGCAAATGCATCTGGGTCATGCCCTACTATGCAGTACATTTTTATGCCAGCATCATATTGCCTCTATATTAAAATATTAAACCCACTGTAGAGCGGAGGAGGGCGGTGCCGGGCTGGAACTGTCCCCAATCAGCCTGATGGGGGCGTGCAAGGGATAAGGTGACGACGGTTCGAGAGAGAGAGAGAGAATTACAGGCAGCTGCTCTGTGTGTTTATGTTTGTGTGTTTTGGTTCAGTTTTATATTAAAACACCTCCTCCTTTCCCCTAACTCCCTTACACCCACATTTTTTAAATATGAAAGTCATATTATATTTTTTTCTCATCACTTTGAAGTTATAATTACAAATGAAAAGAGTTTCAGCATTGCTAAATTTGCCAAAGCTATCAATTTATTAAGAAGTTTTCCAATTGTTTCTTCGTATTTGTTTTTCTAATCTGTATTTCTCTATTTGAAATGTTTCAAACAAAAGCTTTTGGAAATATTGTTTTGACAATACATTTCTAGTTTTTTCTATGTACTATCACTTTCTATCCTGTTAATTAATATAAATATACAAATAAATCATATTTTGCCTGTAGAAAATTATGCTTAATTTTATGATTATGTGACATTGTGAAATAATTATCATGACAGTTGCAGCCACATATATATATATATAAGCAATATCACACAAGCAAGAGTGCAATATGGCCCTGCATCAGCACTGCTGTGATTCGGACGAAGGTAATCATATTAAACAGTTCAAGGAACAAGTACATTTAAAAAAATTAGGAAAAACCGAGACGGTCATAAAAACGCATTTATGCATGGAGCTACTTTCTTAAGCGACGATTCAGAATCTGCCGTCGCTAGTTCTAAAAAAATTATGCATCCAAGCCTCCGTTAGTAATTCAAAAAGTTCACTTCTTAAATCTTATCACGGCTTGTGCTGTTTCTAACAAGTTATTGGATAAACAAGAATAGATGGCTAGATGTGTGTGTGTGTCTGTGTCTGTGTGTGTGTGTGTGTGTGTGAGAGAGAGAGAGAGAGAGAGAGAGAGAAAGATGGAGCGTGTGCGATCACCGTTTGCCACACCCAATCAGAGATGCTGTCAGCTTTCTCAGTGGAAAATAGACATCCAAGCGGGGGTATTTCTCTCTATTTCACGGTAGCCGGTGTGCATGAGTCAATCACTATAGAAACAGCAATGTCCTCCGCCATTTTAAACAGTATTTATCCAAAGTGGAAACTCTGATAAAAGGTAAGCACTTGAGGTCTGTAATAAATCAGTCTGTTGTGTCTCTCAGCATGAGCCTTAATCCTGAAGTTGTCTGATTAAAGCTATTTCCTAGCTTTGGTAATGTATTAGTAATACGAGCGATCACGGGCAGTTCTATGTAAACAACGATTAACGGATTCACTTTACGTCACCAACTGGCTCACATTACACACAAACATTATCTTTTGCCACCACCTGCTGGCTAACGTATGTAATTTCAAAAATAAAGGCAGTAACTCCTAACAGATACACTTTAGTTTAGAACAGCATGAATGCGGAGTGATACACACAGTGAAGCGTCTGAGTGCTGATGCTGTCACACTCGACAGGCAGACAAGTATGCTTACACATACAAGGAATTTGTCTTGGTGACAGAAGCTTCCAGTGCACAAACAATACAACAACAAGACAGAGATAATAATATAAAATAGAATAAAATAGAAAGGGAATATAAAATATAAGTATATAGAGAAATACACAATATATATATATATATATATATATATATATATATATATATATATATATATATATATATATTACGGAAGCTAAAAGAGGCCTTGCGTTATTATTTTTAATATTTTTAAATTTTTAATAACAAAAAGTTGTTTTCTCGTGAGCACGACTTAATTTTCTCGTGATCACGACATAACAAAAAGTTGTTTTCTCGTGATCTCGACATAACAAAAAGTTGTTTTCAATAAGGATATCTGGTTGTCATTGACAACTTCCAGATTAGTGTCAAACACCTTAGAAGACTATCACGTCTACAACTTTGCCGTAGACAATAAAGTGACCCTGAACGTTTGGTCAATTTCATTGCAAGCCAACTTGATGGACCGGGACGTCTGCATGACTGCGGTCAAGCTAGCCGCGATTTAGATCCGAGTGCGCGCATATTGCAGTTCTTGACACCTGTTGAGTGCAGAATAAAGCGAGTCTTGCTATATTGATGAAAACGCGTTTATTAAGTGTTTGTGATGTGCTGCCTGGCGTTTAGTAATATGTTTGATTTAGCCTATGTGAAAGGTGCCTAACTTTACATTTATATATAATAAATTGTACTTTTCTGCCAAGGATCTCTCATTGTCCTTCATACCTTGTAGGTCAATTAAAAACTGTATAGAAAATTAAAGGGAAAAACAACTTTTTGTTATGTTGAGATCACGAGAAAATTAAGTCGTGATCACGAGAAAACAACTTTTTGTTATGTCGAGATCACGAGAAAATTAAAGGGAAAAACAACTTTTTGTTATGTCGAGATCACGAGAAAATTAAGTCGTGATCACGAGAAAACAACCTTAGTTATGTCGAGATCACGAGAAAATGAGACAGAAAAAAAATAATAACGCAAGGCCTCTTTTAGCTTCCGTAATATACTGTATATATATATATATGTACACACACAAATACAAATCTGTTCTATACAGATGCAAGGGAATGGCAGAAGATGTGTGGTATGTTGGGTAAATATAAATAGACTAAGCTGTATATTGCACAGAATTATTGCCATATATATGGTGCAGTTTTAACTGTTCATGAGATGGAAATCCTGAGGGACAAAATCTGTTCCTGTGCATGACGGTTCTGGTGCTCAGTGCTCTGTAGTGCCGTCCAGAAGGCAAATGTGTAAAATGTGCTTAAGTGTCCGGACAATAATGTGACAATGAAAAACATCTTAATGGCTTTAAATGTTGGCTTCATTTTTGTTAGTCAAAATAGAATTTCATCTTTTTAGTTTTTGTATTGATTAAGGGCTAAATGTGAGTGAACCATTTTCTTGACAGCTTTGATGAGAATCACTCAATTTTCCTTAAGCAAACAAAAGCCATTTCCTGTATGACATCATCCTCCAGGAAGTGACATCCTTTTGATGGGACAACAACAGCACAATTTTAAGTATTAGCAACGGATTCGATACATTTTGTTTGTTTTTCTGCATTAAATGTTTTGTCTCAGTCTTAAATCACAGAAATCAGTATAATATTCAAATTTGGTTCAAAATATCAAAATTAACTTCAAGTTGGCACCCTCATGGTTGCTACAGTAACTCTCAATTCCTCATTGAGCAATGCTAAATGTATCTCTTTATTACCATCCTGTTAATTTTCTTGCCAATGTTTAAATAATCAAGTTATAATTGATAGTTTAAATGCCTGAGCTTGACCAGATCTGATTTCTGAAAGTGTGTTATACACTTTTGTAGAAATACTTGATTAATTTACAGCTCAAGCATATTCTTCTTCTTCTTTTTTTTTTTTCTTTTTTTTTTATAGAGAAATAACCTATACATTCCCCCCAACCCAGCCTTTCAAAAGCCACAAGAGAGGCAAATCTCCATCATGACAATGCTGTCTTCAACTCAAAACTCAAGCTCCGTGCTGGGCTGATCTGTCCTTACACTCAAGGTGTCTCAGAGAAATTGCTTTTGTCGGAGGTGGACATTTGTTATTATTGTGTGTGTAAGCCGCTCTGGAGGGATCGAGTAATTAGGATCCTGACATGGCATCGGCGAGCGAGCTGAGTGAATCAAAAATGAAGGCAAATGAAAGCAAATTCCTCCGAGGAGGGAGAGGAGAACGCCACACACTTGCGCCACTAATTTTCCAGAGCTCCTAGTTAGGTTCATTTCATTCCTCCCAAATGAGCAAAGCGCATGAGCCCCGCCGTTTGATGCCTGCCCAATAAATGGAATGAAAAAGCGACACATCTTTCTGTTGATTTGCTTGTTTATTATCAAGGGTAGCTTTGATTGAGGAGCTGTTTACATTCATGGAATTGTCTGACCTTTCTAGAGGCTTCTGCTGAGTGGAGAACGTGCAACCGGCGCGCTTCATAAAGTGTCGAGAAATGAGCAAAAAATCAAAGGCGTCTGTTGGAGATTTTATTGGCTCACTCATTCATTGCTGCATTCTTTGCACAATAACTGATCTCCGGCAAGCCAATGTAGCCAATTTTCTCAAGCACCGAGAAGAAATACATATTTTCTTTCTATCTGATTTGAAAAGCATGTACAAGAGTTCCTAATAACAGCTGAAAGCCCAACACAAACATTGTGAAATGGAAAGACCCCAGTTTGAAGTGTCCCTATTTATTGCAGTCATATTGATTAAAGTGTCTGAAATGGGAGAACTCTGAAATAGTTTAATAGTTTTGCAAGTGTATTATTTTTTATAGATTTTGAAGTTGGATCAATGATGTTTAAGTACAGTGATTGTTTTGTAGAGGTTGCAGCAATGATACACTACAAATGTTTATCATGATTTTAAAAAACCTTTGGTCCAAAGGATTATAGTTTTGCTGATAGACCTAAATTATGTAAAAAAAAAAAACTAAAAAAACATTGATTAAGAAAGACATTGAAATGGATGAGTTGGACTGGACAGTTAAGGAAAAGCAGCCAGCAAGTGTGCATCAGAAATCCCTCAATACTGTTCAAAGGGATAGTTCACACAAAAATGAAATTCTCTCATCATTTACTCACCCTCATGCAATCCCAGAGGTGTATGACATTCTTTCATCTACAGAACATAAACAAAGATTTTTAGAAGCTCTATCTCAGCTCTTTTGGTCCATACAATGCAAGTGAATGGGTGCCAAAATGTTTAAACTCCAAAAATCGCACAAGTCGGAATAAAAGTAATCCAGATGACTCCAGTGGTTAAATCCATGTCTTCAGAAGTGATATGATAGGTGTGGGTGAGAAACAGATAAATCAGTCAATCTTCACTTTAACTTTCACATTCTTCTTCTTGTGTTTTTGGTGATTCACATTCTTCATGCATACGCCCCCTTGTGGGCAGGAATAAGTATTTCTAGCAAAAATGGACTTATATATTGATCTTTTTATTTCCCACGCATACCATATCACTTCTGAAGATATGGATTTAACCACTGGACTCTTATGGATTACACTTATGTGGCCTTTATGTGCTTTTTGGAGTGTCAACATTTTGACACCCATTAACTTGCATTGTGAGGACCTACTGATCTGAGATATTCTCATGAAAATCTTAATCTGTGTTCTGTTCAGAAGAAAGAAAGTCATGCACATCTGGAATGGCATGAGGGTGAATAAATGATGAGAGTATTTTCATTTTTGGTGGAACTATTTCTTTAAAAAAGCATCTAAAGCCTATTTTGAAAAGGCTAAACATAAGATAGTTTTGATTTGTTTACATTTTTTGGTCCCAACATAATGCTACCATTTGTGCCATTTCATAGTTTTGATGACTTTTGACACTATTATTCTAGGAAGGAAACTTTTGATTGCTGTTTAATTTAATGCAACAATTTGACTTGGTTTCACTTTGTCTAACTCTTTTGTGGTCATCTTTGTATTTGTCTCAACAGGCCGAGGTCCAGCAGAGCTATAGAGAGGCCCAGAAAGATGTTTTGGATCAAATGAGAGTTAAACTGAAGACTCAACATCACTGCTCCAACAGCAGAAATGTGGATTTCACTCTTTTGTCCAAGTGTAACAGGTATGATCAGAAATATGTGAGAAATGTCATTATCTTGCAATAACAATTGATCAATTACGGATTAGGCAGGACATTTTTGGTGCTGAGTGATTATAAAATGCATTTGCAATGTCGATTATACGAATATGTCCGAAATATAATTTAAAATATTTTAGAATGAAATAGGATATTCAACAAGACAAAAAATGTAGGGCGGGACTTGATTCTAAGATTTGGAATTGATTGGTGGGGAGGGTTTTGTAAAAAAAAAATGATTTGTGAAATCAATTACATGCACCAGTGAATTGTTCACAATAAGACCAGGAATATAAACAAGTCTTGCAGACTTTTGATTGTAGGCATAAAGTTTGGTGAGCGTCACAGATTATTCTGACTGAGAACCGCCTACTTTGACACAAGATTTATTTGTAGTTTTTAACCGTGGCTATTTTGCTTTCACAAATATCTTACCATTGTATCTGTAGATTAGGGCTATTTTAAGGACTTGATTTTACCTTTCTTTAATACTGCTTAATGTAAGTCCATCTGAGCAACCTCATGATGAAACCACTATAATTTTTTCTTTCCTAACTTCTTCTGGAGAACCATTTGTTCTCTTTAATTAACATATAATCTATCATTTGTGCTCTGTAATAATTTTCTTATTTGCATATATAATATTGGGATTTCCTATTCACTTTAGAAATGCTTTTTTTTAGGATAGTTTCTGTAAATGAACCAGTTCACATTCACTGATTCATTTGAAACCTGCAAAAGTCACTTCAACTATTTTGAAGTGAAATATTTAGTCAATTGGTGCTATTTTTCATTGTTAACTGTTTAATTAAAAAAGCGTGTTTTTTAGTAACCTTTGGAAGTCCAAAACATTTAAAAACTTTGAAGTGAATTGGTTCATTCAGACGGTTCATGTAAATAAACCAGTTAAAATTCACGGACACACTTATATATATATATATATACAGTATATAGAGTGTTGGAAATTCCTATTCACTTCAGGAAAGTGGTTTGTTTAGATAGTTTCTGTAAATGAACCAATTCAAATAAATGATTCACTGATTAATTCAAACCTGCAAAAGTCACTTCAACTTTTTTGAAGTGAAATATTTAGTCAATTGCTGCTATTTTTCATTGTTAACTGTTTAATAAAAAAGCTTGTTTTTTAGTGAAGTGGATTGGTTCATTCAGACGGTTCATGTAAATAAACTGGATAAAATAAACAATTCATCGTTTCACTAATATATAGTCTTGGCAGTTCCAATTCACTTTAGTAAAGTGGTTTGTTAGGATGGATTCTGTAAATGAACCAGTTCACATAAACGATTCACTGATTCATTTGAATTTGCAAAAGTCACGTTATGTTTTTTAAAGCAAAATATTTAGTTAATTGCTGGTATTTTTCATTGTTAACAGTTTTTTATGTTTGTTTTGGTAACACTTGGAAGTCCAAAACACTTAAAAATTATAAACACTTAAAGATTCACTGATTCATTTGAACCTGCATAAGTTAAAATTAATTAACAATTAGCTCAATAATTAGTTAATTGCTGGTATTTCTCACTGTTTTCTAAAAAAATGTATTTCATTGGTTATATTTAGTATAAATGTATGTAATTTCTGATATGTAATCTTTAGAAGTCCAGATCATTTTAGTGAATTCGTTCGTTACAATTTTTCTTATAAATGAATTGGCTAAAATGAAAGATTCACCAATTCACTTATACATTTATGTAGTGCTGGGAAGTCTAATTAATTAAATGGAATTGGTTAGTTTGGACAGTTCCTCTAAAAGAACCAGTTCACATAAACGATTCACTGATTCATTTGATTCACTGATTGTCACTACATCTTCCTTTTTGAAGCAATATGTTTAGTTAATGGTTGTTATTAATAACTAAGTTTAATGTTTCATTTTGAATAAGTGTTTTTTAGCTGTGTTTAGTATAAACTTATAGCATATATACTGTATATATATATATATATATTTATATATTTATATATATATATATACACATGTTGAATTTGTTAAATAATAATTTGTTACCATAATTTTTTAGTGTCTCTCTAATTTAAATCTTCATTGCTTTTGTGGCAGATCAATATTATTCTGATTACAAAAATGAATTCATGTAATTTTATAGTTATATTATAAAAAAAAAAAATCTTCTTCATATAGCTTGAATGTAGTAAGCTATTTATTATTAGTAGCTCGTAGTGTAGCTAACTACTTTTTTAACTTAGCTTTCCTAACCCCCGAAACTGGCTCACCTGTCATTCAGGAATCTTCTCTCCAGGAGAGAAAAATCAAGAGGATCATAACAGACCGCGGTGAAAAAGAGATGTTAAGTCCCCTGCATTGGGCGCCTGGGATTAGCACCATAGATTAAAGAGCACTATCTGTAAAACTGTCACTTAACATGAGACGTGAGGTGTGTCAATAGAGCTGGCCAACCTTTCCATGTGAGGCTTGGGGTGAACTGTGCTATGGGGTGAGCTGATGAATTAAAGCACCTCCCCCTGTTAGAAGGCGGTGGCAGTGTTGAGTGGGGACCAAGTTAACATTAAATGGATTTGAAAAGAAAGAAAAACAGAGAGGCTTCAATTTCAGTCTCACAGGAGTGTCAGTTCAGTGTTGACCTGGGTGAGCTGGTTTAAAACGGCTAATGTTTAATGCATTTTGAAAAAACTGGTCCATACACAGACCCTGGGCAGAGAAATAGTTAGAGATGGAAAGGACAGGTGGGTAAATCTCGTGAGACCTGTCAAGAACAAGTTTGGGTCACATTGTCGCGGCAACATTTTGTGGTCTATTCTGCATAACGCTGCGACCCATTACAGCCCATTGGAAAAATGGCCGGCCCTGGGCGGGACTGTTTGTATGCCTGACCAATGGTATATAGGGGAGTAATCAGTGGCCTATTTTAAATTTTTTTGCCCTGAAAAGGGGATAAATAATAAAAAGAATTTATAGTATTTTTATCATTTATGTCTATTACAATTTCTAATAATATATTTTAAATGGTAAAGTATTTATATTCTAGGTCATGGTAGTATTTGTTCTACAGCAGACATGGGCAACATATGGCCTGCGGGCCGTATTAGGTTTAATGTGACCCGCGGCTCATTTATCGTAAAAGCGTTTTTTTTTTTCGTTGGATATTTCAGTTAACTTGCATTGAGACCTAACGCGTCTCCACAAGCGTTTAACATGCTCAGGGTTGCCAGATAAGAGACGCAATAAGAGGTTCATTCTCGAAAGGAGCGCTTGTTTTATAAAGGAAGTACAACTGTTGTGCTCACAACCCAAAGGGAGCAAGAACAAAAATAATGCTGACAGAACAAAATCCCACGATGCACGTCTGCTAAATGGATCTCGCATTTTTTCTCCTGCTTGTTTTTCGTTATTCGTTGCTAATGTAGTTTGGATGCCCCCAGAGCATGTTTTACAGGCATTTTAATTGATGTTAGTGAGGTGAAAAAAAAAGGATTATGAAAAACAATACAGTATGTGAGAATACAGAAATATGCTTGTCTGTTTAACTCGCAAACAGCATATTGAGTTTTAATATCAGTCGTCGGCGCAGCGCCTGAGGGAGTCTTCACACTTCCCCTGCACATGTCTGACTGTTTTTTAATTTGCTGTCTTTGCCGTTTTGTTCTGATCAATGCTTTGCGTACAAATACAGCTCAAATTTTCCACATACTCCCAATGTCGCTTTGTTTAATCAGCGCCTGCTTGGAAATGCTAATTTGCACCTCCATCCTTGTTGTAATTTTACACGTGCTGCCACATTCTTTTTTCTTTAATGCCTGCTCCGAACTGCAATAAAAATGAAATGCTGGAAATCTCATCCAGCGTTTTTTGATTGTTATTTGTGTAATTTCATTCAGGGACAACAGGACTGCTTGAGAAGTGCGAGGAGGGAAAGTGGTGCTAGTTTGACATAACTGTCAAAGCGCTGGAACGCTACGCATATTCGAAACAATTTTCAGGCTAATGTTATAAACGTGGCCCTCCTGCTGAGGCGAAAATCTAAGCAAAGTTTAAATGCTGATATGTTTGTTTGTGCATGTGCGGTGATGTTTGTGCACTCATGAGTGTGAGTCTGGCCTGTACGGCTATCGTGTAAAAATATTCACATTCGCTTGTCCTTATGTTAAGAAATATTTGATGTGCTTTCACTGTGGAGCTGAAGGCAGCGTTGAGCGATCAGGAGGTGAAGTGATGTTTAATTAAGATGTTCTGGCTCACGAGCCGTCACTCAGGTTAAAGATCCCTTGTGCTCGCCGATCTTTCACACTTCACATACCCACGACGCACTGCGCCTCGGAGCACGCCCGCTAACGGGCTTGTGTAATTACCTCCACTTGTCAGATATTCACCCAGGAAAATATGTCCATACGTAGCCTCCCTAGACCTCACCTGAGCCAGAAAACCAGTGAACAGGAAGAGACCAATGCTAATCTTAGACAAAAACTGCCATGTTTTAAATAATTGTACTACATTTCCTTTTTTCCATCCAGCCTATCAGAGTTTGAGGCAGAGTACCAGGAGCTCTGGGATTGGCTGATGGATATGGAATCCATAGTTACGGACAGCCACGATCTGATGATGTCAGAGGAACAGCAGCATCACCTGTATAAGGTGGGTGAATAGAGACTTTGTGTGATTAGTTTGATTGATCCATGTGGTTTATGGTAAATGGTGAGCTTGATGTATCGATGTTGCTGTAAAAACATTTTTGGATATCGCAAGTGAGATGCTGTGGCTTAGTTGTTAAAATGGTATTAGTGGTCTGGTTTGCAACCCGAAGGTTATAGATTCGAAGGG
Source organism: Moxostoma hubbsi (assembly GCA_032164185.1). Classification (NCBI taxonomy): domain Eukaryota; kingdom Metazoa; phylum Chordata; class Actinopteri; order Cypriniformes; family Catostomidae; genus Moxostoma; species Moxostoma hubbsi. The sequence goes on along the minus strand of JAVLUX010000013.1, from coordinate 41,101,924 downwards.
GTGATTTATAAGCCCTTGAACACCATTGTGCCCCTTAAAGGGATAGTTCACCCAAAAATGTATATTCTGTCATCATTTACTCACCTTCATGTTGTTTCAAATCTTGTTTGACTTTCTGTTTTGTGCTGAACACATAGGAGATGTTCGGCACAATGTTAACCTCAGTCACCATTCACTTTCATTGTAATGAAAAGATTGCAATGAATCTGAATGGTGACTGAGTCTAACGATCTGCCTTACATCTCCTTATGTAATACATGTAATAAAATAGTCTTACGGATTTGGGTATGGAACAACATGAGTGTGAGTAAATGATGACACAATTTTCATTTTCGTGTGAACTATCCCTTTAAGACCAAAAATATTGATGATTGGTGATCTTGCATTCATTGAAAGTGTCCAATAAAAAAAAGCTTGCTAGAATACGCATGTCCCCTCCTGATACTGACTAATAAAAGAGTGCAACAGTCCCATCCACTTTTTCAGCAGTCTTGTTTCCGGAAGTATTTTTCCTATACTTTTTGTCCATAGGGATTTCATCAAATCCTTCATAAAAGAGTTCTAAGTCATGAACCAGACCAACCAGCTCATAGGTGAATCACAACATAGCAAACTTTGATTTGTAGAATTTGACAATTAGACAAAAAGGCAAAGGTAGAAGACTGTGTACTTAGCATCTTTCATGAGTGAATGAACTACAATCCCATAAAGCATTGCAAATTACATTATCTAACTAAAAATTATGTAACTATATAAAACAATTGATTTAAAGTTGTTGACCGTAAGAATATAATTTTTTATGTTTATTGTAGGGAGATCGACTCAGCCTCGGTGTGCCATATAAGTGGGCGGTCCCTGAAAAGCTCTTTTGGTGCGTTTTGTTGGCCGCGATCCTCCTTTTGTCATTTTAACACATTTCAGTAAAAGTTCCTTTAGGAGAAACAAAAGAGAGTGTGAGTGCAAAGATGAGATAGTACCTCACTCTGTTTGCAGTCCATGAATTTTTATTAGTCCCAGATAAAGTGGCTTGTATTGTGTTAGGTCAGTATGTTTGTTCATGATTAAACCAAACCGATTTTGGTCTTTTGTATTGATTGCATGCCCACCTGCTCTAATATATAGGTACTTGATTTCCATGTTTGTTATCTGTTTTTTGTGGGGTTCTCTCATGTGACACGTTATCAGGACTGTATGTTGGATTGATCAGGAGAGGGGTACATGTGTAGACCGAGTCTGGACCGGACGGCATGCTGTTTGCCATGCTGGGAGAGTTCATTGTGGGGGAAAATGGGGGGATAAAAAAACCTGACTCACTAGGAGCTACAGACCGTAAATCAGTCTCATTTAGGAATTCTTTACCGGACTGATTCTGACACTCTTCATCCCGCAATTGCTCCAAGCATATGGCATATATCAAAAGAGCAGATTGTGAATCATAAAGAAATGGAATTAATACCCTCCACCCCCAAGGTCGGATTTAATCTTTCTGCTTATCGGGCATGGTGACCCCGCCATTAGTCATATATTACAGTAAGAGAGAAAGAAAAATCAGCCCGGTGTCTACATTTTCTTTTAACTTTCCATAAAATGATTTTAGTCTTAGGGTGCACTGAATATAGCATACTACTCATACTACTCATACCTTTTTATAGTATGCAGTATGTTTACTGTGCATTGAATGCAAGTTTTCTATACGCATAAAATACCTGGGTGAGCTGCTATAACATGTGCATTATGGGTCAATGACGTGAAAATGCAATTTAGATATTTTTAATGGGTATAACTATAACAAAGTCTCATTAAAAGTTGAATTTTTTTTTTCTTTTTGATTTCTCCCCAATTTGGAATTCCCAATGTGCTCTAAGTCCTCATAGTGGTGTAGTGACTCGCCTCAATCTGGGTGGCGGAGGACAAATCTCAGTTACCTCCGCGTCTGAGACCGTCAGTCCACGCATCTTATCACATGGCTTGTTGAGTGTGTTACCGCGGAGACTTAGCCCATGTGGAGGCTTCACGCTATTCTCACCACGCACCCTGCCAAGAGTGAACAACATTATAACGACCATGAGGAAGTTACCCCATGTGACTCTACCCTCCCTAGCAACCGGGCCAATTTGGTTGCTTAGGAGACCTGGCTGGAGTCACTCGGCACACCCTGGATTGGAACTCGTGACTCCAGGTGTGGTAGTCAGCATCAATACTCGCTGAACTATGCAGGCCCCTAAAAGCTGAAATTCTTTAAAAAATGTTGGCATAAGTAGTTTGGAATTGTATTATTTCTTTAAAAAAACAGTGAAACAATTTATTTTGTACATTTTTTATTTGAAAAGCTTTCATCCAACATATCAAAGTCAGGTGGTGTAACCACCATACAGGTGTCGTTTTATTATTGTGTGATGAGAAAATCTTAAAACAGAGCAGACGCGTGTAAAGTTTTGAAAAATTCAGATATTATGGCATTTTTATATTTTTATTCAGGTTAAATAGACTAACTAAGAAAACTTCTTGATATGCTTGACTCTAACATTCATATTTGTGCTAAATATTTTTAATGTAGAAAATATGCTTGAAAACACTTTTGCAATTAATGATTATGTTGTGTTCACTCGTGTGTATTCATAAAGCTGGGAAAGTATTTTAATACCTTTTATTTGATGGTAACACTACTTGACATTTTTAAAGTGCATTTCTTTATGTAGAAAATGTTATTAAAGTTTTTCACAAATTTATGAAACCAACATATATAAAAATATTTCTCATTTTTATCATCTTGGACAACCAAATTTGAACAAGTTCGGAAAAGCATATTCTGACATATGTCAGAAATATTAAGAGTAGTATTTTCAGAATAGTATACTACCCATACTTTTTTGCAGTATGTATACTGTGGACAGTATACAGGTTTTCTTAATATTTATGGTGTTATTAAAGAACTGGAAGTGACATCATCCATGCTACTAACTCTTTTTTTGACTTATTATTTTATCAGACAGAATTGGATTTAACATACACAATTACCACAATTGTTTACAAGATAATATCTAGACAATAGCTGCTGTTCTAAATGTTTATCGTTGCATAATTCTTACGGTTTCACATACTAAACCCCCCCCCCCCCCCCAAAAAAAAACAAAGTATTCAGTGTATACTGTGCAGTACACAGTACCTTCATTATTTGTTCAGAGTGTCAAAAGTTAAGATAGTCTTACACAAAATTATATAAAAAAAATGCATAATAACTATATTTTAGTCTGAGATGATAAATGGATGCCACTTGCTGAATTAATGGTGTTGTCAGCTATTTTTCTTTCATGGAAAGGTATGCAAAACATTTTCCTACTCCCTGAAAGATATTAATGAAATAAGTGTCAAGAGATATCTCACTGATCTCCACAACAGCTTTAGACTCTGTAAACAGCAAACAAAAATGTGTCTGTGGGCTGCGGTCTCTGACGCTTTCAGCCTGTCAATCATTTTTTGCGTTCTCACAGTATTGTAGTTGCAGTGAATTATTGAGGCTTAATGTCATTTTTATGCCGTGTTGCTCATGACAGTTGTCAGTTGAGGGCGCTATTTTGCTGCTGTTGTTTTTAACAACCGTTTCTGCACAATGCCGGTCTCAATAAAGCTAATTTGGTATCTTTGGATATTTTGGGCTAAAATCTATTGCAGCACCTTTAAACATCGAACAGAGTAAGATTGTGTGCCAACAGTGTGGTATTCTACTGTCTGAAACATTTATTGTCACACATTTCATACTGCTTTTCATACAAATACTTCAGCTCTGTAAGTCGATACAATGCAAGTGAATGGTGGACAGAAATTTGAACATCTAAAAAGCACATAAATGCAGTAGAAAAGTGATCCATAACGACCCCAGTGGTTTAATCCATGTCTTCAGAAGCAATGTGATAGGTGTGGATGAGAAACAGATAAATATTTAAGTCCTTGTTTACTATAAATTCTCATCCCTGTCAATAGTTGGCGATATACATGACGAATGAGAACTGCCGAAAACAAAAGAAAAGAAGAATGTGAAAGTGAAAGTGGAGATTTATAGTAAAAAGGACTTAAATATTGATCTGTTTCTCATCCACACCTATCAAATCGCTTCTTAAGATATGGATTTAACCACTGGAGTCTTATGGATTACTTTAAAGGTGCCTTTATATGCCAAAAAGCAAACCTTTGCAGTTCTCTTTTTCCAATGTTTTTTTTTTACTATTGTTATAGCCATTGACAATAAAGGCTTTTTACTGTATTTTTGATCTGGAAGTGTGCCTTGATTTTCCTCTTTCTTTTTGGATTATTATTTCCTCATTCAAGAGCACCTTCATATATTTTTTTGAAGAACTTCAGAGCATACCAGATTTAGTTTTTTGAATCTTCAGATATGGAAACGTGGGGAGTTTTCTTTTTCGTTTTTTGCTCTGTCCGCTTTTCAAGGGGTCATTGTGAAGTCAAGTTACAACCAAATAATGGCGATGAAAGGACACCAGGATGCATTCTCTTACTCGCATGAACAAGGTACTGACATTATTGTTTCACAGTCTTTGTTGGATGACTTCAGTAACCTTATAATGGATGAATTTGATCTAAAAAAAACAAACAAACAAACGGTGCTTTTCACTGACTAAGATGATGGAAAAGGAAGGTAAGCTTCTTTGGAATATTGTGATATTGTCAGATTACTGGCATGAGGGTTGAATTCCAAGACGTCTAAGAATATAAAAATGTCCTACTTTTGGCTTTGAGGACTCTGATTTTAGGTTTAAATGGGAGGCTATTTTGAACAAGTGTTCACTGGACCTGATTCTGCTCATTATTGAACAGAGTAAAAAAACGAAATATGAGCTGCAGATCAAAGTTAATGAGATGAAAACACAGGTTTCACAAATAGCTGACGAACAGAAAAAATTGCCTTTTGAGAAGAAATTGAAAGAGGACTAACTCTATGGAGAAGCTAACAAATTGGGTTAGACAACAAAAGGTGAAAAAATGTAAGAGAGATGAGAAAGATTAGAGAAGGCAATGTTTATCAATGGACCAAGAACCCTCATCAATACACTCAACACCAGTGATGAGTGGCCTATAATTTGACCACTATTAGTAATGATGAACATACCTCTAACTCTGTTGCTACATCGAGGTCCACCTCGATGTCTGATTTTTTTGGACCAACTGACAGTATCCACAAAGTTAAAAATAAAAGGAAGACAAGGAGGGGCAGAAGACAGAAGACGACACAGACAGAATTTTCCACAGCGCCACTGGGCCTTACGATCCAAGAGACAAGTGACACATTCATGAATATATCTAGCACACCACTTTCGTCTGATTCGATTAATGTGCTATCGAAAGGATTATCTTTTCGCCCCACTCATTATACAAATGAATTTAAAACAAAAGTTGACCTCTTTAAATTTTGTAGGAGCCTCCATCTGAAGCTTTGGTACCATTGCAGAAATCCTGTTGGCACCTCTGGAAGTTGGATGAACTCAAATGGTTTTAGACCTAAATCCTAGTTTTTGGATCATAAAAACAAGCTTTGGATTTTCTGGCTAAAAGTGACTATCATTATAAAACCAGCAGACAAAGGTGGCACTGTTGTAATAACGGACAGAGAAAAATATATCGAGGAAGCGTTTCTACAACTCAATAATGAACATTACTACCAAAAACTAACTTCCAATCCATTGAACCATATGAAAGAGTCGTTGGAAGAAATTTTACTGAATGCCATCGAATCGGGATGGATTATTAAACAAGAGCATTCTTAGACTTTGCCCACATTTTATATGCTCCCCAAAATACATACAAATCATACGAGTCCACCAGGGCGACCCATTATATCCCATTATCAAACGGGTCATTTACTGAGCCAACAATTTGTGGATTTCTTTTTAAAACCTTTGGCCCAACGACTACCGTCTTACATTCGAGAGAGTAATCATGTTTTAAATGTACTACAAGAAATAAGGATGCCAGACAACTGTTATTTGGTAACTTTTGATGTGGAGTCTTTGTACACAAACATCAATAACCAACATGGACTGGATGCTCTTGGACATTTTTTGAGCAGTAGACCTTTAGATGTTTATCCTCCTTCTGAATTTATTTGACAGTTAACAGAATGGACATTAAAGAATAATGCGTTTCTCTTTCAAGATCAACTCTACATTCAAGTACATGGGACAGAAATGGGAGCATGTAATTTATTTCTTGGGTTATGGGCAGGGCTGGACTGGGAAAAGAAATCGGCCCGTGATTTTGTATGGCAACTGGCCCAACTGTTTCTGTTTGGCATTTCGCTGTCCTTTTCTGCATATCACGGCTCCGTTTTGTGGTCTGTTCTGCAAAGGCGGCTGATTGTTGCTTATCGCGGCCCATTCGCAGCCGACCAACCGGCCCGCTCGGTTCTCCCAATGTCCATTCCACCCCTGATTGGCCCCAAAGTGTGTGGGCCCACAGGGAAAATGCCCGATATACCAGATTACCAGTCCAGCCCTAGTTATGGGAGAAGGACTTTGTGCATCAAGGTGGTCCAACAGTGCACATGATAGAGCCCTTCTAACCCTTAGAACTGAATTTTTTAAAACTGCACAGAGACGTGAAAAAAGAACAGAAATTCAAGTCTATTTTGTTACAGAATATGGTCATTTGTCCAATCATATAAAACAAGTTGTCATGTCCAATTGGTATTTGATCCAGAGTGATCTCACTCTTAGGGAAGTTTATCCTGGCCCTCCCAAAATCAGTTTCAGAAGAGCACCGTTCCAAAAAGACAAATGAGTGAAAAGTCACTTATTTAGCAAAAAGAAAACTACTTGGCTTCATCAGTCTTTAAAGGGCTTATATAAATGTGACTCATGTAATCATTGCTGTAATATAAAGGAGGGTACACAGTACATTGACTTAAAGACTAAAAAAGCCTATGAGTTTAAGTCCTTCATTAACTGCAACACTTAGTATATAGTGTACCGTCTATCATGCCTGTGCGGTTGCGTCTACATAGGGAGAACGAAGCATCGTTTAAAGGCTAGGATCTCTGAACATAAGCATGCCATTAGAAAACATAATATGGACTATCCTTCAAAAATATTATTACAAAGAGAAACATTTTATACTTATCAGATGAAGGCAATGGATTTTCCTGGTTTAAATGAAGAAATTGACTTAAGTCCTTTTCTTTAAATAGCTGATGTATTTTTCCTATTATGGTTCTAATTTATATATATATATATATATATATATATATATATATATATATATATATATATATATTTGTGTGTGTGTGTGTAATTTTTTTTTCTCTCACTCTCTCTTTATTGTGACATCATTTACTATGATACAAGTACCTAGATATACTCCTCCTAGTGGATTTCTGACACTAAATTATATGTGCTAGTGATCTTTTCTAAGCAGGTATGCCCAATTTAGCAATAGTGAAGTGAGAGTCATACCTTAAGTCAATTTTGTGTGTTCTAAGCTGCACCCTGAAGAAGAAATTTTTCCAGATACATAGATTTGCAGCCCTCTTTTTTCCACTGTTTTTTTCAGTGGACCTTCATATATTTTTTGAAAAACTTATTTATATATTAAATTGACTTTTTTGTGCCTTTATATGCCATTTTTGCACCATTCACTTGCATTTTATGGACCTACAGAGCTAAGATATTCTTCTAAAAATCTTTGTTTGACTTTCAACAGAAAGTCATACACATCTGCGATGACACAAGTGTGATGAGAGAATTAAAATTTTTGGGTGAACTTTCTCATTTTCAGCAGCCAACACCTTATCCTTGAGTAATCATGCTAAATTGCTAATATGGCACAGGAAAATCTCTTGCCATTATATCAAACACTGTTGAAAGCTTTTTGGTTGGTGAAATGAAGCTTAACATTGTCTTTGTGTTTGTTTTTGAGTTGCCACAGTATGCAATAGACTGGCATGTCTTAAGGTCAATATTAGGCCAAAAATGGAAAAAAGAAACCGTTTTCTCTAGAAACTCATCAGTCAATCATTGTTTTGAGGAATAAAGGCTATACAATGCTTGAAATTGCCAAGATTTCATACAAAGGTGTAGACTACAGTAAAGACAAAAGACATCTGTCTCTAACAAGGACAGAAAGAGATGTGGAAGACCAGATGTGCAACTAAACAAGAGGATGAGTACATCAGAGTCTCTAGTTTGAGAAATAGATGCATCATGGTGCGTTCAGACCAGAGGCGTCGAGAGCATTAAATCAACCGGAAGTCATTCATTTTCTGTGGCAGCCAGCATCTCTCTGCGGCGAGAAGCTGCGGGTTCGTGGCTGGTGCGTCTTGGGCGTTGTGGGCATCAGAGGAAAGTTCAAGTGCGGGCAACATTATAGTAATGAGCTTTGATGCGGTTTGGCGGAAACCTATTGAAATATAGAAGTGCTCCACTCTAACGAATTCTAGAGAACACAACAGTGTAAACTTTGGTTCCCACCAATAGTTCCGAAGACAAAATGGAGGAGAAACTATTATTGCCGTGGCGGGTTTTCCCGTAATATATAATCTGCCCCTGTTTGCTTGCAGGGATATATGTATTTTATTTTGGTTATTTTGGTAACAAACAACCATGATTTTAATTACTTTCTGCCATCGATCGATTTCTTACTTTCACATTTAAAAGATTTCATGAGGATATACGCTACTTGTGATAGGTCGGCAAAAACATACCGGTCAACATGTCTGTATGTTTTGCGGCCCCTTTAAACATAGTTCACAAAACCAATCATTCTGAATGAATGTTGCTGACTATTTCAACTATGTCAGAGTGTCCAGGAATCTTCAATGGCGTCGTTGGCAGGGCAACCAGAGCAAATTTTTATGCTCTTGCCACCTCTGGTCTGAACGCACGGTCACATGTACTCAGCTGACAGCTTCATTGAATTCTACCTGCTCAACACTTCAACAGTAAAGAGAAGACTCAGGGGTGCAGGGATTATGGGAATAATTGCACAGAAAAAGCCACTTTTGAAACAGAAAAACAAAAAGAAAAGGTTTGAGTGGGCAAAGAAACAGATAATTGGAAAAGAGTGTTATGGATCTTAACCCCATTGAGCTTTTGTGGGATCAGTTAGACTGTAGAAATCCCCCGCAAGACAGTCACATCTATGATAAGTGCTACAGGAAGTGTGGGGTGAAATGTCACTGAAGTATGTGGACAAACTGACAGCTAGAATGTCAAGGATCTGCAAGCTGTCATTGCTGCACGTGGAGTATTTTTTGATGAACTCTTTGAAGTAGTTTAAGAAGTTTTGAAAAAGAATCTAAGTCATTTTTTAAGTTATTAATGTCCTGACTATAAATTGTGATCAGTTGAATGCCACTTTGGTGAATAAAAGTACCAATTTCCTTCCAAAACAGCAAAATCTGAACATTATTCCAAACCTTTGGCCGGTAGTGTGTGTGTGTGTGTGTGTGTGTGTGTGTGTGTGTGTGTGTGTGTATGTGTATATATATATATATATATATTTGTAACATTTTCTATTATATATTTATATATATTTTTTGCATAAAGAAAAGACTATTATGGTATTTTTGCATTATGACATTATTTTCATGACAATTTTCTAAATCACCATTTAGAAATGAAAGGAATAGTTTACCCAAAAGTGAAAATTCTGTAATTATATACTGTCCCTCGTTGTTCCAAACCGACTGTACATATATGGCTTCTTCCTTCCATGGAACAAGAAATGTAAAGTTCAGTGGCTGTCAAGATCCAAAAAGGTCAAAAAGCATTATAAAGATAGTTAATATGACTTATATTCCAAATCTTCTGAAGCCATATGATAGCTTTGTGTGAGCAACAGACTGAATCTTGCCTTGAAATTCATACTTAACAGCCATGGTTACCATTCACTTTCATTATCTGGACATTGCTTGGCCATTCTATTTTTATTATTTTGTGGTAAAATTTGAACTGGACATGTTCTTGACAAAATTTGTGATGTTGACCCAAACACAGGTGTGTATCTGTTGTTGTAATTGTCAGGTGTCCTTGATTTATCTTGTTCCTTCATGATAAAGCACAGGGATATTTGTTGTGGTTTTGCTCTTTGTCAGGAGTGTAAAGGCAGTAGAAGCAGGCGTGTGTGTGTGTGTGTGTGTGTGTGTGTGTGTGTGTGTGTGTGTGTGTGTGTGTGTTGGCGGTTTGTTTTGGTGAAGCGACAGAGGCTATGTGTGACACATTGCTGCTTTATAGAGCTGGAGCAGGTGGTTTTTTAATGTGAATCGCAACATCACATCTCTCTCTCTCTCTCTCTCTCTCTCTCTCCAGCTTTTGCTTCTGGGGTGTGCCTATGATGCCTTAAAATGCTGTCTAGGTAGGCAGCTCACTAGGACTTGGAACAGAGCTCAGCTTACTCACAAACACATACACAAATAAAATGACTATTTCCCCCATTATGACTATTTCCAAAGACCCCAATGTTCAAATCTGCGGTATGTGCCGAATATTTCCAAATACTCTTGGGCGCACCTGCATGCACCATTACCCACAGACATACACATACAGCGTTTTCATACAGCTCTATGGACACGCATATACACTCGCAATAGCCTCAGCAAGTATGTGCTAATGTAGATAATCACTAATGGATGTTTTTTTAAATTTGATTGCATTGTATTCATTTATCTTGTACTCTTCTGTTTCGGTTGTGTTCCCGCTTCTGTTCTAGGCCTGTATGTTTTCTATAGGGTAAATAAATTCCACTTCCTCTCTATCTCTTTTCTCTCTTAGTGGTCTCTGGCTCACTTCATCTGAAAAGCTTCTCAATGGAACCATTTAATGGTGTAGTGTCTCCAGTAGCCAGGGCAACCGTGTTACTTTCCAAAAGTAAACAGAAAGTGTTTTTTCTTTTCTCAGGAAGCAAGCATCCCATCTACACTGAAAGTTCCATGATGCATCAAATAAAGAACACTCCCGTTCTATACAATAAACTGTATCTTCATTAACTATTTATCTATTTGCGTCATTTTTGGCTTTTTGCCACAGAAACCAACAGGGGTGAAGAAGGGGTGATATGATATGAACGGGAAATGACTCAAGCTGGATTCGAAATCGGGTTGTCCGCACAGAAGAGCAATCGCGGAATTTTCACATCCAGAAAACTTTTCTACATTTAAAGCTACTTTTCTACAACTGATCAAGTTAAAAGAAAACTGTTAATGATAAGAACCGTTAGTATTACCCCAAAACTGTGCATCAATGCATGTTTCAAAAATGCACCTGAAATCGGATGCCATCCAGGCAGCTTTGGCATGCTATTGTCAAAATACTATGATTTGGGAAGCACTAATTCTAATCTTGTAAACTATTTAAAATGGACGCAGTGTTCCAATCAATGTACTGTAACTACCGGTGCAGTTTGTTACTATATACAGTATACAGTACAGCTTGGTAGGCAAAAAAGTGACCGTCCACAGACTTAAGACAGACAGCAGTCTGGCTGGGAAAAAGTATGTGTGTGTGTGTGTGTGTGTGTGAGAGAGAGAGAGAGTGAAAGCTTGTGAGATCTTGCCAAAAAGTGTATTTGATAAGGAGTTTAGGTGGAGATGTGAAGTATCATTGATGTTTAGTTATGAGTGTATTGATAACTCCTCTGGCTGATCCAGTGCATGCTTGGCTACCTCACAGTGACCTCTTCTCACCCGTCTCTCTTTTGCCCTCCTGACACCTTTTGATCTAATATCCATCGCTCTCAGATACAGCCAGAGAGTGCACACACTTTATCAAGGCCGCTGTGTATGTGTGTGTGTGTGTGTGTGTGTATGTGTGTGTGTGTGTTTGGTGCCAGACCTGAATACAAAGGGCCTAGTGTTTGAGCTGAGAAAACACTCTCTCTTACACACACAAACACACACACACACACACACACACTCTCTCACTCTCTGTCCTTTCTTTCACTCTCTCCAACATCTTTTTTCTTCCTTCTTTCCTTTGTTGCTTGCTTGCTTCCTTCCTTACTGCTCTCGTTCCTTCCTTCCTACCCTCCTTCCCTCCCATCTTTCTTTCATTGTTATTTTCTCTTCCCTTTTATTTTTAATCTTCCTTCCTTCCTTCCTGCTATCCTTCCCTCCCGTCTTTTGTTCTTTCATTTCTTCCTTCCTACCTTCCCACCATCATTCGCATCTTTCATTCCTATTTTCTCTTCCTTCCTTCCTTCCTTCCTTCCTTCCTTCCTTCCTTCCTTCCTTCCTTTAATTCTTATTTTCCTTTCCTTCTCTTATTTTCTCCTCATCTTCTTATTTTCCCTTCCATCCTTCCTTTCCTCCCATCCTTCTTTCATTCTTACAGTGCATTCAGAAAGTAGTCAGATCCCTTCATTTTTTTCACTTTTTATTTTGTTGCTGTCTTATACTAAAATGCTTTAAATTATAAATATTTTCCACATCAGTTTATACTCCAAACCTAATTTATTAAAAATAAAAAGCAGGAATATCACATTGACATAAGTATTCAGACCCTTAACTCAGTACTTAGTTGAAGCATCTTTGGCAGCGATTACAGCCTGAAGTCTTTTTGGGTATGATGCAACAAGCTTTGCACACCTGGATTTGGGGATTTTCTGCCATTATTCTCTGCAGATCCTCTCAAACTCTGACAGGTTGGATGGGGACTGTCGGTGGACTCTCCAGAGATATTTGATTGGGTTCAAGTATCTGCTCTGGCTGGGCCACTCAAAGACATTCAGCTTTCCCTGAACCACACTTGCATTGTCTTGGCTGTGTGCTTAGGGTCATTGTCCTGTTGGAAATTGAACCTTCGGCCCAGTCTGAGGTCCTGAGTGCTCTGGACCAGGTTTTTATTAAGGATATCTCTGTATTTTGCTGCATTTAGATTTCCTTCAACCCTGACCAGTCCCCCAGTCCCTGCTGCTGAAAAACACCTCCACAGCATGATGGTACCACCACCATGCTTCTCTGTTGGGATGATATCGCATGGGTGATGAACGGCACCTGGTTTCCTCCAGACATGATGATTGGCATTTAGGCCAAATTGTGTAATCTTTGTTTCATCAGACCTGAGAATCTTGTATCTCACAGTCGGAGAGTCCTTTAGGTGCTTTTTTATGTGTTTTGCATTGAGGAGTGGCTTCCCTTCTGGCCATTCTGCCATAAAGCCCAGATCGGTAGAGTGTTGCAGTGATGGTTCTCCTTCTGCAAGTTTCTCCCATCTCCACACATGATCTCTTTTGCTCAACAAGATTGACCATCAGGTTCTTGGTCACCTCTCTTACCAAGTCCCTTCTCCCCCATTTGCTCAGTTTGGCTGGGCAGCCAGACTCATACAGCCAGGCGGTATGATTCCTAGTTGTTCTAATCTTCTTCCATTTAAGAATTATGGAGGCCACTGTGCTCTTGGGAACCTTCAAAGCAGCCAACATTGTTTGTAGCCTTCCACAGATCTGTGCCTCGACACAATCCTGTCTCTGAGCTCTGCAGGCAGTTCCTTTAACCTCATGACTTGGTTTATCCTCTGATATGTATTTTCAGCTGTGAGACCTTATATAGACAGGTCTGATCCTTTGTCATTATGGGGTATGGAGTGTAGATTGATGTAAAAAAATAAAGAAATAATTTAAAGCATTTTAGCATAAGGTTGCAACATAAAGAATTAAAAAAATTAAGGGGTCTGAATACTTTCTGAATGCACTGTATTTCCCCTTCCTTCCTTCTGTTCTTTCTTCCAATCTTTTTAAATTATTATTTTCCTTTCCTTCCCTCCTGTCATCTTTCCCTCCCATCTTTAATTTTTTCACTTCCTTCCTTTTATTTTTTAATTTCCCTTTCTTTCTTTCTTTCTTTCTTTCTTCTCTACCCCATGAGTGCATAATTGTGTGTTTGTGTCTATGCACCAGATGGCTGCTCTCGATGCAAACGGGCATAAAAAAAAAGCAAGAGACATTCCACAGGGGAGAGATACAAGCCTGCAAGTTGTTGGATGCAGACTACGAGATCAAGCTCTGCCCCGGTCAAAAGATGTTCAGAAATCAGCCGTAGTTGTCACATTCCCGCATTCCAATCCACTCCTCCCACCCTGACAATCAACAGTAGGCCCAAAATATAGACCAAGGCTCCCTCATCTGTATCTATTACACCGACCGACTCATTCTGACCAGATTTATGCGTAACATGAACACTTTATGCAGAGCCACAAGATGCCTGTGAGAAGTGAAATGCGGTTTGTCAGGAAAGACAGCCATACAGTCTTCACAGCCCATGAATTATTTAAAGGAGGGATAGAAGAGAAGGAAGAGACACCTGGAGAAGTAGAGAGGGATGAGAGAAGGTGCAGGAACAGCTGAGGAGACCCATCAGAGTGACGGAAAGCGAGGGAGGCTGACAGAGAAAAAGAGAGGAGGACAGACACTACACAAGCTGTTTGAAGGCTCCTATTTCTTCACCAAGGCTTTACTAGGGTTTTGTAATAAATAATGTGACATGTTCTGCTGCTTCTATGGCTCTCACCATTTACTAGCTCTCACATTTCTCGACCTCTCAGAAATAGACTGTAGCATGTTTATAGTTTTCTGATACCTAGAGTAAGTGAAAACTAAAGGTTAGCATTGCAAACCCACCTCTTATGAGTCAACAACATATTGTTCTTCAAAAACGGCAGTTCTTTTAGTTTTTCTGGCCAAAATTTTAAGTTAGTATTCACAGAAAATTCTCCCACTAACATTGTGTTCCATTGAACAAATAGCATCACAATTATTTCAATTGAAATGAGAGTGAGATATTCCGGTGATTGTGATTAAATGACAACATTTTCATTTTTGAGTGAACTATCCCTTTAATACTAAAGTCAGAGACATGCTCAGTAGAGATCTCTGTCCATTGTTCTCAGCTTGCACCCTTAAACCCCTCTCAGATGGATTACATATGCATGAATATTCAAGGTTTTTGTGTTTTGTTACTGACTGGCATGTGATGTGGGGTAGTTTTGTCCCCCTACAGCGTCTCTCAATGTCTCTTCTCAGATGCTTCATCATGAGGGGTAGTTGAAGGGAATTATGTGTGTGTGTGTGTGTGTGTGTGTGTGTGTGTGTGTGTGTGGTGTTTTTTGTGGTAAAATGATCAGGTTTGTTGTCTCTGTGTGTGTTAGTTGTTATGGTGTTGCCGTCTGGGGCCTGTGGATCTTTCTGCAGGACGCTGACTAATTACAGCACTAATGCGGAACACCCACGGATGCACACTCATTGAGCATGACCACACACACACACACACACACACACACACACACACACACACACACACACACACACACACACACACACACCCCTACCTGCTTCTTTGGCTCCTTCTAAAACTTAATTACGCTTGTGCACACATACAGACAAACATGCAAACACAATATACACACAGACACATAATCACAAACAATTGTGTAGTCTAGCAAATTTTTGACTATCAGCATAAGGACTAGGATGATAAGATGGCAGGAAGGAAAATAAAAAATAAAAGGGAAGGAAGGACGAGAAAATAACAATGAAAGATGGAAGGTAGAAAAGGAAGAAAGAAAGGAATTTTTGTGCATATACACAGACAAACACGCAAACACAATATACACACAGACACATAATGTGGTCTACTTTGCATCTTATTCTAGCCAAGAACCACCCACTTATACAGGAGAGTCTGGGGATGATCATCATTTAGGGATGAATTCATCTGAATTATTTGATACCACAATAATAGATAGACATAGAAAATCTAATGTGAAGAAATGCACAATAGTATCATACCGCAACCTGATGTATAGAAAATACTAGTGGAAGATTTGAACTGCAGACTGCAAATCATACCTGTTATACCTTCCTCATCTTCCTTTTGCTTTTTTTCCTAACTCAAAAACTTGTCAAATAAGAAACACGAGCAGCCGATAGACGGGAATGTTGTTGCCAGCATTTGTATGAGAACTGTCAGGCTTGAAGTCAACCAGCTGGTCAAATATATATGCAGAGTTTGATTCCAAATGATGTGTTTCTCTAAGAGAGAGAAGAGGACAGGAAAAGGAAGAGAGAAGAAAAGGATTACAGCAAGGGAAACAAAGGAAAATGGCAGAGAAGTAAAAGAAAAGGAATAGAGAAAAGAAAGTAAAGGGAATGAAGAGAAATAAAAGAAAAAGTAAGGAAGATGGCAGAGAAGTAAAAAATGAAAGGAAGAGGGCAGAGAAGGAGAGGAAAGGAACAAAGTAGAGAAGGAAATGGAAAGGGGAAAAAAGAGAGCAGAGAAGGAAAAGGAAATGATTGCATGAAGCCAGGAAATTAAAGGAAGATAGCAGGAAAGGAAAGGAGCAGTATAGGAAAATGAAAGGAAAGGAAGAGAGGTGAGAAGGGAAAGAAAAGGGAAGCTAAGAAAAAGAGCAGAGAAAAAAAGAGAATATGATCGGAAGAAAATAAAGGGATGGTATGGAAGTGAGCAGAGAAAGAAAACTAAATGGAAAAACAAGTCGGAAAGGTAGAGGACAGAGAAGGAAAAGAATATGAAGAGGGCGAAGAAGGAAAAGCAAAAGATATCAAGAGAGTGGGATATAAAAGGAAAAGAGCAGGAAAGGAAAGGAAAAGAGCAGGAAAGGAATGGAAAGGAAAGGAAAAGAGCAGGAAAGGAAAGGAATGGAAAGGAAAGGAAAGGACAAGAGCAGGAAAGGAAAGGAAAGGAAAGGAAAGGAAAGGAAAGGAAAGGAAAGGAAAGGAAAAGAGCAGGAAAGGAAAGGAAAGGAAAGGAAAGCAAAGGAAAGGAAAAGAGCAAGAAAGGAAAGGAAAGGAAAGGAAAGGAAAAGAGCAAGAAAGGAAAGGAAAGGAAAGGAAAGGAAAAGAGCTGGAAAGGAAAGGAAAGGAAAGGAAAGGAAAGGAAAGGAAAGGAAAGGAAAGGAAAAGAGCAGGAAATGAAAGGAAAGGAAAGGAATGGAAAGTAAAGGAAAGGAAAAGAGCAGGAAAGGAAAGGAAAGGACAAGAGCAGGAAAGGAAAGGAAAGGAAAGGAAAGGAAAGGAAAGGAAAGGAAAGGAAAGGAGCAGGAATGGAAAGTAAATGAAAGGAAAGGAAAGGAAAAGAGCAGGAAAGGAAAGGAAAGGAAAAGAGCAGGAAAGGAAATGAAAAGAAAGGAAAGGAAAGGAAAGGAAAGGAAAGGAAAGGAAAGGAAAGGAAAGGAAAGGAAAGGATATGAAGAGCACACAGAAGAGGAAAAAGGAAATGATAGGAAGAGAATAAAGGAAAAGTATGGAAAGGAAGGGAGCAGAGAAGGGAAACAAAATGAAAGATTGAGTGAGTAGGAAAGGTAGAGGGCAAAAAAGGAAAAGAAAAGGAAGAGGGTGAATATGGAAGAGGAAAGGGTGGAAAAGGAAAGGAAAGGAGAGGACTGGGAAGGAGCAAATAAGGAAAAGGAAATTATTGGAAGGGAATAAAGGAAAGGTATGTAAAGGAAGAGAAAGAAAACAAAATAAAAGAAAGAGAGGGAGGGAGAGGGAGAAGGAAAGGATGTAGAGAAAATGAAAGGAAGGGAGAGATGAGGAGAGGAGACTCACTGACCATTTTTACATTGACTCTGGGCTCAACATTAACCTCATATGACATTGTGATGCATTAACACGCTCATACCGGTAGATGGCACTACAACATCCACTGCCTATTTAGAATAGAGTTTTTTATTCTTATTATTAAACATACAAACTTGGAAACCCACATACTATACTAAAAGACACTCTCAAACAGTCCAGTATAATTTTATTTCCAGTATAGCTTTATCAATTTCCCTCAGAAAACAGGCACATTTGTTAGTGTTCCCTAAACAAATGCTGCATTAGTTTGGGAGGTGTTCTGTTCTGGATATCAGACCCTTGAGATGGCGAATTTGAGAGAAAATGAATATTTTGTGGTCAGCAATTTGGATAGAGTCGTGTTATACTGCATGCATTATTCACTAATACAAATATGGCTGCTGAATAGAGGAAGTCATATCATTTACAAGGAAGTGTTCCTGGGCGAAATTCTCAGCTGGGAATTAGATCTGAGATAATTAACGAAACAAAGCTCCTCTCGTTTTCTGTCCTTCTCTCGTTCTCTCATTCTCTGCCAATGTAATTCAAACGATACTGCTTGAATAATGAATTCTATTGCTGATTATCTTGATACAGTGGTTTTCTCTAATAAGTATGTGAAAGAAAAATGAAATAACTGTAGAATGAGCAATATTATTTGAATGCTTACATAAACATTTGTTGTTAGGTTAAGCACAGATCAAAGGTCAAAGGTCATACTTCAACACAATTATGCCCTGTCCCCTATGCCCTAAATAAATCATTATATTGGTACCATGGTCGAGTGGCGGCATTGAATGGTGAAACAATGACACTGAAATTGTACAATATTGATATACATTACATATACGTTCTTGCAATACTATTTTAGAGTAGCTAGGCAGTAGCAAGGCAATATTTGCATTTTTGCCTTGAAGAATGCACTGCGGGACTTTGGGAAAGTTTACTCATATGAGTTGAAAGCAGAGAGGGGCACACAGGGGCGGTACTCTAACTGTGGGCAAATAGTCCCGAGGCGTTAAGACTGTGAGAGAGATACAGTGATTTACTGCATCCATGTCTGTAAATATCCTAAATAACTCTGTCTTTATGTTCCTTTCAATGCGAGGTATAATGGCATTTTAATGCTATGATGTAATGTTGGAGTTGTTCTCTGGACTGGACGGCGGGAAGAGCGCTGTGTTGTTGTTTTTTCTCCCCTGTTGTTTGGCTGGCTTCACTCCAGGATGCTGGAAAGACCTCCACAGCAACGGACAACTCTCTCTCTCTCTGTTTCCACTTTATGTTCTCTTCTCTTACAGCGGCTTGGCTCCGTTTGTGTTTTTCTCTGTCAGCGAGCACTCGGTGAGAGGGACACACAGGGTGCACAGGGGCCGGATTCATGCAAAATCTTCTTAAGAAAAGAAAAATGTTGTTAAAATCAATTATGAAAAGTTCTTAAAAGGATATCTAGATATTAACACTGACTGTTTCAGAAAAAAGATGAAACGCTTTTTCTTAAGTTGTAAAATAAGAAGAAAATTGTTGATAAGATTAATTTTATTCTTAAGGATGTTTCGTGAATCCGGACCCAGGTTCACCCTCACGTTGTTCCAAATCTGTCGGAGTTTCATGCTTTCACGAAACACAATAGGGATAAATTTAAGATAGTTGACACAGCTCTAAACATGTAAACACTGATGGTTCAAGAAAAAAGGAAGGACTTTGGAAGTCTATTCAGGCCAACAAAATATGTGCAACTTTTTTTTCTTAAAGGAATATTCTGGGTATGATCTAAGTTTTTTACTAAAATGAAATGTCCAATACTCTCTAATTCCTCGTGCTGCCGTAGTAACTCGCCTCAATGTGGTTGGTGGGAGACGAATCTCAGTCGCCTCCACTTCTGAGACAGTCAGCCCACACATCTTATAACGTGGCTAGCATTAGCTCTCAACTCACCACATGCCCCATCAAGACCGAGAACCACCATACTGTATGATGAACATGAGCAAGGTAACCCACGTGACTCTACCCTCCCTAGCATCCGGGACAATTGGTTGCTTTGGAAGCCTGGCTGGTGTCCCTCAGCACACCATGGGTTCAAACTCGTGATCCAGTGGTGGTAGTCAGTTTCGATACTCGATGCAAGTTAAGCTCAATCGACAGCATTTGTTGCATAATGTTGAATACCAAAAAAAAAGTAAATAAAAATTGTCCCTCAACAATTGTGACTTGTCCCTCCTTTTCGTAAAAAATATTTAATAATAAATAATAGGACTGTTAATCACAGGACTGTTAATCAGATGGTCACTGGTTCGATCCCCATGGCGACCACCATTGTGTCCTTGAGTAAGGCACTTAACTCCAGGTTGCTCTGGGGGGATTGTCCCTGTAATAAGTGAACTGTAAGTTGCTTTGGATAAAAGTGTCTGCCAAATGCATAAATGTAAATGTAAATGTACAGTGAGGCACTTACAATGGAAGTGAATTAGACCAATTTTTGGAGGGGGTTTAAAATCAGACATTTGAAGCTAATAGTTTTATAAAAGCACTTACATTAGTTCTTCTGTTAAAACTCATGTATTATTTGAGTTTTAATGCTGTTTAAATTGTAGTTTTAGGGTTTTAGCGTTTACAGCAACACGTTGTCATGACAACGAAGTTATAAAATTGTATATAACTTTACACAGAAAAGGTTAGTAAGTGATTTTATCACACTAAAATCATATTAACATGCATATTTATTTTGTGTTGTGCCTATTCTTTTGAAACAGTGGTTATTTTAATGTTTAGGTATCAGCCCTATTCACTTCCTTTGTAAGTGTCTCACTGGAACCCAGATATTTGCTTTTTATTTTTTTTAAAAAGGAAGGACATGATGAAATTCATTTGTGTGGTAATAAACATTATCAGTCACAAATGCTGTTGATTGAGCTTAACTTGTTTTGTGAATCTGGCCCCAGGTGTGATGTGAAAGAGTCACTTGAAAAGCGTTGCATTCTTTTTCAAGCATCATGTTTGTGTACAAACATCTGATTAACATCTAAAAAAAGAATTAACTCCTATACGTTCAGAATAAAAATGTCCCACGCAGAATGTCATTCTAACGTCAGAACATTTTAGTCACATTTTGCAGTTACACTATGTATTACGTCACCCACATAAACGCACACATCATATAGACACCTCGGTGACGTATGTATGCTATCAGTGAATCCTCAAATTCTTGACTTCTGGTTGAAGACCCTAGATTGAGAGGACCAGACCACCCTCATTAAAGGTCAGGATGGTGTCTAAGTCTTACTGATTTGCAGTGGTAAAGCTATGAGAGAATCTGTCTTGACTCGTGTGTGCGTGTGTGCGTGTGTATATGTGTGTGTGATATTCTCTGGCTTCAGCGTTGTGGAAAGCCTTAGGGGATTCCTGTCCTACGTGCTGTTTGGAGAGAGTCTGGAGAAACAGTTGTACGGTCCCCTGAGGAACAGAGAGATGGAGCATTAAACGAGTGAACTCGTCCATCATTACAGCTACTGATCTGGCCCTCATGTTCTGCGCTACCTGCTGCAGACATGTTGTGAAATGTTTTCAGACAGCATTCTGTTTGCCGACTGCCTTTTAGGTTGCACAAATAGTGCTTGCTATTGAAATCTGATTTCATAGTCATTAATAATGTAGTAAATGCCATGTGACTAATTATTTAGGAGACAATTGATATCCACAAGACATAAACATGTATAATGTTATATGAAATTAATTTCATCTAATTTTGAAAAAACAAAACAATAACAAAGGTACAGTCTGGCACTTACAATGGAAGTGAATGGGGCCAGTCTTTAAACATTCAAATACACACTGTATCTGAAATATAGCCACAAGACATAAACATTATACGTGTTAACATGATTTTTAAGTAATAAAATCAGGGATTTACCAGTTTACCATATTGCAGGGTTATGTCGTCATGACAAGAAAGTTGTAAAATTGGATAAAACTGTACACGGAAAAGGTCAGGAAGTGATTTGATCACACTAAAATCTTGTTAACATGTATAATGTTTATTATTACTCTTGTTGCTATACTTTTGAAACAGTGTGTATTTGAATGTTTATGGACTGGCCCCATTCATTTCCATTGTACTGCATTGTAAGTACTTTTCTGTAACCACGTTTTATAAGACAAAATGCAGGATGAACTGAAATAATGTTTTGTTGTAATCCGCATTATGCCACGAATGCTTCTGATTGACATTAACCTATATTGAACTGGGAACATTCCTTTAGTACCCATTTTGCTCCCAGATCCCCTCCCCCAACATTTCCCTCCCTAACTTGGAACTTCCAAAAGGACATAGAGATGCTCTTTGCACATTTCAGTCACACAATTAACACGAGAGAGCTATAGAGTGTGTGCCCTGCTTCGCACTATTCATCAAGGCATTTACACTGTCTTTGACACTCTCTTCATTACAAGGAAGATTGTCCTGCGTTTAGGTTACATTCATGGTATGAAATCAACTTTTTTGCACTACCCAATTTTACCAGCAACTTACATTTTTTATATAAAGATTGTACAGTATATATATTTTTTGTTCTCTACTGTATATATAAACTATATATAGTAGAAATGAACATATAAAGAATATATAC
The DNA here is from genome assembly GCA_032164185.1 of Moxostoma hubbsi. Lineage (NCBI taxonomy): Eukaryota > Metazoa > Chordata > Actinopteri > Cypriniformes > Catostomidae > Moxostoma > Moxostoma hubbsi. Next base: position 41,079,722 of record JAVLUX010000013.1, on the reverse strand, counting down.
ATCTATGTGCCCAAACATTATGACCACCCAACTAGTATGATGTTTGTCCTCCACGTGCTGCCAAAAGAGCGCCAACCTGCCGAGGCATGGACTCTACAAGACCTCTGAAGGTGTCCTGTGGTATCTGGAACCAAGACATTTGCAGCAGGTCCTCCAAGTCTTGTAAGTTGTGTGGTGTATCCACCGTGGATCAGACTTGTTGGTCCAGCACATAGTACATGCAGATGCTCAATCGGATTGAGATCTGGGGAATTTGGAGGCCATGGCAACACCTTAAACACTTCTTCATGTTCCTCAAACATTCCCTAACAATGGGTGCAATGTGGCAGGGCGCATTATTCTGCTGAAAGAGGCCACTGCCATCAGGGAATACCATTGCCATGAAGGGGTGTACCTGGTCTGCAACTATGTTTAGGTAGGTGGCACGTGTCAAATTGACATCCACATGAATGGTCAGAACCATTGTTTCCCAGCAGCACATTGCCTAGGTCATCACACTCCCTCCACCGGCTTGTTGTCTTCCCACATTGCATCCTTGTGCCATCACTTCCCCAGGTAAACGGTGCATGCGTATACAGCGGTCCACGTGATGTAAAAGAAAACAGGACTCATCAGTCCAGGCGACATTCTTCCACTAGCCCAAGTTCCAGTTCCGACACTCGCGTGCCCATTATAGGCACTTTCAATGGTGGACAGGGGTCATCATGGGCAATCTGACCGGTTCGGACCAGACGGGATAGCCTTCATTGCCCTGATGAATCGATGGGCCTTGGGCGCCCAACACCCTGTTGCCATTTTGTGGTTTGTCTTTTCTCGGACCACTGTCAGTAGGTACTCACCACTGCTGACCAGGAGCACCACACAAGCCTTGCCATTTCAGAGATGCTCTGACCCAGTCGTCTGGCCCTAACAATTTGACCTTTGTCAAAGTCACTCAGTTCTTAACTCCTGCTCATTTCTCCTGCATTCAACACTTTGACTACGACAATGGTTTGTTCGCTTACCATAGAATCTACCCAGACCTTGACATGTGACATTGTTAGGAGATGATCAATGTTATTCACTTCACCTGTGAGTATGTATATATATATATATAAAAGAACATATATAAGAACATATATAACACAAAATAATAATATTATACAGATATTATCAAAATGTTAAAGCTGCAACACACACAGAGAGGCTAAATAGTAGATAAGTACAAAAGAGAAACTTCTTGTTCAATCACCATTTCTGAGGTTGTTATTATGACTACGCATGACCATTTACCTGTTGTACTAATGTCGCTCAGGTCTTATGCTTTGTACCGTAACTCATACAGCCACAAATAAAATAAAAATAATTGCAGTTATATTGTCAAAATACATTGTTCCTTTGCATTCACAATGCATGTAAACACAAACTATTTTGTGGAAATAAAATGTACTAAACTTTATGAACTCCTGAGATGGTTGGAGAATATTTGTAGCATTCAGCTTCACAAATACGACACTACTCTTGCAAACTTGCACTTACAAGCAAGAAAGTTTTCAACAGGTTGTCTCTCAGTGGAAAAATGTAGCACTTGTTGTGGAACAAACCTGCTCTTTAATGGGCTGTCTCTCTCTCTCTCTCTCTCTCTCTCTCTCTCTCTCTCTCTCTCTCTCTCTCAATCACTGGCTTAGAACCCAAATAAATCTCCATTATTATCACATCAGTCAAAAGCAGACGGGCTGAACCTACAAAAAAAAATCTCTTGAAATGAAAATGCTTCCTAAACCACATTCTGCACTACAGATATAATTGGAAATACATTATTAATGAGGGATACTTAAAAAGGATTGTTTTATCATTCGCTATTAGTGAATTTGCTATTCATTTTAATATTTGTCATTTGATTTATATGGGGATAATGCAATATAGGCCCCAATTAACAATGCATGGCCTGTGTAATATGATTTTCAGTTAATGCAAATGGAATAAGCTAGAAGAAAGCAAGCGATTCGACTCCTCAAATGTAATTTGCTTGGCCAGTTCTGCCAATTTTAAATGACATTGTACATTTTAATTTTCCTTCTCTTTTTCAAAGGTTGCAAATTTATACTCATTGAGCTGAACTGCCATTAATTTGCATGGAAAATTACTTGCGGAGTTGGAATATCTGTCACGTTCACACCTATTTACTTTAAAAGCTTCAGCAATGAACCAAGATGGAAGGTTATAGACAATTCAGACAGTCCTCTACAGAGCGATTTCTGTTAGTTAATGTCACTAAAATGTACAAACTTTCTAAACTCACTCATAGAGAAGGAAAAATCACAAATGAGGTCTCTTTAATATCTGAATTGTCTAGAATGCTAATGGTGACTTTACTGTAGCAGCTGGTTAAAGTCACTAAAATAATCAAACCTTAGAAAGTATCCAAAAGGAAAGGACAAATGAAAATGGAGATCTCTTTAATACATCAGTTGTTTTAGAAGACCATAGTAATCTCACATTAGCTCCTCAAAAGTTTCAGTCTTGTCAGAATTGCCAAGATACTCAACTCTGCATCCAAAGGTCAGAGGTCTCAATATGAGCTCAAACATGTCTCACTGGATTCGTACAAAACATATTTACATATCTCTATACTTAATTACTTACTGTATGTCTACGTTGCTCAGGAATTTTAGAAGAAACATCTGAGACGTTTAAAAACCAATTGATAAAACCAATTGATGCTTGCCTGTTGTTCTGGGTGGTTTTAAGGAGTAACATCTGAGATTAAGTTGATTCTTAAATAAGATATAACTGAAAACTCTTGACTCTAATAGGCTTTGAAAGAGCAACATTTGAGCAATAGCATTATACTCTGGGCAGTACACAGTACTTCAATCAATGGGAATTTTGGCACCATAACTTTATCCTACAGTTGGGCTGAGCAGAACAGAACAGATCTTAGTCTCTCTCTCTCTCTCTCTCTCTCTCGGCTCTGAAAGTACAGAGTTCTTGGCTGATTGCATTGTGTCCTGTGTTTGTCTGGTAAAGAAAAATGCCACGCTCAGTGTAGAGAGGGTCAGTGAAGGGATTTGAGGGGTTTGAGTATCTTTCCATGAGAACCCCTTCTTCCCAAACTCACAGCTGAGCTCCAGACCCCGGGCCATGGATAAATAGTGCCTTTGTTCGCCATTCAATGGCATTAGGCATGGGCTTCCTATGGGGGTCACTACCAAGCCTTGTGAGGGGACAGAAGGGGTGACTGCAAAAGAGCAGCACATCTAGACCATAAACTACCAGCAGAACGGAGGTAGCGGGGCAACTTCTGTCATATTTTGCCGAGATGAATCAAATGATTTGCAGGCCTCAAATTTAACACATACAAAGTATCACTCCAGTGAAAGTCATATTTCACTCTGAAATAAAAAAACACAACCATGTACATGAGCTTTTATCAACGTCATGATTTTAGGTTTAAATGTATCTGAATGTACAAGGAAGTGTATATGTAAGGTCCTGTAACTGTAACCACTTGAGTTTTTCACACATGGGATAAAAATTATGATCTGGTCAGGGAGTTTCAACCAAATAAAACATAATCACACTATCAGAATCCCATAAGGAAAGCCCATAACAGGCTATAAAGCCATCCAGATCCTTTTTAAATACGTCTTTTAGGGCAAAATACCTGGCTGATGTGTCTCAGCATTGTTACACCATCGGTTTGGCTGACCAGGCTTTCTTTTGTTCATTTGTCCTCTTGAATTTCTCATTACCACTTTAGAAACCCACTTAATGCAGAAGTGTTGGAGACCAAATATCCAGAATTCCTCCATGCTCCATATTGTTTTGTAGATAGCTTTCTATTATGACAGCGAGAGAGAGCAAATGCGTTCCCACATGGGTTTGTGACCATGGCATCTCTTATTCTTGGCTTAACCTTTACTTGTCGTCGTGAACAATAGTATTGTCAGTGCAATTTGTTGCCACTCAGTGCATTTTGACAATGTAAAATGTATTTCGTCCCCCAAGTCTGTTCCTGGAGAAACCTCTTGCCAGGTTTGGAAAGGCTCGTGGAAACTCTCCTAGGGTCCCTCGCTGACCCTGCCGTGACTGCCCACCTTGTTCTGAAACAGAGAGAAGAGAGCGGGGGGTGAAAAAAGAAAAGTGCTTGACTCAATACGAGCCTTCTATACCAGCTGTAAAATGGCTTATTCTTCTAGTCACCATGGTGACAATTAACAGTGTTTCAAGGACTTTTGTTCCCAGCCAGTTTGAACAGATTTTTTTCTACCCCTTTTTTTCGACGCAAAGTGATTTTTCACAAACCGGAGAAAATAGCATCTATTTTGCATAAACAGTAAGGAATCGCATCCAAATGGGAGGCTTCACGTTTTTTTCTCCTCCTTTAAAAGTAAATATGTAGCTTTTTACTTCCTTGTCTTTCAATCTTGGAGCTCACACATCACTGAGAGCTTGGCTTGCCCTCTTCAGCTGCACAGAGTTTGCATCAATGGGCCTCTTCTACCCGGTCTTCCTCCCCTCGCGACTGCTTCCTCTGCACCCCCTCCCCAACCCGCCATCTAGAGCGAATTACAGCCATCAAGGATGCTGGCAAGATATGAAAAGGCCTCAAACTGATTAAGTAATTATCAGTTTTCCCAGCTTCATTCAGTTCTGTATCATGAAATCATATCAAATTTAATATTTTGTACCTCTGAGTCAATTTGTAGCTCATCAGCTCCCAGTGTTGGTTTTTATGCGGCTGATGCATATTCAGTTTTTTCTAAAATGAATTCCCTTTTCTTCATGCTAAACATTTAATACGGCAGCTTCAGTGGATAATTGGAGAAGCTCAAAATTGACTCTTTCGCCCTCTGCAGATTCATTTTCAGGGCACAAGAAAGATGTTATTGCTTAATTTTTTGATTAAGAGACAGTGTAGAATATATGTAGTGTAGAGGCATGTGTATATCACAGAAACTATCAACACATTGGCCAGGTCAAATTTCATATTACCATTAAGATTTGTTGCACTGTGTCATTATTTAATTAATTAATGATATTTAAAGGGTTAGTTCACCCAAAGGTAAAAATGTTGTAATTGTTTAGGGTCCATTCACACAGAACCTGTTTTTGCATTTAAAAAAGCTAGAAAGCCCACAATGGAACGGAACAGTTTTAAAAAGTTTGACTATTTTTAACTTGTTTTAAAAATGTGGTACTACGCTAAAAAAAAAACAGTAAAAGGAGTCTAAGCGGTCAAAGATGTCCATCCAGTACTGGGTCACATATAAACATTTAAAAAAAAAAAAAAATTATATATATATATATATATATATATATATATACACACAGCATATAGCGTAGATGGATGCAATATCGCATCCTGTGTAAACGTGCTCTTTCTCACACTTCGTCAGAGAAGGACCCAAAAGCAGGGTTAAAAAGGGGATTTATTTATAAAAACAAAAACTAACATAAAGCTCCCACAAGTGAGGGGAAAACGAATAATCCAGGGCTGGGGCAGAGGAAAACCAGGACAAACCGGACCGGACAGGGATAGGATGGGATGAAAAACAAACTAGACCGACCGACTGGATCACAACAGACACACAAGACCGACTAGGAAACAAGCGCACAAGTCTGGAATCAAGACGAACTGGCACTGGACAGCAAACATGAGGAGACTAAAATAGGGAGAGAATCAAACGGGATAAAAGGGGACAGGTTTGGCAAACAAGGAGGTGGGGTATGACGTAAGACAGAGAGGCACTTGCTCTCACAATAAAACATAACACCCGAATGGCATGAGCGCACATCGCCAAGACAATAAGGCAATATACGACCATGCCAGCAAAGCAATTCCACGCATTCTCACAATAAATGAAACCTGAGCTTATATCGCGAGGCAAACGCCATGCGATGCATGCAACAGGCGACAAAAACAAGACTTGACACCTGTGCGAGAGTTCGGCCACACACACCCGACACCTTAGACCGAAGTGACCGAACCTCAGCACAACATGAACCTCAGCACAACCGGGAGCGCAACACACACGTGATGCCAGACGCACCCGCGTTTGCGAGAGCCAAACAAAGTATTGACGCGAGTGCATGCTGCCAAGATGACATAAGCGCGATGCGCCCGCGTCAATAACAGACAGGCATGGAGCACGAGAGTCCGGATCCCCAGACAGACCGAAACCGAACCAGACAGGAAGTCAGGATCCAGACACCATGCTCCTGACATGAAACAAGACGGACTGAAGAGCGCACGGCAGGGAATACAACCGAAACCACGTGCTCACACAATGACAGACAACGAAACACAAGACAGACATGGGATAATGATGCCAAGGTCCTGTCACTGTCAGTCTGGGTTTTGGTCTGACAAAACCTTTTTCTTTTTTACATGCAGTGAAAGTGAATGGTGATTGAAGCTTTCACCCCCCTATCATTCTGCCTTTTGTGGTCCGTGGAAGAAAAAGGTCATACAACTTTTGAACAACATGACGAAACGTAAATGTAAAAATACCCCTGAAATGGATTCCCTTTTATTTGTGCTAAAAATCCAATACGGCATCTTCAGTTTAAAATGTCTTCTGCAGATTTTCAGTGCACAAGAATAATGTTTTTACGTATTTTTTTTCATTTAGAAACAGTGTAGAATCGATAGTTGAAATGAGGGCCCGTTTAAAGGATAAGAGTGTCCCGTGAATTCTCATTTTTTCCTACGTCTTGCGGTTGACGTGTGAACGTTAGCATAAATTGATTTGAGTGCACCCCATCTCCGCCTCAGTTCATGGAGTCTTACTTCTGTTGTCTCAACAAGTTACAGAGCCTGAACAAAGTTTAATTGAATGGATAAGATGAATCTTACGAAACACATTAAGTGTGTTCATGTGTGAATGCATTTTTGCTGACATTTCAGACTTGCGTTCATTAATATGTGAAATAAATGAAACTTACAAGGGCTTGTTGATATTTCATCTATTTTTATGACCATCTTTTCTCACTATAGCAATTATTAAAAGCATTGTACTTTTAAAAGGACTGTTAGTGAAGATGCTGTTTCCTTTTTGGGACCTCAAGGCATGTGTGGAATATAGGCAACAAGAAGTGATGTTGCATTGATGTTATTAATGTGTTTTGCTAAGGCAAGCTTCACTATTACTATTACTCATGCTTAGGGACTTGAAGAAAGTGATTGGGAGAAAAAAATAAACATATTGTAATTATATATATATATATATATATATATATATATATATATATATATATATATATATATATATATAAAATTGATGGCGATTTGAACTGCGATATGATAAACATAATTTTTGTTTATATGTGATTCCTTTTGACCAGAATTAAGTAATGCTTTGCACATGCTCTATTGCAAATAGAAAGAGCTGCTCTTTAAGGGTGTTCAAACTTGAGCCCTTTTAATAAGAATACATTCCGACCTCTTTCACCTAAGCCAAAATAAATAAATAAACAAACAAATAAAAAAAAACAGTGAAACATAGATTATAAAACATCAGCTTCGCATTCATATTTCACCTTTGGAACTTTTTTGTTGATTTGTGACAGGACCTTAGCCCACTTTTTATTGTTACTTTCTGGCACCCAGTCAACTTGAATATTATATTATTGTTATATAATATTGATTATTATTATTATTATTATTGGTAATTATAATAATACACTATTATTATTTAGTTATTCTTAGAAAGTATTATATAGAGAAATGTATTACTATTGTCTAATAATAATAATAATAATAATAATAATAATAATAATAATAATACTTATTATTTAATTATATATTACTACTACTACTAATAACAGTGTTTCTATCAGGAAGACTTGCAGACTTGAGAGAGATTTAAGATGACATCTATTTGATGAATATAAAACAGAAAAGTAATGTCTTTCTTTGGCATAAGCCCTGTCTGGCGAGGAGCCTACCCCTGAGCAGGACGGGACTCAACTGGTGGTGGTGGGGTGGTGGAGGTTGCCGTGTTAGCGCACTGAAACAGCAATGTGATAGATTGTGAGCAGACTTATAAAACAATGGCTTACATGTTATTGGCTATGAATTACCCATCTAATGGTGCGTTCACTTTCAGCTGCTAGTCTTCCCGCTAGAACTACGCTGCACTTACATTAATAGTGTTTTACTATAGTAATATATTTTTATAATAAATTCATAACTTAAACGAGGCATTGCTTTCAATCTGGTTACATACTCAAGATTTTATTTTGGCAGAACTCTTAAGATTATTTAAGATTTTACATATGATTTGTTTAATTACATGTAGCGCTAAACATATTTGGAATAAATTTTAAACAAATCTAGAGCGCATTAATTAGAACGAGCTCAGTGCACGTTAGCAAACCAAAACAAATGCGGAGCACAACTGAGTACAATTGCATTTGTGTGTTGAGACTGTTCATTTATTTTTGTAATTAAATATAACTCTTTTGTGGGTTAATAACCACCCTCAAGGTCATATCGTGATTTTTATTTATTTTAAATTGTGCAGCCCTACTAAGTATTATACATTGGTGAATATTGTAACTCATCCTGCACCATTTGTGTTATGGAAAAGAGTAATAGCTCAAATCATGAGGCTTGTTGAGAAGAGTTGTGCTATTACTTTTCTAAGTGATTAGTCTTCAGGGCTAGTTAAATTCAATATGTTCAGATGTGTCCTGTATTGCACTGATAAGCCACTTTCAAAATTAAACTTTGTTTTTTCAAGTTTTCACGTAGCACTAGTAGTTAGCTCTGCTCGTGAAGGTTAACGGAGCTATGCCAGAATCATGTATTTCCGTCACACCTTCACCTGAGTACCATCACTTGGCCCTGAAATATGTTTTCTCTCAGCGTCAATTACACAGTTGACTATAAAGTATTCACTGTGCCCGAACCAGAGCTAGCTCGTAGGGTTAAGTATGCAAATCACCCTATCTAGGTCGCAACGGAGAAAGTGACTCAAGGGCCAAAAGTCAGCCATGCACATAGCTTATGTTAGCATGATACGTCAACTTCTCATCACTATGGCATTCTAATTACTCCGGCTATCACTGCCACTGTCTCTGCTTTCTCCATCAGTAACATGACATTTTTTAAACCAATAGGAGGACTTAAAATCAATATTTGCTGTCAACAAACAAATTGTGTAATGCCCTTTTACTTTAAAGTGGAGCATCTTTAGTTTGGCGGCCACTATTAAAAATCGAAAGGGATGAATGATTTAAAAGGATGTGTGATACTATCTCCATCAAAACAAACGACAGTGAAAAATGAACATTGGCCGGATGACAGCGAGGAAAGAGGGAAAAAACAGCACATTTAAATATTTAAATGCACACCCGCCATAATGATAAATGACAACTGAAAACTGGAATCAAGTAGCTATTGATGCAGAAAATGAAATGGGGAGAGAGAGAGAGATAGAGAGAGAGAAAGAGAGGGAGGAAGAGAGAAATCAACTGAGAAAAGGTGTCGAATAGCATCACTTTCATCTTTTACTGTATGCTGGTCCAGCAATAGAATGAAAATGTCATGTCTCAAAATCGTAACAAATTCGCAAATCTACTTGTACAAATTAAAGATTAATGTCAGTTCGAAATACGGTGTGCTCTGTAATATGTGCTTAAATATATTGCGAAAAATACCATACAAAGATTTTCATTTGATATTTTAGTGTGACCTCTCCGTGGTCCTTCGGGGCCTTGGGGAAGCTCCCTTCAAGCCCCTTGACTCAGCAGAGCTAAAGGCGCTCTCTCTGAAGACCGCCCTCCTGACTGCGCTCAGCTCCATCAAGAGGGTAGGGGACCTGCAGGCATTCTCTGTCAGCGAACTATACCTAGAGTGGTATCAGGTGGTGAACCTGCAAGCGCTGCCTCCGCAGAAGGCAGACCCATCCTTGGCGTTGCTGTGTCTGGTGCGCGCTCTTCACATCTACTTGGATCGCACGCAGAGCTTTAGAAGCTCAGAGCAGCTCTTTGTCTGCTTCGGTGGACAGCGGAAGGGAAGCGCTGTCTCCAAACAGAGGATCGCCCACTGGGTCGTCGATGCCATCACTATGGCATACCACACCCTGCATGTGTGCGGCTTCTTGGGCATTGTCCCACGGCGCCTCTCTAGCTGACAAATGTAGAGCCGTGGGCAACACCTAACACCTTTGCTAGGTTCTATAACCTCAGGGTTGAGCCATTTTCGTCCCATGTGTTATCAGGTGACACAAACAGGTAAGTTCGGGTCAGCTGGCCGGGTGTATCGCTTGTGCATAGCACCTTTCCCCTCCCTTGAGGCGAAGACATGCACTCTTTCCCCAGTTGCGTTTGCAAGAAGTGTGAACCCTGGACGTTCTTCCTCCCTAGCCTAGCGGCCGTCGAGTCTTCGGAGAGGCTCGCTTCCGCCCTAGTATGGGTGTCACCCAGGCCCCCGTACTGAGGTAAGTGCTCCACATGCGCTGGTTGTCCCCTAGGCAACCCCGTGTGATGTATATTCTGCAAAATGGTTTCCCTGCCTGTAAACCGCGTCTTCCTTGGGCAGAGGGCCCTCTGTCCTTGGTCGGCGTGTTTGTAGTAACTCCTCCCCCCTTGGGTAGGACCTACCACGACGCCGCTCCGCACGATATGCTTCCACTCCTAACTGGTAAGACTGTGTGTTGTATTCCACCTAATACCCCCCCCCCCTCGGGGCCGGATGTAGTCTCCGTGGTGTCCTCCTCTTTGGTGGGACACCCCCCAGCTTAGACCATATATTTGGCCACCAACCGAACGATTTTGTTCCTTTTTGGGGGAGAACATTAGAGAAAAGTCCACGGCCAGCCAGTCCTTATACTTCTGAGCAGTTAGCCGTTCCCCTAGGTGCAGGGGACCGCTTCATGCCTGCAAGTGTGTTGGGGGTAGTTATGCGACGGCTTGCTGTGCTGGCTACGAGGCACACAGAGTTCAACCCGTCTCGCACCGCCAGTCTGCGTAACTTGGTTCAGCTCTTGTGGCGTTTTCCATTGGGACCCCTAGTGTCAACTCATCAACACAATGTTGAGTGAGTGACAGATAGGCAACGTCTCGGTTACTGATGTAACCTCTGTTCCCTGATGGAGGGAACAAAACAACAATGGCCGCCTGCCACAACACTGAACCAACCGCTGAAATGGCCGGGTCTTTGGCTCGGCTCCTCAATGCGATTCCTGATGTGTGTTTGCAGCGTCACTCATTTATGTGGCATGAAAATTCCACACGCCAATTTCCATTGGCCTTTTCTCAAGATCAGAGAGGTCTGGGCTCCGCAGGAGCGACCCCCAGTGTCAACTCATTGACACAACTTCTCGGTCCCTCCATCAGGGAACAGAGGTTACATCAGTAACCGAGACAATTCACAGAAATATTTTTAAGATAACATTTAAGAAAGTTCTTGTGATCAAGTTCTTAAGAATGTTCCTGTAAGTGCAATTCATAAAGAACATGCATAAGAACATTCTTTAAAAGCTTTTTCAGGAAAATATTCGTAACTTTATTTTAAGTTAAAAATAGTGTGAAGAATAACTTTATGCTTTTGGGAGAAGGGAGAAATTGTGAAAATAAAATTGTGCTCATTGATGTCATACAATTGCAGCTTATAGTGACTACCTCTTCAAGCTTAAAAAAACCCTGAAAAAGTATCATTCAGAATTCAGAAGAACAATAAATTATTCCATCAGACTCATGTTTGTTATGAAAGCATACAATAAGGTTTGGTGAGTAACAAAACAAAATCGAATGTATTATTTAGTGAAAATTTTCACTGACCGTTGATCTCCTGTGCGCTTTCATGATAGGGCACGAGTGCAACAGTTCACGAAGCCCCTTCACGACATTGGGGCGTTCAATTAAAAAATTGTGTTTATCTAAAAACAGGTTTGCTATAGCGATAGTGACAACAGAACACAACACAACACAGCTGCACACAAAACAGAGAACAGAACTAACTAAGCATGTCTGAAGAGTTTGTAGTTGAAGAATTGATGCATTTCTATGCCCAGCCTTATGTTTTTTGAAAGTTTTTGGACCAGTGCCAGTTCACAGTGGACGGTGTTACAAGCAATGCAGAAAATAGAAAACAGGCTATCCATAGAATGTACCGTCACTCGTCACTGCTGGATAGGACAAAAATTCTGATTACCATAGAAAACGTACCTTTTATCACGAGTCGTCTCATGTCAGGTTTGGACATTGTGTGACTGTGGCTGCCTGTAGCCTCGTCTATGTTTCTGTTTGATTTCCGAGGACTCAGACACAACTTTTCAGACATGTTTAGTAAGTTCTGTTCTCCATTTTATGTGCAGCTGTGTTGTGTTGTGTTGTCACTATTTCTGTAGAGGACTTGTTTTTATATAAACAAAACGTGTTTTTGCTTGAACGACCCAATGTTGTGAGGGGCTGCATGAACTGTTGCTCTTGTGCCCTATCATGAATTAATTAGTGAACATTTTAACGCTTTCATAACAATCATGAGTCTCATGGAATAATTTATTAGACTTCTGAATTATACTTCAAATTTTTTTTTAAGCTTTAAGAGGTAGTCGCTAAAATCTGCCATTGAATGACATCACTGAGCACAACAATGTTTTTACAATTTCTCCCTTTGTGTTAAGAAAAACAAACTAATCCTTTAATGCACTATGAACTAACACGAATTAACAATAAACTATTTTAATTTTGTAAACTAACGTTAACAGAGATTAATAAATGCTGTATAAATGTATTGTTTATTGTTAGTTCATGATACTTAATGCATTAATGTTAATGAATGGAACCTTATTGTAAAGCGTTACCCTAGTTTTTCTTAAAATGTATCAATTTCTCTTTGAATTATCGATTCCACTGTTATTTTCACTGTCCTCACTCTTGCCAATCAGAAGAGCTAACTGTGTAGTCTTCTTTCCTTTTTCATAAAACATTGCCATGTTCATTTTTGACTGAAAAGTAAACAGATCATAATTGTGTTATTTATGCATAAATACGCTTTCAAATAAATTAAATACGATCCCGTGCCCCTCCTCTTCTTCTCATCCTTTCATGTTTGTGCTATAATAATATCACCAAAAAAAAAAAGACATTTCTCACCCTCGGACTGTTTACTTTATGTGCATCTGCAGGGGAACAGTGTGGAGATGTCCATATGGCTTCCAAAGAAGACACAACTTCTGGGTTGGTCTGAATCTCTGAAGAGGAGCGGTGCTGAACTTCCTGCTGACTTTGACCAACGACTGAGTGCCCTGAAGAGCAAATGGGATCAACTCGAGGTGAGGTTTAACTTTGCCTTTCTCTGTTCATCATGCTGTATGAACATGACAGTTACAATGGCAACATCTCTGAACAAGGAGAAAAGGAAACAATAGGCACCTTTTTGGGACACCACTGTTAAACGGTGTAAAAAAAAAAAAAGACGCAAAGAAACACATCTGTGGTTTCTTTATGGGAAGAAAGTGCCTCTTGAACGAAGAAGTCGACTGCTCCGACACAGGTGAAAGTCACATATTGAGAGTGATCTTACCTGATCCAGGGCACCCTGCAGAGATGAGAGAGATGCAGGCGGATAGGGAGGGATGGGGGAGAAATAGACAAAGATAGATGGAAAGAGATTGTTAGAGTAAAACTGCAGCGCAAATGCCTCTTAAAATTCGTATATGTACTCCCATTGCTTCAAGTTCTCTCAGCTTCATATGTGCATCTCGCTTTACTATGGCATTTTAGCTATTTGTTGGTGCTCTTTTGAGCTGTTTTGTTCTCTTCACAATGTTTATGGTTCTATGGACCTTTTTCAAGGACTGTGATGATGCTTCTCCGCCTTGATTTTGCAACGTAAATCTTGCAAACGTTGTTATATTTTAATTATTCAATGCAAATTTATAACATTATTCTTTGTTTTATATTAACATGTCATTCATTTAAGAAAACTAGTCAACACTGTTGCAGTGGATTTTCAAATACATCTGATGAAAAAATTTATTCTGCCGCTCTTTTTTTTTTTTTTTAAGTTGTGAAAACTTAATAGATTTTTTCTTTTTTCTTTTGCCTTTCAGCTGAGCAAATGGGAACGCAAAAATAATATTTGCTGTGGTATCTCATTGACCGCTCCAGATGTTTACCCCACTATAATTTACTTCCGCAGTCAAAACCAGAAATGTGAAAATGGTCCATTATTAGCACAGCCGTTTCTTCTGTTTTTCTTTCATTTTTATCCCCTTTTCCCACTACTTAGTAGGTCCTCGTGGTGGCACGGTTTCTCACCTCAATCCGGGTGGCGGAGGACAAGTCTGAGTTACCTCCGCTTCTGAGACCATCAGTCCGCGCGTCTTATCACGTGCCTTGCTGTGCATGACACCGCGGAGACTCACAGCATGTGGAGGCTCATGCTACTCAGTGTCTTTACTTGCTGAGCTACCCAGGCCCCCACCATTTTTTCTGTTTTGGTGATGGCGTAGTGGCTAGAGCACAGGGCTGCTAATCAGAAGGTTGCTGGTTCGAACCCCACAGACCACCATTGTGTCCTTGAGCAAGGCACTTAACTCCAGGTTGCTCTGGGGGGATTGTCCCTGTAATAAGGGCTCTGTAAGTCGCTTTGGATAAAAGCGTCTGCCAAATGCATAAATGTAAATGTACAAGGTATGTTTTGAAACATGGTTAACCAGCTGCTATAAGTTTAAATAAGATGATTTACCAAGGTCACATTTTTATTAGGTGTCTTTAACTACTATGTACTAACATTAAAATACAAACAATACAATGTACTTATTATCTAACTACATGTTTTTCTGCGAAATTCTCACAAGATTTCTCACATTTGCTGCTACTGAGGTTGAGGTACAGGTAGGTTTAGAAGTAGGGTTAGGGTTAAGAATAGTGTTTAGGGTGAGGGAGGGTTAGATTTAGGATTAGGTGTAAGGTTAACAGTGTATCTACAGATGGAATTAAATGCGGGTATTATAAATTCAAATATAATGCAATAACATGTATGTACAAAATAAGTACATTGTAGCGAATGCTTAAAGGAACAGTTCACCCAAAAATTTGGATTCTCATCATTTATTCACCCCCATGCCATCCCAGATGTGTATGACTTTCTTTCTTCTACAAAAACAAAAATGAAGATTTTTAGAAGAATATCTCAGCTCTGTAGGTGCTTACAATGCAAGTGAATATTGGCTAGAAATTTGAAGGTCAAAAAAGCACATAAAGGCAGCATAAACGTAATCCATACGACTCCAGTGGTTAAATCCATATCTTCAGAAACGATCTGAGAGGTGTTATTATGAAACAGATCAATATTTAAGTCTTTAAATCTCCCCCTTTGACCAGACACGACCAGTAGGTGGTGATATGCGCAAAGAATGAAAACCGGCAAAAAACTGTGAAAGTGGAAGTGAAAATGAGATTCATAGAAATTAATAGTAAAAAAAAAAAAAAAAAAAAAAAGGGACTTAAAAAGGACTGTTTTTTACCCACACCTATCTGATCTCTGAAATAATGAATAAACAAATGAATAAATTGTGTTTCACTCAACCTCATATTACAATGCGCATGCGCGTTAGGGAGTTGATTGACAGGTGATGTCTGTATCTAAAAGGTGACTGGCTCTTTTACCTGCAAGGCGGGTCTTCCTTTCTACATCCATTGACTGTTTGCTGCCAGAGCTTCTTGGTTGGGTGTTCCAATTTCTCCCATCCATTTAAATAGAAGTAACTTGCTGAAATAGCAACTCTCTGGCCTCTATATAGCTAAATAGCTAAATAGTCTCTGGCCTCACACTCTATAGAGCTACAATGCCCATCATGCTCTCCATCTCCTCCCCAAAGTTTGCTCACTTTTACTCCCGATTTCTCACAATACAGGGAAAGTAAAGTAATTTAAAAAGTAACTCCAATATCATGATCTAAAATAAAAAAATATTGTGTTACTTTACTCGAAAAAGTAATCTGATTACGTAACATGCATTACTTGTAACTTGTTACCAACACTGGACGTAAACAACCAGCCTTGACTACCTTGAAGCAATGTAAACAATCTACAATCTGGATTTTCCAGCTTTGTATCACACAATTCACCATTTCTAACATAAATTAAGGTAAAATGATGATTCCGTGAAAGTTGTTGCAGCTGTATGAGACTTTTCATCCAACTCTAATAAACAGTAAACACATACAGAACCCCTATGTTGCTATGCATCTGCAATGCTCGTCAAGATTAGCATTAAAGCCTTCGATCTGAACATGAGTTTTAAAGTGTCAAACAACTCATTATTAACCCGTTTTGCAATGAAGCATTTATTCGAATCATTCAGAAATGAAGAATCAACTCTGCTTGACCACGGCAATCACTCGTTGGCGTGAGCGCGCAAGATGTCGATTCGTGATGAGTGGTGTCTTGCTAGCGCTTGCGCGACGGGAATAAAGCGTCGTCAGTACGGAGAGTTCAATCTAAGCATTGCTGCACCCTGCACTGTGAATGATGCTGTCTCAATTGCATATTAAACAAGCCTATCAAGTCAGCCATTGGCATCTGCTGTGCTGACACAAATTGTGAATTAAATGAAATTGATGTCCCCTGTCGTATATATTTATGAAGACAGACCATTCTCTGAAGTATTCTGCTTATGAAGAATTTATGATTGCAAACTGTTCCCGAAGCAAATAAAGTGGCAATAAATTCCTGTTTTTGTGTTGCATGACCCTCCAAGGGCATCGACTTCACCTCCCACCGAGACATTTGTTACATAGAGAAAACAATAGCTAAATCTGGATTCCATTGATGCTCGTCCAATCATCTGTATTCAAAAGAGAGGACAGGACAGTGAAATATAAAGAAAGGGAGGTAGAGAGAGAAAGAGAGAGTGGGAGAGAGAGACAAACAATCAGAGACTGTGTATAGTCTTACAACTGGAAGTCTTTGGCCTGTACAGTCAACATGCTAAGGGGCCGTTCACACAGAATAAGGGTTTGCCTTCATTTTGAATGTTTTTTTCCATGTAAACATGTGCTAGATGGATGGCTTTGATTGTTGCTCTATGTCTCGTGCTGGAGCGCCACAGTGTTTAGATGCCATGTCAAGTTTATAAGAACAGAAGCTTTTAAAAAGCATCTCAAGTTGTTGTTTTTTTCTTTTTAGCACAACAATGCATTCGGTCTGAATGCCTCTATAAGATTGAGGGCCTGCGAGAATTATTAGAATTATTTTTTTTCTTCTTTAAAACATTAAAAACTACAGTCTTGTCCAACACATAGGTATGGGTTGAATGCTTAGAAGCTCTACTTTCCAATGCATGCTAGCATTATGTCCAAAAGTGCTTTGAAATTGACAGACAAATCAGAAGCTCCGCTTTGATAATTTGTATAAAAAATAAATTGCACTGTGCATATTATTTCAATCAAAAAACATAAAACCGATCAAATACCCATGTGTCATATGTTGTTGGAAAGTTCATAAAGAGTAGAATACAACCATCCAATTTGTTTTACTCACAGACAAAAAATAGCGAGTAATAGCTAAGTATACTGTATGTCTTTAACAATCATGTTGCTGTTGCTTATATGCAGCGTTTTCACTTATAACTTCACAAAAAATAAACGGAACATAAATATCACATAGCATTACTTAGAGAAGGTGATTATCTGTCAAACGAGTCCACACACAAGGTAATCGGATGCACAGATCATTAGATAATCCACATGAAGCACAAAGTTACA
Organism: Moxostoma hubbsi; assembly: GCA_032164185.1. NCBI lineage: Eukaryota > Metazoa > Chordata > Actinopteri > Cypriniformes > Catostomidae > Moxostoma > Moxostoma hubbsi. The sequence goes on along the minus strand of JAVLUX010000013.1, from coordinate 41,062,014 downwards.
TATGGCCACCAGGAGATGGCGCCAAATAAATGACAAAATCAATGATACAGACTCGAGTCACAAAGCAAAATTCAGAGAAATCTCATTACTAAAATCATGTCTGCATGCTATGCAAGCCTTTAGTTATTAATGCGTTTGCATGTGTGATTAGTACTTATGTGCAATTATTGTGTTTTATATTACGTTTTTGGACACTATGATCAATTATTTTTGTAATGCTACAACTTCTGATTGCTTTTCGTAACACAAAAGTTTTTCTCATGTACAGTTGACATGATATTTTCAAATTTTTTGTAGCATTTAGCATTTACTTTTGTTTGCCTTAAGTCCACTTGTAATGTTTGTCAAGGTTTTTTACACCACAAACAATCGTAATGTAGTTTACATGACCATTTCCACTATCTCCCTGACCCTAATGTTAAAACAGGCTGTTTTAAACAGAAATAGCTTTTTAAAGACTTTTATATGGATAAATCTCACGAAAACAACATCCTGGTCACATTTCACTCTAAAATCAAAAGAATTAAATAAGAAACGGTATTTTGCGTAAAGAAGAAAGGAAAGTCTATTTTTGGGTCATTACGATTATTGTGACATTATTGTCATGACAATTATGCACATTTAAACACCAACATTTTAATGGTGCTTAATAATCATGATAAATAATATATTATAAAATAAAATAATAAATAATAATAATAAAATAATGTCACAATGCAAAGACGTTCATGGTTCATGTTTTTCATGATTCTAAAAATAGGCATCAATTTCTTAAGCAAAATATTATTTATTTTTGTTGATTTTGGGTAGAAATATAACCCAGACATGATTTTGACAGCTTCATCCCTATGTAAATGACCTCCGTTATGATTAAGAAATTATGATTTGTTAACTTCTGGGTGCCAGCGTACTGTAGTTTATCAAGTTGCTCAATATTGAATATGCATTGATAAATAAATGTTGTCAGCAATGTGTTAATGTGCTCGTTTTAGGACAATATGAACTCTTATTTCAATAGAATAAGGAGGGGAAAAAATCGTGTTTTTCATGAAAAAAAAGAGTCTTAAATTGTTCAAGAAACTCTTGATTAAATGCCTTTATTCATCACCCCCCCCCCCCCCCCCCCCCCAAAAAAAAAACATCTTTTATATTCTGTGACCACTGACATCCCATACAATCACAATCCAGGGAGATCTGATTTTGCCACAGTCAAGCCTGTGTAAATCTCAAAATGTGTTTTTCCCCAAAATAGCCCATTTTCACAGTTCACAGCTAAAACGCCCTTGACCACTGAGTTGAGCTGTCCATTTTCCTTGCAATTAACACTGTGGTGACAGGAGAGGAATGCAGATGCGTTAATCAAGGCATGATCATTGGGCGGACCTGTGCGGCAAAACCCTGAGAACTTAATTGATGCCGCATGCTGAAATAGCCACTTCATTTCAGTGTCATAATGACATCTGCATCCATTCCAGCTTTTTAACACACAGCACACATAAAGGAAGAACAATTACAGCAGCCAGTGTGTGTATTAATTGGATAATGGCGTGTTTTGTGCTTGCAATTGCAATCTTAGTATACAAGGTTCAACCTGCACTCTGTCTCCAAAAGTGCGATTGCCAGCCAGGTGGGAGTATATACACACAAACAAGCACAGAGACGCACACAAAACACACACTCGCACAGGCAGTCTGCAGCTCAGCATGATTCTCTGCTCTCTTGCTGTCAGTGGGGAAAAATTGTTCAGCGGAGCCTATTTCTAAAATCATTGGTGAGTTTTTACGGCTGATTGTTTGCTATTCAACAAACATTTGCATGTTGCTGTAAAATGTCACTTTGTGCAATGAGATTTTAACCCTTTCAGACACATCAGATAAAACTCGTTTTTATCAGAGACTTGAGGCATACAGCAGCAATACTGAAGCCAGAATCTTTTCAGAATCGACTTCTTAATTGAATCCAAATAAGAAAAATCAATCAGAGTATGTTAGTCTATGCAATCGGCCTTATCCTTCTCGGAGGCTTAATTAGCCTGATCAGGGACCGGGTGTGCAGAATCACCACCCAGCCCCACCCTCCGCCCTGTCACATTCCTCCCTCGTTCTCTCAGGCCGGGGAGCCCCCAGCATGACATTCACCCCCCCCCCACAGCCAGCCTCATCTTATGGCTCTCCCATGGGGAGATACTTTGCCTGGGGTAGGGCGTGCCCTAAGCCCCGTCTGCCGGCAGGTCATCCCCACCTTCCTGAATGAAAAACTAACAAAAGACACAAACACGCACATGACTGTCAGCTGCCCGTAAATGATCTCTCTCGTCACATCACCTTCCGTCCGGTCGGCCTTTATCCCTCTCGGAGGCTTAATTAGCCTGATAAGAGACCGGGTGTGCAGAATCACGACCCGGCCCCGCCCACCACCCTGTCACAAACCAGTAATGCGCTTTCCTCGACTCGTTCCAAACCCTGAAGTTTTCTTCTGTGTTACACAAAAAGTTTTTTTACTTTTAAAATCACGGTCAAGTTTAGGGTTTGGGTAACGTTATCTTCGGAATAACATTGTTCGTTGGTTCACATATTTTTGTCTAAAGGAGTAAAAGATGTACGTTTTTGTACGAGCCACCTTGTACGATTTCTTGCGATTTCGCTATCTCATACTATTACAATGACTTTTCATGAGATCGGGTTGGTATTAGCATCATGATACAATCGCTGTACCAAGGTACTTCCATAGTACTTTTTTGTAATTGCCTTAATAGATTTACATTTAATAAGAATCATTTCCTACCATTTTCACCCAAAGTACCCATAGTAAAACTTTGGGAAATTTCCACTAGGTATATCCTTTGATGTTTCCTTTGTGTGTATATATGTACTCATAAGTGTGACATCTCTGTTTGTGTTCCATCAGAAAACCCTGTCCGAACACATTGAACCCAGTGTGGGCAATCAAATCCCTCGAGATCTTCTGTCTCCAGACACCAAGAGGATGGTGACCCAGCTGGAGAGCCGGATCAAGGAGTTAAAGAGCTGGCTGAGAGAAACTGAGCTCTTCGTCTTCAATTTGAATCTCAGACCAGATGCACAACAGTGTGAGAGCAGCAAACAGGAAAGCAATGACCCACAACATGACCCGGTGGCCATCAAACAACTCCAGCACTTCAAGGTGAGCAGTTCATTGTCAAAGTGATGTTTTGATTTTGTTGTGATGTTGGTTTATGTAATCTCAGCTTTATATGCAGTAATTCCGTAATAATTTGCTTATGGAAAATTAACCATGGTTTTACAGGAACCATTTAACTATTATTTACCATATTTTTTACCAAAAATCCATGGTTTTACTATAATAAACTTGCAGTAACCATTTAATCGTTTTGTTTGGTAGTAACCACATGTATCACAAATTAACTATGGTGTTACAAATTTAACACTAACCATGATTTTTGTTGTTCCTAATAAAGTTACCAGCCAACTACCAAGACATTTTTACTGTTTTTTGGTGCAAGTGTTAATTTTGTACTCTGTCTGTAGGCCTACAATTGTTCATTAGTCAGCGTTAGCAGTGCTAATCCATCAATACCAAAGCTTTGTTCTCAGATTTGCATATAGTAGATACAACCTTAATACAACCTTATACAGTACTAATGTACATGACAATATTGTCTCAGGTAGTCTGGGTATTTATCATGTACAAAGAGAAGAAACTGCTTAGTCAAACTACACAGAAACTCTTTCTAAAAATAACTATGCTTCGGTGCAGTGTGTTCAAAAGCACACATCAAATCCCTTGACTGAAAATCTATATTAAATTATTATTTGAGTTAAAATCCAGAGAAACAGCTCTGAGTATTAATCAAGACGCGTCAAAACACGGGTCACCAAGTTGATTACCTTTTACCCGCTGAGTGACAAACATAAGTGAGTAGAAGCTTTAAATATACACAAGGCTAAATGATCAGGAGGGGAAAATAAGGCAAGATTTCCTGTTTGTTAAAATGCCATGAAGCCAAATAACATTTGCATTGATTTCTCAGGAAGAGTCCAGAGAAAAGATTAATGCAAAGATTGGAAATATTGATAAGATTGTTGTCGTCCACACTGCTTCTACAGTTGCCAAACTGAAAGGCCTTTTGGATTAAATCGGACAGGAGTTTGAGACAACTTGAAATATACACTGCATCCCCAATTATTAGGCAAACTGTATTCCTCAGGATTCATTTTATTGTTGCAAACACAATTCTCACAGTCAATCAAACATGTTATAGAACCTCAATCCTTTCAATCCTCAAAACTTTCGCTGAAGCAGCAACCACAGTCTCCCAAATGCTGTTCAAAGAGGTGTATTGTCTTCCCTCACTGTAAATCTCACATTTGAGAAGGAACCACAAGTTCTCAGTAGGATTTAAGTCAGGTGAGGAAGGGGGCCAAGTCATTGTTTTGGCATCTTTGAGGCCCTTTGCATGCAAGCCAAACAGTGGAGTACATGGATGCATGTGATGGAGCATTGTCCTGCATTAAGATAATGGCCTTCTTGAAAACGGAGGACTTCTTCCTGTACCACTGCTTGAAGAAAGTACTTTCCAGAACCTGGCAGTAGGTTTGAAAGTTGAGTTTCAGTCCATCTTCAACTCGAAAAGGTCCAACTGCCTTATCCTTAATGATAGCAGCCCATACCAGTACCCCTCCTCCACCTTGCTGGCACCTGACTCGAAGTGGTGCACCGTGTCCATTACTGATCCAGCCAAGCACCCATCCATCTGGTCAATCAAGAGTCACTCACATTTCATCTGTCCATAAAACCATTGAAAAATCTTGACCTTGGCCATGTCTCTGAGCACTTGACACCTTGTACTTCTGGACACTCCAGGTAGGTTGCAGTTCTGGAATATGGTATTATTGGAGGATAAGGGGTTCCTGGTAGCTTCACTTTTAATTCTTCTCAAGTCTTCTGCGGTTAATTTGCGACTTTTCTTCTCCATGCTTTTTTTGCACCCCAGTCGACTATTCGCAACAAAGCGTTTGATTGTCCGGAGATCACGCCTCAATAGTTTAGCTATTTCAAGAGTGTTGCATCTGTCTGAAAGACATTTTACAATATTGGAGTTGGAAAATGTGCATGGAAATAATGTTAAGATCAGAATACTCACTTATATATACACTCAGTGGATATTAGACATCAGTTCTGCGGTTTGAGGGTTTTTATCCTCGACTTTTTATCCTCGAAAATAGACTAAAATCTTTATTTATCACCTCAAGACTGGGACTTGTGGAATTTCAGCATCTGTTCCATGTAGATCCCTGAAATATGTTTAAAAAGGAGAGAGAGCTTGGCTCTTCAGTATGAGTAACAGGTATGGTCACCCTTTAAAATGTCATCATAAAAATGTCTGTCTTCCACTGAATAAAAAGCATTAAGTTCTTCACTTGCTAGGGGGGAGAGGAGTCGTCTAAAATTAGACACTATTGTATCTTAACCTTCACTGGTCAGACAGTTCAGAGTAGTTGGCTGCCAATTTCACTTCTTTCATTAATAACTGTCTTGGCTTTAATAGTGTGCTTTCATGATATTAAAACACGAGGGTTGGACATTTCTTGACAGGCAGGGGAGAGACTGCAAGAACTGCTTGCCAGCTTTTGTCATTATATAACAGCTTTTTACTTACAATACCTTTCAATAAATCTCTATAAATATAGAATACAGATATTCCATTTTGTGGTGATGTCTTGCTGTGGCAAATATCACTGTTACTATTGCTCAGATTTAGAGTTAGGGATTCTTCAAAACCCCCAACTCTATGTGTTAAACTTCAGTTTGTAACTTGTCACACACCATTTGTACTACGGACATGAATGATACCTCAAATTGTGCAGCTTGTTAAAGAGATTGGTCATTCAGTGCCAACTCAACCAGAGATCTCAGGCTCTAATTATTGTTTTTGAGAAATCCTTCATAAATGATGATGAAAGCCAAAATGTTAAATGCCATGGATCAATATTTAGCTGAATAATCAGTCATTTTTAAGAGGGGGGTCAAAATGCCTATGATTTGCAGCAAAATTACAGATCAAAAAAACAACTTTATGAAGGTGAGTGACATTATTTTATTTTTACATAGCTACGGGTAGGTCTATTACTAAAATCTATTGACTTCAGCAGCCATTGTTGTATTAGATGCCAATGGTGTGAGACCAAAAATTGGAAACAACACTTTTTTGTATTGTTTTTCCAAAGCTGGATTGCCTATAACTTCAGACGTATTACAGATAATACGATAATATAAATACTTTTTTTTAAGATATTTTTTAGAATAAACTTTTTCTTTTTCTCTCATTTGTAATCCCTGTATCATTAAATCCCAGACATATGGGGTTCCCAGTGCATAAATTAAATTGTACACATTTTGAGTGGTTGAAAACCAAATGTGGGTGACATGGTATGAAGCTATTTTTTCTTGTACAACCAAAAAAAAGTTATAAAGTACATATAATGTTGAAATTAGACATCTACATTCATTCACAAAAAAATCTCTCAAATGATGTTTTTTTTTTTAATATAAATAGCCCAGTAGCCTATAAAAAATAATCATCATGCAGTCTACATTTGAAAGGGGCAAAAAATGAAGCTTGTCAAGTCTTAGCTATCACCAAAACGCAGAATAACACATTTTTGTCTGTAAGTGCTTTTCATTCGAAGTTCAAAGCACTGCTTTGCATTGGCACCCTAACGCAAATCATGAACGCATGATGTAGAAAACTGGATAGCCACAGTCTACCAGCAGATTCATATTGTGGAGGATGAGAGTTTAAGAGATTTAATAACCATTGAAATGAAAATGGAGCCTATTTGGGTACTAGTTCTTTCAATTAATCAACCTCCCAATTAGACTTTGGGAAATGTTTAATGTTACTTGAATTGGTGCTATTCTAGTGCACACCTTTATACTGTGGAAGGCTTTGTTTCAAACAATATGATGTTTTGTGTTAATAACATCTTTCTAACAGATTTCTAGCTTTCTAACAGGGGAAAAAGTACATATATTGTCAAATTTCAGCACTTTCAAAAAAAAAACTTTTCTGCGATTAATTGGGATTGACTAAAAAAAATGTGGTTATGTGGTTAATCGCGAGAGGAACAACAAAACAGGGCAAAAACAAACTAAAAGATAAACTAAGACAAGGCTGACCGAAGTTCAGGAACCAACTGGAGACAAGACTAGAATTCATGAAACTCACACACTTGCAAACCTTACAAAACAATCTAGCACAGGACTGAACATGAGGGGAGCTTAAATAGGGGAGAAAACAAGGAGGGTAATGAGGAAGGTGCAACTAATGAACTGATAACAGAGCAAACGAGAGGGCGGGTTATCACTCAAGACAGAAGAGCATGTGGCAATGAAAAACTCAAACAAAGCCAAATACTCTCTCATACACACATGATGAGTGTTAGGATCTAGTCACAAAATGTTTCAAATGAAGTGACAGGATCATGACACTATAGACAAGACACAAGAACTTATGGCTATGAAAACAAATCCAAAGCCATGTGTTCACATAAGACAGAACAAAACGTTGATATCAGAATCTAGCCACAAAAACATAAACTAAACCAACAGAAGTGGCTAGATCCTGACATCTAATGTACACTGATGAGCCAAAACATTATGACCACTCATAGGTGAAGCGAATAACGTTGATCATCTCCTAACAAGGTCACATGTTAAGGTCTGGGTAGATTAGATGGTAAGTGAAGAATCAGTTCTTGTAGTCAATGTGTTGAATGCAGCAGAAATGGGCTTGAGGAAAGACCTGAGTGACTTTGACAAGGGCCAAATTGTTATGGCCAGATGACTGGGTCAGAGCATCTCTGAAACTGTAAGACTTGTGGGGTGCTCCTGGTCATCAGTGGGCAATGTTCTGCTGGGAAACCCTGGGTCCGGCTATTCATGTGGATGTCAATTTGACACGTGCCACCTACCTAAACATCTTTGCAGACCAGATACACCCCTTCATGGCAATGGTATTCCCTGATGGCAGTGGCGTCTTTCAGCAGAATAATGCGCCCTGCCACACTGAACACATTGTTCAGAAATGGTTTGAGGAACATGTTGAAGAGTTCATGGCCTCCAAATTCTTCAGATCTCAAACCAATTGAGAATCTGTGGGATGTACTCAACCAACAAGTCCAATCCATGGTGGCTTTACCTCGCAACTACAGGACATGAAGGATCTGCTACTAATGTCTTGGTGCCAGACACCACAGGACACCTTCAGGGGTCTTGTAGAGTCCATGTCTCGGGGGGGTCGGCGCTGTTTTGGCGGCACGTGGAGAACCAACAGGATATTAGGCAGGTAGTCATAATGTTTTGACTCATCAGTGTATGTATGTGTGTGTGTGTGTGTGTGTGTGTGTGTATATATATAATTCCAATACAATAGTCTGAGGGGCACGGCCAATTCAATTCCAACTCAAGTCCTAACTTGCTGTTTATTGACATAACAAAGAGCATATAATGTTTTTTGCTATTTTTTAGATTTTCACCTTTGTCTTAGCTACTGTTGTCCTTTTGGAATGAGGAAGAGAGTGAGCTGTCATTTCAGGAGCACTTCCAAAAAACCTACAACTCTAAACCACATTCCTATTAAAGGCATTCCATGAGAGAATTAGACTAAATGGAATCCAGACTGAATCTTTGCTGAAGCATTTGTATCGGAGTCCATCTCCACATCTCTGGCACTTTTGATCAGCTCACCGCAACGTGGGGCCCCAGGGCCTCATCCTCCAGCACCCGTCCGGCTGATTGAATGTGACGGCGCAGATATAATATCAATACTTTCTCCATGATTAGGAATAAGAAACTCCTGTTCATTGGCAAGTGCTAAACACATTAAGTCTGTTCTGGGACGGGTGTGCGAGAGCGCCAAACGCAGAGTTAGCATCTTATCAGCAGGTAATGGGGAGCAGACAGGTGACAGGCCTGTTTATTACATACAATTGACTGGCTACACACACACACACACACACACACAGCCTTATTTTTCATTATATGTCCATCGCGTTCACGTTCATTTACAGTCACTAATGAGAAAATGTCGTCAATGATGGCAACGTTATCACTTTCCTGCCATTTGTTTTCATTAGCACAGTAAAGTGGGCATCTACTGTTCGTAAGACATTGGTCTGATTTTGAAAATGTTGTCATTTTTTCTCTTAAAGGGAAAAATAATTTTATATATGCATCTATAATGATTGGCTTATAGAGGAAGGTCACTGACAATCTGACTCAAGCAAATGTATTTTGGTCTTGTTAATTAAGATGAAATGGAAGAAGTCAAACTGAATGCAAAACAGGATCCTTTATTGTGATCTTATTCTCTGCATTATATGGCTGTATAATTTGCGTCAGTCTTAAGTGCAGATTGGTTAAGTTTGCCTTTTACACTTTCCACTAATATGGTGGACATTGGTGCCCCGCAACCACTGAACCAGTTACCGACATTATTGTTATGATCAAACAAATATATATATATATATATATTTTAATTCTGGGAAATATCATTTTAATTTACCTTTAAGTTTAATTTATGTTCAATAACAACAAACCAGTATTTGGTCCCAAACTACCCAGCCCCTTCTGAGTGTAATTTGGCTAAGAGAATTGTCACCCTGTTATTTGCAAACTTATTTTCCAATTTGGTGTAATTTTTTATAAAATTACAAATTTTGGTAACAGAGTAGAAATTTTGAAACCTCTTATAATAGAAATATGAAAAAATAAATAAAATGGCTCATACATAGTTTGACCTCCTAAGATGGATAAAGGGATAGTTCACCCAAAAATTAAACCTCTGTTCATGTACTGTACATAACTGATAATAATTATTATTATTTTTATATATATAATATCATACTTATTTAAAAAATATATATATAATAATTTGATTAAAAAATAAATATAATAAAATAATTTTCTATATTTTAAATTTAAACCTTTAAATAAGTATGGTATATATATATATATATATATATATATATTTTTTTTTATTATTTATTTATTTTTTTTGGTAAAATTACATGTATTGTTAAATGTAATATAATTTAATTAATCGTATGGGTTATTCTCATGCAACCTGTCAAAAAATGTTGTGTTCCTAATTTACCTAACCCTATATTTATATATTCATTGTCTAAAGAATAGTTGATGTTAGAGAAGTGCACGAATGATGAACAATCTCTCATGAACACATTCAATATAATTATCATAGGCTATCATTTGTAACCTGATCTGTTTAAGTGGCCGATGAAATTCTTGCAATATTCTCTAATTGTCATTAAAAAACTACTGTTATTTTACACCATAATAGCTTTTTAATATGATTTTGTGTTAGATTCCCGACATGAATGTTTGACAAAACTCCCAATGGTTACATTTAAAGACGATTCAAATAATACAGTATTGTTATTAATTATATTAAATGAAATATAAAATAAAAATTATATTCTCGTCCTTTTTGCTAGCATTCCAAATGTCTTGGCCTGCAGTTTACACTAACATGGTTTAGAAAACATAGGCCTTGTCCAGCTTAATTTTTTTATATATATATTTTCCTCAGAAATCCATGCTGACTGTACAAAATGTCACAAAATAAAACAGTTTAGCATGTAGGATTCATTTGCCGCTGAGTAGCATACACTACACTGTAAGAACAGGTGATCTGGGACATGAAAAGTGATATGGAGCCAAACGTTAATTGTCAGATGATCAAAACATCTTACTAAAACGACAGATGTTGTTTTTATGACAAGAAAATATGTTGTTTTAACTAACGGTGGTGCAGCGGTTAGCACTGTCGCCTCACAGCAAGAAGGTCGTGGGTTCAAATCCCGGTTGCCCCGGCCTTTCTGTGTGGAGTTTGCATGTTCTCCCCGTGTCTGCGTGGGTTCTCTCCGGGTGCTCCGGCTTCCTCCCACCATCCAAAGACATGCAGGCTAGGTTAATTGATGTCTCCCAAAAAATTGCCGTGGATGTGAGTGTGAGTGGTTATCTGTATATGTGTGGCCCTGCGATGGACTGGTGACCTGTCCAGGGTGTACCCCGCCTTTCGCCCAATGTTAGCTGGGATAGGCTCCAGCCCCCCGCGACCCTGTACAGGATAAGTGGTTGACGATGGATGGATAATAACTTAGAATATTTATTTGATGTTGGAGTAAAATATGTCCAGGACATTTTCTTGACAGCTTTCATGAGAATTACCCATATATGATAAATACCAGTTAACTAATTAACAATTATTTTCTGAAGCATTTTTACATTCTTTTACTGTGTGGGTTTGGAACAAAATAAGTGTGAGTAAATAATGTCAGAACTTTCATGTTTTGGTAAACTATGCCTTTAAGCACCATTTGTTGAACCCTGATTCTATTTTTTATAAGAGTTCAGGTCCTATTTTATCATAGGGAATAGTTCATGGAAAGTTCCTTTTATTTTCCATTGACGCTGCAGTAGTATTTCTCTTCATTAGCATGTGGGGATTGAAACAACTGCGACTGACAGACATTGATGAAACTCAATGCAGTGTGAGCCGAGGGAAGGTGTGTGAGAACAAATGGCCGATATGAATTCGTTATACTCATTTGTGATAACAAGTGCATTCGTTTTAATTGACTTAATCAACAAATAGAATTAATCAGAGATTTCTAATTAATGGTAATTGATTGAATATCCACTGGGTCACTGTCGGAGCTAGATTCCCATGTACTGTAGGGGATTTGGGCTCCACTCCTCAATCTCGGCGAGATTAATTGAAAATGTTAAAATTGCAGCTGCTGTAAAGTGCGAGATGAAGTGTGCGCTGGTTTCTCCCAGTGGAGAGAGGGAAACAAATACCTCAAATCCCAAAGAGCAGAACTGTCGTCTGTTCTTCTTAATCCGCACATGTCATTTAAAGTCCTCTCACTCTTTAAGTCAAACCGTGCACCCCAAAAATGTCAGAATATCATAAAGCTTAGATTTTAATTAAGTGGGAGGGAGAGGTGGGTAATTGTAGTTTAAAGGCTTTAGGCTGAGTCTAGCACGTCTGTTCTCATTTTGTGCTGAATATAGAGATAAGCAGTTTTTGGTGAAACACTCTTGGGTCTCTGTAATACACATGCATCTTGCCGCTGCAACTGTGATTACAGACGCTGATAGCGAGAGACCTGTAGATTAATACTGTACACCAGATGGATTTAGCCACACGATAACAGCCAGGGGATTGCGACAAGAGAGAATAGTCATCTCTGCCGCTCTTGAGATTGTGTTTGCATCTAAACACAACGCGAGACAGCTGATCCTCTGATAGCTTTATTAAAAAACATCTGATAGATGATTTTGGTTGTGATGTTGTGAATTCTGAAGTTCTCACAGAAGATGGACAAATGGAGTGGCTATTTATGTTTTGTTTCTGTAGTCTTTCTCGAAATGTTATTGCTCAGAGGTTGCTCTTTCATATGTCAGGAGACTTCATGCAGTCAAGGTGTCTCACGGTGGAGAACCTAGAAAAATAAGCGATTTTAAAAATGGTGATTTCTTGGACTGGACAAGTCAAAAGTCATGATCTTAAAAATCATGGGAAAGTCATGGAGATTTCTATAGTGAGTATCCAAGTGCTATAGTAACAAAGTCCAAATACTTTTACACTTAAGTACAGTTTTTGAATATTTCTACTCAAATATAAATATTTTTGTTGACTTTTACTTTACAAACATTATAATGTTATTAAATACATTTCTCCAGACCCTTACGTTACTTTTGAAAATTGCACAGCTGCAAATGTAAATTGAATGCGGTGATGTTCGATTTGCAAATGAATCATTTTAATCAAATGAATCATTTGAGTTGAATCTTGAATTTGATTCTTTTGAATCGGTCAAATCGGTTCACAATGTGGACTGAGTGATTAGTTTAAAGAATCGATTCGTGAATTTAAATCAAATCATAAGGGGAACCCACTTTAGAAGTTATGTGAGATAAAGTCTTCTGCCTTTCCTCAAGAACTGATCATTTGTGTAATATTAAGCCATTCAAAAGTCAATAAAATGCGGTTACTTGCATTTAACCAAGGTACCATGTGTATGAATCAATAATGACCCGATGCGCTCATGATTATGTCTAACAGTAACATTTGCAAAACCCATTTAGCCTGAAACAGATAAATTAACAATGATCTTAACTTAGTCAATTAATTGTAAAAATATTTAAAGTAAAATAATGCGTAAAATATAATTTAATAAAAAAAATGTGTATCTTTGTATAAACAATTAGTGCAATAACTGAATAAAATGCACAAACCTTTTAAGTACACAAAACAGTTCTTCATTTGATTCAGACTCAAGTCATGACTTTAGTAAGTTCAGTAAGTCAGAAGTTAATTCACTAATCACTCTGATTCAGTAAGCAGATTTAATGAATCATTCATCACACTGACGAATCACGAGATGGTGAGTCGTTTGTAGTGATTCATTTAAAGAATTGACTCAATTCAGTTGTTTGTGAATAGGATTAGACTGGTCTCAGTGCATGGTTGTTTTTCAGCAAAAGAAAGATGTGTTGTTTGACATTATAATTATAGAATTATTAATGTTAAAATTAATTTTATGTTACCATTTTTTGCTGTGGTGCTGGAGATTCGGTAGCAACCTAATAGTGCCACAGCTGAAAGGCAGTGCAGGAAACACTGTTGTGAGGGAATCAATGAATAGGTCAAAACGGTTCACAAATTGGTCTGAATGATTCATTAGTGAATTGATCTGAATCAAAATTCAGCGGTAAAAACACTGGCTACAACACCTGGAGTTTGCTGGTTCGAATCCCAGAGTGTGCTGAGTGACTCCAGCTTGGTCTCCTAGGCAACCAAATTGGCACTGTTGCTAGGGAAGGTAGAGTCACATGGGGTCACTGTAAGGTGGTTCGCTCTCGGTGGGGTGCGTGGTGAGTTGGGCGTGGTTGATGCGTAGCCATCACGAGGACCTAGTGTGTACATTGGGAATTGGACATTCCAAAAATTGGGAGTAAAAAAAAAACTGTTAGAAAAATCTAAATTAGCTCAATTGAGGTAAAAAAAAATTACAGGGTTGGTTTAGCCAAAAATGAATATTCGGTCATAATTTACATGCCCTCATTGTGTGTTCATGAAAGCATGAGAGATCTCGTTCACAGTTGCTCACGTGTTGACACCAGAACCTGTATTGTTTAAACGCTAGTTCTCGTGTGAACACAGGCTACTGTGAACTAGCTTCTCTCATAGTGCTTTTTGTCCTTTTTCTTCTCGTCTCTCTCTGTCTTTTGATATCTGACTGAAGTAACAGGGTCCATTGGCTAGCAGCCAGCGTCTCGGCCATAGTGCCGGTTTTGTGGTTGTGAAATGGAGTCATTGTGTAGACTTGCATACTGGGGGGAAAACAAGCTACTTTGCTGTATTTGGAAAAGCTTTTTAGCAAATATTGGTGCACCATACTCCTCCGTTCCTCTTTGTCAATACAGCCAGACTCAATAGGGGGGAAATCAGTTTATGAGACCCAGCATTGCAGAAATAACAGAGCATCAGATTTATGGCAGAGTTAATACATCTAAAAGCTAATTTTGTACATTTAATCTAACCGAATTGACCTATGGTATCGATAGACGATAATAGTCATCTATAAAGTATTTTATTGACATTTATTGAGTTCACCAGCTGATTCAGGAAGAGTGTAGCTCAGATAGGGACAGAGTAGTTGTTTTTTTCCCCCTTTTCTGCCAATTTGGAATGCCCAATTACCACTACTTACTAGGTCCTCATGGTGGAATGGTTACTTACCTCAATCCGGGTGGCAGAGGACAAGTCTCAGTTGCCTCAGTCAATCCGTGCATTTTATCACGTGGCTCATTGTGCAAGACACCACGGAGACTCCCATCATGTGGAGGCTCATGCTGCTCTCCGCAAACCACTCACAACTTACCATGCACCACATTGAGAGCAAGAACCACTAATCACAACCATGAGGAGGTTACCCCATGTGACTCTACCCTCCCTAGCAACCGGGCCAATTTGGTTGCTTAGGAGACCTGGCTGGAGTCACTCAGTACACCATGGATTCGAACTCGCAACTCCAGGGGTCGTAGTCAGCGTCAATACTCGCTGAGCTACCCAGCATAACGTCTTGTCCACATTGCCACTTGCTGATTCTTGAGACAAAACAGGCTGCAAAACTGAACAAATGAAAGTAATTATTTTGGATTAATTTGTTCAACATGCTCAGAGGCAATCATCTACTGTATGTTTTGAGTGCATTCTCCTGCTTTTTCTTTTTTCTCACAAAATCCTTTTCACCATGGTTCAGCACCATCGGATACAACACAATAATTTGTCATATTTGTATTATAAATATTGACAAATCTGCCATTAACTTCAATTAATGGATGAACTGATTTTTTAGCTCCATCTTCTCTTTACACCCAAACAGGTTTCAATGAAAAATCGTAAAAAGATTTCTAACCAGAGGCACTTTTGTTGCCCGTAGAAGCGCTTCACAGAAATCAATGCAATGTTGTTGTGTCACGTGACCCAATGTGCCAGAAGTTTAACCTTTAAATGACAGTCTAGAGTCTTGTGAACAGTATTCAGTCAGTTCAAATTCATTTAAATTATGTGTTGCGTACAGCGAAGCCAAAATACAACGTCCATGCATGTGTTAAATATGTTTCTTTTTCTAATCACATTGGCAAATAATTTTATTCTTCATATAAGCATAAACATTAGTAAATTGTGTTCAATTTCACAGAAAAAGACAAAATATCTTATGTCCTTTTGCTTCTCAGGTAATTTTAGCTTATTATAAGAATGTTTATATATTTAACCCAGAAAATCCATCAAAAGTTCTCAGTAAGAAATGTAATTTTTGCAGTGTATTAGTAGTTTTTTTTAAAGACATATTTATATTTCTGCTTTTCTTAAGTATAATATATATTTTAATCTATATAAACTTTAGAGTAATGTAATGTCATAATTTTGATAAAGAGAAAATCAACTGAAGTGGTTAATTTGTGTCCAGATCATCTCTAGATATTTTCAAATTTGATATGATATCCTATTCTAAAAACTAATGACAGGTAAAATGGTGGGACATGTTTTGTCTTATGTCTCAATCTTGTCTTAAGCATATTCTTGAAAAGACTGAGACATTTTAACGGACTGACTTTAAGTGACCAACTTTTCATGTTTTAGGTCAGGTAAATGTAAAATATACCTGGATATAGCCCTGATAACAAATGGTAAATGGTTTGCACTTATATAGCGCCTTTTTCACACACCAATGACAGGAGAGCTGCCATGCAAGGTGCTAGACTGCCATTGGGAGTAACTTGGGGTTCAGTGTCTTGCCCAACGACACTTCGGCATGTGGATTCACGTGGGCCAGGAATCGAACCACCAACCCTGCGATTAGTGGCCGACCCGCTCTACCACCTGAGCCACAGCCGCCCCAATTTGCAATTAGCAGAATAAACAAGTATGCTCTAGACAGGGTTGGGAGGGTTACTTTTGAAGTGTGCATTATGTATTCCACTACAGATTACAGAATACATGCTGTAAAATGTCATTTGTAACATATTCCATTAGATTACTCAAGGTCAGTAATGTAATCTAAATACTTTGGATTACTTTTTCTGCACTGGTAGATTTCTTCACTTGCTTTGACAATATAAACTCTGCCAGTACAGTAAGACAAAATACACATGTTAAAAATACATTCTCTGAAAAAATGAAATATCTTATGCAGTGTTGTTTCTAAAACAAGATAAATCAGATTGATCTTGTTTTAAGGATTTTTAGATATTTTTACAGGAAAACAATACAAAAATTATTATCAAGAATATTATTTTTTTGCCCTAATATCAAAGGTCTTACTAGAAAAAAAGAACTGATGATCCAACGTGAATTTTCTTGATAAACAAATATGATTGTGTCTGGTAACATGTGTATGTAAAATGGCTAGAAATAGCATTTTAGCTTAGCATAAAGCTGACAATTTACACAAAGTTTGTTTCTATTTCTTCTGCTCCAAACTTACTTCAGACATACTTCTCTGTCTGCTCGTATGAATGTAACACATCATAAGAAAGTTTTTCACCACTGTTCAAATGCACTTTGGATCGCATCATTTATATGGATAAATGTTTTCCATCTGAAAGGACTAAATATTAAATAAAAAAATGACAGTAAAATTCAAAGTAATCTCTTCAGTAATCAAAATACTTTTTGAATGTAACTGTATTCTAATTATCAATGATTTAAATTGTAACTGTAGTGGAATACAGTTACTTATATTTAGTATTTTAAATACATATTCCCGTTACATTTATTCCGTTACTCCCCAACCCTGGCTCTAGAATACCCTTTACTTGCTATATGCTAGTCCCTCAAACCAAACTATTGAATCTCTTTCTTATTTTTTTTTACAGCACGTTTTGGCACTGATATTAATAACAAGTTGGTAATACAATTCACAGTGATAATTTAAACAATATTCCACGATTTGATGCTATGAACCTCGCAAACTTTAAGAATAGGGAACTATGTTCCCCAGTCGCCATACTATGATCTGTTTATCATCCCACACGTTTCTAACTGTCAGAGTTTCAACTCATCTGCAGGATAACTCTATCAGCGAGGACCCTCCCCTGCCTCCTCTCTGGCATGCTGCCGTAGCATTTTACAGTCTCATTACCTTTTTAAAAGACACAGCAAAGGGAAATATGCTAAAACAGAGAGGGGATGCACTCCAGGAAAAATAAAATCCAATTTAAATGTAATGGTGAAATGTAATGGTGTTTAATATTTATTAAAAAATGTACAGAAAGTGTAAGGCAATGCTTTTCAGGGCGGCCGGGATTTGCATAAATTGTTCTCTGAATGTTTTCATCCTGTACTGCACATGGTGCAGCGCAGTCTATTCGCAAATCTGCTATTGCATATTTAAAAGAGGTTTTGGTACAGGTGAGAGACCATCAGAAATCCATAGACTTGCATATAGGATCTGTGCAGCAGTGTGGTCACCTGTAGGAGAGTTTTGTGTGTATGCTCTGGCGATTTTGTTAAACTAGTGTCATTGCTGGACTCTGAAGCATGGGAGTGAAGCTTTGGCCTTTAAATATTTAATTCTGTCCTGTTTATGGGGAGAGGGGAATGTGATTTACATACTCCTGACAGGCTGAATTGTTGTGGAGACCTCATCAAGCGCAAAAGAGTCTTGCTCGCTTTCTCAATGTCATTTTATATTCATTCATGCCACAAAACCTCTACAGAGTGGCTTTGAATTACAGTAAGCTAACATATATGACTGCATTAAATACAGGAATAAACTCCACATGTGTGGTCATGGGAGTAACTAACTAAAAGTAACTTCATTACATTTTTCAGTAGCTTGACAGTAGCTCAGCTCAACAGTAGCTAGTGTAGTTTTCCAGTAACAAGCTAATTTTCCGACCAGAAGCAGTGTAGCATTACAAAATGTAGTATTTTATCATGTGTGTCTGTGTGTCGGTGTCTGTGTCTGTGTGTGTGTGTTTATCACACACATGATAAAATACTACAAATACTACATGTTGGTCATTATGAGGACTTTCCACAGACATAATGATTTGTATACTGTACAAACTATATATTCTATCCCCTAAACACAACTCCTAAAACTAATCCTCACAGAAAAGTTTTCAATAAAACATCGTTTATTATGTTTCTTAAGCGATTTAAATTATGAGGACACTAGAAATGTCCTCATAAACCACATTTATAGCATAATACCCTTGTAATTACCAGTTTGTAACCTAAAAAATTGTCCTCGTAAACTACACACACACACACACACACACACACACACATTAATTACTTGCATTTTCCTAGAATGTCTCTTTTTTGGTCTTAAGTAACTTTGGGAAGTCCACTTAATTTTAGCCATTTGGTTTGTTTATGATTCCAATAAAAAAAATAAAAAAAACATTTAGCTTTTCGTTGAAGTCATCACAATATTATACAGATTTTACAGATGTCCCTGCAAAAAAAATTTGTCTTATTTTTATTTTTTAGCAAAATACATATTAGTTAAATTCTGTTACTATGATTTATATTATAAATGATATATTATAAATGGTAGTACTGTAGTATTAAAACTGTCATTTTAATATACGTAATAATAATACAATAAATACTACTTTGTTACCAAATAATTGAAATAAAGTAGGGTGTTTTTTCAGTTTTATTTATTTCTTTCTTTTTTTCTTTAAAACTTTGTTAATGTTTAGAGCTGTCACCATGATTGAGATACTCATTGTCATTTGTGACAAATAAATATTGATGTCTTTAAATAAATGATATAATCTGAAATAATTATATATATATATATATATATATATATATATATATATATATATATATATATATATAATACTGTATATAGTGCTTTCAGTCGATTACATTTTTTTAATCGTGATTAATCGCAGAATGATTTTTGTAGTTAATCATGATTAATCGCAGATTATGAAAGTGCTGAAGTTTGACACTAATATACCTCTTTTCCTGTCAAAATGCATTTACTTCCTCCTTAGGAAAGAAAAAAAAATAACATTATGCTTTATTAACATTTTCCAAACAAAGCCTTCCACAGTATAAAGATAGAAATGCACCAAAATGGCACTAATACAAGTTATATACAAAGTTTCCCAAAATCTCATTATCTAGGTTCCCTACAAAATTGCAAATTTAATTTATGTGAAAAACCAGATTATCGCAAGAACAAAGTACAAATAAAGCCGGGTTTCCATCCTATGTGTTCAAAAGAACCAAACTGTCACATTTGAGGAAATTGTACTATTTTTTTAATTGATTGCATGCGTCAATGATTTAATTCTGACTGCTCTAATAATATGATATAATATAATCCACTACTTTTTGTTAGGAACTTTAAAAGGTTAGCTTGCCTGTTGTTTAATTACTTTAAATTATGAGTTGCCTGGCAAGTCATTTCTGCAACATTGGTTGTGGTGCAAACTGTGCTTTTAGGGTGGTGCTTTGATTCCTGTTTTTAGAATTTAAACATTGTTTTAGTCCTTTGGCATTTACATAGCAACCTAGGCTATTAGAATAACCTTTCCTGATAACCGGAACTTAAAACCCTGTGTGTACTAACACAGTATACTAACATGGGTTTTTTAGAGGACTGACCCATCCCTGTCTCCTCAGGCTCTCTGTATGGAGGTGCGGGGCAGACGGAAGGGTGTTTCCTCTGTGCTGAATCTCTGTCAGAAGCTGCTGGATGGACCTGAACACCAGAGCTCAGACACAGAGAGACAGTCGCTGCAACTACTGCAGGTCAATCTGGAGAGACGCTGGGAGGCCATCGTCATGCAGGTCCTGCAGTGGCAGACCAGACTCAAACGCTCGCTGGGCAGAGAACAGGTCGCATATGCTGTACACTACTCTTACAAGCCTACTACGTAATACACTGTACATATTATATATTTAAGCAGGTGGTCTCCGATTATTGCTGTAAGGATTATTGCTCTTGTTTACATAAAATAAACTATATAAAAAGAACGTAGATGGACCCTAAACCGTGTTATGTGTTAACTGACACTTAAGCCAATTTTAACCATAAAAACACTACTAATGTTAGAGAACAGTATAGCTGAATAGAACAGTGCTATAAGAATTTTCTAGAAAAGAATAGAATAGGTCATATAATGTGCACATACCATTTTTACTGCAGTATAAAAAGACTTCCCACTCTTAAAATGGAACCTTTAACTAGTCTCTTATTGTATGTGTGGGACCGTTACATTGCGCCTTAAATAAGTGAGTAGGACGTGGGCTAGACTTTGCCTTTTGTCATGTAGTTGTTGTGCATTCCTGCATGGCCGCAGCAGTGCTCTTGGGAGGCTGCAAACTGCACACAGATGAGCCTCGCAACCTGTTTGTGAATGTCCACTCACACGGCTAAGACAAATTACTCGACACTCTCGCAGCCTGACCTTGCGGCGCTGAAGTGCAATTTCACTTTTTGCGTGCGGAACAGAGGAAAAGAAAAATAATAGGTAGAGAATAGGTAGAGTTTGTTTTTGTAAATACAATACACTTCACGAAATGATAAAATAGCTGCCTGTTGAATGCTTCCGGAGGCTTTGCTCACAACCAGTGTTAGGAGTATGATAATTATTTTTTCTGTCCTAAATCTTTCATTTGTTTTTAGGAGGATTTTTTATTTATTTTTTGTCAGGATATCATGAATTCAATTCCAAGGTCAGTGAAAGGGATGATGGTTTTTAAGTTTTTAAGTTCCTGCTCTCAATGAAGTGGGTAAAAACTGATTAAAATTAACTGAGGTCTTTCAATATTAAACTGTAAAGTAATTACCGTATAAGTATTTGGAAACTTAAGCCATTCTCAATTTATGAATATCATTGCATTAGGAAACACAATATAACATTTTCAGATTCCACTTGGCTTGATATTGTGGTGATGCAACACAATTCATACATTTTAAAGTGTGGCCTAAGAGCTCCACTTTTTTGACAATGGACTCCATTTAGCCATACTGTACCGTCTTGTTTAAATTTCTCCAAAATGGCAAAAATAATGACTTTTGTAATAGCATAGCTGGCATTTATAATTAGTCTATCTGATTAAAATGTTATGTGGTGCAATTGGGGTACAAAAGCTAGCTGAGGCAGCCTAATTAAATTATTTTTATTTGATTAAACTGATTGATTGTTCTCACAGTCGAGGGTTTTATCATGCGCTGGCGACGCAAGCCTTTGAATTAGTATTTCGCTCATCAGCAGAAAGAGCATAAACAAAAATCTAATAAAAATTCATTATATTGGATATATGACATTCAAAGCAAGTGTTAGATTTGCCAGTTTATTAGATTAATGAGATAAAAAGGATCACATAAATAGACCCTTCCTGCATTAACAAGAAGCAAAGCAATTTGTGTAATTATGTGTTGTGCAGATTGGCCATACTGTATCTAAGCAAAAACTTCTGTATCAAAGCTTAAAAGGATAGTTCAACCATAATTTAAGAAAATTAGAATTTTCATTATTGGGTAAACTATCCCTTTAATTTTGCATTTGATCTAATTACAAACCTTCGGAAAGGCCAGCTGTGATCAGAACTGTTGGGAGAACTCTTTTGTGCCATCTCTGACAACGTTTGTCCCTTACAGGTCCCAGGAAACCTCATTGAGCCTTCACTCATGGACCTCCATGGCGTGACAGAAGACTCATGGGAGTGGGACGAGATGGACATGACCATCAGCAATCTGGAGTCACAGGATTGTGAAGATAAGCAAAGCCCTGAATCGGAGATGCACCTTTATTCCCCAAAAGAGTCTTTGAGACTTTCTGAGTCAAGGCCAAATGACACACATTGCAGAACAATCCTGGGCACTGCGGAGACGAATGCTACATCTTCCCGTGTTTATCAGGTGTATGGCCTGCATAAAGTTGAACTCTACCAGCAACCCCAATATAACCATAAATCATCTTCAGCCAAAGTCCAGCAGCCACTATTGAAGAGTCTGAGCATAGATTCCTCATTCTCCTCACCTGAATCTCTGCCTGATATCGTTGGAGAACTCTTGAAGGGGAAGCAGGCACTGCTATCAGAGTCGGCTAGGAGATCAGAGAGCGAAAGTGGGATAGTCAGCGAAGGAGACACAGAAACTATTGGTAAATCTGATATCTGTTTGCTGTTCCAAAGAGAAGATCCAAAGGTCTGTGTTACTCTCACTCCACCCACCCGAGAAGATTCACTAAATGGAGACAGAGTCTCCGATGAGGATATAGACAGGGTTTTGGAACGTGCCAAAAAGTGTGCAGAATATGGAGACAGTCTCACAATTGGGAAAAGAGATCAACAATGGCATATGTTGAAAAAAGAGAGAGTGGAGGGTTGGGAAAGCAAGAAAAAACACCGCAAGGAACCAGTGGAGATCGTCACCAATGGCCATGGCCCGAGCCTTGAAGTTTACTGCAAAAACCATGGCACGGGAGATGATGAGAAGTTATCCACAAACAAAATTCTCAGAAAGGAGTTCACACAACTATCCCAAGGGTCTTCCCTTGACTCCCTTTATGCAGTAGGAGAGTTATTTCCATCAAACAAAGAGACACTAACTCGTAGCACTTCCCTGGAAAGCTGGCTTACTCCATCTAAGAGCGCAGAGGATGCTGGTAGTAAGGAAAGTCTAAGAAGCTTTGGATTGGCTGTGGAGCCCACAGGCGAGCTCAGCAGAAGAACTCTGGAGCTGCTCAAACGCCTTGAAGGCATCCAAAGCCCTCTCGCCCTTAAGATGACGCGTAGTGTTTCTGACGTAACACTCCAGAGCAGCTCACTGTGGCGTGGATCACGCTCGGCTGGCGCTCCCTCATCCATTAACGAGAGCTCTGCAGCCTCTCTAACAGAGCTGAGCAGCACTGAAGACTCATCGGTGGCATCGGAAGATCTGGCTGTACAAATGAACCGCTGCATGGAATCCAATGCATCATTCAGAAAGCATTGTCGTAGCCAGCAACAAAACGAAGAGGCTGATGCTAGCATCAGTATGGTCGTCAATTTTTCTTGCACCTCGGCATGCACCGACGATGAGGAGGACAGCGATCTTCTCTCAAGCTCTACTCTGACTCTCACCGAAGAAGAGCTTGGTATTAAAGATGATGAATCTAGCGTAACATCAGAGGAAGAGTACATTGAAGGTTCCTTTTCTCTTGGAATGGACTATAAGAAGGGCGAATTTCAGAGTTGGATGAAGCCCAGATCTCAGTGTAGAGAGAAAAATGAGGCAGATCTCGTGGATGAATTGCAGTGTGGCACCCTGTCAAGAGAAATCCAGTCACCCATTAAGACCGCCAATGATCAGCATTTTCTTTGCCATTCTGCACTGAAGCTCTTGGAAGTGAACACTAATGCTAAAAACGAGAGCTTTACGCAAAAAGAGGTGGAAGGCAAACTCAGAGACACCACCAGAAGCCATATCAGTCGCTTCGTTGATGATATGGAGAATGGTAATGTCGAGAGCACTCCCATCAAAGGGAAAAATGAAGATGACGAGCTGCTTAGGGATGAGGGAAGTCTGCTTTTTAGGAAGGGGGAGTCATTTAAAGGCTGTTACATGATGGATGCCGTAAATGCTGTAAAAAGCGGTATGTTAACCATCACCTCTCCGTCCTCATGTGAACAGCTGAGCTTAAACTCTATAGAGTCGTCACTGGAGGGACAACTGAAAGGCGAGCTTCCCTGTCACAGTTCTCGCCATCCATCTCCCTCCATCTCACCGGTGGAGGGGTGCTCGGGGTTAGACGCACACGCTCACAGCCGAGAGAAGCAACTCGCTGCCTTTCTAAATGACGTCCATGAGAACCATCAAGAAAGCTCTTCAGATAACTGTAGCCACCATGTTTTCATTTCTGAAGAGGTCAAGAGCGAAAACGTCCATAATTTTGTCATGGAGATCATTGATATGGCATCTGTGGCCCTGAAAACCAAAGAGGCACAGACAGACCAGCCCACGGAGGTTTCTAGCCCAACACCTGTGTCTCAGATCAGAGAAAAGGTCCTTGAGCACTCCCATCGGCTTATCAACCTTCGCAAGGGAGACTTCTACTCCTATCTGTCACTCTCTTCGCACGACAGCGACTGTGGAGAGGTCAGCACCTGCACAGAGGACAAGAGCAGCACCCCGATCCTGTTCAGTACGGCAGATATGCATGATGAAGAGCCGCTTTTTGAAGCCTGCACCGAGGAAGTGTACCTAGGCCCTCCTCTCTGTTACAGCATGTCCGTTAGCAAACGGACCATGAGACAAGGTACCTTCGGTCTCCCAAGCCCAACACCTCCATCGGTCAGTGATGAATACCAAGAATCATATGGTATTTCTCAAGCAGGTGTAGCTGGTAGCCAGCCAGAGTGCCATAATGAGGCGGCTTATCTAAATCCTTTACCATGTGAAACCCCGATAGATACTGTTGAATGTTTTGCAGATACTAAAATGCTTGAATCCAATATTTCCCCTGTAATGACTAAGATAAGAGTCTCTTGCTCCACTACAAATCCTTTAAAGGAGGAAGGCACCCTTTATATTAATCCTAAAATTAACTGTCCACTGATAAGGAAGACTGATAGCGATGAAAGGGCCCCTGCTTCACAGTTGATGAGACACAAGAATGTCGGAAAAGGGCGCAGCTCTCTTCAGGAAGCCAAGTCGACTCGTAAACAGGTGTGTTTTTCTGACATAACACCAAACTCTATCTGCTTGTAATGAGAGCAGTGTGCGTTTCTTCTGAATTCATCTCACTGACTAAATATTTAAGAGGGGATTTTTATTCATTCTCTCACCCCTTCTCTCTGTTTTTCCCCTGAAGGGCTAATAGAAGAAGGATTTGCAGGCATAGATTTAAAATTTTAAGGTCTACAGAACAGAATAATCATAATCAGTCAGATTATATTATGATTCATAAGCAAGAATGCAGCGAGGATCATTACTTAATTTCATGACTGAATTAGCATGTATTTGTGTTCTTTTTAAGTAGTTTCCTATTTCATATGCAAACTTCTCTCTGCTTGGTTCCAGCTTTGTCTGCAAATCCCACATTTGACCTTATATTTGGCAAATTAAGTTCCTACTTTTCAGTGAATCATTGACACAGAAAACACAGCATTAATGGTTTTAGTCATCGGTTTAATTTAAATGGTTTTACTTGTAAGGATGTATTGATTTAATTAAAATAGCTAGATATCTTTTACTCTGTCTATCTGTCTGTATATCTTTCTGATTTCTGACTGTCTCTCAGTTTGCAATTTCAATTTAGTATGCTTTATTGGCATGACAAACAACTGTACATTTGTAATGCCAGATAATTTTCATCTTAGATGTGTACAATACAGTATTTAAATAAATTAATTTATAATAGTGTAAAGAAGTGATATAAAGTAAAATTACAATAGTGGAAATGGAGTTTAACAATACAACAGACCTTTTCACAGACTGTGATGATGCATTTCTGCCTTATTTTGCAGCGTAAATCTTGCACATTTTTTAAATATTGAGTGTAAATTTATAACATTATGCTTTGTGTTATATTACCTTGGAATTAGTTTTAAAAATCAAATTATCACAGCTGCGAGGGGTTTTTTATTACAGCTGCTGAGAGAGTGTCATTAAATTTGGCATCTTCTCCCATTTTACTGTCTTAATCCACTGCTCTCTATTTTTTCCTCTCCTGGAAATTCATTCAAATGTAAGAGTGGATATTTTCTTTTGGTCTTGGAGCAAATGAGTAAGTGAAAATAATATTTGCTGTGATCTCCCATTCACTCCCATTCAACGCTGTCGAAGTTTACCCTGTAAACGTTTACTTCCGCATTCCAAAACCCAAAGTGTGAAAAAGGTCTATTAAAGGTTATTTTTTCAATGTTAAAATATCCCAGCTTAATATGTAGAGTCTACTATAAGTAAGCCATTCGTAGGTTGATTAAAGGTAGTTTGAGCATCCAGACCAGGCCGACGCAGCAAAATATGTTCAATCAATGGCATGAATTTGGGGTGGGCTCTCTATTTTCTGACCAATGGCAGATGCGGAGCGCATTCAAGAAATCTGTTTGAAAACAAGTAACATTTTTGCATTTTTGTTGGTGACACTAGTTGTGCAGAAATACGCACTTCACATTTTACAAAGAAAATTAGCAATAAAATAGGGCTTCGATTTAATATATCTATATATATATATATTTATATATTTAATATAAAAAAAAATCGATTTAATGCGTTAATTCAGTTCGATTAATTTTACCAAAATCAACGTGTTAAAAAAATGTATGCAATTAATCGCAATGCCACCGGACCATAATAAGGAAGATTCCTGAGAAATGCAAGCTTGTAGTACCACCTGTTTACTCCAGAGGGCAGTAAGTGAAACTTCAGCTTTATGAGTAACGCACAGTTTATACAGTGAAGAAAACACTTCAGTTGGCAGAACACAAACATGCGTTACGTTCTTGCGTTCAAAACACTTGATGGAGAGCAAACCCGAACTAAGGGATCTCAAGATGCGTTTAAAGATTGAGTATTAAACTATATTTAACTTGACACAGTGACCTAAACATTTTATGTTTATGATGCAACACACCCGAGACGCTACACAAGCATGTCTGATGCTTGTTGAAATTGACAGGTCCTTAAACAAGCCCTCATAATAAATCTCCAACTGATTGACATATTCACTTGTGAAATGGATTGCTGTGAACTGTGTGTCAATGATTGACTTATGATCAATAATATGGTAGTAAACAATACATTGTATTGTAAAGCCGCTTTTTGCATTGTCTTATCAATGATTAACTCTTCGGCCACAAGAATGTAATGCAGTTTAATTATCTGAATATTTTTTATTTTATATATGTATATATAATTTTTAAATATTTAAAGATAACTATGTATAATTATATATTGATATAAATATGTATAATCATTATATATTGTTATATGTGGGGCTTTCTCAGCAAATATTTGTATAGTCGATTAATCGCGATTAATTAATCGGGACACCATGTAATTAATTTGATTAAAAAATGTTAGCGATTGACAGCCCTACAATAGAATTAATTATATTTTAAGTGCAGATTAAACAAACAGTTTCAATCAACAAATTTGGGGCCTGGGTAGCTCAGCGAGTATTGACGCTGACCACCACCCCTGGAGTCATGGGTTTGAATCCATGGCGTGCTGAGTGACTCCAGCCAGGTCTCTTAAGCATCCAAATTGGTCAGTTGCTAGGGAGGTTAGAGTCACATGGGGTAACCTCCTCGTGGTCATGATTAAGTGGTTCTTGCTCTCAATGGGGCGTGTGGTAAGTTGTGCATGGCTCGCGGAGAGTAGCATGAGCCTCCACATGCAGTGAGTCTCCGTGGTGTCATGCACAACGAGTCACGTGATAAGATGCGCAGATTGACTTTCTCAGAAGTGGAGGCAACTGAGACTTGTCCTCCGCCACCTGGATTGAGATGAGTAACCGCACCACCACGAGGACCTGCGAGGACCTGCTAAGTTGTGGGAATTGGGCATTCCAAATTGGGAGAAAAAAAAAAAACTAAATCAACAATTTTAACAAAAGGAAATAAATTATGGATAAAACATGAATTGAACTTTTTCCTTATTCTCTATTCTGTCTCAGTTGGCAAGGTCAGAGAATGGCAGTGGTGTTGCAGTGGGCCGCAAGGCTCAAATCAACGGTCCGCAAACAGATAGCTCATCTGCAGGAAGGAGTAGAGTCAGCAGCAGGCCTCAGGTCAAAGTATGTGCTATAAGACTCACTTCAACTCTCAACTGCTCCCTCCCGGTCTTTTCAACCACACCTCTGAAAAAACGGCCGCAGGGTCTTTTCGAAGTGAAACGTTACATTGCAAACAACCCCATTTTCCACTGTGCTCCATACTGCGTGATTTATTAGCGCCATGTTTTGAAATGAGTCTGTTTTGTGTTTTCCATTGTTTGTGGGTTGTGAAACTCAGCTTAAATCCATAAGGCTTGCTTTGCGATGACACAAATTCCCAGTTTGGCATTATGGTTTAAATGATAAGAAAATGTACTTTCTACAATGACGACTCCCTTACCAGTAAATTGGTTTGGAAGGCGTTCATTACATAGCATGGTCTATATATCCAATGGGGTTGGCCTTCAAATTGTGTACTCATTTTTCTCAGTCTTTCTTTGTGACTGTCTCTTTCTCAGTCTCTGTTGTGCCCTCATCAGAGAAGGGCTAGAATAATGATCGTGTGTTAGTAGGCAATCATTTTTCTTGATGAAAAGCATATACAGCAGATAGAAAACTAAAAAAAGTCCAGACTGCAAGAACATAGTGCACATTTTAATCTGACAAACTGAACTGAATTGGCAAGCACACAAAACTTGAGTTCGATAACATTAGAACAGTGATTCTCAACTGATGGGTTGAAGTTCAAAAATGGGTTTGTTCTGATAATGGACAGCAGGGGGAAAACAAGGATAAATGCAAATATTCTGCAAATAATAATTTGTATTTGTGTCTTGCTTTCCCGTAAGAATATCAGAACATCCTTACAACTATATACAGTATCTTGAATTAAGTTTATTTTTTCACTTCATTGGATAATTGTTTTTCATTTTTTTATTTTTAAACCTTACGTTTATTCTTAAAAGAAGTGGGAAATCAATTGTTATAAGGGCATACGTCTATTTTTGCTTCTGAAGTAAATATACAGTGTCTGTAAATATAAGAATGTTTATATATATTTTTCATTTTTCAAAGTATTTTTGCAGTGCAATAAAATGAAGCTAATATGCTAAGTTAGCATAAAACTGTTCAGATGTCAGATTGGACAGGGCATGACATGCCTTCATCCTCTAAATCCATGCACAAAACTATGCAAGATATAAGAAATATGACCCAGACTACAAACATTCTTAAATTCATAGATGCAATGATAATGGTATTACAATCCAAAGGAAAGGTCATGTTGAAGAATGTTAGTAGTTGGTGTGTTGCACGCGTTTTAGCAAACGCCCGAGGCTTTGGGGACACAGTAAACAGCAGAGAGAACAAACTATTTGTCTCTCAACCGCAGACACAATCATATCAGCCCTTCAACCATTCAAGCTCAGTACACAGTGAAATGTACTGCAGCCTCATATGTGACACAGAGGGAACCTGGACCAAACAAGCAAACTTTCCCCGTCTGTCGCTCACTTCGACGTCGTGTCGAAGAAGCGACACTAGGGGTCTCTCTTGAGCGCCGAAAGATACCTCTGATCTATGAAAAAAGGCCAATGAGAGTTGGCGAACAGTATTTGCATACTCCGCCTCCGGATACGGATATAAAGGCGAGAGAAATACGCTCGTTCATTCAGTAATTTTCTTCGGAGCCGAAGGTCGTGTGTATGCTGACTGCTGCGTATTACACTGCTGATCCTGCTTCTGATCCTCTGACGCTCTGCTGCTGTTGGATTTACGGCGCACTACAGCGGCTGTTTTTCTCTTCTCTGCCGGCGTGCAGTTTGCCCCTGGGCGCTTCGACAGCGCAGAGTTTGAAAGAGTTCCACTATATAAAGAGTTATATTTCTCATAAAGAGTTTATTTCTCTAAAAGAGCAATACATAGCGGTGTTGAACGCCCTTTTCAGGGCGCGTCTTTTTAAAGATGCCATTCAACCCCTGTGTAGTTCCTGGATGCGGTAGAGTGCTCTCCGCTTCTGACGGCCACAGGCGCTGTCTCGTGTGTCTGGGCGCCGATCACACCGAGGCTGCGTTTGTGGATGGCTCATGTTCTCACTGCGAGAACATGACCATGGTAACGTTGCGGTCGCGGCTTGCTTTCAATAGAAAGCACGCCACTCCAGCCGCCCCCCGTATCGCTCCTTCTTCCCACGGGATTGAGGACGATGCGGTTGGCGCTGGAGGCGATTTGGGGAGGGCAGCGGGTGCGCTTCCGCCGGGCACGTCCCCTCGGACCACCCGCCCCCCGACACGCTCGTTTACCTCCGTCCAGTCTCGAGGTAACGGCGACTCGCCTCCGGGCCGGTCTGCCTATCCTCTTGAGCCTGAAGCCGATGAGCTCGCCGCCCCATCGGAGAGCGCGGCGTCTGACGCTGACTCCTCCCCTGGACTGCCGCCTTCGGGCCAGCAGGCCCAGGTTGAGGCGGATGCGCAGATGTCCAACATGCTTGCCCGGGCCGCCGTCGGGGTGGGGTTGGACTGGAAACCTCCATCCTCCCCACACCCGTCACGGTTGGATGACTGGTTCCTGGGGTTTGGGCGCCGCTCACAGCCACGCCCCCCCCCGGTCCCGTTTTTCCCGGAAGTGCATGACGAGCTGACGTCGTCATGGAGAGCCCCGCTCTCCGTCCGTCAAAAGCCCTGCTCGTCCGCTCTCGCTACCCTCGAAGGCGGAGAGGCCCACGGGTACACGGCGATTCCCCAGGTGGATAGGGCAGTTGCGCTCCATCTTTGTCCCGGTGACCCTACCACCTGGCGCGGGCGCCCTGTACCCCCTTCCAAGGCCTGTAGGACTTCATCCTCCCTCAACAACAAAGCCTACAGCGCCGCGGGACAGGCCGCCTCCGCCCTGCACGCCATGGCTCTCCTGCAAGTCCACCAGGCCAAGGCGCTCAGAGATCTGCACGAGGGTAGCCCTGATCCCGACGTGTTGCAGGAACTGCGCTCAGCGACCGACCTCGCCCTCAGGGCCACGAAGGTCACCGCGCAGGCACTCGGGCAGGCGATGGCCACCCTAGTGGTCCAGGAACGTCATCTGTGGCTCAACCTGGTCGAGATGCGTGAGGCCGACAAAGTTCGCTTCCTCGACGCCCCTGTCTCCCAGCTTGGCCTCTTCGGCGACACCGTCGAGGACTTTGCCCAGCAGTTCTCCACGGTGAAAAGACAGACGGAGGCCATCTCACACATCCTGCCTCGCCGCAAACCTGCCGCCAGGGCCACTGCCCCGTCTGCTCGCCGAGGGCGTCCTCCTGCGGCTAAGAAATCTGCTCCGCCTCAACCCGGGCCCAGCTCTCAGCCCCTGCGTCGAGCACACCGCAAGAAGCAGACGCCCCCCGTCTCCCGGACTCCCTCGAGGACCCGGAAGGCTCCCAGGCGGTCCTGAGACGGACGACCCAGCGACGCAGACGTTAGCTCCGGAGGTGGTAAGACCACTCCGTCCCCCGGTGGAGGGCCGGGAGGAGAATCTTTTGTTCTTAAACAATTTAATTTGCCGCCCCCCCTTAGATGGGGTTGCGGTACCCACATTCTCAGTAAAAGAGCTATTTCCTGTGTCTCTGGGTCACCTGGCCCGCAAATGCCGTTCTCACGGCACTTTGCCCTTAGATCCCGACAGTCCTGGCCTCCTGGACACGGACCACCCGTCTTCAGCCACACGACTGTCCCCCGGCCGGCCGGTTCCGACGAGTCTAGAGGACGCCTACCCAGGACCTCCTCCTCAGTCGCTAACCCGCCCCCTGCCGGGTGTGCGGAGCAAGGTAAGTGCTTTGAGTCTTTTCTCAGCACCTCAGCCGCGGGTCGCCCCGTCGCCGCCCAACGCTGCCCTACCTGCTCCGCCCCGCTGCGAAGCCCCGCCGGGTACGTCAAAATTAATCGTCCCTTTAGTGCCCCTAGCGCAGAGGTTGGACGCGTGGCTTTCACTTCCCAACCCATCTCGCTGGCTGGCACGGACCATCCGACTCGGTTACGCAATTCAGTTTGCCAGGCCCCCGCCCCCATTCATGGGCATCCGCTTCTCCGCAGTACACGGCGAACACGCCCACTCCCTGCGCGCGGAAATCGCGACTCTTCTGGCCAAAGACGCGATAGAGCCTGTCCCTCCAACCGAGATGAAGAAGGGTTTCTACAGCCCCTACTTCATCGTACCCAAGAAAGGCGGCGGCTTACGACCAATCTTGGACCTGCGAGTTCTCAACCGAGCGTTGCACAAACTCCCATTCAAAATGCTCACGCAGAAGCATATTTTAACCTGCGTCCGGCATCTAGATTGGTTCGCAGCGGTAGACCTGAAGGACGCGTACTTCCACGTCTCTATCCTGCCCCGACACCGCCCCTACCTGCGGTTTGCGTTCGAGGGCCAGGCGTATCAGTACAAAGTCCTCCCCTTCGGCCTGTCTCTGTCCCCTCGCGTCTTCACGAAAGTCGTAGAGGCAGCTCTTGCCCCGCTCCGAGAAGCCGGCATCCGCATACTCAACTACCTCGACGACTGGCTCATCCTAGCCCACTCGCGAGAGTTACTATGCGCTCACAGAGACCAGGTGCTCAGGCACCTCAGCCGTTTGGGGCTTCAGGTCAACTGGGAAAAGAGCAAGCTCACTCCAGTTCAGAGCATCTCTTTTCTCGGGATGGAGTTAGACTCGGTCTCAATGTCCGCACGTCTCACAAAGGAGCGTGCTCAGTCAGTGTTGAACTGCCTCGCCGCCCTCAGGCCGGGCACAGCGGTCCCCTTAAAACTTTTCCAGAGGCTCCTGGGGCATATGGCATCCGCCGCGGCGGTCGCGCCGCTGGGCTTGATGCATATGAGACCGCTCCAACACTGGCTTCGGACCCGAGTCCCGAGACGAGCATGGCGCCGCGGCACGCACCGGGTAACAATCACCCCCGCCTGCCGACAAACATTCAACCCCTGGACAGACCTCTGTTTCTTACGGGCTGGAGTACCCCTACAGCAGGTGTCCAGACGCGTCTTGGTCACAACCGACGCCTCCAGATTGGGTTGGGGTGCCGTCTGCAACGGGCACGCAGCCTCAGGCCGTTGGAAAGGGGCCCAGCTGCGTTGGCACATCAACTGCCTCGAGTTGTTGACCGTCCTCTTTGCCCTGCGGAAGTTTCTCCCGTTAATTCGGGACGAACATGTCCTAGTCAGGTCGGACAGCACCACTGCGGTCGCGTACATAAATCGCCAAGGCGGCGTACGCTCCCGTCACATGTCACAACTCGCCCGTCGTCTCCTCCTTTGGAGCCAGCACCGACTCAAGTCGCTGCGTGCCACTCACATCCCCGGCAACCTCAATGTGGTAGCGGACGCGCTGTCACGACAACACTTGCCTGGTGGAGAGTGGAGGCTTCACCCCCACTCGGTTCAGCTGATTTGGGAACGGTTCGGCAAGGCCCAGGTAGACCTGTTTGCCTCCCGAGAGACCTCCCACTGCCCGCTCTGGTACGCCCGTTCAGAGGCTCCCCTCGGGACAGATGCACTGGCACACAGCTGGCCAGTGGGGCTGCGCAAGTACGCATTCCCCCCAGTGAGCCTTCTTGCACAGGTGCTGTGCAAGGTCAGGGAGGACGAGGAGCAAGTCACTCTCGTGGCTCCCTACTGGCCCACCCGGGCCTGGTTCTCGGACCTCGTACTCCTCGCGACAGCCCCTCCCTGGCGAATTCCTCTGAGGAAGGACCTTCTTTCTCAGGGACGGGGCACGCTCTGGCATCCGCACCCAGACCTCTGGAATCTCCATGTCTGGTCCCTGGACGGGACGCGGAAGATCTAGCTGGCCTACCACCCACGGTCGTAGCCACGATCAACCAAGCCAGAGCCCCTTCTACCAGGCAACTCTACGCTCTAAAGTGGCGTCTGTTCGTCAATTGGTGTTCTTCCCGGGCAGAAGACCCACAGAGGTGCGCAGTTAGGTCAGTGCTCCTGTTTCTACAGGAGAAGTTGGAGGGGAGGCTGTCCCCGTCCACCTTAAAGGTGTATGTTGCTGCTATCGCAGCTCACCACGACCCAGTAGACGGCAAGTCTCTGGGCAAGCACGACTTAATCGTCAGGTTCCTAAGAGGTGCCCGGAGGTTAAATCCCTCCCGGCCAAACCTGTTCCCCTCCTGGGATCTCTCGGTGGTCCTCGCCGGTCTTCAGAGATCCCCTTTCGAGCCGCTAGAATCAGCCGGACTCAGGGCCCTCTCTCTAAAGACGGCCCTGCTGATCGCGCTCGCCTCCATCAAGAGGGTCGGGGACCTGCAAGCGTTCTCTACTAACGACACTTGCCTGGAGTTCGGTCCGGCAGACACTCATGTGATCCTAAGACCTCGACCGGGCTATGTGCCCAAGGTTCCTACCACGCCCTTTAGAGATCAGGTAGTGAACCTACAAGCGCTGCCCCGGGAGGAGGCAGACCCAGCCCTCTCACTATTGTGTCCAGTACGTGCTTTGCGTGCCTACTTGGAACGCACCCAGAGCTTCAGACGCTCTGAGCAGCTCTTTGTCTGCTTTGGAGGACAGCAGAAAGGGAATGCTGTCTCCAAACAGAGGTTGTCTCACTGGGTGGTGGAGGCCATTCAGTTGGCCTACCACACCCAGGCCGTGCCGCCCCCCTTACGGGTGCGGGCCCACTCCACTAGGAGTGTGGCATCCTCATGGGCACTAGCTAGGGGCACCTCCCTAGCAGACATTTGCAGAGCTGCGGGCTGGGCAGCACCTAACACCTTCACGAGATTTTACAATCTCAGGGTTGAGTCAGTTTCGTCCTGTGTTCTCTCAGGTCCGAGCCCGTAGAACTCGGTGCACGTCGACGATCTGACCGGGTGATCCGCTTGTACCAGCGCCGTTTCCCTCTACCGAGGCAGAACAGTGCGCTTTTGTCCCAGAGGACCTAGGTCCCTGGTTGATTCCTCCCTAGCACTTCGGACCCGCAGCAGTTCATCGGAGGAACGTGCTGGTCCAGTCCACTACGGGTACCTCCGGCTACCCCTACTGGAATAAGTGCTCCACAGATCAGGCCTCCTACGGGACTCCTCCTGTGTGTATTTCCGCGGCACGGTCACCTTACGAGCTGACCTGCGTCTCCCTTAGGCAGTCCTTTTTGCTGTCCTCCGGTCGCCGTGTTGTAGCAACTCCCCCCTCCTTGAGGTTGGATCTACCACCGCGCTATTTCCTCCCACATACCCCAAGTGGCCATGTGATGTATTTTGCCACCTTTACCTCCCCTGTTGGGCGGGTGTGGCCTCCGCAGGGTCTTTTCCCCCTAAAAGAATAGGACTTCGGAATAAGACCCCCTTCCCTCGATGCGGTAAGGGCCCCGGCTGCTCTTGCTCTATGCCGAGAAAACATAGAGAGAAAAGAGGCCCAGCCAGGCTTGGCCCGTTCCCTAGTTGGGAGCGTCACCTTGTTCCCCCCTAGGGTAACCAAAAGGATGCTGACGCTTTTTCGGGGCATTGGGGAAGAGTACGTGCAGCCTGAACACAGTTGGTCGCTTGTGCACGTGCAAAATACCTGCCCGCTTCTGTGTCAGCAGTACACGTACACGGCTCAGCGCATGGCGAGTTTTGAAGTGGACCCCTAGTGTCGCTTCTTCGACACGACGTCGAAGTGAGCGACAGACGGGGAACGTCTCGGTTACGTATGTAACCTCCGTTCCCTGATGGAGGGAACGAGACGTCGTGTCTTCCCGGCCACGTCGCTGAGCCGAGCCGCTGAGATGCCCGGAACACTCCCGGCTCCTCAGAAAAATCCTGAATGAACGAGCGTATTTCTCTCGCCTTTATATCCGTATCCGGAGGCGGAGTATGCAAATACTGTTCGCCAACTCTCATTGGCCTTTTTTCATAGATCAGAGGTATCTTTCGGCGCTCAAGAGAGACCCCTAGTGTCGCTTCTTCGACACGACGTCTCGTTCCCTCCATCAGGGAACGGAGGTTACATACGTAACCGAGACGATATATATATATATATATATATATATATACACACACACACACACACACAAGATGTCAGTAGATGCAATGTATTTTAATTCAAGTCTGTTTGCAGACTCTGCAGTGTAACTAACTCAATCTATGTTTTCTTCTTCTCCTTCTAGAGATTTTCTGGAAGCCTATCTGCGCCTGTGTGTAAACCATAACGGATCTAGTTAAAGCTATCTGAAGTCTTACACACCACCATCTCTGCATGGTGACTTTGGGGTCTGAAATCTACGCCCTCTTGGATCTTAGTGCATGGGCCACTAGTCTGGCACTTTAGAGACCTCAATCCTTCATTCTCAGCACCCTCATCCTCTTCCTCCTTGCTGCTTTAAGATCTTTACCCTCTGGTGACCTTATTGTGACCCACCACTCCAAGCTCCACCATGGACCGAGCTACCTCACCAGTCTGCCACCATCCTTATCCAGTTTGACACTTAAATTCACATGTATTCACATTAAAACCTCTTGTTATATCCATCATTACCTGATAATACTATATCTGATCAGCCAGCTACCAATATCAAGCCGTTTGCAACCGTTAGGGTCAAAGCTGAGGTGCGTTACTTGAGGGTCGCCCCAACCAAATTGTGGTTTTAGGAAATAATAATCATTAATGTGGCCCTAATCAGTCTAGACTGGCACGTGAGGTCATGATCGCCACATTTTAGGCTATAAAACCAGGCTTCGAGGTTTTTTGAAAAACGACTGACGTTGCGCCACAATTTCTATGCAACATGACGGTTGTATAATGTTGTGTGGCATGTGATTTTTGGCAGTTTGATGCGATAAAGCTTTTTTTTTTTACTCCCTGAAAACATAGAAATGTATAAACGTAAAATGTTGTGCCTTGCAGTTATTACTTTTTGTTAAAACACTGCTTTACCCTGTTGTGTTTCCAGTTATTGGTGAGAAAGCAGATGTGTGGAAAAGGCTGATATTGACGAATGGGCATCTGTAAATATGTAAACTGTACGTTCAAACCCTGGTGTTTAATGATGTTATAATTACTTCATGTTTGTGTATGACTGTTTGTGTAATGTGATATGAATAAATAGCCAACTGTTAGACTGCATGGTGAATTATGTACAAGAAAACTTCCATAAATAAACCAAACTTAATGAATCCCAATCTGACCATTGCATTCATTTCACTACAAATATTTTACAGTATAAAATATTTTGCATCATCTTGTTGCAGAAAGGAAATTATACATTAATTATGACTTTTAGGGGGTGTCAACTTTTTATCTTTTTATCTTTGTCTTGTTGCAACCCAAATCACCTTTTGGCACCATTTGGACAGTTTGCCAGACATGAACTTTGTTTTTTTTTAAATCAACGTGAAGTGAATCTGGTTGTAAAATTGGGAAATGCCTGTTTTTTTTTTTTTTGTTTTTTTTTTAGATATGTACCCATATGAAAATTCTTGGCCGATACTGATACCTATTCTAACACACATCTAACACATTATGATACCAATATTTTGCCACTAATTCACCTCATTATGCTTTAAAAAATGTATGACGTGGTACAACCTTTATTTGAATGTTTTCACAATAAATAATTTTCATTGAATATGGATGAGATAACATGGCGTACCACCTTTAAAGTAGACCCCAAGCATTTAAGCAGATGTTAGCCAGTTATTTTTGTGGCTAATATGCTGTTTACAGGAAGTCTTGATGGATTTGAAGATTGCGTGATGGGTCCTCAGAGATTCAGATATATACAGTGGCATCCGAACTGCTGGAACTCTTCGACAGCCAATCAAGCGCTCTCCTGATTGCTGCTTCGTGGCCTGATGATAAGCTCTCTGCTATAATCGCCCATCGGCTCCTGCAGGAGATGCGTGTTTGTTGATGATGAGTGCACTTGCACCGGAACAAAATCAGTCTGTGGGAATAAAATGCTGAGAAAGCATGCTTCTGGTGTCTTATGAAATAGAGGATAGTGTGTTTTGGGTGAAAGTAATATCACTGGCTTCTTCATTACTGTTCATTAGTGAATCTCACAAAACTTGTTAAGAATACAGTATGTCTGAAGAAAAGGGACAGTTCACCCAAAAAGGAAAATTCTCTCATCGTTTACTCTCATGCCATACCAGATGTGTGTGACTTTCTTTTTTCTGCTTAACACAAACAAAGATTTTTAGAAGAATATATCAGCTCTGTCTGTTGTTCCTTACAATGTGAGTGAATAGTGACCAGACCTTTGAAGCTCCAAAAATCGCATAATGGAAACATAAGTGTACATATTACTCCAGTGGTTTAATTAATGTCTTCTGAAGTAATATGATAGGTGTGGGTAGAAATAGATCAAGATTAAGTCCTTCCTCAAACTGTGAAAGTGAAAGTGGAGATTTATAGTAAAAATATTCTTCCTAAATCTTTGTTTGTGTTCAGCAGAAAAATGCAAGTCATACACATCTGGGATGGCATGCGGTTGAGTAAATGATGAGAGAATTTTCATTTTTGAGTGAACTATCCCTTGAACTTGTATTGATCCCAGAGCATTCCTTCAATATTGATCTGTTGACATTTTGAAAGTGAAAAATCCCTGTTGCAGTAACCACGGTTCCACAAAATGTTAACATTATACGTGTTCACAGGATTTGAATGTGGTAAAATCGCATTCTAACCGTGTCTGTGTAAAGTTATTATCAATATTTTAACTTTGTTGTCATGCCAATGTAACAACGTTAAAATCTGTAAACTGATAAATGCTGTAATGCTGGTAAATCCCCGATTTTCTCATGCAAAATCATGTTAACCTGTATAACGCGTACATCTTGTGTATTTTAACGTTTATGGAGTGGCCCCATTTACTTCCATTGTAGTGCTTTACTGTAACTGCCATTTGTATTATTTTTTGTGGTAATCAACATCATGACTCAAATGCTGTTTGTTGGTTTCAACTTGTTTTGAACCCGGAATATTCCTTTAAGATTTTTTGACATTATTTTCATGACTGTAAAGAAAGTTAATATATGTATCATACAACAGTATAGAGAGACAGACAGATAGATAGACAGACAAACAGACAGACAGATGATAATTACAACTGAAAATAATGAGAATTACCAGAAAATTTCTTTTTTTTTTTTTTTTTTTTTTTTTTTTTTGCTTTTGTTTTTTTGTTTTGTTTGTTTGTTTGTTTTTTGTTTTGTTTTTTGTTTTAGGTTTTTTGTTGCTATTGTTTTGTTTTGGTTTGGCTTGGCTTAGTTTTGAGAAAATGTGACCTGGACATATTTTCAAAATTCACTTATAGGCTCATGATTGACATTTTTATATACTGTACAGAGACAAAATTTCTTCAAAATAACCCAGGAAAACATTCTTGGTTATCCCTCAATGCTGACCGCCCTGATTATGTCAAGTCAAGTCAAGTCAAGTGGTTTTTATTGCCGTTCAACCATACACAGTACAGAACACAGTGAAATGAGACAACGTTCCTCCACGACCATGTGCTACATAAAACAACATAGGACAAACACAGAACCACATGAGACTACACAGACTAAATAACATAACTATATAAAGTGCTCATGCAAACGTGTGCAAAAAGTACAATAAATTACTAACAATGAACAGGACAATAGGACAGTGAGAGACAGTGCAGCATCGACCAGTACACAGTAGTGCAAAAAGATGACAGTTTCTAAAAATGCCAAATGTAAACATAATATACTATGAGATAGTGTTCTATGGACATAGCAGTTATTGAGGTAGCAGACAGTTATAAAGTGACAATAATTAAAGTGCAACTCAGGATGTGTGTGTGTGTGTGTCAGTCCAGTCTGACACGCATGCATACATAACTCATCATGTACTGAAAAGATGGCACAACAACTAGGAAAACGTTATCTAATTACAATTAGGAGGACATGATGACGGATTTTGAATTCCACATTGCCCTCTTTTAGTGTCTGGTGTGATCATTTGTAATGCTCACTTATACTGATCCACTGTGAAAAAATAAATAAATGAAAATCTCCAATAAAGCAAACCGCACAAATACAATGAAAAACAGACAAATAAAAATTGTCTGACCTCTTTAATCTCATAATAAATATTCCCTTGTGTCAAGAATGAATGCTATGGATCCATATTACATCTGAGAGAGAAATCCGTGTTAATATTTAAAATAAGGTTTTGCCAGTGAAAGATGGCATTGATAAATTAGGATGGAAATGAATTCTTACATTGTCTTCAAAACATAGCATGGTGAACAAATTATTCCCCTTTTCGCAATTAACAGGACATTTTTGTATGAAATGGAAATGGCTTTAAAGGTAATAAAGGTCATGTGTATCCAACCATGGTGGCTTTGCAATTACAGCCAGTCACAATGTTGATTTGGAGACTTTGCCCAGACAGAGATGGAAAAATGAATAAGTTGAAGTCTCTTTGTTGAAAAGATCGCTGTTGATTACGTGACATTATGTGACAAAAAAGACAACTTGTGGGCGATTTTTTCCACTTGAGTTTAAATGGGATGATAACATGCGTGTGACCTTCAAAATGTCAAAGATGCCTTTTTAGTTAAATGGACACAAACAGAAAACTTTACGCTTTAACTATTCTGCTTTTGATCTAAATTGTATAAAACTTGCCGTGTTTGGCATTCGCAAAGATGCACATACTGAAGTGTCAGATGGAAGTTCAAACAATCAGTTTAACTAATCATCCTTTTTGTCCTTTCTCCCTGTTTTTTGGTTTTGGTTTTGTTTTAAAATAATTTTTCAAACTATAATATCAATGCAAACATGTTTGAATCACATCCACTCTGATGTCACGAGTGGCGCTGAGCTGCGGTCTGAATCTGAAGGATGGTTTGATGTAAAGTCACAATATTAAACGTGGCATGTCACCGTAACACAGAGTTATACATCAAGAGACACTTGACAGAATGTCTATACAGCACTAGCTTTTATGTTTCAAAGTAATAATGGGCTTTGAAAGACAGTGTGAAAAAAAGCATCAATGCTTTGGAACTCAAGCTTAGAGGATGCTCAGATCTGTGCTGCCAATGTCAAGCCATTCTGACATTATTATCTTATAAAATGACAGTTTCATTATAGTAAGTCTTGTAACTGGACAATATATAGTAATAATACAACAACGTGTGATGTTGCATTAAACTGGTTGTATTACAGTATGTTTACATCAGAACAATGTCACAGATTACAGAAGATCTTTCAAATATTTATTCCATGAACAGTTTTATGAGTCGATGATCCGGTGCTATTTTGTTTTTGTCTGAATCTTTTAAGTTATTCAGTAATACATTAAAATGCAATTCATGCAGACAGTGAATACACTTCTTCAATGCTGCTGTCAGTTTCTGAATTAACATTCGTTGATATTTATTCATTTATTCTTGAGCAAATATTTTTCCTAAAAATGAATGTCCACTTATGTGGACAGCGGGACTAAGTTGTCACATTTTAAATAACACAAAGCTATAGAAAGTCAAGGTTTTTTCATCAAATTGTTTATTATGTTTCCAGGAGTTTTTGAGACGTAACAGACATTACTGTCTGATACAAAATCAGACAGCTGATTTTCTGTAAAGCTGAATAAATCATTCTTATTCAAAGTAATGTTCAGTATCATCCAATCACTGTCAACCATGTTAAAATAAAATGCTGCATTATGAAATTCTGAATCTATGTAGTGATTATCACTGTCCCATGTCTGCCAAACATGTTGACTGATCCAAACTTCATCTGCAGCCTGAAACTGAACTTTTGGTCAGATTTTAGGAGTGAATGCACTTAATTGCATAAAGAGCAATATGATGCACCCTTGCTCCCTATTTACTGAATGACTTAACCTCCAGAGTGCTTCTGTCTGCACTGGTCTCAGAGCAGTTCGAAAAGCACCTTATTTTCATCCTAACGCCACATAAAGCCTCTGAAAGCACCATTATTCAGCTTTTGGATGAACCCATTTATTCTCAATGTGAAAATGTACAGTACATATATAGGAATGCATTTGCTATTTTAATGAATACAGCCAAATTGCACAGAGATAACAAAATAAAACAAAATGTGAATTTAAATGAAGTGAAATGGCCCACAGATGTGTTAATGTTAAAAGTTATAAAAATAACTAACATGCTTTTTCTACTTTTGAAGGAATAACATTCTAAAACCCTTGTATGTGGACATCATGTTTATCAGCGTGCTAACGCGCGAGAGAACAAAAAAGCGGCATATCAAACGAAAAAGATACTTTTTTTACAACCAAAACAGGTTTCAATGATAATACTTTATTTAGTGCTGCATACTTAGGAGCATTTCAAGGAAACCGACGGCATGCTGTTGTGTCACGTGACTCGGTGCGGCAGAAGTTAACCCTTTAATTGACAGTCTAGAGTTTTGTGAACCGTATTTAGTCGATTTTATTAATTTAAATTATGCGTTGTTTACATTTATTCATCTGTTAAAACCTCATGCAGGGTTGGGGAGTAACGGAATACATGTAACGGGATTATGTATTTAAATGACAAAATATAAGTAACTGAATTCCACTACAGTTACAATTTAAATAATTGGTAATTAGAATACAGTTACATTCTAAAAGCATTTTGATTACTGAAGAGATTTCTTTGCATTTTATTGTCAATTGTTTCATTTAATATTTAGTCGTTTCAGATGGAAAACATTTATCCATATAAATGATGTGATCCAAAGTGCATTTGAACAGCGGTGAAACACTTTCTTATGATGTGTTACATTCATACGAGCAGACAGAGAAGTAAGATTGAAGTAAGTTTAAAGTAAGTTTGAAGTAAGATTTAAGTAAGTTTGGAGCAGAAGAAATAGAAATAAACCTTGTGTAAATTGTCAGCTTTATGCTAAGCTAAAATGCTATTTCTAGCCATTTTACATGCACATGTTACCAGACACAAACATATTTTTTTATAAAGAAAATTCACGTTGGATCATCAGTTCTTTTTTCTAGTAAGACCTTTGATATTAGGGGAAAAATCATATTCTTGATAATAATTTTTGTATTGTTTTCCTGTAAAAATATAAAAAAAATCCTTAAAACAAGATCAATCTGATTTGTCTTGTTTTAGAAACAACACTGCGTAAG
Source organism: Moxostoma hubbsi (assembly GCA_032164185.1). Classification (NCBI taxonomy): domain Eukaryota; kingdom Metazoa; phylum Chordata; class Actinopteri; order Cypriniformes; family Catostomidae; genus Moxostoma; species Moxostoma hubbsi. The sequence goes on along the minus strand of JAVLUX010000013.1, from coordinate 41,018,643 downwards.
ATATTTTGTTTTTTCAGAGAATGTATTTTTAACATGTGTATTTTGTCTTACTGTACTGGCAGAGTTTATATTGTCAAAACAAGTGAAAAAAATCTACCAGTGCTGAAGAAGTAATCCAAAGTATTTAGATTACATTACTGACCTTGAGTAATCTAACGAAATATGTTACAACTGACATTTTACAGCATGTATTCTGTAATCTGTGGGGGAATACATTTCAAAAGTAACTCTCCTAACCCTGAACTCATGTATTATTTGAGTTGTAAAGTTGCTTAAATCATCATTTTTACGATCATTTTAGGGTTTATGGCGTTCTGTCATCATGGTAACAAAACTGTAAAATTGGATATAGCTTTAGACAGAAAAGGTATTTTGTCACACTAAAATCATATTAACACTCATTTACATATTGTGGCTATAATTTAGAAATAATGATTATTATAAGTGTAACGATCCACACCGTCTTTGGTTTGTGTACCTTTTATTTTAAGTTTTGGCACTTTTTATGTTCCACATTGCCTTTTGTTTTATGCACTCTTATTTTGAAGTCTTGTCATGTCCTGTTTTCCCTCCATGTCTATGTGTCTGATTTTCATTGGTTCATTGTCTAATTATCTTGTTATCAGTTCTTATTTATCATTGGTTTTAGTTTATTTTCTTGTTATCTTGTTTTGAGTTTTGGTTTTCCATTGGTCTATGTTTCCCCTTGTTTTGTATTTAAGCCCTCATGTTCACCTTGTCCTTTGTTGGTTGTTGTTTGATGTTTCTTGGTAAATGTTACATGTGTTTCCTGTCCTCGTCCATGTTTCAGCCTGAGCCCACCTTGGAAGATTCCCTGTGTTAATACCTTGTGTTTATACCTTTGTTTTCCCATTGTGGACTTTTTATTTGTTCCTGTTTTCGTACTTCGTTTTACTTTTGAGTTACCTTCAATAAAAGCTGCAACTGGATCCTCACTCCTTGTCTGCCCACTTCGTTACAGAACGACCAACCACAATGGATCCAGCAGCCCTCACTGCCCAACAGGTGAATTTCCTGCTTCTCGGCCTCAAACAGGAGGACCGCCCGATAGAGGTCCATGTCACTGAGTTTCTGGAGCTGGCAAATTCTTCAGATTTCAGCTTGGTTGTTTTCTTCAGGGCAAATCTCAGCAGTCAGCTAAAGGAGCGGTTACCACCAGCGACCCCCGCCGCGGCCAACGAGCCCACGCCCGCCGCGGCCAACGAGCCCACGCCCGCCGCGGCCAACGAGCCCACGCCCGCCGCGGCCAACGAGCCCACGCCCGCCGCGGCCAACGAGCCCACGCCCGCCCCAGCGCCAGCGTTGCCAGCCTCGTCCGTCCCAGCGCCAGCGTTGCCAGCCTCGTCTGCCAGGAAGAGGAGAAGAGGAAGGGCTCCGCTCACCAGTCTCTGCCCTCCACGGCCCCGTCCTCAGAGCCAGAGCCAGCGCCTGCAGCCTCGACCGTCCAAGAGCCAGAGCCAGCGCCTGCGGCCTCGGCCGTCCAAGAGCCAGAGCCAGCGCCTGCGGCCTCGGCCGTCCAAGAGCCAGAGCCAGCGCCTGCGGCCTCGGCCGTCCAAGAGCCAGAGCCAGCGCCTGCGGCCTCGGCCGTCCAAGAGCCAGAGCCAGCGCCTGCGGCCTCGGCCGTCCAAGAGCCAGAGCCAGCGCCTGCGGCCTCGGCCGTCCAAGAGCCAGAGCCAGCGCCTGCGGCCTCGGCCGTCCAAGAGCCAGAGCCAGCGCCTGCGGCCTCGGCCGTCCAAGAGCCAGAGCCCCCCTTGAGCCTTCCACGCCTCTGTCACCCGAGCCTCCCAGGTCTCCGCCTCTGAAGACTGCCTCGGCTCTGCCTGCTCCGCCACCAGACCCTTCCACGGGTCCGCCTCCAAACCCTTCCACAGTTCTGCCTTCCACGGCTCTGCCTGCTCCGCCTTCTACGGCTCTGCCCCAGAGGGCCTACATGGTTCCGCCTTCCACAGTTCTGCCTGCGCCTGCTCCGCCCCCTGACCCTTCCACAGTTCTGCCTTCCACGGCTCTGCCTGCTCCGCCTTCTACGGCTCTGCCCCAGAGGGCCTACATGGTTCCGCCTTCCACGGCTCTGCCTGCGCCTGCTCCGCCCCCTGACCCTTCCACGGCTCTGCCTGCTCCGCCTTCTACAGCTCTGCCCCAGAGGGCCTTCATGGTTCTGCCTTCCACGGCTTTGCCTGCTCCGCCTTCTACGGCTCTGCCCCAGAGGGCCTTCATGGTTCCACCCTCCATGGTTCTGCCTGCGCCTGCTCGGCCTTCCAAGCCTCCGGAACCTTCCAAGCCTCCAGAGCCTTCCAAGCCTCCTTGGTCGCCGCCTACCATGGCACCACCCCTGGAATCCTCCTCGCCTCCTCCCAGGCCTTCTGACCCTGTCCCGTGGCCTCCTCCCAGGCCTTCTGACCCTGTCCCGTGGCCTCCTCCCAGGCCTTCTGACCCTGTCCCGTGGCCTTCTCCTTGGCCTCCTGACCCTGTCCCAGTCCTGTGGCCTTCTCCTTGGCCTCCTGACCCTGTCCTAGCCCTGTGGCCATCCCCTAGGCCTCCTGACCCTGTCCTAGCCCTGTAGCCATCCCCTAGACCCACTGACCCGATCCCTGCCCTATGGCCGCCTCCCTGGCCACCTGACCCGGTCCCTGCCCTACGGCCATCTCCCTGCCCTACGGATGCCCCCTGACCTAGTCTCGACCCCGCAGCTGCCTCCCAGTCTTCCCGACCCGGTCCCCTCTTTCAAGTCGTCCCCTCGGTCCCCTGGGCAACTGCCTGGCCTCCTTTGTCTCCTGGCTGCCCACCTGTTCTGTCATGGTCTCTCTGTCCTAGTCTTGTCCCTCTGTGCCCCTCGTGTCCCCTTGATCTGCCTGTTCATCCCTGTTTTCCATTGTCGTTTTGCCCCTCCTTTGGTTAGGAGCGTCTGGGATCCGCTCCTTAAAGGGGGGGCTCTGTAATGATCCACACCGTCTTTGGTTTGTGTACCTTTTATTTTAAGTTTTGTCACTATGTTCCACATTGCCTTTTGTTTTATGCACTCTTATTTTGAAGTCTTGTCATGTCCTGTTTTCCCTCCATGTCTATGTGTCTGATTTTCATTGGTTCATTGTCTAATTATCTTGTTATCAGTTCTTATTTATCATTGGTTTTAGTTTATTGTCTTGTTTTGGTTTTCCATTGGTCTGTTTCCCCTTGTTTTGTATTTAAGCCCTCATGTTCACCTTGTCCTTTGTTGGTCGTTGTTTGATGTTTCCTGGTAAATGTTACATGTGTTTCCTGCCCTCGTCCATGTTTCAGCCTGAGCCCACCTTGGAAGATTCCCTGTGTTAATACCTTGTGTTTATACCTTTGTTTTCCCATTGTGGACTTTTTATTTGTTCCTGTTTTCATACTTCGTTTTACTTTTGAGTTACCTTCAATAAAAGCTGCAACTGGATCCTCACTCCTTGTCTGCCCACTTTGTTACAATAAGGTTTATAGATTGGCCCCATTGACTTCCATTGTAAGTACCTCACTGTAACCTAGATTTTTAAATTTTTTTAAAGAAAAGGAGGGACGAGTCAATTTTTTATTTTTTTGTGTTAATCATCCTTTTGCCACAAATCCTGTTGATTGAGCTTAACTTGTATTAAACCCAGAATATTTCTTTAATACTTGGCAATACAACTAAAAAGTAATGTTTTATGAGGCAGATTCTCTGCGTTACAGAAACACCATTTGAATCTCTCTTACATTTTCATTGCCATAGTCTACAGATGATCTTAAAAACATCTTTTTGGGCCAAAGAAATGTGTAATATGGAATCAGGATATGCCGCAGACAGCAGCAGTAACAGGTTTAGAGAGGGTGTGAGAAATGTGCGAATGACACAGGTGCTGCCCCCATTAAAACACTCCACAATGTGCTGAGTTTGTTCATGTTATTTGTGAGGTGAGTAATTGGATTCCAGACGTGTCATCAAAGCATATTAGAAAACAATCTAATGTGAAATCACATGGCGGGCGAAAAGGCCACACGGCACTTACCATCAAGAATAAACAAAATCCATGATGTCATTTTCCTTTGGCCTCTCCAATCAATCATTTCCATGCTGATTTTCCCCTTCCCAATGCTTTGTCTGTAATTTCTCACAGAAGTTAATTCTTCATTTTCTCTTGAGCTGTAATTCTCTTCCGCAAACGTAGGGAAGCAATCTCTCATTATTAATTACAGGTTTGGAGATGTAAGACATTTTTGCAGTAGCCTTTAACCCTTGCTTTTTTTAATGCGATCTGTTTCATCCATCAGTGTTGGGGAGAGAGTCAAATAGAATTTATTTCTGACAAGTCCGGGATTAAAGTATAACATTTCTGTTGCATTTGCATCCACCCACGTATAATCAAGACACACGTACATGGTATGTTGATAATGGTAGATAATATCATAGCAAAGCACAACCCATGATGAATAATACAGCTATGAGATAGTACATTATTTCAAATTATCATATTAATTATAATAATATGATTATATATAATGATCTAAAAGGAATGTATTGTTCAATACAACTTAGGCTCAATTGATAACATTTGTGGCATGTTGTTGATTATCACAAAAACATATATATATATATATATTTTTTTTTAATAAAAAAAGCACAAATCTGGGTTATAGTGAGGCCCTTACAATGGAAGTGAATGGCGCCAATCTGTAAATGTTAAAATACTCACAGTTTCAAATGTACAGTCACAATATGTAAGCAATATGCATGTTAACATTATTTTTGCTTTATTAAAATAAAAGGATGAATTAGTTGAATTTTTTGTTTGGTTGTTTTTTTGGTAATCAACATTATGGCACAAATGCTGAAGCTTTATTTAAATGTTGAACCTGGAATATAACTTTAATGTTAAGATAGAAACTTATAGAACACATTCACATTTAAATAAATATAAACCATTTTTCACTAAAACAAAAAACTATTTTTAAGATTAATGCATTTTAATTCTAAGAAACATTTACATCAAATTGCAATGAGTAATCTTGAAATAGTGTACACATTATGAATTACAAATAAATTGAAAGTATTTAATTAAAATTAATGAGGAGTATGTCATCGGTCATAGGCCGCTTTTGACCAATAGTGTTTGAGATTGGGTCCATGGGCGGGACTTCCCATCCAGCTGTGAAACACTCTGGGAAACCGAGTTCAATATCTCACCTTTGATCATAGAACAAAGGGCCATGTGGTCTCCGCTGCCATTTTGATTGGGCAAGGCCCTACAAGTATAAACTAAAACTTCGTAAAAAAACACAAGCTGTAAACAATAGTTTTGCAACTATTAATTGAACAAATTTTATTCTTAGCAAATTTAAGCTTATTTATGTAAATAACGCTCATTTATAAATAAAAAATATATATTACATTTGCCAGGAATCTATTTATGAGTGTATTGCTCGTGTCGCAGATTCTGTCATTTACCACAGTCATTATTTTTATTTGTTCGAAGCAAAAATTTTATTCACAGAAATGCACTTACAATTGAAATCCATGGGGTAAGAAATTGCATTGAGATAAACGTGAAAATCCACAAGATCCACAAGACTTTAACATTGTATTTGTATGAAATTGATGCGATAAAATCACTAATTTTGTATTTGCAAAGTTATATCCAATTTTTCACTTCATGTCATGACCATGTAAAGCCCAATACTTGCCCCATAGACTTCCATTGTAAGTGTAATATTGTAAACGCAATGTGTTTCTACAAACTGAGGCACAAGTCAAAATTATTGTCTGTGGTGATCGATGACATGCCACAAATGCTGTCCATAGAGCTTACTTGTTTTAAACTGAGAAAATTAATTTAAAATCACAGTTCCAGGGAAGCAAATGTAATTTTATTTAGATTTTACCATTTTTAATAAATGCAAAACTTAAAGTTTTCAAGCAATGCACTTGGCACATTAAAATAGCTAATCAGAGGTACTTTAATTAAGAAGCAGCATTAGTAATCACCTCTCCATAAGAAAGAAAGTCATATTCATCACACATTGTTATCTTTCATTTAAGAAGGCAGAGGGAAAAAAATGTCATTCACAGTTACAGCTCCAATTATCCTCTTTTGATAGGAGCGCTGCCGATGACCTCATGATTGACAGAATTATCACATAATGGGACAAACTCATTTTACAGCATAGAAACACCGGTCACGTTCTGATAAGCCAAACCACCAGCAACCAGTCATCAAACCTCAAACCTCAACCGCAAAATACCATTGACTTCATTTAACACGGGCCTTGTACTGATTGTTATCGCAGGTGTCGGAGAGGATGATATTCAGGAAACAGGAGAAAAAGGAGGTGGGTGAATTTGAGTCTCTGCTATCGTTTTTTCAGCCAGCAGGGGAGAGATTTTTCTTTTGAGGCCAAACAGAGAGTGTGAGATGGAGAAAGTTTGGACAAACAGCAGGACCGATAGCGCCAATCACAGTTTATCCTGCTTCACATTAAGCTGACTTGTCAACATGTGGTTTGGAGAAGAATGCCATTGACTAACACCCCGTCTCTGTCAGTGAAGCTCACTGCTGGTTTCCAGAATAATCCACTGACCCTCAGTGAGCAAATAATGTGCTGTTGAAAGCTAGTGTCAGACAAGCCACTAGTATTGTTTGAGGAAATGGATTTTATGGGGCAAGTTTGTTCTCACATGTGTCTTATGAAATGTTAGAGATGAAACTGTTGCAATAAAGCAATTGCTAAATCATACAATGTATTTTGTTTTGTCAGTTTGGACATCTACAACTTAATGACAAGTGCAAATTTATTTTCTGAGTTGCCACCAGGATTTTCTGAGATAATCCCGATCATCTGTCCTGGTAGAATTTCATTCCATTTCAGGATGCAACAATTTTAACAGTTTCCTGATGCTTTCGCACATTTGAGCACTTGTGTTAATGCACAACATGCAAGATGAAAAAACTGAACAAACGTGCTCGCTTAAATTGCTCTCTCATATGAAACATCAGAAAGTCCATTTTCATTTTAGTGTATCAGTTCATTCACACAGTTCATGTATGGGAACCCCTCCTAAACCTTGCTCTCCACCTCATATGAAACATTGGAAAGTTCGATTCATTTTAGTGAATCAGTTTGTTTGGATGATTCATGCACATAAACTGTTTTAAAGGACTGCTTCCTAGACACTGGGTTTCGGCTTATTTGGCCATGATGATGCATTCATAGGGTGGAGTACAAGCGTCACCAGCCAATTAAATTGCGTGATGGTATAGGGTTTCAAGGCCACCGCACCTGGGTGGAGCTCCCATAGCATCAGCTACTGACGCAGCGTCGAAGTTATTGACTTGAAAGAGAAGCTGTAGTTAAGCCCTATTATTAAGTGTGGCGAACTAGGCTACTTTTAACTACTTTAACTAAAAGGGTAGCTTTAACTCAGTGACAGAATTAGTAAATATGTTAAACTTTGTTGATGCTATTGTTTGAATGAATTATATGCTGTTTTGCAGTAATTTGCATTACAAAAAATAAACAGTCATAATTTTTTTATTTTTTTTTTAATCATGAATATAATGGCAATATTACTTATGTATAGTGCAAGTCATGGTTTAAAATTATTAAACTAAGTAAGAGTTAAGGGTCAGTGTTTAAACATAGATTTTGTATGACCTGTAAGATTAATGACCAATGTCTTTGAAGTCCATATTGGATTAACTTCACATAGTTCACATAGATGCAATTGTCCTTGTTAATTGGCTGGTGAAGGCTTTTGTTGGCAATTAATAGTCTATGTATTCCATTTCAAGAGCGTAGTCCATCAATAGACTGAGATGATGCAGGCAGAGATCAGTGAGGTGTATCGCAGTTCAATCAGGCTGGTCATTTCGGTGAGGTTTGATGTGGTCCATCCTAAATCCAAGGTTCAGACAACGGCATATGAAGTATTCCATGTCTTATGGTTGGAGTTGGCATCAGTTCATCCTCTGAAGTCCATCATAATAGACTTAATTGATGTCTGGCTGGCACTGGCTGCATTTAGTCATCATCATTCAGCGACACGTAGCAGTGGAGTCCAACACGAAGCAGGAATGGTGCTGGATCCAGCCGGTTCTGGTGACCTCAGGATAGGAGTCCCGAGGTTGAGACAGGGAAACAAATAAAATAATATAAGCATAGATGTCATTCAATTTATTGCAGAGTTATATATCATGATCAATGTTTCTGGTTTCTGGTTCCGGCAGACTAAAATAAAGCAGCCTAATTGTGGGTTGGAGGATAAATTAGGTGTATGTCTGGCTAAATAGACGAGTCTTTAGTCTAGACTTAAACTGAGGGAGCGTGTCTGCATCTCGAACAGTGTTAGGGAGACTATTCCACAGTTTAGGACCAAATATGAAAAGGATCTACATCCTTTTGTGGATTTTGATATTCTAGGAACTATTAACAGGCCAGAAACTTTATAGGGAATGTGGCAACCCTAGTGTTGATGTATTTCCTGTCGAAACAAGAAGTTGTGGTGGAACATACAGTATCGAAAGGACTTATCCTTTTTTATTTTTAAAACCAAAAGCCATTCATTTACATCACATCCGTGGACTATAATTTGATAATTGCTATTGCTAGTTGTTGCAGATAATATTAGGGGGAGGGATATTCTCAGTTTAGAAAGCATTTTATTGGACAAAACTTAATAACGTTCACATTTAGGGCTCTATTATTGTGAGTGCACAAATCATAACGCTATCCGCTTCGACCATGCGCAACGTCTTTTTTTGTGAGAGCACTAATTCTAAATGCAATTCAAATGGCCGTGGGTGGGAGTGTTTACGCACTGTGGGTGTAGGCGCACAAACTGTGGATGTATTGTATGTAAATGAAGTGGCGCAAAGCGAAATTTTTCCTGAAAAACATGTCATTGCGCTAAGACATTTTAATACCACCGCTTTCACCAGCAGGTGGTAATAAAGTTATCGTCCAAATTCTGAAAGTACAGAACATTCAATCGCTGTTGAAGACGTTTTATGAAAGAAAAAATTATGAGAGTTGTGTTAAGCTTTCTAGATGTCATGGTTTATTTTTTCATTTATTATTATTATTTTTAATGTTATGTTTATATGTATTATTATTCTTGTATATTTACAAATGTATATATTATTTAATTTTGACTAGTAATTTTCCACCTGTTGTCGTAGAGTGATTTTTAAGTCACTAAAGGGGCTGGTGGAAGAAGTTGGAAAAAGTAAAATTATTTTTTTTTTACTCTTCATTATTTTTAATTTTATTTTCATTTATCTGAAGTGTAACTTGACATTAGAAATATTTTCAGTTACATTTTTTTGTGTTTAAATAAATGAATAACATTTTTCAAAATCAAAATTGACCGGTAGAAGTGAAATGCGCGCCGATACAAGCACAGTTAATACTAGCCATGATTTGTGTCTGTCGATTATTAATAATAATTACATAATTTAATTTTAATTTAACGGAGCATACATCCAAATTCTGACGAGAATCACATTTTCCATGCGTAAAAAAAGAGCATGTCACTGTCGTAGAAATATGCCTGACATTCATCAAGGATGCAGTTAATCCACAAAAGAATGTAATTTTCTTTAAAATTCTTCTACTTCATTGCATACAGTCCATTTACACACTTTAATGTCTTGTCTTTGTTTAAATCATTGGTGTTTAAGGGAATGGACTATATAATAGGGCGCAGATGTACCACTGACTTGGCACTTATGAGTTAAGGCTTTGCCCTGCTCTTAATGCTTGCACTCTTAAAACAGGGCCCTTAGAGTGAAAGATGATTCGTTAATATTTTTAGGAGTACATTAGTATATACAGTAAAGGACCTCAAAGCTAACGGAAATGCACTTAATGCCACAAAACTTCCACAAATCCACAAACACTTCCCACTTCGGCCACTGGGGGGCAGTAATTAAAATTTCGGTAAGCACAGACGAATATCAGCAGCAAAAGTTTCGACATTCGGTCACAGAATTTACTCTAACATCTGTCTGGAAAAAGACCCTAGTAGCCTCAACAGTTTCAAAAGAGATCTCAACAATGTCTCACACTGTGTTCAGTGAACTTCACTTTCATGAATTCTGAAAGAGCAAATGTGAAGTCCAAACAATTACAAATTGTGACTATAAACTTTTAATTTCTTTGTAGCAAGTTTACTTTGCATATAATCCTAATTGTCTTTTAACAATGCTCTTTGCTCCTGGAAGAGGACTATAATATCAATTGCCAAAGCTTTTCTCAAGAGAACGCGCACCACCCACGCAGCTCTGTGATGTGGGAGGCTAACACTGCCCCGGATCTGTCTCATGTAGTTTAGCAAAGCACTGTAGACAAATAAATGCAATACAGACCACTGCAAATACCCAGGGAAGTAAACAGAAGAAAGTGTTAATCTAATTGTATTAGGAGCTGCAGTGTCGGTTTCAACCTTCCAGTGCAATCTATTTGATTCCATCACGGAGAAGATAACCCTCGGTGCTGTCTTGTTTGTTAAAGCTGTTTTATTAGAGAGCTGTCCAAGGTGAAGCACTAAGTGCATCTTTATTGGTATTTAATCATGTCTGTTGATAATCTAAGGGAGTATTTTTCAATGCAAAGGAGAGAGAGAACTAAATTTTCACTCTTTAAAACTGTACACAATTATGTTCTTTGTTATGAAAAATATCATAAATGATAACTCTTTAATGGAATACTTTCCTAGAAAATAATCTGATTAAATGTGAGCAAAAAGAGACTTATGGTTTGCTTTAAAGGTTCAACCAAAACACACATACACACACACACACACACACACACACACACACACACACACTGTATATGTACACGGATGAGCCAGAACATTATGACCACCAGCCTAATATGCTGTTGGTCCTTTGCCTGCTGCCAAAACAGCACCAACCCACGAGGCATGGACTCTACAAGACCCCTGAAGGTGTCCTGTGGTATCTGGCACCAAAACATTAGCAGCAGATCCTTCAAATCCTGTAAGTTGCGAGGTGGAGCCACTGTGGATCGGACATGTTGGTCCAGCACATCCCACAGATGCTCAATCGGATTGAGATCTGGAGAATTTGGAGGCCAGGGCAACACCTTGAACTCTTCATCATGTTCCTCAAACCATTCCAGAACAAAGTGTGCAGCATGGCAGGGTGCATTATCCTGCTGAAAGAGGCCACTGCCATCAGGGAATACAGTTGCATGAAGGGGTGTACCTGGTCTGCAACGATGTTTAGGTAGGTGGCACCTGTCCAGGGTTTCCCAGCAGAACTTTGCCCAGAGCATCACACTCCCTCTGCCGGCTTTTGTTTTCCCACAGTGCATCCTGCAAACAGCACTGTGGCAGCAGTGGAGTCATTCAGGTTCCTGGGCACTACCATCTCACAGGACCTGAAGTGGGAGATACACATCGACTCCACTGTGAAAAAGGCACAGCAGAGGTTGTACTTCCTTCGCCAGCTGAGGAAGTTCAACCTGCCACAGGTGCTGCTGAAACAGTTCTACTCAGCAGTCATTGAGTCTGTCCTCTGCACTTCAATAACTGTCTGGTTTGGTGCAGCTATGAAATCAGACATCCGATGACTACTGTAGACAGTTCGGACTGCTGAGAGGATTATTGGTTCCTGTGTTTTGTTACACATTCCTCCCATAAACATCATCACAATTTTCTGGGACTTGTGTCATAGTAGAACTTCTTCTGACAGTTCGGACCAGATGGGGCAGCCTTTCTTTCCCTCGTGCATCGATGAGTCCTGGGTGCCAAACACCCTGTCGCCGGTTTGTGGTTTGTCCCCACTCTGACCACTGTCGGTAGGTACTCACCACTGCTGACCGGCAGCACCCCACAAGCCTTGCCGTTTCAGAGATGCTCTTACCCAGTCATCTGGCCATAACAATTGGTCCCTTTTCAAAGTCATCAGGTTGTGTTTATGTCAGGTTAGTTTCCTCAAGCCCATTTCTCCTGCATTCAACACGCCGACTACGAGAACTGATTGTTCGCTTACCATCTAATCTACCCAGACCTTGACATGTGACCTTGTTAGGAGATGATCAAAATGATTTGCGTCACATGTGAGTGGTCATAATGTTTTAGCTCATAAATGAATATACATTTGTGTCTCTTTATCTGTGTTATCTTTGTTTTTTCTAATGAATGTTCAAAATAATCCTAGACAAAGTTGATTCTTAAATAATCTCAAGTCTCCTGAGCTATGAATGATCAACCTTTGAGCAGCAACATTTTCCTCTGGGTAATGTCTCTCATATAGTTTCACTTGTTATACTGTACAAATAATAAAAAAAAATGTATTAAATGTGCTAAGGCACCTAAATATGCCCACTGACAATTACAAATCTGCATGTAACTTGATCTTTATCTGATGTTTTAGTTTCAAGGACTTCTCACTGATGTAAGAGGTTGGCGTGTGTCCACTGAGATCATTACGAAGCTGCAAATCTTTGATAAAATGCCATAAAGCTATACTCATATACGGTGAATAAATAGCCGTCTTTGGTTTATCAGAGGACAAGTGAGCTACAGTAGAAGATTCATGAGTGTTGGTGTGGACGCAGCTTAATATTTGCATTTTGGAATATTTTATTGGTTAACACTCAATCACTTTCACAACAATGACAGTTCAAGAACAGAAGAGTCAATAAGGAGCAACTTGCAAACAACATGTGCCAAACAACACCCAATTAAACCAGCAGAACACATTTGGCATTTCTCTGTAGTCTTAATTTCATTTCTTCATCTGTATGCGCATCTGGTCTTGTGTAACATACTAAATTTCTTTCAGATGAACAAGAAATTGAGTAGGAGACACTCAAATCTCAGTCAACATAGTTTTGTTTACACACACACACACACACACACACAGAGAGAGAGAGAGAGATTTTTTCTCCCATGTACATATTTTTCTCTTTTCATTTGTAAATAAAACTGTTCTAACATCCCAATCCTGCTAGATCTAGGTGCACATATTTATAAATGATATTATAGCCTAATATTCTTTCTGAAAATGCTTAATCATGTGTGTTCATAATCGAATATACTACATGTGAACATAGGTCTACCACACACACACTATATATATATATATATATATATATATATATATATATATATAAACCACAAAGTGTCAAAATACTTTTTGGTCTAGATTTTGAATAGTATATAAATATATAATTCTAAAGAATGGAAATCACAATAAAGTGTCTTGTTTTCAGTTTAAGTATTGAATACACCTGATTTCTTGGTTTTAAAATGGCCTAAAAAAGCACATTTCTAGAAATGTATTAGTATATTGTTCTTTTGGGCGTTAAAGGCTTTATTCTGCAGAACACAAACGAAGATTTATAAAAGAATATCTCAGCTCTGTAGGTCCATACAAAGTTAATGGTGAGTTCCAAGAAGCACATTAAGGTAGCACAAAGGCAATCAATATGACTCCAGCGGTTGAATCAATGTCTTCTGAAGCAATCAACAGACCAAATATCCTTTTTTTATTGTCCATCTTGCCACTACAGTCTCTAGGCAAGATCATGATTTCAAGCTCGATTACACTTCCTAGTGCTTGAGCATGCACAGAGGGCAAGATGGCGTTAGGAAGTGTAATCGAGCATGAAATCATGATTTCCAAAGAGATTGCTAATGTCAAGTTTTATTGTGAAAAAGGAGTTATATTTCAGTCTGTTTACACCCAAAACCGATTGGATCGCTTCAGAAGACATGGATTAAACCACAGGAGTCTTATGGATTACTTTTATGCTGCCTTGATGTTTTTGGAGTTTCAACATTTTGGTCACCATTCACTTGCATTGTATGGATATACAGAGCTCAATTTGTGTTCAGCAGAAGAAAGAAATTCATACACATATGGGATGGCATGAAGGTGAGTAAATGATGAGAGAATTCTCATTTTTGATATATATTCCTTTAAAATATTGAGTGGTAAATGTTTAGAAATGAGTATTATGGACGAATGGATGCATCAAAGATTGAAGTGTTGAGCTGTTGCTGGAAAAGAATGGAAAATATGCGTGAGACGGCCCTACTAGCCAATGACATCTTCAGGAAGTGATGCAGAAAGCATGGCATGAAACTTTACCTGAACATCTTGAAAAAACTGACTGATAGAATGTCTGAGGTGTCATTGCTGCAAGCGGAGAGCACAGCATTTATTTCAATATTTCATTGGTCATTTTTACCATTATACATATCTTTAATTCTTGGTAAATTTAAAGCATCTTCAATAAAAATTGCATTTTAGTTCATCAAACTTTTTTTTTAGATAGTGTTTCCAAACTTTTGAAAAGTAGTTTAATAAGACAATGCAAAACTTTTTATAATCATGCCAGTAAAGCCTCTTGAATCTCAATGATAAATACAAATGCTATTAATCTTTCTCTCTGTCCACTTTCATGAATCTTAGAACTGCCCATCATTCGGTTCCAAAAGGGTTAACTGCAGTGCCTCTATCCTCCGCGCGCTCCCGTGCGAGCGTCCTATTGGCTGCGTGGCGGCGGCGCGCACCGTTAATCAGCTGCGCGAGCGGCTGAGTTCATCTTCTCGCACGCGTTACAGGGATGGCATTGCCATACGCAGCAGGGCAACACAGCACTACACACCAGGAGCGTGCACACAGCAAACATCCCATCAACTGACGCACCGGTGAACATTACAGCTGTGCACGTGCAGACATCACTGGCCAGCGCAGCATCAGCACCAACATCAACAGCAGAAGAAGCTTAGAGTTCCTCCTCTCTCTCTTTTAGAACTGAAAGCAGTAGCACATCAACAACACAACAGTAGGAGGCGAGCAGATCACATCATGCACTGGACTTTCCTTGCGCCGAGACACACACTTAGATCTCTTTCCTGAAACCCCACGCGGAATCGATTCCTGTCTCCGAATCCGAATCAATAGCTGCCATTTTTCCGGACACATTGGACAGATAACAAAACTGTTTGCTCATATAGGCTACTAATATATAAGTCTATACATTTCTTTACACTAGAGCGAAAGTGTTGCATTCATTTTCAATTCTATTATGGCTATGTAAAGTTAATGGCTATAGACTATATAGAAATGTGAAATGTGACATTTAGTGCCTTTTAAAGTTTAAAATTAACTGCATTCGTTAAAAGTTAGTATTTAAGAGTTAGTTTAGGTCTTTGTTTATAATTTTTCGACATTTCCATCACATTATCTTCTACTAGAGAGGTTATAAGTATATAAACGGACCCTGATTAAAATTCGGTTATGAACGTTACTCTAATTTTGGGTCAAAAAACAGCCAGAACATTCATATATTGGAGGATATGGTGAAATAAGGTTTTGGGGGAGTTCTTCTATATACAGCCACAGAGGTTGGTGCACTTGAAACTTTTACGCGTAAAAGCGTACAGGAGCGCACAAAGCGGCTGCTGTCGACGGGCATCTCTCATCACAAACCCTCTAAAAGCAGCACTTCTTTCTTCTGTATGCCGAAAATCGAGACGTAGAATGGCTGATGAGCGTGTTTCCATCACTAATGGGATTGCGCTGCAGTGATTTCTCGCAACGGAGGGAAGCCTGTGCTCGCAGATATCCACACACTCTCTGTTGGTGTAGCATCGCGGTGCGCGCTCGGGGATGATCAGAATCTTCCCGGATTTCAGTGTTCAGGTGACGGCGGCTACGGCGGCTGCAGGTGGGGGAGCCGGTGGAGGGATGCCGACTGTGTCTCGAGTCCCGGGAGCTACGAACGGGAATCCGCAAAACCTCCAAGGGTTGACCTCTTACCAGCAAAGGTATGTCGGATAAAAACATGTTGTTGTTTTTTCACGTTTATGTGACATTCATAACATTCATTTCACATTTGTTGCGTGCGTTCACACAGACCGTTATCAAGTTTAAAGGACTTTATTGGAGGTTTCTGGTACAAATGAAGTCTCCTGAAACATCATTATTGCACTAAAACCCATGTTTTGTAGTTACTTTATAAAATAAAAAAGACAAATAACATAAAGCGGGTCGTTTATTGTACTCTAAAGTTTGACTTTCTGTCACACACACTCAAACACGCGCACAGGTGTAAATAAAATACATAATATGCTTGATAATCAACATGCATAAAGCGTATAATGTACTGAATTCAAATGGATCAAATAAAGAGTCATCTTTTCGACCATAATATTATGAACATAATAATAGTCATTTTGATGCACTCAAAGTATTCCAACACACACACACACACACACACACACACACACACACACACACACACACACACACACAGATAACTCCCATTATGAAAACTCTCCATAGATATAATGATTTTTATACTGTATTAACTATAGATTCAATCCCCTAACCCAACCCCTAAACCTAACCCTCACAAAAAAGTTCTGCATTTTTACATTTTCAATAAAACATAATTTAATATGTATTTGTAAGCAATTTGAATTATGGGGACACTTGAAGTGTCCTCATAAACCACAATTATAGCATAATACCCTTGTAATTACCAGTTGTAACCTAAAAAAAGTCCTCATCAACCACCCAAATCTGCCCCCCCCCCCCCCCCACACACACACGCACGCACGCGCGCACACACACACACACACACACACACACACACACACACACACACACACACACACACAGAACGATCTCACATGATTAAATGACAATGATTTGGCATGATAACTGCATGTAAATGCAATCCACAATATATCCATTAACTTTGCTCAGAAATACTCAAGTAGCGTTTTAAATAGATCAGAAAGGATCACTTCTAGACATTTACAATGATGAAGTTGTAGTTACAAATCTGTAATCACCAAAGAAAACGCCATCTAAAGTACTCATAGTTTGTTTATGATTTACAAACAATAATAAAAAAAGTTTGTACAGTTGATAAACACACTATATATTGTTTTAAATTCTTTATTGATTTAGTCATGTAGCCTGTATATACATATATTATGACTTGCATTTGAAAAACATACAAACATACAGTTTTAACTATCTTAAATTGGCATCGTTGAAATAGACTGGCGTTAATGAACGTGAATGTTTAGTTTGTTTGTATACCAGCAGAATAAATTGATCAGATTCACACATGCTAACATATTCTGTCACGTTCAATTAAACAGTCTATTTACCGCACAAAGAATGAGCAGGACATTAAATGGCGTGTTTGACAGCACATGACCTTGACAGGTCACAAGTTCTGTAATGCACAGTTAGAAACAGGCCTTTATTTATGTCAAGACAGATTGATTTAGTACATCTTGATGTTAAATACGCTGATTAATATATTTATTGTGCATTGGTGGGGGGATTTCTTTTTTAAATCTCGCATACTTTGGTGTTGCGCCCATGTTTACGCAGTACAACATTTCAAATTTTTCCATGACAACCTTTTCAAAAATGCATTATTGGATAAAGACTAATTTCTTTCACTCCGGGTGCTTTGTCATTATGCAAAATCAATTTAATCCATTACTCCAAACTACAACATAAACAGATAAACAATATTATAAGTATATGCCTAATTGCGATTAAACCTGCGTTGCTCCTTAAATTAGGCGTATGCGTTGATTTTGACACCTGTCAACCATATGATTCAAATTTATGTTCTGAATATATCAAAACGTGTCATTAAAAAAGATATAAACAAACGCAACTAGTTGTTGCTCTATAATTGATGCAAGTGCAAATATTTCCATTTGTGCATTAGAAACAACCTGTACATTCCCAATAAACTCAAACTATTTCCAACTACAACTGAGTGGCGTTGTTGCGCCGGCAGGAGAGGAAGATGAGTGGGAGAGAGGGGCAGAAAAAGATGGAAAATGCGGACAAACACACCGAGAAACGAGAGCTTTAGAGCGCGCGGTGTTCGAGGGGTCACATCCTGATGTAAATGCCCCGCTGGTGCACTGATATCTACCCTCATTTACCCCGAGAAAACCCCCGTGTGCGCGAGGACAGCCGCCGGATTTCCACTCACTTTTCTTGGCATGCCTTTGGAGCTCAGTCTCGGCTGCTCTCCGCGCCCGTCTGCACGCGTATGAACACACGGAGACACGGGCACGAGCGCTTCGGAAACACCGATGGCGTTGTTTAAATGCTCGCGGTTCCGCTGTCAGCTGCACGTCGCGTGAAATCCGAAGGGGGGGAAAAGTAAGAAATCAAATAATTGCAGGAAGATGGCGCCCACCAAGCCTAGCATACAGCAAGACCCTTCCAGAAGAGAACGGTAATAGCGCTTGGTTTGTTTTTGTCTCTGTGGAAACAGCGCGCGCTGACGCTCGCGAAGCTCGGCGTGCATTTTTGTTGGACTGAGATGTGCAAACTTTGCCCTTTCCGCACGAGTGGGTTTGAGGGGTTGGGTAACAGGTATAAACGCTGAGAGAAGGCGTGTGTATGCGTGTTTATGCTGTGTGTGTGTGTGTGTGTGTGTGTGTGTGGCTGGACAGAGGACATGACCGTGGATTGAATGTGTTGAGCGATGTGTCCCACCGTTGACGCGTTTCGCGGGAAATGTGTGAACATTCGAACGCGACATTGTTGCAACATTGTATCCGTTTGTTTCATCTGAGCGTTCGATTTCGCAGCTTTAGGCCAGGTTGAGGTTAAACACGCTGTCTGCTGCTGAGAAATGCTGCTGCTGCTGTGAAATATGCATCAGGCAGCTGTTTGAGGAATATTTAATGTACATGTCAGGAATACTTCAGCAATGCATTGGCTTTGATTAGAAATACTATATAATGATGAACAAAATATATGCACGTTCATAATCTACAGTTATGAAATTAGTTTGACTTCTCTCTTTCTAGATTTGAAATTGTAAGACGACTATATATTACATACAGTAGGCTGTTATGTTTTTGCTATTCTTTTTTGAGGAGTTGAAATCCTTTTTTGGTGCATTGCATTTGTTGCATGCAGTCTTATACTCTTATTAGAAGACAAGTGTGCCACTAAATCAATCTTGTGCTTTCTAGATCTAAAAATTGTAATAAAAGATTGTTTTATTTACATTAGTAAGGCTGTTCATTTATTGCTATTTTGTTTGAGTTGTTGAAATCCTTTTAATTTCAAGTGCATCAGTCATTCTACACTTGTGTAGTGGTGTAGTAAATTAATCTGCAGTTGTGAAATTACTTTCATGGTTGTAAATTGTAAAATAGGACTCTTCTTGTGTACATTAGTCATATGCATGTTTTTTGTTGCTATTTTGTGCATTGCCCTCAGTAATAGAAATCCTTTTGATTACAAATGCATCCGTCTTCTACACTTAGACACTTACAGGCTGTCAGATCCTGTTTTAGGATTGCGCCGTTTCTGCAAATCAGAGATTGCATGTCAAACTCATATAACACCTATGGTTCATATTTTCTATTTCTGAAAGCTTTTAGGAGTATTAAATTAGGCAGTGATCTGTGCAAGGCTTACAGCTTGTTGAACTAATGTTAAATCGTATGCAATAATTCACCTGCGGTGTGTATACAAAATAGCAGCCGTAGAGCCTGTGACATTTTACAATGTAAACACGGCCTGCTTCATATACTGTACCGTGAAATTGTGTCCCTGACCGGACTGTGAATGGTTGTCATGTGCAAGCTTGACTAAAATACCTCATTGAGTGTGATCATTTTATAATTCACACTCAAAAATGCACAGATTACACTAATGCACCTACGTCAAAATAGACCACAATGTTTGAATTACATTCAACCCCATGCCAGTCATAACAGCAGGAGATGTTCATGCTAATTTGTGTGCCATTCCGAGATATCACGGAGATAGAAACCTTGAAGGAATTAATTTTGAAGAGGGGAAACCTCAGCCGGTGCAACCAGTGCCTCTCTTTTATCACCTGTTTTCGAGCAGCATTCTGAAGAGCTAAATTGCTCTCTGTGATTCGTTATTTGGCTGCACTTTAGAGTTGAGCCGTATAACACTGGGCCTGAAATTCTCAGGTAAAGGTTTGGGAGTTTATTTTTTAACGCAGTGCTGTTTAGTAGGTGTCGTTGCCTGCTGTAGTTAGTGTAGGGAGGTGAGAATTGTGCTCTTGGGCTTGGCAACTCATTTCGAGAATTCGAGAGCGATTGGTTGGCTTGAATTTATACACAACACTTAACACAAAGTTGGCTTTGTTTTGCGAACGCAATGCCTCCCTCCCTCACTGAGTGCAAACAAATGTAAAAAATTGTTCAGTTTCCTTTCCTACGGTGCTGTAGTGGTTGTGAAATCTTGTTAAATACTTGGTTTATTTGGCATTACTCATAAATGATCATCTCTGTAATAATCCTGTTTCTGTGTTCTTTGCATGTTTGTCATGAATGTAGCACTGTGATATCAACAGGTCCATTAAGAGGCTCCTTATTTGGGTAGTTGGTGCATAACAAGTCCTTTTTTTAGGATGTATAAAGAAAAGTGTATATCTTTTGTCTTTTAACTTGTTGCCTTTTCTTTTAAGTTTAGCACCATTTTTAATCATCTTTTGGATGACAAATATTCCACATAGTCTTTTGTTGAATACAAGGTCATACAAGCTGCTTGCATTGTAGTTTTAGTAGCTTTGTTCGTTTCAGTGGGCTGGTTAAAAATATCGACTTTTAGATTAAAGGGTTAGGGTAAAGGTTTAATCATTTTAGTGTGATAAAATCACTTAGCAGACTATTCTGGTAAAGGTATATCCAATTTTACTTCTATGCCTTGACGATGCAATGCTGTAAACCCAAAAGTTTTAACAGAAGAATAAATGTGTGCTTTTATAAAATTAAAAGCTTTACTACGTTTTTTGTACATTAAACCATCCTGATAGGGTTTCCGTTGTAAGTGACTGCCTTTTTTTTTTTTTTAAAGAAAATGAGAGACAATTATTATTATTTTTTAAATTTTTTTTTGTGGCAATCAACATTATGCCACTTGAAATTAACTCGTATTGAACCTGGAATATTACGATCTTCAATTGAACAATCTTAATATTGATTCTTAAAATCCCAAGATCGATCTATTACTTTCAAGTTTACTTCAGTTTTGGTTGTGTTGATGATTCTAACTAATAAATAGTAATTGTTCTGCATAGTTTGTGGTGTTGTTAATTTTGAAAATAATTTTGTAATGTATGTTTCATAGTGGCATTCGAACTGAAATATAGGCCTTCCTAAATGAATCAGATTTGAATCAAATCATATCGGAATCTAATTGAATTGAATCGTGAGCATGTGAATTGTAATCAAATCAAATTGTGAAATCTGTATTGATACCAAGTTCTAGTTTTAGATGGAGTATAAAATATTGCATTCAGCACAACTTCCCAAAAGTAGTCCTACTGCTTCTCAACTACCCATTGCTGTTCTTATTGCAAAATTGTTCTGGCTGTTATTAAAATCGCATTTCATTATGTTTGACATTGTGCAACATTATGTCTCGCTGAACTCTCAAAAGCTGAGAGGTAGAAAATCCCAAAAGTGACATGCGGAGGGTGTGCTTGTGTTAAGAGTCAAAAACAAAGCGCTTATATTCTCTGAATTCTGGAGAGGCAGACAGCCCAAGCTGTGCTATACCATCACACAAAGGATGCAGAAATTCCATCCGTTGATTCGCCAGCGTCAACCACAGCGCAGAATGGAGGCAAATAAGCAATTCTGATGTGTATTTATCACAATTAAGAGAGATTTGCAGCCCCCATCTGTGGATGCTGCTTGGCGTGTTGTGCAGTGATTATTGCGGCGCTCGCCAGCCACCACTCGTCTCTGTTATTGTGAAGGTCAGAGAGAGAGACAGACATACAGAAGAAGCATCCCGCAAAGGTAATCATGTAGCCCGCACTCCTGCAGCATTACTGAAAGGCTCAGGGTGTGAAAGCCTTTATCAAAGCCATTGTGATGTATACATCTGCGTGTTTGAGGAAAAGTGTTTGATTGGTCTTCTGTTTGTGTGTCACATGTGGACATTCCTTTTATTAAAGTACAAGTGAATCTGTTGCAGGTGGATCTGTCATGTTGATGCAATGAATCACTGACTGACCAGAAGGAGCCTTACTAAATTCTCTATAAAATTCCTATTTTTTTATTTTGCCAATATGTATGTGGGTTTCTAAATGTTAACCCAAAAATTAAAATCCTGTCATCATAGAGCTTCTCACCCTCATGTTCTTCCAAAACAGTCTGATTTTTTTCTTTCTTTACACAAAAGGAGATATTATGCAGTATGTTAGTTCTAGTCGCCATTTGCATATTTTTTCCTTACAATGAAAGTGAATGGTGACTGAGACTGTCATTCTGCCCTTAATCTCCTTTTGTAGTCCACAGTTTAAATAAAGCCATACAGGTTTGAGTAAATTATATCAACTATTCCAAAGGATTTCATTTTTGGGAATGTATTATTATTATTAGTTTTAATTATGATTATCATGTCTTTTAGAAAGCCTACAACGGTTTGGTATTAAAATGTACTGAGTATCTAGTTCTCTAACAGTGGTTGTCAACTGTTCGGTAATGTTGCGACCCAAAAAAGGGGATGCATGTTTGTACTAATAGGGTCATGGACAGCAGGGAAATACAATGCTAGATGCAAAGAATAAAATGCAACTAATTACACCCACTGAGCACTTTATAAGGACACTATGGTCCTAATAAATTGCACGACATGGTCTTCTGCTTTTGTAGCCCATCCGCCTTGAGGTTTCACATGCTGTGCATTTTGAGATGTTTTTCTGCTCACTACAATTGTACAGAGTGGTTACCTGAGTTACCGTAGCCTTTCTGTCAGCTCAAACCAGTCTGGCCATTCTCCGTTGACCTCTCTCATCAACAAGGCATTTCCATCCGCAGAACTACCACTCACTGGATGTTTCTTGTTTTTGGCACCATTCTGTGTAAACTATAAAGACTGTTGTGTGTGAAAATCCCAGGAGATCAGCAGTTACAGAAATACTCAAACCAGCCCATCTGGCATTAAAAATCATGCCACGGTTCAAATCACTGAGATCACATTTTTCCCAATTCTGATGGTTGATGTGAACATTAACTGAAGCTCCTGACCTGTATCTGCATGATTTCAGACATTGCACTGCTGCCATATGATTGGCAGATTAGACAATCGCATGAATAAATTGGTGTACAGGTGTTCCTAATAAAGTGCTCAGTGAGCAAAATAAATAGTTTTAACTTATATAAGGGAGGAGAAAATGCTTCTTGCTTAGAGCATGATGCCATTGCAATTCAAGAGACATTTGGGAACTGAATATGCCAGTAGATTTTAGAACTGACACTGTGGATTGACCACCTTTTGTTAATCGTTCAAACAGGCAGTTATGGGTATGCTAATCTTAAAATGGCCAAATATTGGCCAATAAATTGGTCTAAGGCTAACCTAGTTGAAAGGATAATCGATTTTGTTGGCCTTTCTAAATGTTAGTTTTCTATGTATAACCCTCAATGTTTTCAAATTTCAGAAAGATTCTTTGTGCATGCAAGTATGACAACAAATCATACATCACTTTTTTGCCTTATGTGTGTTCATGCATAGTGAATCCTTGAGTTCCATATATTTGCTGGATGCTACATCTCAAATCTGAATATCGTTATAGTACACTGCCACCGATATCGGTAAGATCCTTACACCCTTTCAACCGCAGTGAACGTTTTAAACCATTTATTTGTCTTGTTGGTATGAGTAGCGACAAAACGGAACGGGAAATCCGTTTATTGTCGTCACGATGCAACGTGCTGCAACTGAATGCTTTTAGTGTAGACAGCTTCACTGATTATAATGGGATCTATTTGCTTTTTATGCGCCGCGACCTGCTGCTCACATCCGGTTTAGACATGTTATTTTCAGAAGGAATCCAGGCAGTATACTTTTCATTCAGTGTCAAAGAGAAAAGATTATAGCCGATTGTGCTTTAGGCAGCTAGTGTTGCTTTTTAATATTGCAATATTAATATGGTTTGAGATCCAAGGTCTCTATCTATGCGCTGAATGTCCGCAGTGGTTTTAAGACCTTCATTTAGTATATGGCTGTACAGACAGATGTGCTGCCTGCTGACTCCCATCTGCTTCTTTGGTTTGGCTGTGCAGCCCCCAACCCCCCACCCCAGAGTAGCACTTCTGAGAGCCAATCAAACTGTACAGCATTTCCTGTGTAGATGTGTAATTAGCCTTAAAATATTGGCAAATAAAATTGACACAATTGTATGACGTACTTGGATTTGCGTTTGACTATCCACATTTGGGTTTGGCTCTTCATCGGCACAGATTAAGATTCCCATTCCTACTCCTAATATAACCATTCCAGACTCGCATCTAAACTGTTTCCATAATACATGTGATTTAAAGTTAACATGAAACAGTGTTTGAAACCAATGCTACTTATGTGATTTGCTGTATTTCTGGGTGAAATGGAATATTCAATGAGGAAAAATGTAGGGCGGGACCTGATTTTATCCATCAAGAATTTATTGGATATTAAAAAGTGGTCTCTATATGACAGAAAGTTAAGAGAGCTTAGTGAGGCCAGCCAAAAAGGAAAGTTGTTTTTAATAACTTGAGTTTCTCCACCTCTGAAACAACATTTATTTTCTGCTAAGGTTATCAATGTCATGTTAGTGGGAAATTATACTATTCGAATATTGGAAGTCATGTTTCAAATGCTGCTTAATGTTGTAATGTGGAAGTACGAACATTACAGCCTCAGTAATTTTTTCCTCCTTATCAAGCAGCAATTTAATCATTGACACCTGCATGGCCCTTATAGGCAATCCCCTGTTTTGCGTATGAAATTACAATTGATTATTCCGGTTAGACAGAAGAGTTGCTGGAAGACACAGCTCGATTAACTCCGCCTCACACCTCATCGTGATACCCTCTGCACACCCATTATAAATAAATGTATCGCTACATATGCTCGCTAGCCCACCTGTCACTTTAATAACCGAATATCATAGCGGCAATTTGGCTGTAAATGGAGGTAAAGCCCCCATCACCTCGCCTCACAAAGGAGCTACAACACATGGAGGAATTTTCTCTATAGCATTCCTTACGCATGTCGTCACCTAAAGAAGCCCCCTTCGTGGGGATTTACGGACTGCTTTTGTCCAAACGTTTTCCCAGGCTTATCGCCAGCTACACTCATCTAAAGCAGCTCTGCGGGACGCTGTGTCAAGCAATTCCATGTCTCTTGCCACTTCTTGTGCTTTGACATAGCAAAGCCAAACTTTTGAATTGATAATATATCCGGCTGTAACAGAAATGCTGCGTGTGACATGTAATTGAGTAATAGCATTGCTCTCGTCTTGAAAAGGCTAAAATTAGCTCACAATTCTGACAAATGGAGCCCTTTTCCACTGGCAGACTGTGGAAAAGGTCAAATTGCTTATTGATACAACATAATAGCCATCAGCTGTTCAGTACTTTCACGGCTTTGAAGAAAATAACTTGTAAAAGTAATGAAATTACTTGAAATAGAAATTATATGTGAAAAATAAGGCTGCCTGCCTGCCTGCCTGCCTGCCTGCCTGCCTGCCTGCCTGTCTGCCTGCCTGTCTGTCTGCCTGTCTGTCTGTCTGTCTGTCTGTCTGTCTGTCTGTCTGTCTGTCTATCTATCTATCTATCTATCTATCTATCTGTCTGTCTGACTGTCAGGTGTTAATATACTACATTTTACTCTACTAAGTCAAATTAATAAATATAAATACAGTGGCAAGAAAAAGTTTGTGAATCCTTTGGAATTAGCTGTTTTTCTGCATAAATTGCTCATAAAATGTTATCTCATCTTTATCAATGTCAAATGTATAGACAGTGTGCTTAAGCTAACAACACACAAACCATTATAATCTTTCATATCTTTACTAAACACATCCTGTTAAACATTCACAATGCTGTGTAAAAAGTAAGTGAACCGTTGGATTTAATAACTGGTCGATTCTCCTTTTGGCAGTAATAACCTCAACCAAGCCTTTCCGGTAGCTGCGGATTAGACCTGCACAGTGTTCAGAAGGAATTTCTGACTATTCTTCCATACAGAACTGATTTAGCTCAGACAGATTCTTAGGATGTCTGGTGTGAACGGCTCTCTTGAGGTCATTCCACAGCATCTCTGACTGGGTCACTCCAAAAGGTTGATTTTCTTTTTTTTAAGGGAGAGTAGCCACAGTACTATATAATTTCCATTTGTAGACAATTTCTTTAACTTTGGACAGATGAATATCTAAGCTCTTTGAGATGACTTTGTAAGGCATTCTAGCTTCATGCAAAGCAGCAATTCTTGATAGTAGGATTTCTGAGATCTCTTTTTTGTGAGGCATGGTCCACGTCAGCAGATACTTATTGTGAAAAGCAAACTCAAAATGTTTGAGTGCTTTTTGTAAGTCAAAGTAGCTCTAACCCACACCTCCAATCTTGATTCATTAATTGGATGCCAGGTCCTAACTCTAATAAGCTTGTTGATGTCATAAGCCTAGGGGTTCACTTACTTTTTCCAAAGCACTGTGATAATCTATCTATCTATCTATCTGTCCGTCTGTCTGTCTGTCTGTCTGTCTGTCTGTCTGCCTGCCTGCCTGCCTGCCTGTCTGCCTGCTCTTCTAATAAAACATGCCATTATGTTACAATTAACAGTCAATACAGTCAACATGAATCACTGGTAAATCCCATATATTTCCCTTTGTTTTATTAAAGCAACTATACTACAAACAAGCATTTTCATTGCCTCTTAATGATTTACAAAATAAGCACAGGATTCACATTTAAAAGAATGCTTTTGGCAAGAGCTATAAGCAATTCAGTTTTGCTCGAGAACAGAGCCATGTTTACGGCATAACCATGTATTCCAACATCAGAGCACTCCTATTGCTTTCAGATGGTGCTCAAAAGCCAGAAATGTATGGGAAACTCTTCGATGGAACAGAAAGCAACTTTTCAGAAGGCATACTTGAAGTAGTTGAGATTTTGCTAGGTCAAAATATATTTTTCTCCCTCCCAGATGTTATTTCATGGCTGTGCAGCTTTCTTCTCTCTAATTCTTTTCATCTCATTGTAGCCCCCTATGTTTGAAAGTCTAGGTCAATAAGGATGGGCACATTGTGAATTTCATGATCTGTGTAGTGGAACAAATTGAAAGCAAAGCCTATATCAATCACGCTGAAGGCAGGGTTAATTGTTCTTGCTTCACAAGAACTCTGGACAGATAAAGGCGTAATGAAACACTTATGCCTCTGATGTGGGCACTTCTTAGGATGAAATGATAGAAAACAATAGAATGTTAAATCATATAGTAATTACTTTGGTGCAAAAGTCAAAGAATGAGAAGCCAAACAAAACATGTTGTCTTTGATGTCTGTGTCTTTGAAAGGTCCTGATGTATTCCACCTGTATTCTTTGCCCTTGAAATCTATTTTTTGTTATTACATTTTTTTTTATTGATTCCAATATTAAAGCATACAAACACAACATAAAATACAGAATAAATTATTTACAATAAACCCCTCCCCCCGAACCCAACTCCCCCCACCCCCACTCCCCCACAGACACCAGAAACAAACACGCACAACTGTGGTAACCAACAACATAAAAAAAAAAAAAAAAAAAATTGAAAGATATACTTTCAAACAACATCAATAACACACATACCCAACTAAACTACAAATCCCTCTCCACAGTACCTCCCAGAGAACCCTCGAAAAAGACAAATAACCCCCTGACAAACAAATTCCATTTCCCCAGCCTTCTAAAAATCACCTCCTCAGACCGCCCATCTCCCTGCACCACTCCCTAAACGAGGGTGCCCCAGCAGACTTTCATCCACTGAGGATGATTCTTCTGCCAATAATGTCTCAGGCTAGGACCCAACTTTTTAAATATGTATCCCCAATATAAATACCCATCCCATCACCCAGGATACAGTGTCTGGGGTATAATGAAAATTGAGTGTGTAATACCTCACTCATAATGCTCTGAACCCTCAACCAAAATTCTTAACACATCCCCAAAAAACATTTGTTGTGTTCCTGTCTTCTGATTGGCACCACCAGCAGGTGGGTGTGTCTTTAAGACCCAGCCTATACAACCTAATCAATATACTGTAGAATCGATGCAAAATCTTAAATTGCATCAGACGGACCTTTACATCTCTAGATGTACTATAGACTTGATGCTTTTTAGAATCCTAGCCCACACTCTCTCCGAAATAATTTTTTTAAGGATATCGGAAAGACTTCCAGTAGCTCAACTGGCAGAGCGTATTGCAAGCAATGACAAAGTCATGAGTTTGATACCTATGAAATACACATACTGATTAATGGATACCTTAATGCACTGTGGGCCACTATGGTTAAAAATGTCTGCAAAATGCATACATGTATATTAAATATTATATTATAGTATGTTATATTTATTAAAAAATGTTTTTTTTGAAATTGCAAGTTGGTCGCTCGCCTAAACCGGATGATTGGAATTGTTATAATATTTATTGTCAAAACTCTGCTCAGTATTTTAAAATGGAATAATGCAGAATTTTTTAATTAAACAAATCAAACACACATAAACAAGCATTTCAAGTCAAGTCATTTTTATTTGTATTACGCTTTTCACAACACACCGTTTCAAAGCAGTTTTACGGGAAATTATGCATTAACAAAAAATTTAACTGTAATATCTATAAAGTATTGTGATTATTGTGTAGTTTGATTAAATATGATTGTTAATTGTGTATATAAATTAAATAATTAAATAACAATTGTATTTAGAACCCATGTGAGCAAGCTAAAGGCGACTTGTGGCAAGGAAAACAAAACTCCATAAGATATTGGTGAATGGAGAAAAATAAACCAGACACACTGTGGGGGCCAGTTCTCCTCTAGCTCTAAACAACATGAATATAATGCCAATATTAGTTATTTATGTGAAGTGCAGGTCATGGTTTTACATTTGTAAATTAAGTAAGCATTAAGGTCCATTGTTTAAAAAAAAAAAAAAAATATATATATATATATATATATATATATATATATATATATATATATATATATATATATATATTACTTTGAGTAATGACTAATGTCTTTGAAGTCCATCCTGGATTAACTGCAGAAGTTCACATTGATCCATTGTCTTTTGTTAGTTGGCTGATGAAGGCTTTTTTGGCAAATAAATGATAATTTATTTATTTCAAATCAAGAGTGTAGTACATCAATAGACAAAGGTGATGCAGGCAGAGTTTAATGAGGTTCATTGCAGTTCAACCTGCAGGTCATTTCGGAGAGGTTTGGTGGGGTCCATGCTGAGGCAAGGTTCAGGCAGTGGCATATTAATTATTCCATATCTTACAGTATTTTCATAGTATGTTATGTTTACATTCAGAATTTTTAGAAAGTGTCAGCTCTTTGCACTTCTCAGATTACAAATGTGTACTGGGTGGCGCTGCACTGTCTCTGACTGTGCCTATTGTCCTGTTCCTTTTAGTAATTTATTGTACTGTCCTGTAGTTTTTTGCACACGTTTGCATGTGCACTTTATGTAGAAATATTATTTGGTCTGTGTAATCTCATGTGGTTCTGTGTTTGTCCTATGTTGTTTTTATGTTGCACCATGGTCCTGGTGGAAAGTTGTCTCGTTTCGCTTTGTACTATACTAACTGTATATGGTTGAACAAAATAAAAAACACTTGACTTGACTTACAGTTGAAGTTGGCATCAGTTCATCCTCTGAAGTCAAAAAGACTGAAGTGATATCTGACTGGCACCGTCTGGATCCGGCTGGCTCTTGTAACCTCGGGATATGAATCCCAAGGTAGATACATGGAAAGAAAAATATTAATATTAGCGTAGATGCCATTCCATTTTATGCAGATTTATAGATCATGATGGATGTTTATGGTTCCGGCAGACCTATCTAAAGCAGCCTAATTGTGGGTTGGAGGATAAATTAGGTGTATGACTGGTTAAATAAATGAGTCTTTAGTCTAGACTTAAACTGAGTGAGTGTGTCTGCATCCCAAACAGTGTTAGGGAGACTATTCCATTGTTTAGGTGCCAAGTATGAAAAGGATCTACCTCATTTTGAGGATTTTGATATTCTTTGAATTATTAACAAGCCCAAAATTTGTGATCATAATGAACGTGATGGAATATAGTGTGTCAGATGGTCACTTAAGTACTGGAGAGCTAGAATATTCAAAGCTTTGTATGTAGTTCACAGAATTAATATGCAATTGAACAGGTAGCCAAGGTAACGATCATAGAATGGGGCTTATATGATCATATTTCTAGGTTCTAGTCAGCACTCTGGCAGATGCATTTATAACCAATTGAAGTTTGTGACATATTGAACTTGCTGAACATCCTCCCAGTAATGCATTACAATAATCTAGTCTTGAGGTCATGAACGCACAAATTAGTTTTGAACATAGCATGTGTCGTAATTTAGCAATATTTTAGGTGGAAGAATGCTGTTCTACAAACACTGGAAATTGGATTTTCAAAGGACAGATTGGTGTGACATATTACACCTAAGTTCTTTGCTGTAGAAGACAACATAATAGTACATCCATCGATAGTCAAATTATATTTTAGCTGCTTATTTTTAGAGGTTTTTGGTCCA
This sequence comes from Moxostoma hubbsi, assembly GCA_032164185.1. Taxonomy (NCBI): domain Eukaryota; kingdom Metazoa; phylum Chordata; class Actinopteri; order Cypriniformes; family Catostomidae; genus Moxostoma; species Moxostoma hubbsi. The sequence continues at coordinate 40,988,018 of JAVLUX010000013.1, read as the reverse complement.
ATCATTAGTACCTCTGTTTGATTTGAAAATTCCTCGTTTACACATAAAAAGTGGTAGCGGTCTGATAAATAGGACCTAAACCATGCTAATGCAAGTCCACTAATGCCAACATAATTCTCTAGCCTATTCAAGAGATTGTTGTGATCTATTGCGTTGAAGGCAGCGATAATTTCTAAAAGCACTAGAAGAGAAGTGCAGCCACGATCAGATGATAAGAACAAGTCATTTGCAACTCTGATAAGTGTAGTCTCTGTACTGTGATGAGGCCTAAATCCTGACTGAAATTTTTCATGTATTCCATTTCTCTGTAGAAATGAATATAGTTGGGTGGACATGACCTTTTCTAGTACTTTCACATAAATGGTAGTTTTGAAATCAGCTTGTAATTAGCCAGTTTTCTAGTATCAAGCTGTGGCTTCTTTATAAGTGGTTTGATAACTACCATTTTAAAGTTTCTTTGGATATGTCGTATGGATAGTGAGGAGATAATAATATTAAGAAGAGGTTCTGAGATTACAGGGAATACCTCTTTTAAGAGCTTAGTTTGTATTGGATCTAACATACATGTTGTGGCTTTTGATTTTATGGTAAGTTTCATTAACTCTTCATGACCTATGACAGTGAAGGATTGAAGTTGCTCATGAGAAAAATTATGAGACACTGTTTTCTGAGGTGCTGTGACTTCACTTGATGCTTTATTCCTATCCAATTTAGCCACAGTACGGAATAAAAACCTAGGATTGTTGTGGTTATTTTCTATGAGTTTGCTGAAATATGCTAACCTGGCAGCTTTTAGTGCCTGTCTGTAACTACAGACACTATCCTTCCATGCACCGCAAAATACCTCTAATTTTGTATTCTTCCACGTGTGCTCCATTTTCTGAGCTGCTCTCTTGAGAGCATGAGTGTGATATTTGTACCATGGTGCAGGGCTTATTTCTTTAATTTTCTTTAATCTTTTCTATAGTATGATCATCAACTCTAGCATATGATTATGGCAATGAGTTGGTCCTGTCACATTTTGTCTGCATTATTAGTTAAAAAGACTTAAACTTACTGAATATCCTGTCCACTGAGTTACACCAAAATATTCACTGTAAATTGTAGCAATATCTCTTCTTCGACCCTTCAGTTGAGGCTCATGTTTATAACAATAACTTTGGGGAGTAGATTCATTTAAACTAATATATCATCTGGTTTAGGCCAGGTTTCATTCAAACAGAGTGCATCCAAACTATGATCTGTAATAATTTAATTTACAATTAATGCTTTGGTAGAAAGAGAACTAATGTTTAGGAGCCCTACCTTTATATGATGTTTTTCTTAAAAAATGTTTTTCCCAAGTTTGACCTTAATCAAATTTTTTCTAAATTATTTAGTGAAAATGTTGTGTTTGGTAGTTTGGGGAACAAGCACAGCCTCTATGTGATATCTAGGTGATACAGTATCTATGTGTTGTAGTTTATGTGACCTGTGTGACATCTCAAGGCAGCGAGCAGACGTTCAGATTAACCACTTTGTCTGCTTCCTGACCTGGGCCCCAGTAAGTCAAATACTATCATTATTAATACTATGAGCCAAATTACTAGAGAGAAGAGCAGCACCTTCCCTGGAGGGAGTCCGTTACTCTTTAGCAGGTCAGGTCTACCCCAAAAACTCTATGCTATTCTCCAGACACCACTCAGTCTTCCAGCCATTCTGTGACACTAATCTACTATAAAACTTGTCACCACGATGTGCAGGGAGGGGGCCAGAGCATATTACAGTGTCTGACATCATTTTTGCAGGTTCACACAACTCTAGTCATCTCCGACTGGCGAAGCTGGACATCGTTAGCACGTGCATACTTATGTGCGCTTAGGTAGGGTCATGCACACATGCGAGTCTCGCACATGCACAGACAAACGTTTATGTATATTATATATACGTTTTCAGCATTTAGTTAATTGAACTCTATAGCCCATGACGGCTATCACAACACAGTGGGTAATTCTGAAAATTAATGAGAATGATCATTCCTAAAAGACTGTTCCAGACTTTGCCCAAACTCATTAACTAAATCTCTCATTTAAATACATTCTAAAGACTTTCAGGAAAAGAAAAAAAAAACATTATTGCTATATAAGCATTAACCAGATTCGAAAATGCGGAGATGCTGAATTTTATGTAAGACTGAAGGTATGTCAGTCTATATTCCTGGATGGAATCATGCACAAAATGCTTCTGTCTGTTATAATGCAGAAAAATAAACTTTGTCACATGGTAAAGGAAAACAATCCAATGCCTCGGTCAGTTTATTTGTCTGCCATATAAATTTAGTTTGGAATTGTTGATCTTAGTTTATCGTATACCTTCTGTGACCTTTACATGTAAGCGAAGCTCTTCCCAAAGCTTCAACCATAATAGACATATTATATGACATACTATAGATAGATAGATAGATAGATAGATAGATAGATAGATAGATAGATAGATGGATAGATAGATGATAGATAGATAGATAGATAGATAGATAGATAGATATTTTATACAATGAAAATGTCCAACAACGATAATTTTGTATTAGTCTCACATGAGCATATTGTAAACAGTCATACTCATGTGAGTATGACACAGGACACACGTGACCCTCAAAATATGACATAACAATGCATTTTTAAACTTCTTACTAACATTAAAGGGATAGTTCAACCAAAATGAAAATTCTCTCATTATTTATTCACCCTTATGCCATCCCAGATATGTACAACTTTCTTTCCTTTGCAGAACTCAAACTAAGATTTTTAGAAGTATATCTCAGCTCTCAAGGTCTACACAATGCAATTGAATGGTGATCAGACCTTTGTAGCTCCACAAAACACATAAAGGAACCATAAAAGTAATCCATACGACTCCAGTCATTAAATCCATAACATCAGAAGTGATATGTTAGATGTGGGTGAGAACAGATCAAAATGTAAATCCTTTTTTACTCTAAATCTTCACTTTCACATTTACATCAGAAAATCACACGTGGAAGTAAAATAGTAAAAGAGGACTTTCTCACTGTTTCTCACCCACACCTATCACATCGCTTCTAAAGATATGGATTTAACCACTTTAGTCTTATGGATTACTTTTATGTATCCTTTATGTGATTTTTTGGAGCTACAAATGTAAGGACCTACAGAGCTGAGATATTCTTCTAAAAATCTTAGTTTGTGTTTTGCTGAAAAAGAAAGTCATACACATCTGGTATGGCATGAGGGTGAGTCAATTATGAGAGAATTTTCATTTTGGGTGAACTATCCCTTTAAAGAGCACTCTACGTAAGTCCATCACAAACCTTTTGCACTGTAAGTCACTTTGTATAAGAGCATCTGCCTTAAATGTTAATGCATCTGTTTCATGTATCTAGTCTATTCTAGCCCTGTCATCTTTCTTGTGCCAATGTTTTGAAGTGCTGTCGTGTTCTGCAAACCATTTCACAGCTTTATAGAGCTCCTGATAGCTCAAAGTAATCGTTCTCTTTCTTATCACCATCTTCTGATGGTTCCAATTAGATTTTAACAAATTATATCGGACTCGTTCCCTCTCTCATTGGCAAACCTGTAGACATTACTGCACAGTTTTCTCTGTTCTCAGTAATACCCCTCTCTGCCTTTACCTCAGAGACTTAAAAACAGAAATACTGTACCTTGGAGACAGAAAAAAAGTGTCCATGGTTAAAAATATGAGCAATCGAAAGGTTGGAGTTTCACGGTCAGGTCTGTGGAGGGGTGGGAATGAACCAACAATTGGAGAGTATCTGAGGTCGTGATCTTAGTCCAACATCGATGTGCAGGTAAGAAAGACCCTCATTTCTGTGTCACCACAGGGAGACGGCCCCAGAAATTGGCTTATAGCAAGTACTGGACATAAAAAAGGCAAATTAATTATAGGTTCTGTTGGCTGTTTTATATTTTTAGAACTTTAATCATGAAACAGAATTTTTTTAGGGTAGGCCTCTACATTTTACAAAACTTAACCACTGCAAAAAAAAAAAAAAAAAAGACACTTTTCACAATAAGTACATTTCGGGAGCTGTAATTGTAATCTCAGTTATTTTCCTGATGAATTGTGCAGCCCTAATTTTTTTATATTTAACTGGATAAAGTTCAGCTGGGAAACCAAATCCACTGAGCCCCAAAGAGCGTAATGCAAAGAGGAGTGAGAGATTGTCAGTTAGGATGTTAAAAGTGCTGGTCTTACTTGCCCTGTGGTCTGACCAAGTCTTGACGATGGAAAATCAGCTTCAGGCTAGGACTGAGGGAGCCTCTGGCACTGTGTGTGTGCTGTCTGTTTCCCTCTGAACTCTCTCTCTGCTGTCAGATGTGTGTCTCTCGCCCAGCAGTCATGGTTTACCCTTTCAGTGCCCACTCAAACCCCTTTGAGAAATCCCCATAGAGCAGGCTTAAAAGGACACGGACCCCTCGGAATCATGGTGGGGCCTCAAAAATGTAATGAAATCATATTAGTTGACACTTAAAAAGGAGCGGAGCTTGTTTTTCTAAAATGTCAGTTGTGTACAATTGTTTGTTTCTTTATTGTGATGGCTGTCATACTGTCTCCAATTGTTTGCAAGCTTTTTTTTTTTTTAAAGGGGCCATACTGTACTTGTCTAAGTCAAGTCAAGCTCTCTACTGATATTATAAAGGTTCAATACGATTTGTTTTTGCACTCCATAGGGTTGTTTTCCATCTGAAAGGACTAAATATTAAATGAAACAAATGACAATAAAATTCAAAGTAATCTCTACAGTAATCAAAATACTTTTTGAATGTAACTGTATTCTAATTACCAATGGTTTAAATTGTAACTGTAGTGGAATACAGTTACTTAAATTTTGTATTTTAAATACAGATTCCCGTTACATGTATTTAGTTACTCTCCAATCCTGGGATAGTAACGAGTTTCTATGAGACCAGCTTGAATATGTCACAGCATGGAGTGAAATGGATTGTGAACGCCGTTTCATGTTGAGGTTAACTGATTTTTTAAATAATTTCAATATATATTTTTGTTTCACCAAACATTCCTTGAATTAGTTTGTCACAGAAAACTGCAATTATTAAGGATGACCCTATTGTACTCTGAAATACTCCAGCAGCAATACCAGCTAAACTTAAAGAATACAGCCTGCATACTTGCAGCAGAGATGCGTCACAAGCAAATGCTGAAGGGTTAAAAGAAATCAGCAGGGGGCGGAGCTGTGCGTCAATATTTGGACAGTTACTGTGTAGCACACCAGATGAACGTAGCATCTGCTGTGCGCCTGAGGAGACAGGGTGGGGGGGTGGGGGGGTTATTGTGAAGGCTGGCACACAGTATGTGCCCAGACACATTCCACAGGAAGTCCTGCGATTCTGTTGGCATGCATGCCCGGTATTCATCATAAATATTTTAGCAATATCATAGCCCGACCATGCCCGAGTCATTTTGCCAAGCGAGGTGGGAAAACATTTAACTCTCCCCCTCTCTTTCACTCTCTGATGGCTTGTAAATTATTTTTCATGCTGCAAATGTCAGTGTATTTATTTCTCTATGAGCTGCATCATTAGATATAACAGGAATAATCTTAAAAATCTCACTTCAGCTATGTATAATCTGGCGCTTCACTTCAAAGCCAGACTGTTTACCATATCAAGGCGATGCTGTCGGAGGGTATTTCTCTATGCTTGTTTACTATGAAATTGGCAAAATTGTCAGGAATGGAAACACAGAACATTTTTGTTAAGTTGTGATGCTCATTAAAATGGATCTTCTCTCTCTCCCTCATGGCCTTGTGCTCGTGCAAATGTTCTGTTGAGACCGTTTGTAGACATTTAGAACATTTTGTATTCCTCCGTCTTGCTTTGTCTCTGCTGTGCGCGGTTTAACCCTCGCGAGTGCATATATTGTCCTTCTCTTTGATGTGGATCCGTTAATGAGATCTCTGACAAATATAGTAATGGCCTTTCAGATCCGTATTTGGTGAGTGGAAAGAGACTGTCTGGTGAAATTATGCCCTGCTTCATTGAAGAAAAATGGCTTGTTGCCAGTAAATTCTGTAACATTCTTTAACGCGTACGAGAGACAAAGGCCTTTTGCGGAAAGCCTTTATTTATGTTAAAGACTTTAAAGCTGAAGTGTTTTATTTGATCTGTTTGTTTGACCAATAGAGTGCAAAACTCTGGTTCCCGGAATTTAAAAATACCATTTATTTATTTCCATAGGGGCATTGATTTATAACAAAACGTTTAAACCTTTAAAGACAGACCTACCGTGAGATCTGAGGTTGTTGATCGATGGTATATGCTTCTGCTAAAGCCATCAGTCTTAAAAAAAAAAAAAGTGTTTAAAAGCAACATTTCTGATGAATAACTACACTACCCATGATCCCGAGGGGGAAATAATCAACCAATCAGAGAATCGTGGCAAACAAAGTGCATCAAAAGAGCTCTGCAGCAGCTGCCCATTCGAGTCAGACTTTCTACTCTTTCAAACTACTTATATATTTGTATATTGGAAAATTTTGCAATAAACAAGGTATATTGAGTATAATCAACATCTTTAATCTGTGATTGTAGTTCATTCCTTCATTAATGTCTTTTTGTCTGATTTACGAACACTTTTTCTTCAAATTAAGGTTTGTAATGTTGTGAGTTGGACTCTTCTATGAAGTACTTTCCAAAAAAAGAACAATTCTTCTGAAAACATAATGACTGAAAAAGTGGGCCGGGAAACCTGTTTGTAAACTATTATTAGAATTCCATTTGGTGAAAATAGTGGCACAGAAGTTGAAAGTTTGAGGGCTACAAGCTTTTCTTCGCAGGTATTATAAATGCCCACAGCAGGCCTGAGACAGACATCTCTTCTCTGTAGGCCTCGGCTGAAGAGGCTTAGCTGCATTTTTGTTATCCAGCTCTGGGTAGCGTCTGAATCACGCAGATTGTCTCCCTCTCTCCTGCAGTCAGAGTGCACATAGAGATGCCAGCAATGATGAATGGGGCACCTTGTCAGTTAAAATGAAAATTCTTAGCCGTATGATAGCTTCATATTAATGCCTGTTTTATGGATTGGAGCAAGTTGTCTGAATAAGATGGATGTGGGTGATGAGAGGAGAGATACCAAATAAAACGGCTCCTCTGCCTTCATCAGGAGCACCGGCTCCAAAAAACTAAAAAGATTTAAATCTGATAGGCAAAAAAATATATATTTTGTTTTAATTGAACAAGGCAATTTTCTCCATAGTTATCTCATTTTTAGCAACAAAATACAAAACTTTCAAGACAATGAGCCCAAAAGTTTTAAAACGATTGTTAAGAGAAGTTAGTATGGTTTGGACTTCTTTTTGGCTCAACCAATGGCATGAGTTTGGCGCAGGGCAATTTGTTTGTTTGACCAAGGGCGGATGGTGGGTACTTTGACTTTTACCTGCTGTTCATGCTCAAGTTCAGACACTTTTTTTTCTCTCACAGGGGTGCAGCAGGTCAGAGGAACTGAGGTTTTTATTATCCAAGCCTTATTTCTAAATATATAATCTATAAGCCTCATTTCTAATCTTCATTTGTTTTTAACAATCCACACACCAAGTAAATTTTAATGCGTGCACCAGTCATCTTGTTCGGTTATTCGGGTTTCATCGGGAGTCGGTACGTGGGAATAAAGAATGTTTATTGCAATGGAATTTCCTCATATGCAACTCAAAATAGCAGCACAGTAAGCTTTAAGCCTAAATAGCAAAATACATAAGTGTTAAAATGATTAAATCTCACATTAAAGTCAAACAGAAATGAATGCCAGTATATGCGCTCTGCCCGTTCTGGTTCACATTTCCATGTCATGTGCGTGGAGTTAAAATGCTGTGTTTAAATAGCGTCTTTGGGGTGCCTTGCTTTTGAAATGGTTTAAAATCAAAAGACATTGAACTTGTCAAATTATTGTACTTAAGTCTGCACACCAGAGCAAAAGGTTGAAAAAGCGCTCTCTTACGTTTATCAAGTGGTGAAATTTGCCTTGTTAAAAACGACCTGGATTCATGCTTAATAGCAGTCATGAAACCCAACGCAGGTGTTTCAAATTGCCTTTTCTATATATTTTAATGTTATTTTTAACTTTACTCTGTGATCCCACGATGGCGTTTTATTGGCACAATAAATACAAAACATGAGAAAAGATTTCGATAACAAAGTCGCAATATTTGGCGAATAAAGTCGTAGCATTGTGAGATTAAGCGATTTTACACACTAAAATCATGTTAATATCTATGTGTGATGTCTTTTGGTTTATAGACTTGCCCTATTCACTTCCATTGTAAATGTTTTATATATATATATATATACATACATACATAAATTTGTTGATTGATCTTAACTTGAACCCAGAATAAACCCGGAGTACTGAACCCGGAATAATCCTAATATGCAGAGGCAATTATAAGAAAGCCGTTTGTTGTTGATTTTACCAAAATGTGTAGCTCTGGCTCTGTGATGCTATCAGAACCCTCTGTTCATTAGAGTGGCCCGTCCATCCCGACACAGAAACATTATCTTAACCAATGGTGTGAGTTCAGGGCGGGATGATCTTTTTGTACAACCAATGAGAGAATGTTTGACAATAGTGATGATGTTTGCAATTCCGTTTGGTGATGATAGTGGCAGCAAAATTAAACACTTCACCCAGTTGATCTGTTTTATGGCTTAGAACTCCTTATTGAACAATTATTTTAATCCCTATGGAGAAAACGAATGGAAAATACCAAGAGCTCTGAAAAAGTGTTCCGCCATGTAATGAAGCATTGTGCTCCAGAACTGTAGCATGAAAGTCCTATTACATGTAGCCATTTCATTAGCATCTATTGCGGTCCAAAGTCTATCTCCCTTTTCTGGCACATTTTCTCTTTTTTGCCTTCTTTCTGCATGTCTTTCTGTTTCAATCATTTGGCTGTGCCTGAAAGCTTTAAGTGTTGTTCGTTCAGAGGTCTGTTCCCGATTGGCGTGCCTCTCAAAGCTTAAGTGATCTGTGCAGACACATTTAATTCACACCCGTTCAGTGTGCTTTCAAAGCAATGATACTGATTCAGGAAAAGAAAGAGAAAAATCTCTGTTTTCCCTCTTAATTTTAATGTTTACATCCCTTTTTTAATCCTCGTGTCTTCTTTTTTTTTTTAATGAAATCCATCCATCCCTTCCTCGTCTCTCCAAACAAATAGGTAATTACGCGGCTGTGAAATGAAATGGACCTGCAGTGAGCGGACACATGAAAGAGGGGATGGAAAGCGAGCTGAGAGCTTGGACACGGTCACAGCGAGAGGTCTTTGAGAGAAAAAGAGACGACTTGAATGTAGAGAGGGAGGGCTGAGTGTAGAAGCGAGAGAGAGAGAGAGAGAGAGATTTCAAGCCCTGGCTGGTTGCTAGTGGCCATGAAATGATGTATTTCAGCATCACTGTACAGGAACCTTTACATTCAGCTAAAAACTGAAAGTGCCAGAGGTAAATATCTGTAATGTTTGGTGTTGTTTTGTCCCAGAAATTTGAGTATTATGTGTGAGTAGACAAAATGTACATTTATTATTATTTTTACTTGGGATGCACAATATATTGTTGACCATATAATCATAATTTTGATGATTAGGCTGATAATAATACCATAACTTTTTTCCCTAATTCAAACAATATGTAATTTTTCTATGACAAGCTTTAAAAATACAAAGTAGTGAATGACCAAGTGTTTTTTTTTTTTTTTTGTATAATAGTGGCTGATGGCCAATTTTATGACAATATATATACAGTAGTATACAAGATGTGCACAAAATAGCTTTTAAACAATCTTATAAATTATTTCCATTGAAAACTGGATTTTGACATTTCTGTTATCAGCTAAGTGGGAAAAGTTATTTTTGATTAACACGCATTAAACATTAAAATTTTGTCTTTTTTATGTTCAGTTTGTCTTGTCTGTGATGAAAAATGTTTTAATGCCTGATTTCACTTTATTTCATCTAGTGTGGGTGCTGTTTATTTCCCTTAAAACAATATAGAATAATCAAATTGGCCATTGTATCGTTATCCGCCATAATGACAAGAATTGTCAGCTATTGGTACAGGCATCGGTCAAAATGTCTATATCTGTTGGGGTTGTGTCAATACAATCACATATTGATTTATTTCAATACTTTTTCTAACTATATTTTATCGATACTTTAGATCCATATATCAATATTTATATTCAACTATTTGTGTTTTCATATTATGTTAAAAATGTATGTTATTATCCACTGGCTGGTAATTTTTTTAGATTTCACTCACCAGTGTTTGAGTAGTGTAGTGGCGAAGAAGTTCAGAAAGCACTGAGATCTTTTCTTTATAGAACACCTTCAGGACAGGGCGGGAATTAATTTTTTCAAAAGTCTTGCGTGCCCTCAGAATAGTTTGCATTCCCTTTAAATAAGTTTGGCATAATTTTGTGGATAAATACCGTAGATAAATTACAGTTTTATTCTAGTAATCTTGTAGACTGTAGGAACCACAGTAGGGCTGCAGCTAGCAATTATTTTGATAATCGACTAATCTAACGATTATTAGAACAATTATTCGACTATTTGGCGATTATTGCAAAGATTAATCATTAGCTCTTAACTGATTATTCAGCTTGTGCCCCGACATAAAAGCACAGTGACACATATATTATGATACAATAAGGCACAAGCCACCATGTTATAATCTAGCTGGATTAAGCGTGCACGCTCGAGGGACGAGCATCCAGAGTGTGCATCAGCTGGGTGCAATTTCAGTCTCTCCCCTTAGATCGGGACATTCGCACAATTTTTTTCCCCAATTTGGAAAGCCCAATTCCCAATGCACGCTAAGTCCTTGTGGTGGTGTGGCAGAGGACGATTCTCAGTTGCCTCCACGCCTGAGACTGTCAACCTGCGCATACTATCACGTGGCTTGTTGAGTGCATTACCGTGGAGACATCCATCCACAGCGGCATCGACACACAACTCACAATGCGCCCACCGAGAGCGAACCACATTATATCGACCACGAGAAGGTTACCCCATGTGACTCTACCCTCCCTAGCAACCAGGCCAATTTGGTTGCTTAGGAGACCTGGAAGGAGTCACTCAGCACGCCCTGGGATTTGAACTCGTGAACTCCAGGGGTGGAGTCAGCGTCTTTACTCGCTGAGCTACCCAAGTCCCCTATTATTTGAGCTTTAATAAATTAATTAAATATAACTGCATTAAAGATGTAACGCCGGGATGTTTCTTTAAAGATGCTCGACATTCAAGATTTCCTTCAGCGGAGCTGCCGCTCCAGCTCCACAACGAGAGTGCTTCCGTATTTACCTATTTTGTATTTTTGCATGATGCTTCCATCGTACTTTTCGATCTACATCACCTGAAGATGTGTAAGTTTGGAGTACTTCTGGACTGTGATCTGTGTAATTCTTCCTCTCCTCAGTCAGGCACGAACTGCAGTGTTGTTTAATGTGATCTCATGTTACATTAAATGAGATCAAACTCTGTTCAACAATGAAAATTTTTGTCGACAATTATTTGTTGTCGATAATGTCGACTAATCGTTTCAGCCCTAAACCACAGTTTTTGGCAGAAATCCTTTTTCTATAGTAATATTGTAATAACCATGACTTTTATAGGCTAACCATGTTTTGCTTTTGTTTTTAGGCAGAAACCATGGTTTATCTATGGTAATATTATAGTAACTATGAAAAATAAGTAAAGTAACTTTTTTTGGCGGAAATTATGGTTTTAATACAGTAATCTGTATTCATATACTAACCATGGTTTTACTATATATTAACCAGTGTAAAGCATGTGGTTACTATGGTTTTACTATAAATTACATGCTATTTAACAGTGGAAAATTTGGTTTGATTCTTTCTTTTTAACTCGTGTCCAAAGACGAGATCCACGCAATGTATTTCTCATTGAATAATGTCTGTTTTTAATATCCCTTCTGTTCTTTACAGACACTTATTACAAAAACAAATAAAGAAATGTTTAATTCTAATTACACATAGCATGTAGTATACTGTAATTAAGCCATTTGAACAAAACACTTCTGTGAGAGTCCCTGCCACTGCTCTTAAAGACACGGTTTAGCACTTTTTCTACATATCAGTGTTAGTACTTGTAAATAGTATAAATTAGGCATGTAAACATCAAACACATGTAACTATATATATACAGTATATATCACACCGATCAGCAACAACATTAAAACAACCAACCTAATACTGTGTAGGTGCCCCACGTGCCGCCAAAACAGCACCAACCCGCATCTCAGAATAGCATTCTCACCACAATTGTACAGAGTGGTTATCTGAGTTACTGTAGACTTTGTCATTTCGAAACCAGTCTGGCCATTCACTGTTGACCTCCCTCATCAACAAGGCGTTTCCATCCACAGAACTGTCGCTCACTGGATGTTTTTTTGTTTTTGGCACCATTCTGAGTAAATTCTAGAGACTGTTGTGTGTGAAAATCCCAGAAATACTCAAACCAGCCCATCTGGCACCAACAATCATCCATGTGATTATCTAATCAGCCAATCGCGTGCCAGCAATGCAGTGAAGGAGCTTAAGTTAATGTACACATCAACCATCAGAATGGGGAAAAATGTGATGTCAGTGACTTGGACCATGATATGATTGTTGGTGCCAGTCATACAATTGTGGTGAGAAGAATATCATCACAGAATGCTATTCTGAGATGCGGGTTGGCGCTGTTTTGGTGCACGAGGGGGACCTACACAGTATTAGGCAGGTGGTTTCAATGTTGTGGCTGATCAGTATATATATAGATATGCAATTTCAAGACATCATATTTATTTATGGAATACATTGAATTAGTTTTTTTTAATCTAACATATGATCAAAATGATGAAAAACTAACGATATTATTTTTTAATTAATATTTTCTTAATTTACCAACTTAGAAGGTTCCCTGTATAATTAATGATTTCCTATTGTATGAAAGCAAAATGAACATTATAACTTAACTATATAAGGAATTTGAATTAAAAGCATGGGAATCATAATTGAATCGAATCACGATGTACTATTATACAGTGTATTGAACCATGACATATGTACTGGATGAATCGTGTTATATCGAATCGTGATGTGTGTATCACAATGTGTAGCGTATCGTGAGGTGGCTGGCGATATTCAGCCCTAATGTCGGTGCATCCCTAATAAAGTTTTTTATCTTAACATTCAGGTTGTAAACTGCTATGATTTTAAACAGCCCTTATATTTTAAACAGTCTTTTCTATGGTGTTGCTTTACTCATAGAAACTGAATATGTTTTAGTGGACCAAAGGCCTAGAGCTTCCCATCAAAGTTGTTCTCTGAGGGTTTGCTGCTCACTGCTTGTGTTAATGACAGTTGTGCTGACTGAGAACTTTAAACAGTGACAGCAAAGACCTTGGGTTGGTTTTCAAGCTTTTGTGGTGTAATTATTGTTCTAGGGAGTAGATGTTTAGGCAGCATTGCCATCTTATGAAATATGTAAGAGAGACAGCCTAGAATTTGTTTATCTCGAGAAAGTAACTCAAGTGGTCTCACTCAAATCTCCCAATGGAAATCAGTCTAATGAGAATATTATGTTAGAACAGGCATTCCTGTTATTTAATAGTGTCATGTTTGAAAACTTGAGACATTATTAGGATAAGATCTTGCATAACCTAACCTTCAGCTCAACTGCTGTCTCAAATACAACACAACTTGGTCTCTCATTTAGATATTTTGTTTCGTCACCATCTCGCCAGCATTATCTATTCTGCACATCACAAACAAAACAAATTGATCCAATCCAAGTGCTTCATTGGTGATGTCACTTGATCAATCCCTGTTTTCATTCTGCCTGTCCTTTCTCTGTACTACCTTTAAGTGTGTCTGCCATCTATTTCTTGCTCAATGCGTAAATCTGTCTTGCTCTAAATCTGTCTTTCTTCTCAAACCAGTCTGACCTCACATCCTCCTGCAGTATATCCATTTGTATTTATTATTTTAGTTTAGGATAGTCGTCTCATTGAAATATGGTGTGTGCACATCTTTCATGTTGCCCCGGCCCGTTTTATCTAAGTAATGTGCAACATGTCTTTTCTTTCATGCTGCATTAGACTGAACTAGGAGATGCAGTGAAAACATACAAAGTTTCAGCACTAAATTCCTCTTTTAAGATGCATAAATATAAGCATGAATATTGAAGACAATGCATCAAGAAGGGTTAAGGTTGACAAAAAAGAAAAAGAAAAAAAAAACAGAAAAGGAGTGATTCTGAATTAAACGTATATCTAAAGAAATGACCATTTACTCAAAGAAAATGAAGCCGACACAAATTCCTGTTAAATTTACAGTAACAATCTGGCAGCTGCGGTCGAAACATATGGCACGGCGTATAATATGCTGTAATTTTAACAATAGTTTACCATGAAAGTACAAGGATTGTCTTGTTAAATCTAATATAAAATGTTACTATTAACTGCATCGTAAAATTGTTTTAATATTTTACTGTAAAATTACATGTATTGTGTTATAATATCATTTGTCACTCTATAAGGTACGGTAACTACCAGTTAACTAATTAAGTTTTTTACTGTAGAAATGTAATGTACTTTTTTTAAATAAAAATATTTTTTTTATACAATGTGACATAATTTTTTTTATTATTTTCAGGTAAAGCACCCCCACACACACACAAACACACATCATGGTGGTATTATCTTTATGCTGAGTTTAAAAAAAAAACTTTACTGTATTTTACTGTAAAAATTACCGTATCACAAGTTAAGAGGGCCATCATTGAAAATAACGAGAATTACCAAAAAAAGCTATTTTCATAGGCAAATGATAAATTGAGGGGAATAATGTGCTTAATTGTCTTGATTCACATTGTTAATTATTAAAAAGTAAAAAATTCATTATTTCAAAAAAAAAAAAAAAAAAAAAATTATGTTACTGACACTTTTTTTAAACTGTAATATTGTAAAAATGAAGTATTACAGTAATGAGAATCCCCATTAAGGATATAAAAGGAAGATAGAAAAAATAATATTTATGCACAATTACTTATACACAATTATTAATTATTATTACACTACCGGTCAAAAGTTTTGAAACACATACTCATTCTTTATAATCTCTCTCTCTCTCTCTCTCTCTGTATATATATATATATATATATATATATATATATGTGTAACGAATGAGCAGCCGGAGAGTGAGGATCTAAGTGCAGCTTCTTTATTAGACATAAAACAAAGGAAAACACTGCAACCAAGAAATATCCACGATGGGAAAACACTATAAAATAACCACGAGGGGAAGAGGCTGGAACACGGTGACAGGCAGGAACAACATTCAACGATCGACAAAGGACTGACAAAACAACAGGGCTTATATACACATAGAACTAAACGAGGGAATGACAGACAGGTGGGGATGATGAGGGAGTGATTAGGGCCGGGAAATGTGGGAAACGTAGTTTATGGTGAAGGTGAGGGAAAAGCACAAGGCTGACAACAGGGAATCGTGACATAACCCCCCCTCAAAGGAGCGGCTTCCAGACGCTCCTCAAAGAAAAAATAAGAACAAACAAAACAAAAAAAAAACAATTGTCCAAGGGGTGAGGGAGGGGCTCGGGGCGAGCAGACAAGGGGCAAACAGGCAGTCCAAGAGGGCACAAGGGGCAAACAGGCAGTCCAAGGGGACACAAGGGGCACAGAGGGACAAGACTATGACAGAACGGGGGGGTGGCAAGGAGACAGATAGGGCAGGGACAGGGTCAGGAGGCCAGGGAAATGGCCGTGGGTCAGGTGGCCAGGGAGGCGGCCATAGAGCATGGACCGGGTCAGGGGATGGCCACTGGGCTAGGGCAGGGTCAGGAGGCCTAGAGGAAGGCCACAGGGCTAGGATAGGGTCAGGAGGTTTAGGAGAAGGCCACAGGACTGGGTCAGAAAGCCTAAGAGGAGGCCACGAGACAGGGTCAGAAGGCCTGAGAGGAGGCCACAGGACAGGGTCAGAAGGCCAGGGAGGAGGCCACAGGACAGGGTCAGGAGGCCAAGGAGAGGGCCACAGGACTGGGACAGGGTCAGGAGGCCAAGGAGAAGGCCACAGGACTGGGTCAGAAGGCCTGAGAGGAGGCCACGAGACAGGGTCAGAAGGCCAGGGAGGAGGCCACAGGACAGGGTCAGAAGGCCAGGGAGGAGGCCACAGGACAGGGTCAGGAGGCCAAGAAGAAAGCCACAGGACTGGGACAGGGTCAGGAGGCCAAGGAGAAGGCCACAGGACTGGGTCAGAAGGCCTGAGAGGAGGCCACGAGACAGGGTCAGAAGGCCAGGGAGAGGGCCACAGGACAGGGTCAGGAGGCCAAGGAGAAGGCCACAGGACTGGGACAGGGTCAGGAGGCCAAGGAGAAGGCCACAGGACTGGGTCAGAAGGCCTGAGAGGAGGCCACGAGACAGGGTCAGAAGGCCAGGGAGGAGGCCACGAGACAGGGTCAGAAGGCCAGGGAGGAGCCGAGGAGGACTCCAGGGGCGGTGCCATGGTAGGCGGAGCCAAGGAAGGTTCAGAAGGCGGAGTCCTTGGAAGCTCGGAAGGCGGAGCTCTGGGAAGCTCGGGAGGCAGAGCTCTGGGAAGCTCGGGAGGCGGAGCCCTGGGAAGCGGAGCACTGGGAGGCTCGGGAGGCGGAGCTCTGGGAATCTGAGCACAGGGAAGCTGAGCACTGGGAAGCTCGGGAGGCGGAGCACTGGGTGGCTCGAGAGGCGGAGCACTGGGTGTCTTGATAGGCGGAGCACTGGGTGGCTCGAGAGGCGGAGCACTGGGTGGCTCGAGAGGCGGAGCCCTGGGTGGCTCGAGAGGCGGAGCACTGGGTGGCTCGAGAGGCGGAGCACTGGGTGGCTCGAGAGGCGGAGCACTGGGTGGCTCGAGAGGCGGAGCACTGGGTGGCTCGAGAGGCGGAGCACTGGGTGGCTCGAGAGGCGGAGCACTGGGTGGCGGAGCTCTGGGAATCTGAGCACAGGGAAGCTGAGCACTGGGAAGCTCGGGAGGCGGAGCTCTGGAAAGCTCGGGAGGCGGAGCTCTGGAAAGCTCGGGAGGCGGAGCTCTGGAAAGCTCGGGAGGCGGAGCTCTGGAAAGCTCGGGAGGCTCAAGAAGGGCTGGTTCTCGGACGGTCGAGGCTACAGGCGCTGGCTCTTGGACGGTCGAGGCTACAGGCGCTGGCTCTGGCTCTTGGACGGTCGAGGCTACAGGCGCTGGCTCTGGCTCTTGGACGGTCGAGGCTACAGGCGCTGGCTCTGGCTCTGGCTCTTGGACGGTCGAGGCTACAAGCGCTGGCTCTTGGACGGTCGAGGCTACAGGCACTGGCTCTGGCTCTTGGACGGTCGAGGCTACAGGCGCTGGCTCTGGCTCTTGGACGGTCGAGGCTACAGGCGCTGGCTCTGGCTCTGAGGACTTGGCCATGGAGGACGGAGACTGGTGAGCAGAAGCCCCTCCTCTTCTCCTCCTCCTTTTCCTGGCAGAGGAGGCTGGCAAAGCTGGCTCTGGAACGGACGAGGCTGGCAACGCCGGCTCTGGGACGGACGAGGCTTCCAGCTCGTTGGCCGTGGCAGGCGTGGGCGTTGGCTCGTTGGCCGTGGCAGGCGTGGGCGTTGGCTCGTTGGCCGTGGCAGGCGTGGAATACCCAGAAGCCCAGCCCGGAATCGAGAGAGGAGGCTCCTCCGCAGCATCCGTCTCCAGGATGAGCTCCACATATTCCTGCCAGGTGTAATTACCTATCTCAGGCAACTCCCACCATCGGTGTATGGGTAGACCGGTTCTATAAGCTGACTTCAGGGTCTTGTCATCCCAGCCGGTGAAACTAGCTACGCGGGAGAAGTAGTGGGTGAACTCCCGAATGGTTAGATCTGCCTGGGTCAGCTCCATAAAAAATGCTGCTAGATCCATTGTGGGTCGATCGTTCTGTAACGAATGAGCAGCCGGAGAGTGAGGATCTAAGTGCAGCTTCTTTATTAGACATAAAACAAAGGAAAACACTGCAACCAAGAAATATCCACGATGGGAAAACACTATAAAATAACCACGAGGGGAAGAGGCTGGAACACGGTGACAGGCAGGAACAACATTCAACGATCGACAAAGGACTGACAAAACAACAGGGCTTATATACACATAGAACTAAACGAGGGAATGACAGACAGGTGGGGATGATGAGGGAGTGATTAGGGCCGGGAAATGTGGGAAACGTAGTTTATGGTGAAGGTGAGGGAAAAGCACAAGGCTGACAACAGGGAATCGTGACAATATGTATATTTTTTCACATTTTAAAATAATAGTAAAGTCATCAAAACTGTGGAATAACATAAATGGAAATATGGGAATTATGTTGTAACTAAACAAAATATATTTTGAACAAAAACAAAGCTATATTTTAGCATCTTCATAATAGTCGCCCTTTGTCTAGAATTTGCAGACATGTACTCTTGATATTTTCTCAACCAACTTCTTGAGATATCACCATGGGATGCTTTTTAAACAGTATTGAAGGAGTTTCCATATATGCAGGGCGTTATCGGCTGTTTTCTTTATTATTTGGTCCAAGTTATCCATTTCAAAACCTTTTTTAAATTTTTTTATAACATTTTTTTTTTATAATTAAATAAATAATATATTATATATATGATTTTGGGGTGAAATAAGACCTGGAACATTACACTAATATTGCCTTATGCCAGTGTAGCCACTGATATATCATATATCCTTAAGCAGCATCATGTTTCTGACAAACAGAGAAAGTATACAGATTTGGAGGTTCAGAGCATGTCATTGTAGAATTGATCCACCTCTTTATTTCTCAGTTCTTCTTATGAAGAATCTCAGGCGATGCCTTCCTACTCTCCGCATGCCCATGTGATCCAGAGCAGAGAGGAAGCTGTCAACATGCTCGATGCCTGTCAGACATAGAGGCTGAGCGATGGATGCTCTTCTCTCATCCATCTGCCCTGCTTTATGCATATAGGTCAAAGACAATAGAGCGTAGAGAGAGAGAAGACCACCACTGATAAAGTGCAGCAGAAAATTAAATGTTAGCATGCTGTGGTATCATAGAAAATGACAAATGACGTGTGGTAATGGTCTTAAGCTGATAGCAATGCCTGGTTCCCAGCCACATTAATTCCAGCAGGCAGGTCCAGGATGTGGCCACAAGCTTGTGTACTGTTTTTTGTGACCTGCAGTGGAAGTTTTGTAATAGACCAAGCTACTGCTGAGCAAAGCTGGAAGATAAAACGGAAAACTTTAAGAGGAAAACAGCAGATAAAGTTCCTATTTATTTACATATAAATAACTGTTTTTTTGTAGCGCCTCTCTTGGGCTTTAGTGTGTTTATGTACTTTTATTTTCTTGCCTGAAAATACATGCTGTTTTAGAGTTTGAATAGACATTCATCTGTTGTAAACCATGATTTTGTTTTTGCGTAGGGTAAGGCTTTTGGCTGTTGGCATAAAGTCTGGTCGTCGTCATAGTGTACAACAATCTGGCTTGGGAAGTAAAAATCCCATACATTTTTTTGCACAGGCGAATTGAGTTATTCCATCTTAATTTTTTTTAAACTGTGTGATAGTGACATTTCTGGTGAAGAACTACTCTGCCCATGATCCTGAAGAGAAGAATCCTCCAATCAGCTAATTGGGGCAAACAAAGCACACCAAAAGAGCTCTGCAGCGCACTGTGAATGACGCTATCGAGTCAGTCTCTCTATGTTCACCCGACAAAAAATTATATAATTGTATGAATCTGAATATTGGTATAAAATGTATTAAATATTTTTTAAATGAAATCAATAATTCAACTATATATATTTATTTATTTTACTTCATTCGCAGCGCTTCCTGGGATTGTAGTTAATTTCCTAATCAAAAACAGTGCCTGTGTAATAAAGTACACTATCTTTAATCTTTGTCTTTTTGTCCAATTTTTCAAATACTTATTTGCTTAAAATTAGGGATTGATATTCATCAATAATTTGTTATTCGAATATTTAAGCTCATAAAAATACTAATAGTCTAATATTGTATTATTTAAATGAAGGTAAATAATGAGAAAAATACATTTTTTTTTTTAGTCATAAAAAAACAAGCTTCCAATTATAATCAAAAGAAGCTTATATCATGTCCTATGTTTTTTAATTAATTTTTTTTATATATATTTAAACAAGCTGTGGCACGGTGGAGGGCGGGGCCAGGTCGTGACTCAATGCGCCCGGTCCCGTATTAGGCTAATCAAGCCACCAAGAGGGATAAGGGCCGATCGCGGGGGGTGGTGCGAGAGAGAGAGAGATCCTTACGGACATGTCCGTTGTCCTGTGTGTTTGTCTTTTGAGTTTCACATTAAACCTTTAGTTGTACGTTAAGCCGGTTTCTCGCCTCTTCCTTGCCCGTGAGGGCGAACTTCTTTACACAAAATAAGAATAGAATGAAAGCATTTAAGCTTACGCAAAGCAAAGAAAAAGAAGTAGACTGACAAAGTTAACATACTATCATTAACATAGTTATGATGTTTATATTGTATCTAATGTTTTAGTTGAGAAAAACAAGCATATCCACATGGTGGATTTAAACATATCCAGTTTAAATGATGGAATGTCCCTTACCTCAGCTCGCATTATCTTTCTCGGATGCCATGTTTGTTGTTCACAGAAGTGTTGAAGGGATACGTTGCAACAGGGATGCTGCTTTCTAATGAGCTGCACATATACGAGAGTAAAGTGTACACCGCTTATCCAGTACATTTAAACAGGAACCCAGCTTTCTCACAGTGAGCCACATTCTTACAATAACCCGCTTTTCTGGTGTCCATCTGTCTTACTGAGTGCCGTTTGCTCAACAAATGTGATCAACTTGTGTCCACACTCAACAACGCCACCCAGTGCATTCTGTTATAACTGACAGTTTTAGTTTGTGTGTTCAGGATTTAACATGGAACTCACTGTATATATTGCCAGCAAATCAAAACTTTGCAAAATTCGAATAGTATTTTTACTAATCAAATAATTATTGCAGAACAAATATTCGACTACTCGTGCACATCCCTACTTCACATCAAAGATTATAATTTTGTGATTCACCTTGGAGCTGCTTGGTTTGCTTGGAACTCTTTTATGAAGAATTTTTTGAAATCCCTATGAACAAAATTAGTGATAGACCGATATATCGGCCAGGGCGATTAATCGGCCGATATTTGGTCAGTTTCGTGATTATCGACATTGGCCAATATAGTGTTCGCTTGGAAGATTAAAAGAAGTGTTACCTTCACTTGGTATCAGTTTCAGAATCTACCAATGCATGTATCAATAAAAAGACAACACTTTCTGTTTTCATAGTTTTTTTTATGCAAATTTCAGTAAATATTGCATAAAAATAAGTGTTGTTTCACTTTAGAAATTTTGTGAACATTTTGATTTGCTGTTGTTAAATTGTGTTATGTTAATCTGCATTTATATTGGCCATCGGCCATCCTTCTCTCTATATATAGAAAAACCCACATTGGTCGACCACTATACAAAATATATCGGAGAAATACTTCCGGGACCAAGTCGACTGAAAAAGTAGACAGACTCTGTTGCTCAAAAACATCTAATTGATATGTAAAGTGACTAACGTTGCCTTCAAGTCGGAATGATTGTACTAATAATATGAATGCCACCACAAAATTGGAAAATGGCAATGAGAAATGCCCCAACTTTAAGAGTTGGGGATGTATACATTCTACATGATTGCAATACTTTCTATAAATGGTCCGTAATCGAGCCATCTGAGGTTTAGATCTCGCTAGCTTCCTGGAGAACACAGTGTGAGAACACAAGAGTGAAAGAGGGTGAACGAGGACAGAGTGAGTGTGCATCAGCCGTCAGCAGGTACGCTGGTTTTGGTGAAGGTTCCTCCGTCCTGGCATCTCAACGTCTCAGAAATCACCACAGTAAGAGTAGCAGGTTTATCAATTTGAGCTGGCCAACTGCACAGCTAAATGTATGTGAAAGTTAACAAATCCCTGAGGTAAATTGAGCCAGATTTGAGCTGTCTGTGTGAGAACACTGAGGTGCGACATACTGGATTGAACCTAATGCCTGAGGCTAGTGCAATCAAACTGACAGTTGAAGACTCTCCAGTTCCCAGTTGGGGAGAATCTCAACCACACAGCAAATGACTCACCTTAGAGCAAAGGGGGAGGGAGATGCTGTTACATTGTTTTTATTGACTAGTAAAGCACTCTGCCAGAGATATGATTTATATATACAGTATATATTCTTGAGTGTTAGAATTAAGGCTGCATACGACTGCATCACAATGTGTATACATTCAGTACTGTAAAGTATGAGATTAGTGCTCCACAAATCATAGTATTTAAAAATAGTATAAAATGTTGTACTGTTTATCAGTGTATTTCTGAAGTAGGCTCTGCATTCGTTCATGCATTTCAGGGCAAATCATAAGCACAACGCCTTATGCTACGGAAGTGGGGGAATTTCTGATGGCTCTATTTTGACTTTTAAATTGATGACTTGGGTGAGGAATGCAAGGCCAAAGCTGCCACAGCAGTTTGTCTAAGTGCATGAACCTGATGTATGTAATTATGCATTTTTAAGGTAATGAATTTACTGTAGCTACTGTAGATGCTAATGTTTACATGCAAACAAAAATATAAAGATGCAATTTTTTACTCAATACCAGCCTAATGCCATTAAAATGATGTTACTGTGGCATATGGCTGGGTAAAAATGAACAGTTTCCAATGCATCACAATCTTTATTTGAACAATATCGATTCTAGAGGCAACCATCTACAATGCGAGAGTAAATAACATGCGTATGTAACCAAATTTCACACTCTGCGATATTTGCCACTGACCTGGTACATTTTCAAAATTCACTTATCAGTGATTGAGTTGTGTATTGTCGAAGAAGCTCAGCACTGAGATTATGTGTGTCCAAATATGAGATCCACACAAGCCATTTGCCATTGAATAATGTCTCTTAATATCCTTTCTGTCCTTTACCGTCAGTTGGAGAACAAAAACAACAAAAAATAAACATTTAACTCTAATAAAACATAGCACTGGTGACTGGGTCAGGAAGCCATTCAACTCCTCTCTCGTTAATAATAACTCAACCAAAACATGGAGAAGCTATTTACTGAACTGCCACCATTCTTAAATAGACAGTACCAGTTTATATGTTCCTCAAGTCAATGTTAATACTTGTAAATAGTAGAAATTATTAGCACTGTCATTCGATTAATCGCATATTTTTTTTGTAGTTAACGCAACTAATCGCAGATTTAGAAAATGCTGAAATTTGACACCATATATACCACTTTTCCTGTCAAATGCATTTATTTCATAGGAAAGAAAACAAAACAATATGTTGACCCAATTTGGTCAACCGCTTCAAAGAAGTATGCACTTTCCCATCAGAAGTACACACTCTTAGAGTGTTGTAGAAGTATGTGGTTTGGGATGCAACCTACATTTTAATTGAAGATAGCTTCATACTGTAGCTTTGTTGATCGGTTGTCAGATGATGCAATACAAGAATGGGAGTTTTGTTTCAAAAGTGTTGCATATGGGTTAATTTATATCCATGTACAATATTAAACAGTGGCATATCTTAGAGACACATCAGAAGCTTGCACTGAGCAATTCATACATTTCTCTCCACACAATCTTGCACAGTCTGTCTATAATGCGTGTCTGAGAGGGAGTAACGTGTGTCCTCCCCTGTGGTTGACTTGTGTGGTGATGCATTTGTTAGGGACGTGAAACGCCATCAATGACAAGCGCATTTCCTCTCACTCGCCCGTTGCTGCCAAGTGAACGCCTGCATGTTTTTTCCTGAGTGACTGTGTAAAGTATTGACATCAGCTGAATAAATAAACATAAGCTGGGACTTCACTCCCAGGGCCACTCGAACGGACGGAGAAACAGACGTGCCGCTCTCTTCAGTAACACCCTACCCCCCTCCCTTTCCTTGCCGTAACGGAACATTTACAGACAGCACAAACAAGGCCGCTCTAATCCCCGACCTCAGCACAGGATATTTATCTTAGCCGCTAAATAAATTGATTAGAAAGCGCGAGTGAGGAGACTCGTCCATCAGGCGGGCATTTCAGGGGGAACTGCATTAGGGTGCCGTTAGAGGACATCGCTCTAAATGACCCTCCCCCTCCTTCCTCATATCCATTGCTCCTCCACGATCATGCCAATCTCTCCTGTTGGTCGTCATGGACAAAGTGTTTTTTTGTTTTTTTTGAGAGGGCACCAGTGGTCATTCTGGCTCAGTTGGAGCCCTAAGACATGACGGTGAAAAAATAAACCCTTTTAACAGCTCAGTAGTTCTGTTTATATGTGTAAGATATGTTAGTCTAGTGGTGTTGTTTTCGTTTAGCGTGCAAGGGGGCCCAGGTTCAAATCCTGACATGATAGGTTTTTTTTTTAAAGGGATAGTTCACCCAAAAATGAAAATTCTGCCATTATTTACTCACCCTCATGTTCTTCCTTACCTGTATGCTGTTTATTTCTGTGTAGAACAGAAAAGGAGAATCTTGAACAATGTTCACATAACTTTTTAGTATATCATCAGAGTTAACAGTGTTTTCAAGTTACAAAAACCTAAAAGCACCATAAAAGAAGACCATATGACTATTCCAAGTCTTCTGTAGTCATATGATTGTTTGAGGAACAGAATTAAATTTCAGTAATTTTTCTGTCTCAAATAAAATAATTTATGTAATTCAGTATACAGCTCTGAAATCAAACATGGCCTAAAGTTTGGTTTGGATGTCAGTATATTAAACGTTATTGGTTCTCACGTGTCTCATGACAAAATGTCATGACTTCCTGTTACACATTGTGTTTCCAGACCACAAGAACCAATGATGCCACCTTATTTGACATAAGCACTTTATAAATATGGTTTGATTTGAGGATGAATAATAACTTGCCTTCCGTTCTGTTCTTCGCCTTAAGTGTACATACCGCTTCAGAAGATTTGGAATATAGTGCATTAGTCACTATATAGTGGTTTTATTGTGTTTTTTGTTTTTTTTACTTTTTCAAGCTTGACAGATCGAAGTCACTATACATAGAAAAAATAAAGTCATACTGCTTTGAAGCGACATTAAGGTGCGTTAATGATGCCAGAATTTTAACAAGTACAAGTACTGCGT
Organism: Moxostoma hubbsi; assembly: GCA_032164185.1. Taxonomy (NCBI): domain Eukaryota; kingdom Metazoa; phylum Chordata; class Actinopteri; order Cypriniformes; family Catostomidae; genus Moxostoma; species Moxostoma hubbsi. The sequence goes on along the minus strand of JAVLUX010000013.1, from coordinate 40,962,771 downwards.
TTTGGTGTATTGTTGCACAAATAAAACATTTGACCCTTTTTTTTTCACCTACTACAATCGTGACCCTTAATAATACAAAGTGGTGGTGGCGTGGTGGGCTAAAGCACATAACTGGTAATCAGAAGGTTGCTGGTTCGATCCTCACAGCCACCACCATTGTGTCCTTGAGTGAGACACTTAACTCCAGGTTGCTCTGGGGGGATTGTCCCTGTAATAAATGCACTGTAAGGTGCTCTGGATAAAAGCATCTGCCAAATGCATAAATGTCAGTGTTTTTTGTTGTTGTTTTGTCTGAGGGGGCACTTGAAAGGTCATGACACCACTGTTTTTTGTCTCTCCTACAGTGTGAGTGAGTGACTGTGACATAGGGATCGGCGATATAACGGAAAATGTACTGTTTAATCACAATGATTTTGCTGAAAATATAAAATTAAGTATCGTAAATATTGCGGTGATTGTAATGTGCTGTTTAGTTGGCCAGTAAGTTTCATATAGAGCACATCAGTAGATTAATTTCATGATCCTTCAGGGCTGCACAATTAATCAAAATAACACCAAAATGTGTGATTATAAAACCGCAAAAGGCTGCGATTAAAAACATAAAAATAGTCTGTATGTGCTTGAGAATAAACGGGTGATGTGCTGTTTTTGTGCACATGCTGGGCTCGTGTTTTTAATTAGATCTCATTCTCCTTTGTGTTCATTTAGTGAAAAACTTTGGGGAAACATGCCTTTATTATTTTTAATATAATTTATTTATATGGAAGGCAGATTCTGCCAATTTTAAATAAATTAATAAAATGATCAAATTATATATGGCTGGGTAAAACTAAACCGTTTCCAATGCATCAGATTATTTATTTGAATAATATTGATTCTAGAGGCAACCCTCTACAATGCAAGTAAATCACTCGCATATGCAACCAAATTTCATGCTGTGCGACTATAAATGTCTGTGATTTGCCACTGGCCTGGTACATTTTCAAAATGTTGGCACATATTGTGCGGACACTTTTTAATAATTAAATGGTTAATCTGGTTCTCATTTTCATTTTTACCCTTTTATTAATTTGTTTAAAATTGGTAGAATGTGCCTTCCATATTATTCAAGCTCTTTAAAATAATGAATGAGCTTAGCTACAATTGCTGTTTTGATGAAATGAACAAAGAATCACTTTTGAGCCATTTCAGAGCAAATACATAATTATCGATATATATATATATATATATATATATATATATATATATATATATAGTATATTGAATATTGTCAATAGGCTGAAAAATATTGAGAAATTGGCCTAATTTTATAGCCATATCACACAGCCCTACTGTGACATAGCTTCACTGTGCCTCTTCATGGGCGTCCAGACACCTGCCTGCCGCCCTTTTGCATATGTACACAATATACTTAATGGGTCACCAGCTCCGACAGAAAGAGGCGATTTTCAGAGGGGGGAGGCAGTGGAAAGTGGGTTTCGCAGGCCTCAAGTTAGCTGGTCTCTTTTCAGATAATTCGGTGACAAAAGGGCCTGATTTCAGCCCGCATTCACGGCCAACCAGCCAGGACACATTTCCATTTTTTATTTCTACACAAATGCTCCTCTCATCTCTTGTGAAATGTTTCAACCCTCTTTGGAGGCTCTGAAAAGAAATCTGTTGCTTGTTGCCAGAGTTACATTTTTTTCTTTTTTATCAAACAATCCACCCTCTATTTTTGCAGTTTACATATAGAGTCAATGGGTGACATTCACTAACTGTGCGAAAGCACATATTTGTGCATAAAACCTGAGTGCATACTTAATTACACAGAAATAGGATTCTTCAATAAGTATATAGATAAAGTATAGAACCAACTCAAACCACACATACGCATAACCACATTTGGTCTTAGAAACATGGAATGTGCTTAGGTGATTTTGAAACGCAAATCTTAATTATTTCAGAATAACAACAATGATGTGCATTATAGCTTGATCTGGATAGATTCTGCATAAAAACGTATCCGATCAAGTGTAGACTAGGCCTTTATTTATTGTTGGTTTCAACTGGTTGTGAGTAAATTTTCGTAAACATTTTGGGAGACCATTTTCTGTGCACACTTGTACACAATTATTAGTTAATTAAACCAAATATATTTTGAAGCTTGTTCAACATTGTTCATCAACTTGTATTAAATAAAGTTGTCTACACGATTTTCGGGACTCTAGAAACGTTCCATCAACAAGTTCAGTTGTATTTGTCCTTCGTATTTAATCTTCAAACTCAGTTATTTCCATTTAGCTTCCACTATGGAGTTATTTTTGGGAGTTCTTGTGTAAATACCTTTGTATTGCTAGAGCTTTTAGGAACATCCTAAATTGCTGCCTGACAATTCATTTAGGATAAATTCAGTAGCTCCATGCTGAGGACACACTGCCCTTCCATTTGCTTAGGAATGCAGGGGAAAGTAAGTTATTTATGGACCAGATTAAACACCCAAAATTTACTGGCACAATGTTAAGAGATTTTCTCACTAAGCACAAATCCAACTCCGTAATGGTAAAAGCATTCGCTTCAGTGTTGTCTATTTAGTAGCATCATTTCATTGCAGTGTTCGAGATTTATTGGTTGTGGTCAATCAACTGTTTGATACTAAAGAGGATAGACCGAAAGTACACAGTGCAACAGTATGTGTTCATATGAAAATGTAAAAGCAACGTGTGCTGACATATTTTATGAATTTTGTCCTGTGGCCATGTGGGATTGACTTAATTGGCCAAGTGTGTGCAGGGCGGTAAAACCTCACATAATGGCTGACATGTTTGCAGATTTGATTTCCTGCTCAAGTCTTGTCGCTCACACTCTCCCTTGTAAGATGTTATTGGAGCTGAAATCTAATTTATCATAATTCAAATATGATTCAAAGCGCATGTCTTTCGGTTGTCTAAGCCATTTGTTTCATTCAAATATTTGCTTTGCTCATATTGAGTTAATCCCACCTCCAGTAAATCCCATTTCAAAGCTCTGGGGCGCTTGAGATGAACGATATGATGAAGGAAGACTGGACAGAAGAAAACACTGTGTGTGTTTTGATCAGGGATGGGCGTTTTAACTAACGTTATTTAACATGTAAATGTAGGCTGTTTATTCTGATCTACATTACCAGCGAAATAAAAAGATGTATGACACTTGAAAAATATTTTGCAGAGGTAAGTAAGAATGGGAGATGGAAAACACATGGCACTTGAAACATGATAGCGATTCATTGTTTTCGTACAGCTTTAATGTAGACCTGAACGAGTTTCATGCTCCGTTTTCTGTAATTATCTGAATCTCACAGTATATTAATCTATTTCACAATGTCAGTTTAACTAATCAGTTGTCAGTTCAGCACACATATTGTTTAGTTTTGGAGCCCAGTTATGAAGTCATATTATAGGGGGTAGCCTATACAGCCATGTGAACGATTTGTTAAATTTCTGTGTCAAACAAGCATTTTGTTTGGCCGAACACGTCCGTGATAAGTGCTGCAAAAGCATAGCTGGACTCGTGCACACCACCGCCTCAAGGCGGTTTTACACGGGATGCGGTCACTGCGTGTTCCCTATTCATTTTCAATGAGAGAGACACGGCATGTGGCAAAACAGATGCGGCAGTCAAAGCGGTTTTGAGGATTTTTAAAGTTCATTTGTAGCACTCCCATTTTAATGATTGATGCGATGTTATTTATACCAAGGGCGTAGAGTCCAGTGGGGATGGGTGCAACCCCCCAATATTTATACAATGATCAATGGAAACATGTAACTGCTTCACGCTGTCACGGTCAGTCACAATCGACCACATTTTAGAGCACCTGCCGCCTTGCTGTCAGCAGCCAAGAAGGAGATGTGCGTTTGTGTACATTACTTTAACTTTCCACGAGGGATGGGAAATGATGCTGATTGAAGCTCTGATGCTTTCTGCTGAGTGTGTGCCATGAGTGAATATGATTCAATGTAATAATAATAATAATAATAATAATAATAATAATACATAAATGAGGCAATTAAAGGTAATTGAGGCAATTAAATAGAGTATAGACTATTTTTAAGACATGATATTTGATAATGTAATATGAGAGCCGTTTCTAATTAGACTTAAACTTGAAATGCTCACATGAATTCACAGTCAGGCCAGAGCCCTTCTGAAAGTTGATCTTACAAAGTTAGTTTAGACTAGCATAACATGGCAGTCCCATAGATATTATATGGTCAGTACACTGGCTAGGAGACAAGAGGATATTCTTTTTATGTCATAATGCTGCATGAATACAACACTTTTGTAAGGAAACAGCTCATCACTTAATCCAATCCACGCTTCGCTACGGGGCGTCATTTGAAATTGGAAGTTCTCGATACACGCCTTGAAGATTCAGTGTCATCATTAGCGTGTATTATTTTCTGAGAATCTTCATGTGGCTTCATTTCCAGTCCTTATTGGAAGTTTAAATAACGTACACAAATGCACATCTCCTGCTTAGCCATCGACAACAAGGCGGCAGGTTCTCTAAAATGTGGTCGATTGTGACTGACGTCACTTCCAATTACAAACACGCCCACAGTATAAACTCCCACCCCCAATGTGAGAATGTGAGGAACTTTTGGAAAACATTTGAAAATGGCTGTGTGGACGGAGAGCATTTTGAAAACAAAAATGCAGTTTTTCAAATGAATGTGAATGTAGCCTTAATGTAGACCTTTGTGCTCGACTTCTTTAGACAGGGAAAACAATGACGTATTTGTTGACATGTGACACAGATATGTGATTCATTCAAACCAAAACTATCAAGATGGCAGCCCATGTTGTTGCGCCGTTGTTGTGCCTGCTTTCCACTTTGATAGCGTTGTTAAAGATAAATGATATTTTGTACAACAATCACATTGCAATTTCCTTTAAAGGCAACAGAAAGTTTACTTGGAATTGCTGTCCTGTGCTGGAACACGAGGACAACTGCATTTCAGACCGTACTTGGAAATGACACAGGGCCATGCTTCTTGTTTTATTTGTTTATTTATTTATTTTTGCATGCTCAGTAAGGGCAATTTATTCAGATGTTTCAGTGTGGACGAGTAACTTTTGGAAAACGTTTGAAAAATGGAAGTGATGAGAGCGTTTTCGAAAATTAAATTGTCGAACACAAATTTATCTGGGTTTATGTAGACCTTTGCACTCGGTTTCTTCTGATTTTTCACATTGTTTAAAATGTTTGTACAAAAACAAGAATTTTATCTCAGAGGTTTGTCAACTAGGTTTGTTAGTGTGTGTATTTTTTAGTTTGGTTTGTCGTTTTAGCACAATGAAGTTCAATAAACCTTTAATGGTCCATGTAGTAAAAATTTTGAAAATGTACCTCACAATTTTAAATAAGTTGACAAAATTGTCCAGTTACATTAAAATATGCTGTATATAGTGTATAAACAAATGAACATGAACAAATGAAACTTGCTGAAACAAAATTTCATCATTTTCAATGTAGACCTGAAAGAGGTTTGTGCTAATTTTTTCGAGTCAATTAACTCATTTGTACGAAAACTACATCTTGTGTTCCAGAATTTTCCCTCTGAATTTCTGAATTATCTCAAATAATCACATCAAGTTAGCATATGTATTTTTTTGGTTTGAATTCCAGTTTTGTGTTTATATTAGAATGTTTTGCTAAATTATCTGACTTATGCTTGGATCTACTGCATGTATTATATTGTACTTGTGAGTTACGGCAATCGCATAAAACTTAAAATTAATTTTAAGTGTCTGCACTAGAGATCGCTCTCCAGTACTGAGGGAATCATGAGAGATGAACATTTAAATTGCGACCGAAAAGCGGGATCCATCTTTACTGGAACAATGGATTGCTGCTCGCTCTCTCTCTCTGTACTAACAGCATCCTGCACACTGCCGCTCTGTGACTCCCGAGTAAAGGCATTCCCACTCTGTCATGGGAAAGTGTTTGTGGAGGAAGAGAAGAGCCCTTCCACTCCAAATCTCCTTTTGTGTGAGGGCCCTTAATTGGGCCCCGCTTTGAAAACCAAGGTGCTAAAAGAGGGACTTGAAATTTATTTTTCCCTATCAATTAAACAAAATGAACAATATGTTCTGAGAAATTCTCCTCATCTGCTTGTACACCTGAAAAAAGCTAGTCTTTTTACTTGCACGCACACACACACACACACACAGGCTGTGGGAATTTTCTCGTATCCCGTAGCACCACAGATATTGGTTCCTGTGTAAGAGGGGCCTGTATTTACAAGGCTTAGCGATGTCGGTGCAACTGTGGACGGCAGAGATAACCTGACTAATACAAGCTTTGTGTCTGTGTTGAGAGATGGCAGTCAGCTGCCTCTTATTAGGCCAATTTAATTAGACTCATTTCAATAGAATTAATTAGTGCAGTGCCACAAGATTTAAAAAGGAAGGTGATTGAAGTTGTGCATTTTTTTCCACCTCTATAAAAAGCATTGTTTCATAATTTAATTTCAGAAGTACTTTTATGGGATCTTGGATCTTTTCGCAGTGTAGCCAAGTGGTAGGAATAATATTTGAAACCATTATAGAGGTGTCGCACTTGCATTGTTCTTGTAATTGCACTGCATGCTGGTATAAATGTCAGAAGTTCTCTATCTGTCACTCAATTGACGTTGTGTCAATGTAGTGACACTAGGGGTCGTGCTTGGGAGCCCCGAACACCTCTGATATTTGAGATAAGGCCAATGAGAATTGGCGAGTGGAATTCCACTCCCCCAGACATACGGGTAGAAAAGGAGCCGGCTTGCAACCACTCATTCAGATATGTACTTCGGAGCAGAGCGGTGTTGAGGAAATCCTCTGCCGTTCCATTCAACTCTGACGAGAGCAAAGCGAGAGTGTTAAGTTGGCTGTTGGATATAGAGCGTACGTATATCTTGTACGACCATATGACCTCCCCCTCTCACACAGATAAGTGCAGAGAACACCCCTGGGTGTTTCAGCAGCCACACATGAGCATATTATGAGAGTATATTTTCTCTAAATGAGTAACACTGATGGAGAGCATCTTTTAAAGATGCCTTTCCGTTTGTGTGCAGTTTCTGGATGCAGTCGTTATCACTCTGCCTCTGATGGCCTCACGATGGCCAGCGTTCATGGATGGTTCATGTTCTCATTGCGAGAGCATGACCATGGCAACGTTGCGGTGGCAGCTTTCATTCTTCAGAGGGAAAGCCACTCCAGCTGCTCCCTGCCTCGATCCTCCTGCCTATGGGCACAAAGCCGATTAGCGTTGGGGGCAATTTGGGGACCCTAATGGGAGTGGTTCCACCGGGACCGAGATTGGCACCAAGACTTACAGTGCCACTGGAAAGGCCGCCTCCGCCCTGCATACCATGGCCCTCCAGCAAGTCCATCAGGCCAAGGCACTGAAAGAGCTGCTCTAGGGTAGTCCTGACCCTGGTGATGCAGTACGCATTGCGTGGCTATCACACCGATCTGTCACTGCACGTTCAGTATTTGGATGGACCTTGCATTTCTGCAAGCAGGGGTTCCCCTAGAACAAGTGTCCAGGTGTGTCGTTTTCACGAATGACTCAACCAAGTCAGACCGGGATGCCGTTTGCAATGGGCACGCAGTCTCGGGCTCCTGGACAGGACCTCGTCTGCATATCAACTGCCTTGAGTTGCTGGTGGTATTGCTGGCTCTGCGGAGGCTTCGGCTGTTGATCCAGGGCAAGCATGTGTTAGTCCAGATGGCTGCAGGCCACTCACATCCCGGGCAAACTCAGTTGCAAATGCGCTGTTGTGGCAAGTGACGCTCAGGGAAGAGTGGAGACTCCAACCTCAGGTGATTCAGCTGATTTGGAGTCGATTCAGTGAAGCGCAGGTAGACCTGTTTGCTTCCCAGAAATGCTCCCATTGCCCGCTGTGGTACTCCCTGGCCGAGACCCCCCTCAGCACAGACGTGCTGGCACACAGCTGTGCAAGTATGCATTTCTCCCAGTGAGCCTGCCAGATTTTGTGCAAGGTCAGGGAGGATGATGAACAGGTCGTGTTGGTAGCGCTGTATTAGCCCACCCAGAGTTGGTTCTCGGAGCTCACGCTCCTCACGACAGCCCCTCCCTGGCGAATTCCCCTGAGGAAGGACCTCTTTCTCAGGGATGGGGCATGAATTGGCACCCATGCCCAGACCTCTGGAACTTCCAAGTCTGGCCCCTTGTTGGGACGCGGAAGACCTAAGTGGGCTACCACCGCCGGTAGTAGACACTGTCACTCAGTCCAGGGCTCCCTCTACAAGGTAGCTGTATGCCTTGAAGTGGCATCTGTCCGCAAATTGGTGTTCTTCCAGAGTTGAAGACCTACAAAGATGTGCTGTCAGTTTGGTGATTTCCTTCCTGCAGGAGAGGTTGAAGGGGTGGCTGTCCCCCTCCACCTTCAAGGTGTGTGTGGCTGCTATAGTGGTACACCACGATGCGGTGGACGGTAAGTCCTTGGGGAAGCACAACCTGATTGTCAGGTTCCTTAGAGGTGCCAGGAGGTTGAATCCTCCTAGGCCACGTCTTGTTCCCTCGTGGGATCTCTCTGTGGTCTTGCTGGGCCAACAGAGAACCCAGTTTGAGCCCCTGGAGTCAGTAGATCAGAAGGACCTCTCATTGAAGACGGCCCTCCTGATTGCACTCACTTCCATTTAGAGGGTTGGGGAACTGCAGGCATTCTCTGTTAGCCATACTTGTCTAGAGTTCAAGTGCAACCCCTAGTGTCCTTACAATGACACAACTTCTCGTTACAACAGTAGCCGAGACATTTTTTATTTTAAGTAAACAGTTTTTTTTATTGGAAATATTTATATACTGTACAAAAGCCTATTTTTACAGTTTAGTGAGAGAAGTTTAAAAACTGTAGTAATCACATTTTTTTATGGTCATTACTGACCATAACATTACTGTTAACTAGATTTGTGGAGGTACTTTATGAGATTTTGGTGCTATTTAGAATGTAGCTTGTAAGAAAAAATAATCTTTGGGTATTTTAACCACAAATCATTTAAAAATTAAAGTTCACTTATTTACTTAATCTCATGTTGTTTCAAACCTGATTTTTTTTCTTTTGCAGAACTCAAATTGAGATGTTAGGCAGAATGTTAGCTTCAGTCACCATTCACTTCTATAATTATATAAATATCAAAGCTGCAAAATAACAAGGACCCCCTTACTGTCCTTTATGCAAATGTGTGTGTGTGTGTGTGTGTGTGTGTGTGGTGGGATCAACTCCTTCTATTTAATTTTTTTCTGCCTTATTTGGCACTACAAGGCCATCCACTGCTCTGTTGATATATAGAAAAATGTTGCTCTTTGATATACACAGGAGTCTAAAGATGTTAGTATTTGCATTCGCTACAACTGTAAAAATGTAACCTCATCTCAGCACACCAGCTTTACGTCTAAAATGTACAACTTTTGAACATTTGATATGGAGATAAGCTGAGAAATTTGTGGAGATTTACATATTTCTCTGTTGCTCTGCTCTGTGTGGTGGGTAAATTTTTAATCAGTACAGAGGAAAAATTAATCTGCTATCCCGGAAAGGCGGAACAGTACCAGAGGGATGCTTACAGTTTCATTAGTTGTGTTTTGTCAAAACGCACCAACTGGCAGAAAGAGAGCGAGAGAAGGAAAGAAAGAAACTTTGTGAGGAAATGTTGTCATTATTTATTAGCACTGATGTTGTTCCAAACCCATTTCATGTTATTTTTTGTTCTGTGGAACACAAAAGGAGAATGTTTTATTTGAACCTCTCCTCTTTTCCAAACATCAGCAGTTCAGATTTTTAATAATTATGTTGGCTCAACAAAGCTTTTTGTTTTTTCCGAAGTCCCTAAACAAAGACCAATATTTCTGATGTAACTCCTCCTCCTTTCAAGCAAAATACACCAAGCTTGGCACAGCTATTTAGAAAGTTCTAACTTGCGTTGCTTTGTCTTTTCTAACCGATCAAACTTACAATGTTCCCGTCATGGACAATCAAAACCCCCAAAAATCCCATAGACTTAAATTAACGGAATGCTGAGATTGGCCAAGACTGTCGTTAAAGTTTGGGATTTTAAACTCCATCTGTTAAAAACACACATTTATGCAAGACCATAAGCATATCTGTATATACAGTATATACAGTGCATTCAGAAAGTATTAAGACCCCTTGATTTTTTTTCACGCTTTGTTATGTTGCAGCCATGAGCTCAAATGCTTTAAATTATTATTTTTTCACATCAATCTACACTCCAAACCACATAATGACATAGCAAAAAACTGATTTTGTTAACTTTTCAAATTTTATTAAAAATAAAATAATTAATTATCACATGGACATAAGTATTCAGACTCTTAAATCATTACTTAGTTGAAGCGTCTTTAGCAGCGATTACAGCCTCGTGTATTTTTGGGTATGATGCGACAAGCTTTGTACATCTGGATTTGGGGATTTTCTGCCATTCTTCTCTTAGATCCTCTCAAGCTCTGTCAGGTTGGATAGGGACCGTTGGTGGACACTCTTGCATTGTCTTGGCTGTGTGCTTAGGGTCATTGTCCTGTTGGAAGGTGAACCTTCGACCCAGTCTGAGGTCCTGAGTGCTCTGGACAAGGTTTTCAGTAAGGATATTTCTGAATGTTGCTGTGTTCAACTTTCATTCAGCCCTGACCAGTCCCCAAGTCCCTGCCACTGAAAAACACCCCCACAGCATTTTGCTACCACCACCATGCTTCACCGTTGGGATGGTATTGCGCAGGTGATGAGTGGTGCCTGGTTTTCTTCCAGACATGACACTTGGAACTGAGGCCAAACAGTTCAATCTTCATTTCATCAGACCTGAGAATCTTGTTCTCACTCTCTGAGTGTCCTTTAGGTGTTTTTTATGTGTCTTACACTAAGGAGAGGCTTCTGTCTGGCAACTCTGCCATAAAGCCCAGATCGGTGGAGTGTTGCAGTGATGATTATCCTTCTGCAAGTTTCTTTCACTTCCACACATGATCTCTGGAGCTCAACCAGAGTTACCCTTGGGTTCTTGCTCAATTTAGCTGGGTGGCCAGCTCTAGGAAGAGTCCTGGTTGTTCCAAACTTCTTCTATTTAAGAATTATGGAGGCCACTGTGCTCTTGGGAACCTTCAATGCAGCCAAAATTCTTTTGTAGCCTACCCCAGATCTGTGCCTTGACACAATCCTGTCTCTGAGCTCTGCAGGCAGTTCCTATAACCTCATGGCTTTGTTTTTGCTCTGATATGCATTTTCAGCTGTGAGACTTTATTTAGACAGGTGTGCGCTTTTCCAAATCCTATCCAATCAACTTAATTTGCCACAGGTGGACTCCAATCAAAGTATAGAAACATCTCAAAGATGATCCAGAGCAGTGGTTCCCAACCCTGTTCCTGGAGGCCCCCCCAGCACTGCATATTTTGTAAATCTACCTTTTCTGACTCACAAAATGCAGGTCTTGGAGTCTCCAATAACAAGCTGATGAGTTGAATCCAGTGTGTTTTATTTGGGGGATATCCAAAATGTGTAGTGTTAGGGGGTTAAAATAAGGACATCATCAACGGACCAGTTGCCGTTGGTCTGTGGATGAGCTTGGCAATTAGAGTTCCCTTGGAAACGCAGTTCATAGATGAGCTGAGTGCTCAGCGTTGCCACGGAAATGCCAATCACCCACCGGTGGCACCTGAAACACATGAGGGAAAACACAGACACACACAGACATGGGACACAGACGAGACAGACATACAGTCAGGGGAGGCACAGTCAAGCCCAAGTGTGACAACTATGCACTTATAAAATATACTATGTACTATGTAGTGTATGAATTTTCAAAGTGTAGTATCATCCTAAATGGGACATCCCACTTGATGTGTTGCCGCTAGCTTTAGTGCGCTTTAACCTCTTGTATATTAAACAATGTACATATTCACTTAGCTTGTGTTGATGGCAAAGAATTCAACTCGCATTTGCTAAGCGCTGTATCCAATGAAGATTCGCTAGCTGCTACATTCTTCATTAGTTACAACTGTTTTGCCAGACCAGCAGAGAGGTCGGGTAACTCCACCCCTTCTGCTATGTGCAGCAAGCGAAGTGCATGAACACACAGTTTGTGTGCAGGAAATCAACAGCGAACAAGCTAATCATAGTGTGGAAAATTCTTGAGATTACTCTAACCCCTGCAGCACCTGCAACATTTCTCACAGATTTCTCTCTCTCTCTCTCTCTCTCTCTCTCTCTCTCTCTCTCTCTCTCTCTCTCTCTCCCTCGCTGTTCTCTTCCTGCTTTAGGGTGAAACTCTGCCTAGAGAAAATTAGATGTGCATCGCATCTATATCGTCTCAGAGAGTTTGATTAATTACTGTATATAAGGCACCGTTCAGGGATATGTTCCTGCAACCTGTTTAACTCACAGGGAATTCGGCATGCAGACAGATGGAGCGAGAGTGATGGAGGAGAAGGGAGAGGCATTCTCGCAAAACCTCTGTTGAGGGGGAAACAATTTAGAGTGTTAGCAACTGCCTGATAAGAGGTTAACAATAGAGCAAGCTTTCCCTCTCTTCTTTCTGAGCCGTAAAGGACTACAGGGAGGGAAACGTCAGCGCCATCTGACAATCACTGGCTCAAATATATTAATATAGGGAGACATGGAGTGTTCGTACGGTGTTTTACTGAAGTGCTCCATGAGAATGTGTGGAGTTTGTTTCAAGGGAGTGGAATAAAATGTTAAAAAGAGATGAATAACAAAGTAAAGAGCAAAATTTAAGTTTTCTCATGAGTCTTTTGGGCTTTTGCGGTTTGTGTTTTCTAAAGAAACGCTCTCTGACAGCGCATCAAATGGGAACGTTTTTGCCATTCTTAAAGACAACTTAAAATTGAAATCGACCCAGTTTATATTCTTAAAGATATAGTTCACCTAAAAATGAAAATTCTGTAACCGTCTACTTTTCCTCATGATGTTCCAAACCCATGTTGTTTTTCAAGAGATGCTAGACAGACTGAAAGAATCAGTCGCCATTCACTTTCATTACCTCTTTGCACGTACGATTAAACTAGTGAGATTACACTAGACTGGACTCAAAGGTGTACGATCAATATGGAGTGATCTCCATTCACGCTGCTGTTTACCAGGAGAGAACAACTTAAGCGGGTGTCATGATGAAACAGCTGCTCAAATAGTATTTTCAACATCACAATATCTTTATTTTTTAATGTAATGAACATACAAATAATTACAAATTAAAAGTTTAAAGCATTAAAAGAGTTTGCTGTTTTAATGTAGCAATGTGGCACTGTTTTCTGATGTCAAACAATAAATGTATAATAAAGTTTATAAAGTTAGTCCACTTGAGCCTTTTCTCAGTTCTCCCATCACTCATTCTTACCATTTTGATAAATGTGGAAGGGCTTGTTTTTTAGAAATGTCTTTGCTGTGAATCAGAATCTCATGCAGCACTGCGATGTAAACAATTTGGCGGCGCACATACCGGCAATCACGGTAAAAAAATAAACACCTCTCATCTAATATAATCAATCATTATAAACATTTTAATATCATATTATGCACTCACTGAGAACTTAATTAGGAATACTATGGTCCTAATAAAGTGCCCGACGTGGTCTTCTGCTGTTGTTGCCCATCAGTCTCAAGGTTCGACATGTTGTGCATTCTGAGATGCTATTCTGCTCACTACAATTGTACAGAAGGGTTATCTGAGTTACTGCAGTCTTTCTGTGAGCAATTTTCCATTGACCTCTCTCAATAACAAGGTGTTTGGCTGATTGGATAATCACATGAACAATTAGGTGTACAGGTGTTCCTAATAAAGTGCTCAATTAGTGTATGTTTAATAATATAAAATTCCTTCCTTCAGTATGTCTGCTGTGAAGTGTAAGGTGAAATTTTGTGTAAACGCAGCATGCATTAAATAACTCATGCTGGAGGATTATCAGTACAGTAAGACCTCACATGCAAAGAGGTTAATTTATACAGTAAATGTCCCTGGTTTTATTGTGCAATTCAACAGGGCAAGCTATTATAAAGAAAAAAAGTTTCCTCTTATTCTACTAATTTTGATTCGTAATAAAATGTAATTACTTCATCTCTGAAAAAAACATTTTTGCTGATATAATAGAGGCCATATGGGCAGTGACAATTACGTAATATTAAAGGAAAGTTACGGGCTCAATGCAAGTTGAGATCAATCAACAGCATTTGTGGCATAATTTTGATTATTATTGAGAAAAAAAAAAGAAGAAAAAAAAAAAAAAGATATATATATATATATATATATATATATATATATATATATATGTTTACATTAAAACATTTACAATGAAAGTAGATGGGGCCATGCCATAAGCATTCAAATACACACTGTTTCAAAAGTATAGCCACAAACCATAAACATTATGCATTTTAACATGATTTTAGTTTGATAAAATTGCTAACAAGACTTATCAGAGTAAAGTTATTACGCAATACCGGTAAAAGAAACACGTAAGCAATTTTATCACACTAAAATCATGTTAACGTATCATTTTTACGTCTTGTGGCTATACTTTTGAAATAGTGTGCGTTTTTTATGTTTATGGACTGGCCCCATTTACTTACACTTTGGGGCCGATCAGGGTGGACTGGCCATCGGCAGAACTGAGCGGGCCGGTTTTGTGACCAAATGGGTCGCGATAAGCTAAAATGAGCCGCTGCGTTATGCAGAACGGACCACAAAAGGAGACAATTTTTGGGCCAGTTGCTATATAAAATCCCAGGCCGATTTCTGTTCCGATTCCAGCCCTGTGTGCCTTACAGTTACTGGGATTTTCAAATAAATGAGGGTCGAGTTCTGTAGTAATCAAAATTATGGCATAAATGATGTGGCAAAATAACATTAACCAGTTAGACAAATAACATTGATGCTGTCTTGACAATACATTGTCTGAAAGTTGAAAATCATTATATAAGCTTACCTGTTAAAGGTTTTGAAGATCCAACAGAAAAGGTGAAATAGATAGGCCGACAGATACGTTAATGTGAAAGTCAAGTCTATGGGATTTCTGGCCAGTTTGAAGGTCAGATACAGGAAAACCGATAGTCTGATCAGTTAGAAAAGACATAGGACAGTCTGAAGGTCTGTACCAAGTTTGGTGGATGCGTCCTGAAAGCTTTAGGAGGTCACTATCAGAAATTTTGCTAAGACATGCATATAGACACACTATCACACAAACATAAGCCTGTGCTACTCCCTGAAGTACAGGCCATCTAGCACAGATGTACGTCCTCTTTGAGTGGCAATGAGATGGAGCGTGTATTTCCCCCTTCCTCCTCAGAGTTTGCATGACTGTCTCCAGCCCCTGTGCATTCTCAGCTAATGCTGAAACCGAGGCCCTGGTCCTGGGCTCTCACAAGGGGCCTGCAGTTCAGCAGTGGAGATCGCTTGACAGACTACAGAGTACCTGCGGGCAGTTTGTTAACTCAAAGAGGCCAACCCCTGTGATTGCTTTTGAGCAAAGTGAATCTACTGGGCAAAGTTGGGAATTCAGTACAGAAGATTTGCACTCTGGGCTTAGAGCCGAGGAAAGTTAAAGGGATAGTTCACCAAACAAATGAAAATTCTGTCATCGTTTATTCACCCTCGTGTTTTTCTGAACCTGTATGACTTTCTTTCTTTTGTGGAACAATAAAGGAGATATGAGCTACATTGGGTTTACTACCATTAAAAATTGGTTAAATGTAACAATTTAAGGATGGAGCCACATTGAGAGCCCCATTTATAGGATTAAACCATATAGGGCCTTAATAATTAAGATACAAAAAGGAAGGTTTGTTATGAAACAGATAATATCTAAACTTTAATAGCTAAAAGGATATTAATGTATATTTAATACTTAAAGTTGTAAGCACTTCAAATTTGGAAAACAACAAATTAGACAAAGCAAGAAATCTGCATTTACATACATTTTTAAAAAATCTAGTTACTTTCCGCTTTTGACGTCTAACTGTCAACATTTGTGCACATTTGATAAGCCAGTAAGAACGTCAGTAAAGGTGTTTACATGTAATGCGAAATCAGGGTAATCGGCAAAAATCTACCCATGTCGATCGGTTTATTCTCACACCGTTTATGACCTTACACCAATAAAGGTAATTACTTTATATTAAACGCGTATTAAGGATAATCAGTGAAAGAACGTGCATGTAAACACGCCTAGTGTTTTATTGGATTTTACTTTCAGGATTTCTTCCTTTTGTAAAAAGAAAGTTCAAAACCACTCAAGCATTGAATTGAGAAATAGGAAAACCCTTGTGCAAAGCCATCAGTCGATTGGCTGAAAAGTAGAAGCATCTCTCATTCCATAAAGTCAGACTTCAGGGAGAGTTCATTCTAGATGCTGTTTCCATCATGTCAATTAGCGTATGGTCTGTTCATCCAGTCGTTGTTTTTTGTGTCATTTGACTGCGACTTCTTGATAACATAATTGCAAAACTACTTATGTAAACACTTTAATGTTCACAATGCATGTTGCAAGACGCTGAGAAAGAAAAACAATGGTGATGCTCTGACGTGCGTTTGCTCGGACACATATTTACATAGTTTTGCCCTCTTATGTACTCTGTTGATTTAGTTAGTACCCAACCCTATCTAAAATGACACACTTATTTTGACATAACGTCCACTTTTTAATAGCTAGCAAAGGGAAAACATAACCACATTCAACTTTAGTTATAAGAATTCTTGAAATAGGCTATTAGCTATTTATAAAACATTGAATACAGGTACAGATAATAATCGGACTATTTACAAAATATTTGTAATTAAGACGAATATGAAATTGCAGTGGAAATGGCATTTTATGATTACTTCAACCTGACTTAATCACATTTGGAATAATTAAGCTAATGTCGCGAATTGTGATTTTTGTAGGATTATTCAAAAATGTATTTGCATAAGATAACTGCTGTTTTAATTCATTAAATGATGCGGACTTCAGAGAAAAATAACAGTATTCGTACCCTTTATAATACCTCTCTTTATGCCATTTTACCCACTATGCCAATGCTGCGTTGTGAGAACTGTTCTAGTATTGAGTGAGTTTCTCTTCTTTTCAAGTATGTGATGGCTGGGCCGTTTCTTTGTTGTTACTGGAAGCCTGTTTTCTAGCCTCCTTTTGGGCCCTTGCCGACCCGTCCTTGCCAAGCGCACTTGTTTGCTCCCTCTCTTTCCTCCCCCTCTTCCCTCTCCATCTCCTCCTCTTTCTCTAAACACCATCAAACTCATTTATCTCGCATCCGCAACATCTGCCCCCAGTGTGTGCGCTCATGGAAGAAGCAGTTTAGTTTAGCGAGCAACACAAATGCGATTTACTCCCAGACATCTAACGGTGAAATGTGGAAATCTTTCATGAGAATTATCAGTGCGGCACTTGAACAGTTCACCTTAGTGTTTAAAGGTGAAGTTTGTAATTTTTGTGCCACTAGCAATACCAAAACGGAATTGCAAAAAATATCAATTGTTTCCAAATATGTCAATGTTTTTACACTCCCTTAGGCTATGATATTATTGTTTAATAGTATTTCTTTCCCAACCCATATGGCATTGGTTACATCAGCAGAAAAGATATTTGAAGGTTATTACATTTTGATGAAAGATTATGGAAGCAAACAGTTTTTACAGGGTTCCAACAGTCATGAAAAACCTGAAAAAAATCTGAAAATGTAAAAATTTCTTGACTGTTCCAGGCCAATTTTTGCCAAACCTGTTCCTGGAGGCACACCAACAGTACATGTTTTTGATGTCTCCTTAATCTAACACACCTGATTCAACTGATCAGTTCTTTAGTAAAGACTCTAAAGACCTGAATGGACACATCAGACCAGGGATATAGCCAAAATGTGTACTGTTGATGTGCCTCCAGAAACAGGATTGGGAAACACTGGTCTAAAGAATGTTTTCCACTACAAAGAAACTTTAGTTCAGAGGGAAGTTTCCATGGATGTTAAAGGTTCTTCATGGAAACAAAAACGTGCAGATAATGGACATTAATTTTTAAGAGTGTTGCTGCTTACTCTGCATAGCTATGCTGTCTTCCAGCAAAAACTGGTGAAGACCGATTTCCTGGCTTAGCTAGTTATTCCATGTTGGGAACCAGCATCCACAACAATCATTTTCTTCATTAAAAAAGTTTAACTCCTAAAGACATTGTGGCAGGGCGGAGGGTGGGGCCGGGTCGTGATGCTACACACCCGGTCCCGTATCAGGCTAATCAAGCCTCCGAGAGGAATAAAGGGCGATGGCAGACGGTGGTGCGAGAGAGAGAGAGATCATTTACGGACATGTCTGTTGTGTGTGTTTGTCATTTTGTTTTAAATTTATCAATAAAATATTATTTATATCGTCCAGCCAGTTTTCGCCTCCTCCTTGCCCGTCTAATTACGTTACACTGGTGCCGAAATCCAGGAAGGAGGAGGGATACGCCGTAGTAGAGTTCTCGCACCACCATCTGCCATCAGGCTTGATTAGCCAGATACGGGACCGGGTGTGTAGCATCACGATCCGGCCCCGCCCTCCGCCCTGCCACAGATATGAATTGAATTTTGCAATATATGTAGGAAATCATGACCACTTACATTAAAATGAAGACTCCAGTCGTATCAGTAACCTTATATGAGCTGATAAAAGCTGTATAAGAGCTTATTCTACATGGAGAGGGTCCGCACATGGGGGCGGCCATGTTAGAATCACATGACCAGCTGAATACTTCTCGCTTAATCTCAGTAACCGTCCTGTTATTTGACATTTTCACACTGAAAATTAAAGTAATCATGGCTGACTGTGAATATTAAATTTCTACAATGACATCTGAAACTGAAAACTATTGATTTTAAATGATGCTGCATCCAAGCCAATAGGTGTCAGTGTAAGTCCAAGATGACACAAAGTTATTCAGTGCACCTTTAATTGGATTTGTAAATAAACATTTGTTTTTGTTGTATCTTTAAAGTGAACATGAAATTAAAATGGATCATATTTACCTTTTTTTTTTTTACTTGATACTTTTAATTTGCATTCATTGTGCACAATTCATCAGTGCACGTTATTCCCAAGAGAAAACACAATCTCAACTCATCAATATTTAATAACTTGCTCTGCTTCTGAAATGACTTTGTGCAATAATCTCTGTGTTAAGTTGTCTTTCCTGTAGCGCAACTGGTAGAACAGTGTTTTTAAAGGTCAAAATCATGAGTTTGATTCCAAGTGAACTAATGAAATGTATATATTGAATGCATTGCAAGTTGCTTTGGATAAAAGCATCTGTTAAATAGGAATAAGGAATCATTGCTCCGTGTAGCCGTTATCAAGCGGAGCTCAAATCCTACAGAAATAGACTGGAGCTGCTGCATACGCTATCAAGCGTATGTTGATATGGTGTTATATGTCCCCTGACCCCTTTCTCTTACTGTAAATGAGGTGAAAGCACAAAGAACAAATACAAATGTGAAGTCAGACCTCATTCACTTGGATCTCACTCCTCTGCATAATCTGCCAAGGTCTGCGGGCGTCAGGAGTTAATATTGCATGCTGGGTAATTGCGGGCAGGCAATGCAAACATCTCTCTCAAGTGGCTGATGAGGGAACACACTCAGACTGTTGGCATTTGTCAACTAAATCATGATGTCTGTCTGTTGTGTAATTTTACATTTAGTAATAGTGGAAAACAACACAGATGTTACGCCTCTCGTATTTTGATTGTGATTGTTTGGTGGTTTTTTTTTCTCAGTAACGTCAACCGCAAGACCTGAAACAAACCATGAGCTAATGAAAACTTTTGCGTTTGAATGATGCTGTATCCACAACATTACGTTTCAGTCCAAGACGACAAATTCTGAGTGCACCTTTAAGCTAATTGCAGTTTTCACAGATGTTTGCGACATACATGCCAATCAGATCTCTTCACAAAGCATGTGCAAATAAAAAAAATGGCTGTTAACTGCAGACATAACTGCCTGAGGAAAAGTGATTTACTAAATTTGCTTCAAGACAGTGTCCATGAAAAAAAGGATCTTTAATTTACAACATTTATTGTGATTCTGTGAGGAAAAAATGATCAAATCAAAGGAACAGGATTTTTCTGTCTAGTTAAAGATGTTGGCCTTTGTGAAGCATTGTAAAGTTGTGTTTAGCAGTGTAAAAGCCTCTTTTATTTAATTTGATTTTATTTTATTGTTAGTATTTGGCCTGAAATCAGTGTTTGAGCAGAAAGCTCTTTTTTGCGATTATTTTTTCTTCATCCAACGGTAACGGATGACATGTTTACCACTTGTGTAATCTATGTTCTTATGTCCCACACTCTGAGGCTCGCTGCCACGAGTCACCCGCTTGAACCCGACGGAGCCGATTCATCATGATGGGGGCTGAAACAAGCTTCACCCCTGACCTCTCTGTTTTCTATTGAAATGAAGGCCGAGCCACGAGCTTCTACAGACCAACCCCCCACCCCCACACCCTTTCATGCAGAGCTCTGCTGCGGCCCGGTTCTGTCCCGTGGAGAAATCGATACACTATATCTTTCCTCCTGACCTGCGCTGTGACCCTGATTGCCGCTCGCCCGTCAGAGAGCAATTGGTTTGAACAGCAGAGCCTGCGAATAAAACAAGTCCACATTGACGTGGAAAAGGTGCCTTGGCTCTTACTTTGAGTGAGCTATTCACCTTGGCTTTGGTTATAATCATGCATTACATGAAAGGACAAATTCCTTTCATTATTGATCATTGTGCGCACTCCATTCTTGTGAGCTCTTGCCCCTGTATATAAGCACTTCTGACAGGCCCTGGCTGGCTCCGTCCCAATGCTCTATCCGGTTTGGATGCACATCGGCAAATGGGTTGTTATATATACAGCTTGTAGATGAAATGGAGCAGGCCATGAGATGCCAGCTGTAAAATTCATAAGGGCATGCTGGACTGTATGACAGCAGTTCTTCTTAAAGGGGTAATGTCCCTATTTTCCACTATATTAACCAGGGCGTTCGGTCAGTGCAGCAATAGACATTAGTCAGAGATGGCACACTAGAGAAAGGAGGAGTGTCGGACCACCATTTTCCCCTTTCAGACCACCTTTTTGATCATCGCCTGTTTGACACTGCATGTTTGTTTCTACTCTAGAATATGCGGTAGCTGGATGCGCATATATGAGTATATACAGTAGGAGCTTTACTTGTAAAGTATGTCTAATGCCTATATAGAAAATAGTGAGCCCGATATCATGAAAATTACTTGGCTTTGGCAACATTTTTGCAAAAGGATATAACGTTAGTCCTTAAGGGGTATTGCGGCAGTTTCAAGGTGAAATTCCTACTAAGTGGTGCTAAAAGTTACATTTTCTCCCAAACTAAAGATTAATGCAGTATTGAGTTTTAAATCAACAAAACATACCTCCTGAACCTAAACCTAATGCAATTACTGAAGAAACCACAACATTTTGTGGTGCTTTTATGACACTTTCAGCTCACGTGTTGACTTGTGTGCTCTTCAGGATTCGTACCCTGGTCCTTTGCATCGCAAGTGCAACACTTTATCAGTTGAGCTATTGCGCAATTTGATCATGCTTGAACAAGCTTGTAAACGTAGATGGTTATGGAATGCAAATGTTAAAATGTATCACCTTACAAGTCATACATTGTAGTAGAAGCGTTTCGATGTCATAAAATGAACTGATAATCTGCCGTTTAACTTGTGAGTTAAAGTCATTGTCGTTGTAGCGCCTCTAGAGTTTAGTGTTTCACAAGGCAATATGCACAACGAGCCACGTAAAAGTCATTTTGCAAAAATGTAGGTATAGTAACATGACTCTATGAGACCAGGTTGAATATAGCTTTGTGGGGGCGTTACCAGAATGGACGCCAAGGCGACTGACTTACCATTAAAGGGACTTTGGCCATAGGTTTATGCAAACAAAGCTGTGAGAGACATAAGTACAATCCTAAGGACTATATTCCACGTTATATTGGTCAGTCTGAATTAAATTCTGGGACACCTATTTCGAGAGAAGACATAAAATAGATTGAAAATATAGACAAATATGCTAAATGACTTTTGATATGAACTAAATTTAGACGAAGCATCTGGAATTCCCATCACTGGTCTAAACATATGCAAATGATGTAAGGGGCACCAAGGTAAATGACATCCCTAAAGAACTGCTTTAGGCTCAACAACATTAGAGTTAAATAAAGATAATTACAAGATATTTCCTGGAGTGGATCAATGTGTGGGTGTTTCTTTGCTTACTTTTTTATTTTTTGTTACAGAAATTGCAATACAAAAGCGATTAAGGACATCTTATGAGCGAAGAATTGTTTTCTGCACAACCTAAATGCATTTTTCGAAGCAAACCTCAGGAGGTCAGAGTTTTTAAAAATATTTTCACACTGCTTTTGGCTGAGAAACATGAAAACATCTATGTTTCCCTTCCAGATGCAATGCTGTGTTTTGTTCCAGACCACCTTTGGCATTACTCCAGAACTTTACACCAAAAAACCTACTCATTTATTTTGCAGATATATACACTGAGCCTGAAGATATATATCCATCAAGCAACCTGACATTCTCTATTTATTCACCTTCACACAGCAAATCAATTTCCTCTGTCCTCTAGCCTTCTAACACAGAGAAGACAACTTGCAAATGCAGCTGAAAACCAAAAGCATGGAGTGGAAAGTAATTATGTTTACTCCTGTAAAGGGTTCTGGCTTCTCTTTTACACAACATGATTTCAGTTCAAGACACTTTACACAAATACGCTTCACAATAGAGTTTTTAATTCTTTAAAAAAAAAACATATTTTCAGCAAATGATCAATGAATGGGATGATTAACCTTCAGAAAATGTAGTTTGTTTTATATTACATCAACTGATGTTTTACATATATTCAATGAGAATACTTTGAGTAGTACTTGGGTATATACAGTTGAAGTCAGAAGTTTACATACACTTAGGATGAAATCATTAAAATGAATTTTTTAACCACTCCACAGATTTAATATTAGCAAACTATATATATCTACTTTGTGCATGACATAAGTAATTTTTGCAACAGTTATTTACAGACAGATTGTTTCACTTTTAATTGGCTATATCACAATATACTAAGTTAACTGTGCCTTTAAGCAGCTTCGAAAATTCCAGAAAATGATGCCAAGCCTATAGACAATTAGCCAATTAGCTTCTGATAGGAGGTGTGCTGTATTGGAGGTGTACTTGTGGATGTATTTTAAGGCCTACCTTCGAATTCAGGTCCTCTTTGACATCATGGGAAAATCAAAAGAAATCAGCCAAGACCTAAAAAAATAAATAATTTGTGGACCTCCACAAGTGTGGTTCATCATTGGGAGCAATTTCCAAATGCCTGAAGGTACCACATTCATCTGTACAAACAATAGTACACAAGTAACACCATGGGACCACGCAGCCATCGTACCGCTGAGGAAGGAGTCGCATTCTGTCTCCTAGAGATGAACATAGTTTGGTGCGAAAAGTGCAAATCAATCCCAGAACAACAGCAAAGGACCTTGTGAAGATGCTGGAGGAAAAAGCCAGACAAGGACAACAAAATCAAGGTACTGGAGTGGACATCACAAAGCTCTGACCTAAATTTGTGGGCAGAACTGAAAAAGCGTGTGTGAGCAAGGAGGCTTACAAACCTGATTCAGTTACACCAGTTCTGTCTGGAGGAATGGGACAAAATTTGTGGAAGGCAACCCAAAACATTTGACCCAAGTTAAATATTTAAAGGCAATGCCACCAAATACTAACAAAGTGTATGTAAACTTCTGACCCACTGGGAATGTGATGAAAGAAATAAAACTGAAACTCATTCTCTCTACTATTACTACTATTATTCTGACATTTAACATTATTAAAATAAAGTATTGATCATAACTGATGTAAGACAGACACATGTTTTCTACGATTAAATGTCAGGAATTGTGAAAAACTGAGTTTAAATATATTTGGCTAAGGTGTTTGTAAACTTCTGACTTCAACTTTAAACCACCAATATTTAAATTTCACATTAAATAAAAAAATAAATATTAGTTTGATAATTTTATTACAACAGCCTTGGAAACGGGGTTAAAAGGTCAAGTTTGATGGATACTTAAAACACTACAATATGTATAATAATTGAGAAGATGGAATGAGATGTTCGTGCGTGGCACAATTTCATGGATTACTTTTTGTAACAGAAAAAGAAAAAACAGGGTTGCACACGAAATGGGGACCGCTACATATGTTTTTGGAAATTAAAACTAGTAGTTATTTATGAATAAACAGTGAATAAAGGCAATGAATGAAATGGTTAAAATGGGGATTTTGGCCTGCCCTACCACATTTGTTATGTTTAAAATTACATACTTTTATTAATAAAAAACAAACAAACAAACAAAAAAAATATTTGATTTGTATGGAAGCCCATGTCCACCACATAAAAAATAAAAAAATACAAAAATCATAATTATGAGACGCTAAATTGCGATGACTCAAAATGTTGCCTTTTTACGTTAGAATTATGACCTCATTATCTAATAATTCAGATTTTTTTTAGCTCAACATTTTTACTTGAAAATCTCCTAATTATACATTTTAATCTCACAATTTTGACATTTTTTTATTTTATAATTGAGTTTTTATCTATTAATTGTGAGGTTAAAAAGTCATAATTATTTTATATACTTTTACCTTATAATTATGACCTTATTATGCAATAATTTTGATTTTGTTAGCTCAGAGTGTTGACTTTAATCTCTAAGTAAATTTTGATTTACTATTATAAATGACATAGCGTCTCGTAATTTTTATTTGGTATCTCATAATTATGACTTATCATCTCATAATTTTAAATGAGTGTCTCGTGATTAATACTTTTATCTCATAATTATTATTTTTTATCTAAAATGTTTTACTTTAATCTCATAATTATGATTTAACATCTCATAATTGTTATGTAGAATCTCATTATTCTGACTTAGTGTCATAATTATGACTTAGCATGTCATAATTTTGATGTAGTACCTCATAATTTTGATTCGGTATCTTGTACTTATGACTTTTTATCTCAAAATTATAACAATGGATCTAATCATTTTAATTTGATTCTAATTACTTTACAACTTTTTATTTCATAATTATGATTTTCTTATGATCTCATTAATTTGACTTATCAAAGCACAATGTTTTTTAGTTTTTTTTTTATGTGGCAGAAATTGGCTTCCATAGGACATTTGTGCCTCAAATATTGTAAATGCAATGTGATATTAAAGTGTAGCATGTTCATGGAAACTGCTTTATAGCCATTAACAAGATGAGCATATATAGATAGAATACCACAAATTAAAGTAATTCTTTAGGTTTTACTTGGCAACATAATATTGTGAAACAAGATCTCTTTCCCAGCGGAGATGGACAAGATAAATAGTTAACAGTCGCTCTTTGCAGCCGGTAGCTGTTGAGATGGAACATAAAGGAGGCCTTTCACAGGCCAGAAGGCCATTGCTAACAGAGGTGAAAGCAAAGCTGTTTGGCTTTGATCCTGAAAATACATCCAAGGTGAATCAACTGCACGCTTTTTTAGTGCGCACATCCAAAAAAAAAAAAAAAAAGAATGCGCACACACGCATCATCCCCGTACAGATGCTTTGCATTTGTTGTACTTATCGCTGGGTGGTTGAGCCCATGTTTCGTTTGGTTACACATGAAAGTAAAATGCGACTCCCCAGCTTGTCATGTATCAAAATGTTTGCCGACAATTGTTTAAAAAAATCATTTTGCTATGAAGTACCGCGCTTTCAGCCCAAGCTGCCAAGAGATGGATTGCTTTCTGGAGTTTTTGACAGGTGTAATTGTTAAGGCGTCATCTGTGCTTGTTTGCACAAAATACATTTTAGCCAACTGTAGGACTTGCTTGCTAATCTTTCTCCCATCATTTCATTCTTTGCTTGCCACTAGACAAATCTCCTGTTATTTGACCAGATGGTGGGAAATCCATTCTCATGATAAGTTGCCTCTAGTTTGCATTTAGATTACCTGCAAAAATGGAACAATTTACTACCCTGCCTCTAACCATAACTTGCAGTTCTCTTTGTATAGATTTGACTTGTTACAAATTATATAAATCTTGATGAGTATGTTAAAATTGGAGGTAATGTACGTCAGGAGGAAGAGCAGAATGCTTTAATGGAAGCTGACACAGTTCCTTGGAGCTGCAGAAACATCAGATAGGATATGGATTCTTTACTTGGCACCATGAAATCTGCAAAATGTGTCTTGTGATCTTTCAAAGAACAACCAAAGAACTTCATTTTACTCAACATTCCCCATTGGAAAGATTCTTTTTTTTTCCCAGTTGTTTTCCCTAGACATCAGTGAGATTAAAAGAAGATCAAATTGTGACTTGTGAGATTGTACCCAGATACCAAAGTCTGTAATTTCAATGTAAATTCAAATATTTCTCATTGAGTTATGCTATCCACATTATTTGTAAAGCTCTCTTATTTATGTATATTTTTTTCCCATGGAGTATTCGGAGAAATGTCTGAGACAAAGTTGATACTTTCCATTGTGTCTCCTGAGCTAAGAATGAGCAAACTCTTGGGGTTATTTTGTATGTATACATCAATTCTGAATGTTTGAAATTGGAGCAAAATTCTATATTTTTTGTCATTATTTGATTAAACAAAATTGCATGCCGTAAAACAAAGGCTATGTATCTTAGACCCGAATGCCTCTGGCATTAAAAAAGTAATGATTTACAAATGAGTTAATAACAGCTTGTGCCAGCTTTATAACTATATGACAGCAAACATGCTTTTAAGGTTTGCGGTCAATAGAAGCGCCTTTTGCCCAGTTGCATTGCCTGTAGATATCCAGGGAAGGTGTATTATGTATAAATTCTCTGTCACCTTTTTCAGTCTTACTATGCTGTGATGAGAACTAATTTACATAATCCTTTTAAGGAGTCAAATTATTCTGTCATGTAGCAGATTTAACATGCTAGCCAGGATTCCACTGCCTCGCCGCTAATTAGTATGTACATTACAGCCCGTTTAAATTTGCTGTCGGGGCCCACAGCTACAGACAGTTGAATGTTCGTGTCCATTTCCTGGTCGGAGTACAATTTGGCTGTCATTATCAATGGTTGGCTATGGATTCTTTCAGGTTTAATTTACTGAAGTCTACTACAAGGAACTAAGAACAGAATTGAATGGTGTAAGGAATTTCAAGGGTGTATTGTTGAACATTCTTTACCTAGCTTTCTTTTTTATATTTAGCATAGTGGTTGGCTTCCTGTCTACATCATTTTGTGAAAGAAGAGCTTTCATCACAAATGAGCGAATGACGTGACGTACATTTTTTTTTCATCCGGATCTTTAAGTTATTTGAAATGCAATTGACACAAAACAATTGAAGACATCTCTACTAAAGTAATTTTGAAATGTATTCGATATTTTTATTTTTCTTGACGTCTAATTAAAAGCTGAAGTTCTTGGAAAATTAAATGTTGGCATAAGTAGTTTTGAAAAATATATTACTATTATTTATTTAAAAAAATAAGCCATGAAACAAGTTTTTTTTTAAAGTATAAATTATTTGTAATTTAAAAAATATTGTCCACCAAGTCAATTGGTGTAACCAACGTGATCCAACCAAAATAAATAAATACATTTAAAAAAGTATAAAACATAAACCCCTTTAGGTTTATTTTTTATTTTTTTTAATAAGTCACTTTGACATTTTTAGAAAAGGTGCAATATGTTCAGGTCAAATGGAGTAACCTTAAAAAAGTCTTGAGTCAAAAATGTATATTTGTAAAAAGTCTTTTTTTTACCTTGAAATATGTTTGAATCTTTTTTATTAAATGAATGAGTAAGTTGTGTAAACATTTGTATTCAATGATTTTTATAACTTTTACGTGATGGTTACACCACAACAGTGCTATAAATGTTGTTTACATTCAAAAATGTATGAAATCAACATGGGTACAAAGGTCAAATTTCTGCGAACTTAACACGTTAAAGCAATATATAACAATATATATATTTTTTATTGTCATTTTTATCGACAATCTTATTAGTGAATGACCCAAATACAGTTGTAGGATAGACGATATGTTGCAAAATATGTGTGACAATGTTTCTTAAATGCTATTAAAACATTTTAAGCTAATAGCCTAAATGCTATTAGAGCAAAACATTTGTGTCCAAAATTTTAAATCCCATAAATTTTTTCTATACAAAAAAAACCTTTTAATACCTTTTAATACAGACTTACAGATGAATTCCTTCTTGGTGTGAACATCCCTTAAATGTACAATTCACTCAGAAATGAAAATTCTGTCATTATTGTCTCCACCCTTATGTAGTTGCTGTATGGTTTTCTTTTCTTCTGTCGAACTTTAAAAGAATATGTTAGGATGGATGTTTGCCTCAGTCACCATTCACTTTCATTGTATCCTTTTTTCATACACTAAAAGTAAATGGTGACTGCGGCTAACATTATGCCTAACATCTCCTTTTGTGTTCCATTAAAGAAAGTAATATTGGTTGACAGCATTAACATTTTTGGGAGAACGCTAACTTTAAGTCTTGCTTCAGTCCACTATCATTTACTACCATTGACTACAAAATATCTGATTTTCCCATTAACAATACTGAAACCTATTGGAAATCTTGTAGATACATCCACTTTCAGAAGAAGTGCATCTGCCACAGTCCTCCCAGTTTCTCATGTCACTTGATAACAAAAAGCTGTTTCACCCATCAACACTCATGCTTTCCCTGGAAGCCTCCAAAACAACAGGAAATTAAACTCGCACTGTGTGCCAAGCACTTGGACTTTTCATTTCTAAACAACAATTTTACTGATATCTTTAATGAAAATCAGCAGGGTCAGTGAGATAAAGCTCTGGCGTGAGACCCCTCGGAGCCAACACGCTCTAATCATCTGATTTCCAGAGTTTGGGGTGGTTTGTGGCTGAATCAGTGTTTTCTCAACATAAGTGCCTCGCCGTGACTCGAGATCGCGATCTTCAATCAAGAACAAATTGGCGGTTTGACCAAATGTGTAGATTGGAGGACGGACGGGGCAAAATTGTAATACTAGCAGACTAATTGCGATTAGAATCACATTTTCTTTTAATTCAAGCGGCACGTGATGAAGGCAAAGCCCTGGACCTGAGTGCGGCCGTCATTAGCCATGTGTCCCAGTCCACAGTCTCTCTGCTAGCATCTTTCTGTCTGCATTCTTCTGTATTAATTTCCTCCATGTTATACAGTGACATTCACTGAAGGTCGTGGGATGTCTTGCTCTTGCTCTCTGTTTGAGTGCCTGATACTCATCAGGGCCTCCAGCCAAGTCGAGCTCCTATGCGTGTTCCGGATGACGTGTTTTGTATGCCGTCCAAGCAAGAACGCTGCTGCTGACAAATGATGAAATGAGTCTGGCCACCTGAGTATAAGGATCTGCACTCATCTGTTTTCATACCCTCTGTTTTTTATCTGTAATTCCTGTTGTGCTAATGCTGGTTCACATGCAAAAATAGCTTGTCTTCTGCCGCAAACATCATTAACAGTATTCTCTCATTTGTAAACTTGGATAACACAAATTGACTGCATTTTTCTGTGCGCATTTATCAAGGATGTAACCACATGAGTATTGGGGGAACCAAAGGTAATTTTCTATTGAATTTGCCATTGAAAATCAAAAATGAAAATCGTGTTTACATGAAATTTAAAATCATTGCGTTATTTTCTACTTTTGACTTTAAAATGTAATCAGTTATGCGCAAAATTTTTGCGACCATTGAATAAGCCGGTAAGAATGCAGATGAAGTTGTTTACATGCAACATGAAATCAGGGTAATAAACAAAAATATACATATGCCGGTCATTTTTTGGGTCATTGACAAATAAGGTTTTCCAATGTGATAAAAAGAGAAATCTTTAAAAAATATATAGTTTAAACCACATTTCTAGAAATGTCATCTTTGTATCCATGTTGGTTTCACTAATTTTTGAAGAACATATATTGCATTTTCTTACAAAAAAACTAAACAAAACACAACATTTATTTAATGACTTTGAAAATGTCATGTGGTGTAACCATCAAGTAAAAGGTATACTTTCCTTGCACCTTGAATACAAGAACATAAACGTTAATTTCAAAATATTTTTTAAACATATTTTTCAAGGTAAAAAAAATACTTTGAGTGAATATCAAGAATATCAAGTCAATATACATTTTTCTCAGTGTTACACTATATGACCTCAACAAAATGTGCCTTTTTATAAAAATGTTAAAATGCTGATATTTAATGATATGGCAAAATAAATAAATAACAATACTTTTTTATATATATATATATATATATATATATATATATTAGTTTTTTATATAATATGTTTTTAATATTATTTACATTTATGGATTTGGCAGACGCTTTTATCCAAAGCGACTTACAGTGCACTTATTACAGGGACAATCCCCGGAGCAACCTGGAGTTAAGTGCCTTACTCAAGGACACAATGGTGGTGGCCATGGGGTTCGAACCAGCGACCTTCTGATTAGCAGCCCTGTGCTCTAGCCACTACGCCGCCACCGCCACCACCTCGTAATATTATATATTAAAATATATGACAAATGTATACCTACATGTGTGTTACACCCCATGACTGATTTGAACAATAGTTTTTAAAATATTAGCAATATAGTTTATTGTATTTTTTTTTAAGGAAAAGTTTATTTCAAACAACTCATTCTAATATAAAAAAAAAAATTTCAAGCTTTTAACAAGACTGATTTTATTTTATTGTTTTTATTGTTTTTATTGTCTGGCTGTTACGCCACATGAAATACTTTACCTTTAGGCACAGAAAAAATATATATAAAAATGACTTTGAACTAAGACATTGAAAGCAAGTAGAAGTATATGCATGCAATTGTCTAGTGTGAATTGCATTTTTAATGTATTTTTGAATAATTTAATAGATCTGGACCAAAATAGCCTGTCACGTCATTTACCCTTTTACTAAACATTTATGACCTTTAAAGCATTTACGCGACCACACACGTTGTCTGCTTAAGCATAATCGGTGTTAGATCATGATTGTAAACACACTCAATATAAATATCAAATAGTGATGTAATCAATTTCTTTTCTTTACCTTATGAAGCTCTGAAAGTCAACATAAAATCGTGTTCACAACCCATTTTACTTCCAAATTGGGACATGTTTTAGTGAAAGAGGGCATTCACTCAGTTGTGGGAGTTGAGTTTATTGGACTTGATTGGATCGTGCAAAGTGGTAATTATAAGACAGGCAGTTGGAGGAGGGGGTTGCCATATCCGTTCATAAAAATTATTTGCTTGCCTCTAAAACATTTTTTAATTTCTGCTGATTTAACCAAGGCTGTAGCTGGAGAACATTTTTAATCAATAAACCAATCAAATCTTGATGCTAAAATGCTATTTCACATTAACATCCCAGAAGTATTTCCAAGTGAATCAGAATGTTCTTTGAGGACGGAACTTGATTTTATCCATCTTGAATTAAATGGATGGTGAAAAGTGGTCTCTATATGACAGGTGGAGGTTAGAGGAAAGTGGCTAAAAAAATAAGAGGGCCTGGTGATGTAAGCTAAAAAAGGAAAGTCATTTTACAATATACATTTTGAAGAAAGATTATGAAGACAAACATCTGTTTACTTAAAAGATGTGCACAGATGTTCATAGTAAGACTAGGAACGTGTATTAAGAACGCAAATAGGGTAAATGTTTTATTTCACATTGACTTTAAGCATAATAAGCAGGTTGTGTTATTTTTAATATTAGTTTTGACTCCCTCAACCACTCATGTAGCTCCATATCTGTGACATTCATTCTCACTTTGTCAAGTGCCAAAAAAACAGGAAATGCTTGGCGTTTACTCTTAACAAAAACAATTTCCCAAGCCCAGTTCTGGACATGTCCTTATTTCCATGAACTTTCTTGCGCCTCAGAACGGCTGCAACTGGAATAGAGTGGCATTACTGCAGACCAGCTACTGTGTTTTCTATTTTTCTTTTCTTGTCCTGAACTCCTCCAGCCGAGCAACCACAGTTCGTTTAGCAGTCCCCATTCTAACGTGTGTTCGGCCCGGCTCGCTCTGTCTGCATGCCAGTGCTTTCCACAGCCAGCAAATCATTACATGCGGAGCCCTGCCAAAGTTTTAAATACCAGAAAATAACACCATTTACCACATGCAGGGCAATTATTTCTGTGAAAAATTACCCAGGGTTTTTTATTTGTGATAAACCCCCCTTTCTTAACAGAGAAAGACGATGCACAGCCGGTTCTTTCAGGTCCACGCAAAACTCCTCATTAATATTTATGGCCTGCTTTGCAAAGAAACGGTGATAAGCACTGGATGAATATTAAGTTTGACTTTATTTAAAAAATGCATTAAAAATATTCACTAAATTAAAGAAAGAAAGAGGGGGAAAACCTTTAAAGAAAGGTAAAGAAAAGTAGAGACTTCTTCGTGAAAAGGTTAAATAGTTCATTTTGCGTAGGCAGAGTAGAGGAAGCTAACTTTCAGACAGTGAAAGAGCAAACTCTCAGCGATTTTAGTGGGCTGAAATGCAATAAAAATGTAGAATCCAACCGCAGGTGCCGGCATGGCCTTCCCGTCATTTCATGGCCAAGTTGTCTTCTCTTTGTTTAGGCATGGCAGACGATCCTTGAGGATGACAGAGGTTTCTCTTTTCATGCCATAAATATGAATTAGTGGAGTGTACGTCTTTATACAAGAAAACACAGGGCGGTAATGTCCTGCAGAGTGAGATATCTGTCTCTTGTCTGTGAGATAGTGGCTGCTTCTGTACAAATGCTTGTATTTAAGTTGAGTTAAAGTGTTGATGTTGCTTGTAGAGCATCATTATCATATGAAATGTATGATTCATGTAGCTTTCTAATTAAAGTCATTGACAGCATTGGACGTAGAGTATACAGTTTACATATTTGTGGAGATAGGGCCTCTTAAAGAGTACTGGTTCTTTGATAGGACTTGTCCAAAAAACAATGCAATGCACAATGTTGTGACATCTATGTATCTTGGATCAATTCTGTTGAAAACATGTCAAAATCAAAGATTAGTTGGTAATTAGCTTAGATATGATGAATGCTACTGGTGTGACCCAAAAAAAATAAATGACAGAACATTTAATTCTTGTGACACATGTTGAAACTGTTGAAACAGCATCAGCATCCAGTTTGAGCTGGTTGCTTTTTACAGTATTTTCTGTTCATCTGATCTAATTTAAGTGTGTGGTCCTATACCAATATAAAATGCTTGCACTCTTAATTAATTAAGAAGAAATTGTAAACAGAATTGTAATGTCTCTCTTTGGCGTAGGCCCCGCCTGGTGGTCTGAAGATGTTGTACTCAGAACCGTTATATCCTGCCAGAGATAGGAGGCAGGGGCGAGGAGCCTACCCCCGTGCAGGACGGGACTCAACTGGTGGTGGTGGGGTGGTGGAGGTTGCCGTGTTAGCGCACTGATACAGCAATGTGATAGATTGTGAACAGACTTATAAAGCAACGGCTTACATGTGATTGGCTAGGAATTACCCAGCTAATGGTGCGATGATGTACAGCTGCTAGTCTTCCCGCTAGAACTACGCTGCGCTTACATATATTTGAAATTAACATCGCCACTAGTGAAAACCAAATAAAAGATATACAAAATGAGCACTAGTTCAGCCGTTCATTTGTTTATATCAGAAATGTACATTTGCACTGGTAACAATCTTATTGTTGATATAAAAATTTAGTATTTTTACTGGTGGGATGTGCATTGCTGATATGTGAAAGAAATCTGAGATTGTGTTTTGAACAGGGGCAAATGACAGATCATTGTGAAATTAGTTTTTTGTTAGTTGAAATTCCATTTTTGATCAAGTAATGATGACATTTTTATATCAAGAATGAACATTTTGTAATTGTAAGTACTGATATAAAAAATCTGCCCTTTCACCAGTAGCAATTTTATCATGATATCAAAAATGAGCATTTTAACTAGTAACATTTTTAATTGCATGATATCTATAATTCAAACCTTGCACATGATTAAAAGTCATTTCTGCTTGCCATACGTTTAGTGTATTTTTAAAAAATACTCCAATCATCAATTTTAAAGTGAACTTAATAACATTTTGGTCTGTTTATTTTGGGTTGGAGTGACTTTATGTTGAGTGAAAAATTACAGCATTTTATTTCATAGTGAATTATTCCTTGAAGTGTCTCATTCAAGGCCACATAGCTCGTAGTTTGCTTCTTGGGGAATTTGAACCTACAACTTTTTTGGTAACCAGTTAAATTATTTTATCACTAGGCCACAACACGCCTAATTACCGAAGGTCAGTGGTTGTAGAATGGTGGATCGGGTCTGATGTGACTCTAGAGTGAATCTGTACATGAATAGAGCAGTGTTGTGTTTAAGATGGAGCCCTGCTGAGATGGGAAGATAATGCCGGATTCTCTGTGTCTCCACCCGAGAGCAGCTTCACCCAGCCTCAGAACTCTCCTTTCTTTATGCCCCTGCTCATTAACTCTCATAATAAAACAGTAGAGCCATGAGAGATCATACTGACTGCGGCACGCTGTTAGAGGAGTTAAACCATGCTGTACAGTCAGCATGTGCGGGATTCCGTTTGATTAGTGTAGTCCTCTACTTGTCTGAACAGCTTGGTGTAGCCTTGAGTTGTAGAGTTTAACATGCAAAACATATAGCTGACTGCATGCAAAGCATGCAGGACTATGCAGTGTACTCAAATGGGTGGAATATCTTTGAGAGTATGTTTAAGGCCTGAAAAACAATCTATGGAGGTATGTGAAGGCAAACATTGACAGCTATGATTAAAGCTTGATTTCATGAGTTGTTGCATTCCAAAATGTGTCACCTCAATTCGTCATGCAGCACCACTCTGCTGAAAAATCACCAATCACCAGTCTGATTTGCTGGTCTTAGATGGTTCAAGCTGGTCTGCTAGCCTGGCCAAGCTGGTGTTCATCTTGTTTTGCTGGTCATCCAGCTGGTCTCCCAGTCTGGCCTGCTGACAAATGTCCCAAACCCCTCTTAAACCAACAAACCAGACTGGCAGACCAGCTAAGACCGCTGCATTGGATTCTAAGTTTCGATCCATCGGCATTTGGCATAAAATCCCTTATTCTACGGACAGTTTTAAATTTTCAGACTTTTAATCAGTTTTCTCTTTGAGGTCAACTACTGTCATGGCGGATGAACAGTTTAAAGAGAACCTTTCTGAACAAGTTGTCATTTTTATAGCAAGCTACCTGAATAATAACACATTTATTTTAATGGCACAAATATTTGAAGGTACACTGTAAAAAAAAATGTGTCAGTAATTCATGTAGTAACATCTACAGTAGCTGGTTTAGGGTTGGGGGTTAGGGTTGGGTTGAGGGCCAAAAGTAAAATTTTAGCGAATATGGCTAAATCACCCTCAAAAATTGGGTTGAACCAAAGAAAGTATTTTTTTATTTATAAGATCAAGTATAATTAGATCAAATGAGTTAACAATTGCGGGTTGCCACTTTTTCAGTGTAACTTGAACTTTAAGGTCACCCCCTTACTAAGTGCTAAGGTTTGTTACTGAAGTTTATTTTTAATGGCCACACTGAGTATTTTTGTCTTGTTTTCCAGTGAAAATATCTAAACATTCTTAAATAAATGTACTTGACAAGCAAGAAGACATATCTGTGAGTGAATGAGCCCTGTTGTCTTCGGTTAAAACGTTTAATCGTCAGGGCCTTGATCGCCCCCGCTTTGCCGCAGTCTCTCAGGGCCGACTGTCAGAATCTCACCGACCTACCTCATCATGATGTCAACACGGTGAGACATTGGGGCTGGATCTTTCTCCTCCTCTTGTTTCCAAGTGTTTTGAGCGTCGCTCTGCTGCAAATACACAGGCAGAACACTTGGGAAGGCAGAAGTGTGGCTCGGTCCCATTAGAGTTTCGCTCCACCCCGCACCAGAGGGAGATCAGCTCGTGCCAAACACAGGAGCTTTTTCTCGCTATCAGCTGGAGGTTGCGCACAGTCACTAATTGATTGCAGCTGTGCCGTTTAGCGGTTAAAACATGATTTGAGGTGTTAAAGATCAAACATGCACAGGTTTGTTTATAGCCCAAAGTGTGTGTGCGTAACTGAGTTACATAATTGTGAGGAAATGAGGTTTCAAAAAGTGTGTGGGCGCAATGAAACTCTAGCAGAGTATGTACGAATGTCAGGTGAGTTTTGTTTTTGCTTGATCAGGCACCTTGTTTTGGAGCAAGCCAACAAAATAATGTACGTTATCAAAGCACCTGTCAGATTTGTGGATACACCAATTTTGCATACTGTACGGTCTTGCCCAGAGCTTTAGGCTGTCTACTTTTACTGTCTCCCTCTCTCTTTCCATCTAAATCCTCTGTTTCATTTCCCCCTATCGCAATCCACTATTAAGGTGGAATTTCAGACTTTGTGACTAACTCTGCTCTTACTTAACATATGTGAAAGAATGCAGCTATTGGCACTGCAGTAAAGAGGGTGGAAATGGTCAACCTCAGATTAATTAATGGTGGTAGGTTTCATGAAATAGTTGTCAGCATGTAGACTTCAAGGCTAGTTAAATTCTGCTGAGCCAGATTTAAGGGTGTAAACAAGTAAGACTTGTACCTTTGTCACAACATTGAAGAAAAACGTATGATGTCATTCGGCACATGGAAACTTCTGCCGTTTCTAGTCTTTGCAAGGATTCGATAATACTGAGATTCATTCTGCGTTAGATAAGGTACAAAAGATATTGAGATAAAGCAGTCAGCTTTGATTACTGGTGTATAAGAGTGGCCTGGAAACTAGTAGAGGAAACAGTTATCCACAATCAAAATGAAATATCACAAGTTACATTTATGCATTTGGCTGACGCTTTTATCCAACATGACTTACAATTCATTCAAGGTTTACATTTTATAAGTATGTGTGTTCCCTGGAAATTGAACCCATGATATTGCCATTGTTAGCACCATATTCTACCAGGTGAGCTATGGGAACCCCTGTAATTTTTAAAAAGTCCTACTAGTGCTGAAGACATTTTTTTAAACTTTTCTTCTCTCTATTTTATATGGTTGCACAATATATCAGTATCCAAAAACAAATCTCTTCAGCACTAGTAGGACTTTTTAAAAATTACAGGGGTTCCCGATTTCACTGTGACATTATAGATTTATTATAAAAGTGTAATTATATCTAAAGTAATAATTACATTTGTATATATATTTACATGCATTCATTAAGCAGACACTTTTTTACAAAGTGACTTACAAAATAGAACGATACAACATAAGCAATTCATCTTAAGTATAAAATATTACTGTCTACTTAAGATGAATTGCTTATGTTGTATCGTTCTATTTTGTAAGTCACTTTGTAAAAAAGTGTCTGCTTAATGAATGCATGTAAATATATATACAAATGTAATTATTACTTTAGATATAAATACACGTTTATAATAAATCTATAATGTCACAGTGAAATCGGAAACAGTAGGTTGACTTTTCTTTAGCTAAAATCAATCTGTGCTTAGTGAAATTTGAAAAACCGCCCCCAGTGGCCAAAATGGTAAGTGTTGTTGGGCGTATGTAGGCATGAGTGAGCTCCATTTTCCAGGTGAATTGTCCACAGAGGGGCGCCAAAAGTGAGTTGTTTTCAGCTGTACAGAATGTGAAACAGTGAAGAGGAATTCAGATTTTATAAACCCACAACCCAAACCTAACCATCAGAGCTCAGAAACAAACTCATCACTGATTATGCAAACGTGATTACTTTCTGGTTCCTAACCCGGGCTTCCGGTGTCTAATGAGAGAAGGCATAACCTAGCCGATCCTAGGGTACTGGCCAAAGTGTCCATATCAGTGCATTCCTACAAATGTATCCGACATTTGAACTTTAAGGTTTTGTTTTATGTTTATATGTCACCATTTCTGGATAATGTTGTGTTGAGGGTGTTCTGAACAGGTGCTGGATGGTGTTCTCTCTTTTGTAATAATGTATCTCGCAAGATGCTTCTACAATAACCCTGACTTGTTCAAGCTTGTTAGCTTGTCGTTTAAACCTTGTGATGCATTCTCCTCTCTAATAAGCATCCTGCATATCAGGGAAATATGATTTTTGAGTGCGATAACACCATGTCGCTTTTGGGGGGTGGGGACCACAGTATATGCATACATATGAATGAAGAAGTGGTTTTGACTGGCTTCCTCAGATATTTCCAGGTGAAAACATCCCTCTCGGATTGACATGCATAAACACGGTAATGCATAAATACATACGTAATATATGGAAAAACATCCCCAGATGTTTTACTTTATGTGGGCAAAGACTTTCTCTATTCTGTAATCATTGGCAGCAAAATGACACCACATGCAAATGCTGTGAGATGTTTACCCTCGAATATTTGCACAAAGCCACGCAAGATGATCCTCTAATTGGTACAGCAGCTATTTGGCCAAGTTCCAGTCTATCAATTACTTTCGCTTCTTTTCTAAAGTAATAGAGTGTAATTGCGATTCTTTTGCTCATATTAATAGGATGCAGATGCGGCGGTGTGCTAACACAATGGCAGCAACTTGCAGCGGCCAGCCATTTGGAAGTCATTTCAAAGACGAAAGTGTATGCGGGCTCCCTGTGTGCAGATCTTCATTGCTTTCTCTCAGTTCCTTTAAAGCGCTCTTTCTCTCTCTGTATCTCTCTCCTGCCCACTCTCGTTCTCTCCCGTCGTGACTGACAGTCTCTCTGTTGAACTCCCCCCGTGCTTCATCGTGCAGCAAATCAAATATGACAGCGAGGACTGTAGACATAATGGAGAACGTTAGAAGATACCACTACTGTACACACACACACACACAAATAGCCGGAGGCTTAATTAAACAGTACTGCCCGTGACCCAAACTCTTCCGGAAACCTGCAGGAATGTTGCCCGTTCTCCGCTTTGCCTTGTCCTCTGGATCGTATTTCACTCTTTTATTTAGTGTCAGATTTGCTAAAGCCTCCATCTGAGCTACTGTTAAACCTCCTGAAACATGACTTTGGTGCGAAAAAGCAATAAAACAGACAAAAAGGAAGACCCCGTTACCAATCTCAGGCAGAGTCAGCGGTTTAACTTTAATTAATTAAATGCTAAGCTCCATTGCTCACAAAGCTGCAGCGATTCAAACGCTGTCTTCCTGAGGGGTTGTAATTTTTGCAATGTTAGCAATGGGTGAATTCGAGCGCATACATGCAAGAGGAAGCTCTGATGGCAAGTTTGACACACAGGAATGTGCAAGAATCGTTTTAACAGGTCAGTTTGAAACCAAGCGGGAATACAGCGAATTGGATTTCCCTGCTGAAAAGACTGCCTAAAGGAATGTTCCGGGTTCAATTCTAGTTATGCTCAATCGTTAGCATTTGTAGCATAATATTGAATGCAACAGAAAATATTTTCGCCTTGTCCCTCATTATTAAAACAAAACAAAAAAAGCAAACATCGTGGTTAAACTTACAGGGGCAGTCCATAAATATTCACAAGAATATCCACAAGATGTAAATATTATACCTCGTAACGTTTATTTTGTATAATAACGTGATAAATTCAGATTCAAGGTTCATTGACATTGTGTTGTCATGACAGTGAAGTTGTAATATTATTGGATATATATATAATTTATAACTTTACACATATAATATAATTTAACACGAATCGTGTGTACATCTTGTCGCTATATTTTTGAAATAATACTTATTGATTCAGTACAGAAAATTAAACTAAATTTAAAGCTAAAGCACATAACTGGTAATTAGAAGGTTGCTGGTTCAAGCCCCACAGCCACCACCATTGTGTCCTTGAGCAAGGCACTTAACACCAGGTTGCTCCGGAGGGATTGTGCATGTAATAAGTGAACTGTAAGTCGCTTTGGATAAAAGCATCTGTCAAATGCATAAATGTAAATGTAAATTGCTTAAAACCATCCTAATCTGGTTTGCCAATCTTAGCTGGTCTTCCAGTCAGACCGGTTTGTTTGCTAGTTTTAGAGAGATTTTGGCACTTTACAGCTAGTCAGGCTGGGAGACCAGCTGACTGACCAGCTAAACCAACTTAATCTAGCATAGACCAGCAGACCAGTTTAGGACAGCCTAAACCCACCTAAAAGTCATTCATTAGTGATTTTAAAAAATCTTTATCCAGCAATCACAAACAATTGGAAAAGTCAGGGAAAAGTAGTGGAAATTCATTATTGGAAATCTCTGTAAAGTAATTGAATTCTCTTCTGCCCTGCAAAGGCAAAACACAGTAACTACTCCAACACTCAAACTGGG
Source organism: Moxostoma hubbsi (assembly GCA_032164185.1). Taxonomy (NCBI): domain Eukaryota; kingdom Metazoa; phylum Chordata; class Actinopteri; order Cypriniformes; family Catostomidae; genus Moxostoma; species Moxostoma hubbsi. The sequence continues at coordinate 40,922,319 of JAVLUX010000013.1, read as the reverse complement.
AAAAATTGCCTCAAAGTTGTTTAGTTGTAATGTGGATTTGGTAGTTAAAGCCATTTTCACCAAATCATAGCACAGTTGAGCCAAACCGTCTTTCACCAGATGGATCATAGTCTAAGAGACCCGATTTCAGACATTACTCAACTTTGACGAAATGCATTGGTACTGTGTTTGCTTTTGCAGGGCAGTCTAGTGCGTAGATGCCATTCTCCATCATCCGTTCTGAATATGCCCTCTTGGAGTTGACGGATTTGGGTTTGAGAGCTATCTCTTTGCATCGCCACGCCGCTGTCTCTTTTGAATAATGACACTGATAATTTAAGGCACTCCAGTGAAAGAGAGGCGTTGATGTTGAGTAAATAGGCTGATTGGGGAGAGATGAAGGTCAGTCCCACTGCAGGTGACAAAACAGTGAATCGCAGACACCCGTTCTGCTCAATCCATCATTTCATTCCTCTGTTTTATCCTCCTCCTCTCTTGACATCCCCCTGTGCCTTCCCCCCAACAAACTCAGTATTGAGATGCTTTTCTGCTAAACAATCGTGTCTGTTTTCCTACAAGGTATTTCAGAAATTCAGTCTCATTTCAGCATTAGACTTCTACTTTTATGAGGGGTATAATCAACATTTAAGATTTTGAACTGTGTTGTATAAGGAGGTCTGGGCATTGCCAAATACCTCACAATACGATACACATCACAGTATCACAATTGGATCGCGCTTCAAATCGAGAAATCATCAAACATGCATTTCTCTCATCAACAAAATTAATTGGCTGCACTTCTGGGCATGTTTAGGTGATGTTGTCAGATGTATTTGAGTGTTTTCCAAAACTTGACATATTACAGAGTAAAACAGGATATTCAGGACGGCCTTGATATTATCCAATGAGAATTGATTTAATTGTGAAAAGTTGTCTTTTTATGATACATTGTTGGCATCGGCTGAAAAGGACAGCGAGTTCTACAAAAGTAAATATACTAGATTTTAATTTAATGTAGATTTACTGACTTTAAATATAGGACATTTTTTGCCTGAAGCAGTGGTGGATCTAGGCTCAGTGGATATTCAAGAGCTCTGTAAATAGATATAGGGTCATCCTTTGATGAAATTTTGGAATATAATACACTTAATGATAAAACTTTATAACCTATGTTACAGTATATCTGTGAGGTATAATTTACTGTATATAAAAGTAACTCTATAAATATTACTGGAACTGACACAAAACCAAAAGTGCCCACTAACTTTTGTCTCTTCTTCAAATACACTCAATATTCTTTTTGTCCCTTTCAGCTTTCTGTAGTTCAATTATTGATTTGTCTTTTTTTTTTTAAATACATTTAGAAGTAAAAAAAAATTGTTGCAACATTTGCCAAAGTTAGTGAGGTTAATGGCATCATGTCTTGGAGATATTTTGATAGAGATATGAGGTGTTTTTGTCCATATATAGCAAGTCATTGGGGGCCAGTACTTTCAAGCTCTTAAAAGGATATAAAGGCAGCAAAAAATAAATCCATTCAACTCCAGTGGTCCAAAGTTTTGGTCATGATTCACTTACATTTTATGGACCTAAAGAGCTGAGATATTCTTCTAAAAATCTTTGTTTGAGTTCTGTAGAAGAAAGAACATGCACATCTATGATGGCATAAGGGTGAGTAAATGATGGGAGAATTTTAATTTTTGGGTGAACTTTGCCTTTAATAGTATAATATATTCATTTTTTACTATTAAACCTAATACGGAAGTACTGATACTTTTGGCGTCCCTACAAGATGAACGAAAGAATCTGAGCTTTACTAAAGATTTGGGGCTTAAGCCCCGGGAGCCCACCCTTAGCATCGCCCATGGCCTGTAGTAAACCTGGGCATTGCAGATTAGGTTATTTTGTGCTCTGTACCACCTAATGAATGATGTTGGACTTCCTATGCAACATGGTTTTTGCTTCCTCACAGCTCTGCTTGCACAGAGAAGTGCACTTGGCCTTTAAGAACAAGTGTGGAATGATAAAGTAAGAGCTGTAGTTGTGAATAAATTGGCATCATTAGTGTCTCACTCAAGTTCATGACATCAGAGATGTTACCCATTATAGCCTACAGGAGGGAGTCAGTCTAGAAGCCTGCCAAGGGTATGCAGTTCTCGCAGCACGCCTACACTGTTAAGAGCTGGGAGACACACAAACACACACACACACACTCAGGGTTTGAATCATTCACATTTCTCCTCTGGCACTTACAGCAAAGCATATGCGTGAGTGTCATTCACCTAATGTGAACTGAAACAGAGGCTGGGATTTGATTCTGTGCACTGAAAACTCAGGCTGTCTTTAGCTGCGTGTTGGCGCGGGGCCGAGTGCAGCTTTGAGGCCTGAGGGTTATGGCTGAGAACAGACTTATAGAGCAGCAGTTATCAATGGGCTCATAATGACTTATCCTTGGCATTGGCTGGAAAAATATGGGGCTATTATACAAATATTTTTCCAAGAAATAGAATTATAGAAGAAAGAGTGTCATGGTGCTTATTAGCAGGCGGACACGTAATCTTTACCCGTAGAACACCCTTCAATCACAAAGTTCTAGACATTCCTTGCTTGTTCATTTGCTAGTTTGATTATAGATTCAGCTGCCTATAAGATTGGCAAACACATTTTACCCATGTTTAAAGGTGAAGTCTGTCATTTCTTCAATGCCTTTCACCCATACACCCATATAGAGATTGATAATATATTTAGTTGTTTCCTCCTTGATCGTGTTTTTATTAAGCCACTGGTGATTAAAAAAAATCTTGATTTTTATGCATATTTTGTTGTGGGGTAAATATTGTGTGACTTCAGATTACAATGGCAGTTTATGGGACAATCTTGATTTTAAAAGAAATGTTCCAGGTTCAATACAAGTTAAGCTCAATTGACAGCCTTTGTAGCATAATGTTGATTACCACAACGATATTTTCAATGTGTCCCTCTTTTATAAAGAGAAAATAAAGAAGAAGAAATAAGCAAAAATCATGGTTGCAGTAAGTTTCTCACAATTTGGGCCAGTCCATAAGCATTCAAATACACAGTGTTTCAAAAGTATAACCACAAGACATCAACAATACATGTTAACATGATTTTAGTGTGATAAAATAGCTTACAGGGTTTACAGCAATGTGTCGTCATGGAAACAAAGTTGTATTATTGGATATAAGTCTACACTGATAAGGTTAGTAAGTGACTGTATAACACTAAAATCATGTTAACGCGTATAGTGTTTACATCTTGTGACAATATTTGGGAAACAATGTGTATTTTTTCATTTATGGTCTGGCCCCATTCACTTCCATTGTAAATGCCGTATTGAAACCGCAAACACTCTCAGTGTTCATTTTCAGAGACAGCTAAAAAATAAAGCGATTTGTTTTGTTGACATTGGTTCATACTGTGGCATTATTAAAGTCTTGCTCTTTGTTTGTTAGTGACCAATCCAGCCCAAGAAATATTGGCTTAACCAATGGTGCGAGTTTTCGGGCAGGACTACATCTTTGTGCGACCAATGTAAGACAGAGGGAGTTTTCTAGTATCTGTTTGAAAACAGTGATTATTTTGGGAATTATTGCAATACCTAAGACTACCTAAAGATCTAACTAAAGTTAGGAAAAATGTTTTTCCACATTCATGCATCTTTCATTCTGCCTACATTTACATTTATGCATTTGGCAGACGCTTTTATCCAAAGCGACTTACAGAGCCCTTATTACAGGGACAATCCCCCCCGGAGCAACCTGGAGTTAAGTGACTTGCTCAAGGACACAATGGTAGTGGCTGTGGGGATCGAACCAGCAACCTTCTGATTAACAGTTATGTGCTTTAGCCCACTACGCCACCACCACTCCGCCTAACCGAGATGCCTAACATCTCCATTTGTGTTCCACGGAGGAAATAAATTCGTATATGTTTGGAATGTTGACAGAATTTTCACTTTTAAGTGAACTGTCTCTTTAAGAGCAGGAACAAGTGGAACAACAGTTTGTGTGTGTGTGTGCGTGTGTGTGTGTGCATGTGTTCAACAGATATGACGGCACTCTTGTCCCTGTACCACAGTGAATATCTCAGTCTGTCTGGTTTGATGTGGTGCAGCAGAATCTTCTTAATAATTTATTTGCGTAGCAGCATTTGAACAGTCTCTTTCTCTCTCTCTCTCTCTCTCACACGCACACACACACACACACACACACACACACACACACACACACACATACACACACACACACACACACACACACACACGTCAACTGAAACACAACCAAAAAAACATTTCTGCGTCAGTGTATTCTACAATCAAACACCAGCTGCAAACAGTCCACAGTTAGACTGATGAACTGAATTAATTGTCAGGAGAATTGTTTATGGTGATTATTAACATTAATAGCTAGATTTAAGGCTGACCAATTTGACCAAAAATCTAATTGTGATTATTTTGAAAAATTGTGTTTTGAATGGCTTTATGACTATTAACGTGTGTTTCCTTCTGACCAAAATTAAGTCATGTGCAAACATGCTCTACTGCCAATAGAAATACTGTACTGTTCAAGAAATATATTCATACTTGAGTCCTCTTAAAAAGAACCAGACTAAATAAAAAAACAGTAAAACATAGAGGGGGGGAAACAGATTCACATCACCTTCGCATTGTATCTTTTCAGTCTCTACCTTTTTTGTGCTTCTAATTTGAAAGGATAGTTCACCCAAAAATGAATAATGTGTCATTATTTACTCATGACGTTTTGACCTGTATGACTTTCTGTTGCAGTCCGTTCAGCAGTTTCATTACACCATAAAAGTAGATCCTTGTCCATTGGTTTGCATGACTTCAACAAGAACCAAATATCAATAGAGTATAATTCATTAAGAATCCAAATATTACAAGAATTGCTAGTACTGCACAAGGCTTTGTTTTCAAAAGCACAGACGTCATCATATCTTCATATCTATCCAACACCTCAACGATAAACATCAATAGCGCCCCCCCTAGTGGACTCAATTGTATCTGCAAGATTTGTTGAGAGATTAAGAGGGAAGGTACTGTACCATATTCAGTGCTGCTCACAGGAGGCAACTGCACAAAGAAAAATCAATTTGCGATATTCGTGTTTTTAAAAGTCAACTAGCTGTTGCAGAACAAGTACTCGAATAGTCGATTACTCAAGCACATCCCTACCCAGATTGCAGACATACATCTCAGAGATGTCTGTTTAAGATCTTTTCATCTGGAATGCATCACAATCGGTTTAACATCTGCTAAACATCTTAAAAAGTTCAGATTTATGAGTATTCTAAATCATAATGTCTCAAAAATATCTGCTGAATGTCTAAAATCAATCAAATCTAATCATTGATCAACTGCTCTAATATCAAATATGGTGACATGTCAAAATTATCAAACCTCATTGGTGTGTTTGGTCCCGAGACACGCAAGAACCAATGAGGTTTGATGTTACTGATGTGTCGTCACATTTGTTTTGAGCTCTGTATATGAGCAAAGTGAATAAATAATAACAGAATTTTCATTTTTGGGTTAACTAATCCTGTAAGCCTGTATTACATAATTCCTTCAAAAAAAATCAATTGTATTCTCAGATAACAAGACATTTTTCTTTCTGTGTATTCTTGTGTGTCAGTTTTATGTCCAGGCAGACTAATCTGGCCCTTTTCTCTGTGAACGTGACGTTAACACTTTGGTCAGAGCCATTGGCCCCTTCATGCTAGATTTATTGTCTTAGTGATGGTAGTTGGTTTGTGGTCAGCACGTGAGTGGGGTACCGTGGGGACTGTGGATTGGTTGTGTGTTATTGTAATGGACTCTTGCATGGGGAGAATTTACCTGTAAATGTCACTCACCCCACTCCTCTAGATGACATCGATAAAAGCCCCCGTAAATCACGCTGGGCGGCCCCTTCGCCCAGTCCAGCAGTCAATATTGCCCAATAAACATGCCAGAGAGTCATGGAACTCTGGCAAGTGTGTTTTCAAACAACCAGGTCCAAGAAAAAGAGTGCTATGAAGACAAGCTTGTCCGTCATGCACCATTGATGGGACTCATCTCTTTGGTCTTGGGCTGCTTTCAAACCTGGTACAATGGTTTGGTGTGTTGTTGACATATAACATATTAAGCCTAATCTCTGAAATGATAGACTGACCCTAAACCTCAAACCTAACCTTAACGATAGTGTCATATAAAAGATGAAAAACACAATTGCTTAAGCAACCACGTCATTTTATGGTGCTTCTATGACACTTTCAGCTCATATGTCAACTCACATGCTCTTCAGGATTCATACCCCGGTCTTTGCATCGCAAGTGCAACACTATCGTGCAATTTGAATGTCTTTCAACAAGTTTGGAAATGTAGTTGACTATGCAGTGCAAACGTTAAAATGTATTGCTGTCCTATAGGAAAAGTGTTAAGATGTTATAATGTGAAAAGTAGCTGTTTATGAACTGAATTGAATTTGTGAAAGTGAATAAAAGTAGTTGTTGTAGCACCTCTAGTGTTCGTTTCACCAGGAAACTGCCTAGATACATACAAAGAGCCAAATAAAAATTATTTTGCAAAAATGTCAGTATAGTAATTTGTTTCTATGAGACCAGGTAGTTTATACTTAACTTCCTTGCTTTGAACCCGAGTTCAATTCAACCCTGGTTGAAGAAGGCCTAGTATTCGGCTCCAAACCGCAGTAGTCTACAATCACAGCATGAACGTGATCCCTACCATGAGTTGAATTCCAAAGACCGCTAGCACGTTGTACAACCAAACCGAACTCTGATGGCACACAGACTCGTATCCGGACCAAAATCATTAGTGTGAAATGCCCCTTTCCTTTGTAGATTCTCAAGGTTTTCCATATAGGAAGTGTCTAGAGTTCTCTGTTCTTCATTTTTCTCCCAGAAAGGGGTTTGATTTCTCATCATATTCTGTCTCCTGTCTCTTCTTGGCTCTCTCCGGATTCTATCGTTTACGCAGCTGAGGGAAAATAAGGTGTTATTTTACGGGGTTATGACAGGTGTGCGTTGTGTTCCTGAGTTTGACTGACATGCTCTTCATTTTGTGTGGATTGAGGGTCTCTGTGATCCGGCATGGGTCTGCTGTACATCGACACTGGCCTTCTATGTCTTTTCTTTGGTGAAACAGTGTTGCAAACACTGTCGGAATACCAGAGAGGGAAGAATATTCTACTCTACTGCCCACCTCTACTCTACTCGCTGTCTTTCTTGGCCTTTCTTTCTCTTTCTGCCGGCCCTTTGGCAAGTCCATTCTGTTCTAACAACAGATGGTACAACACGGTAAAGCCACAAGCTGTAAACATTACATGATTTTAGTGTCATAAAATCACTTACTTACCTGTGTAAAGTTATATCCATTACTGGGAATGCAGAGTTTCATTCATCAAAGCTGTAATACTGGATATACATTTTTTATTCTTTTGAAATAAAATGAAGGAGAGATGAGTCTATATTTTTTTTTCAACATTATGCCACAAATAATTTTAACTTCTAACTTGTATTGACATTCCTGAGGTGATTTAAAGGGGTGAATGTATTGTGCTTACAATAATTGTTAGCTGGTTGGCATTTAAATCTCTATCTTACAAGTTACATTTCTAATCTTTACATTTTCTTTAAATTTATAAAGCTCTAAACTACAAAGCTACAGCCACAAAAACTGCTTATGTACCAAATTCAACATCTAATACATTTTCAAGACAATTGTTGTTGCAATTTTTCCTTAATTATGCAGAATCCATATGTCTCTCTTCATTTGTGATGACAAAAACCATGTTTCCATCCAAGGATTTTTTGCAAAAAAAGTTTTAGCGCATCAAAAATAAAGCTGATGGAAACGCACATTATCGCTAAAATGTCACAAATGTCAACATAATATTTTTCTGTTTAACTCAAGTGCATAAACTCTATGATGATACATCAAATGTCACGAAAAACTGGTTTGGAAACACTTTTTGTCAATAAAATTGGCATTAACGCAAAAATGTAGTCACATGACAGAGTTTGCCCCGTTAGCCTGTGTTAATCATAAACATATTCTTTCTGTGCACAAAGATGTTTTAAATTAAACATTTAATTTAATTAAATGTTTTTTTTTTTATTTTTGATTGTATTTTTTTTTAAATTTTGTTTACACGTAACACTTACAGCCCAATACTATTAAATAATTGTTTAGTTTTACTTTTGAAAAAATGCTGGCGAAATACTCTGTATTAAATAAAATAAATTACAAACTGAAAAAAGCATTAATTAAAAAAAATAATTACCAAACGAAAAAATAATTAAATAAAATAAAAATACATTACCAAACGTAAAAAGCATTAAATTAAAAAAATAAATTACCAAACGAAAAAACAAATATATATTTTTAGACCTAGATATGCCTTTTCTTTACACAAACTTAAATTAGCGTTACCCTGTTCTGTTCAAAATATTGAATATCAGGAATGTATCATATGTAAACCCTGATATTACACCGCATCATTTTTTCTTTAATAGTTGTGCACACAGCATATACACATCGATTGATGGTCCTTATACTGGGACAGAAAGTTTCCTCCACTACTTTTGCCGGCAGGTTGCCAGCTTGAACAGGGCCATGATGATCTGCTTTTGGGTTGGAACCGGTGCCAACCTGCGATATGGACCAATATTGCAGTCCTATCAGAAGGGCAACTGCTCCCTTTTGATTGCAATTCCTCCTCTTCTTTTTGCTTTTATTTGTTAATTAAAATGACAATAAGATGACTAATTTCAATGAATTGTCTCAATAATCTCCCCATTTTACCCACACTTCAGAGGAAAAAAATTAGGCACATCTGGGAGGCGAATTAGCGATAAACACACATTTCTGAACGGAAATGGATTCAGGGTAGATTTCTTTTGTGCTAAACAAAAACCTATGCAACAAAGTGTTTTTTTAGGCATGACATCATCACGCACACCATTTTTATCGATAAATGTCCATTTGAATGGAAACGGGCAGTAGGCAGCATATTTAAGACAGTGTGTCAATATAAAAATAGATCAACTTTAAAAAATGTGCCTTGAGACTCCTGCTTTGTTTAATTTTGGTTTGCTCCAGACAGCTGTTTTTGAATACAATAACACATCCTTGATGAATGCCCTATAAGAAAACATCTAAGCTAGGTTTGGTCAAAAAAAAAAAAAAAAAAAAAAAAAAATCACAAGGGGCTGATCAAACAGAATGTGCAAGAGCAAAATGTAGACACAATGAAGAAAAGTGGAACAGAAATCGAGTGCCTAAAGACACGTTTTTAAAAGTTAAAATTCACCGATCATGGCACTAGATCTGTTGCATCATTAAGACGTCCATTTAGTTTCATGTTTATTGAAAAACATTTCTGAAACACTGCAAAAATATGGTCTATGTGAACGGCCCCTAATTATGCAGGTTCCAGTCAAACTAGTTGTTCATACAACCCATCGACTAGACAAGATTAAAAAGAAATAATTTTGCCCGACCATCCCTAATATGAACACTTGTATCAAACCAGCAGCAGAACATATCTGGTGAACATTCATCTCTCTTGCAGCCCTGAAAGATTGTCAGGGAGCCTCACAGGGCCTGGATTTAGCATCTACAGGAAGTCAGACACAATGAGAAACCACAGGCCGGGTCAGCTGGGCTGTTTGTACGTGCACCCGAAGCAGCCCTGGTTACAAACCTGACACATTTTCAATCATATTGCTGATTCCTTGGAAATCACGGAAAGGCCACGTCGGAGCATTTTATGGAGTACAATGCACCAGATGGGGATTAGTTTTCCCAACATGTGCGGAAAAAGGTCTTTTTAAGGAGAATGCGTGGTGTAGAGGTAATATAGTCAGCTTTGAAAAATGGACCAAATCTTCTGCCGCTGTCTGCAATATACAGTGCCTTTTACGGCCATGAAACAAAATCAAAATGGGCCTACATTGGGCCGTGGAGACATAGTGCTTTATGTGTGTGTTTGTGTGTGTTGGAGCGTTATATGTGTAGATGCTTTCATTCAGTGGCGGTGGAATGGCATCACTCTCCATACCTGCTGGGAATTTATTGTGCCAAATGAATTGTGGCCCACAAAAGTTTGTAATTTGCAAGGCATCAATCTAGCAGAGATAGAGAGAGAAGCACGGCGACTCTCGCACCCGTCTGATATCAGTCCTTTGCTGTGAAAACCTCGCCTTTCAATTCCTCCCCATTCATCCTCCAGCTACCTCCGGTGTTTAACAGCAATCATGAAGAGCCCTTAATGAATAAAAGCTCTTTAGCGTTCAAGTGCCGCAGATAAATGTGTGAACGAGAGTGTTTACACCAAGCAATTAGAATGCCACCCGTTATCTGTAGCGCATCACAGTGGAGACGAGCCAGTTGTTTTGCCTTGAATCAATACCTCTGAACATTTGTTTTGTTTTGAAAAATGAATACTACATTTTTAACATCAGTTCAGTCATGACAACTCTCTGAAAGATTTAGCATGTTAATATGGGTATGCCAGATATTGGTCTTGGCGGACTAGCTCTGCTACACTGCTGCTGCTGCTGCTGCAGAAGTGCAAGTACTGAGGCTTGCTAATGCTAGAACAAAGACAAACTGAGTTAAACATGTTGACATGCTGCTGCATAATTAGACATAAATACAATCCCCCAACAAAGCAGGGAAGCAAAAAACACAAAAAGCAAAACCCCCCAAACAAGCACATCTACCGCCAAGGCTTTTGTACTGCTGCTGCTCCGAAAAGCCATGCAAACCGAGTGTATGCTAGCTTTGTGTGACTTGGCCTGCTTGGCCGAATGGCTTAAACGGCTAGTGACCTGACTCACCAGGTAATGTGTACCTGGACCAGGAAAGCCCAGAGCTTATTCAATTAGTGACTTAGCTTAGCAACATGTGGATTTGTTTAAACTAATGACCTAATAAAGTGATGTGTGCCAGTGCCTGATTTAGATATGGCTTACCTTGTTAAAGAATTGCTTCTAAGTGTCAAATAGCCTTTTCAGTGAAACCTCTCGCTGCACGCTGCAGTGAAACCGGCTAAATTGCAAACTGAACAAATTACAATTTTAGGCAATGTTACAGTATGCAATTTGATTGGCCACCCTATTACACTTCAAAAGACCTATCAGCTTACACCATGTGAGCTTGATGTATCACATGTGAGCAAGCTGATTGGCTAACAGTTAACAAGTTCATAGAACCTATCAGTTTGCGGCATTCAAGTTTCATTCCTGAACTCCGCAATTTATTAAATCTTCAACATTATATCCAGAGATTGAATCACATTGAATGTGAGAGAATGGATTAGTCAGAATTAATCGCAAATGATTTTTAAGTGCAAATAAATACATTTTGGAGGTGTGAATCAAATTCAATATTTTATTCAATAGAATCAAATAACATTATCTATTAGTTTAAGTATTTCTCATACTAGTTTATAACCTCATAAAAGTATAAAAGAAAATTCACTGATGTCTTATTCATTTTATAAATAAACACTTTATCGGCTTATACCATTTTTTGGCTTTTGAGAATTCCAGAGTTTCTTCATGTAGGTTCATTCCTAACTGCTTTTTTTCCACATAATACTACTCTTATAGCATTACATCAGATCTGAGCCATTATTTCATGACATTTTACTATTTAAATGTGTTATTTACTTACTTTGTCATGTGTCATTGGAACATCTCAATCCATATATTTCTTTACGACATTATCAAATGTACTGGATTTACTTAAACATTTTGACTCAAAGTTGTACTCATAATTGTTGATAGTGTGTACTTATTATGGGATGTTTGGGATGGGTCAGGGGCTGATGTCTCCTGCATTACGGCCGTTAAGAGCTTTTCCACGTTTTTCCACAGCGAGCCATACTGGGAGAGGTCTGCTAATGCCAGCTCCTGTTCTGCCACTAGGCCCAAGACACTCCACCTTGGAGGGCAACAACATACCTCATCACCATGGTAATCCATCCCTTCTCCCATGTCCCAACAGAGATCACAGATGAGATGCACAAATATTAATTCAACTAATTTGTATAGACTATTTCACAATACATATTGTTCCAAAACAATTCCAAAGAATTTTAAAATGTATTCCTTTATTCCTAAATGCATAAGAGGATCATTTGTGCAGAATCAATTAAGAATATATAATTACCAAGTCATATCTGACATCATTGCTACTACATGTATTGTTACTTCTGTAAAACTGTGGTAACTTGTGATGTATTCATATATTTTCAGAATTATTGTAATATTTAATATCAATTTCCGACTTAAAGAATTTTAAGAACGTTCAAACCTCTCTTGACCGTTTTGACATCATACAATAACAATCAAAATGGCAGTGGCTTAAACACTTAAAGGTAGCTGGGAAGCCACTTCTACACATATTTCTGTTTATTATTTAATTTTAAAATAGCAAGTGTTGCCTGGCTATAATAAATTACTTTATCTGTTCTTCAGTATTTGGAAAAAGGTAAATGTATGTAATAATAAACAATGTTGGGGAAGCTACTTTGTAAATATAGCCATGGTATTACTACAATACCATAGTTTAACTATTTAATTAGTATTAAAACCAGAAAAACCATAAAATTGTTACCTAGGGGTAGATGCACTAATCTAACTGCGCTCCTTTAGTGCCCGATTCGCTAAAGGAATTATGCAGGTCAGGCAGCGGTGCAAACACGCCCACAAAATATCTGCTGAACAAAATTTGCATGCGCAATTTTGATCTAGCTGTCCGATCCAGAGCAAAATATAGCCGAAGATGCCACAGGCCACCGTATTTGACCCACCATTGTGTCCTTGAGCTAGGCACTTAACTCCAGGTTGCTCAAGGGGGATTGTCCCTGTAATAAGGGCACTGTAAGTCGCTTTGGATAAAAGTGACAAACTGACTTTTACGTGCCGAAGTCTGAAAAAACGTATCGCCCCCTGTTGGACATTTCACTAGGAAACTGCAGCTAAACGTGTAATGAAGTACTTTATTTTATTTAGCAAAAATGTTTCCGAAACTATTTCCGATAGGTCCGAAAAACTGATTCACTTCAGTGATTTCGATTTTCCAGTGCTACATATGAAAGTCAAGCTGTTTAGAAAAAGTAGCATTGTGACGATACATCGCTACTCGTCAGTAATTGTTGCTCGTTACAAGAAAATCTACAATATTGTGAAAAAAGCTGAACTACTCTAGTGCTACTAAAAACTCCTGAAAGTAGGTAAGTTACCTGCTGCCCTACACTGGTAATAAAGCATTTTGCTGTCATTATGACAAACTCGCACATGAAGTGCTTCTATAGAACATATCTTTTAGGAGTCTGAGGATGTAAATAACACAGAGTAGAATCTAGAGTTTCATAATTACAGGGTCAGTTCACTGAAAAATGAACATTTTTACTCACACCTCATCCTATAATGACTTTCTTTTTCTTAACATAAAGGGGGAATTTGTGAAAAAATGTTGTTGGCAGTTTATGGCAATTTATGGTGACCACCCCTTCAAACTTCAAAAAAGAATGCAAAAGTATAATTCTGAAGTCTAATAAATGATTCCATGAGACTCATGATTGTTATGAAAGCATATGATAAGGTTTGATGAAAAGAAAATGAAATGTCATGTATTATTTAGTGAAAATGTTCACTGACCGTTGATCTCCTGTGCGCATTCATGATAGGCCACGAGAGCAACAGTTCACACAGCCCCCTCGCATCATTGTGGTGTTCAAGCGAAAACTTGTTTTGTTTAAACTTGATAACAACAGCAGAACACAACGCAGCTGCACACAAAACAGAGAACAGAACTTACTAAACATGTCTGAAGAGTTTGTAGTCGAAGAATTGATGCATTTCTATGCCCAGCCTTAATTTTTCTCAGAAATCAAACAGAAACATAGAGGAGGCTACAGGCAGCCACAGGTCACACCGTGTCCTAACCTGACTGGAGACGACTCACGATAAAATCTATATTTTCTATGATAATCAGAGTTTTTGTCCTATCCAGCAGTGACGAGTGACGGTACTGTCTATCGATAGCTTGTTTTCTATTTTCGGCATCTCTTGGGTAACTCCTGTTACTTTCGTTTGCAGCTGCTTTGTGTTCTTCTGTTGCTGTTGCTTTGGAGGACCTATATTAGATATGAAAAATGTTTTATTTTTTTCATGAATGCCACAATGTCGTTAGGGGGCTGCATGAACTGCGCACAGGAGTTCAACAGTCAGTGAACATTTCTCACCAAACCTTATCATATGCTTTCATAAAAATCATGAATCTTGTGGAATAATTTATTAGACTTCTGAATTATACGTTTGTGCTCTTTTGAAGCTTAAAGAGGTGGTCACCATAAACTGCCACATTATGACATCACTGAGCACACATTTTTCACAATTTCTCCATTTGTTTTAAGAAAACGAAAGTCATTTAGGGTTATAACAACAAGGCGGTGAGTAAACAATGACTTTATTTTTATTTTTGGGTGAACTATCCCTTTAACATATCTAATGTTATTTTCAGACACAATGTGAACGCAGCTTTGGTATTAGCCTCAACTGCCACCAAAAAAAGAAATGAACCGAAATAGACTTTTAACTTAACTTTAGCTTTTATCATTGATTTAAAAAGGTGCAAAATAATTTATGATTATTTTACAGTAGCAACAATAACTATAGTAACTATGCTATTTTGGTAGACATTAATGCTACCATAGTGATTCTTTTGTAAACTACTAGCCTTGAGCGAGCAACATTGTGTTTTTTAAATGCAGTGAGAAAACCCAGAGTGAGTATTTCCCCTCACATTTCACAAATACATACTTAATTGATCAAAAACATGTATTATTACTTCTGAGCAACAGCAGCTCAAATAAATTATGCCACAGCAACAGAAATCCAATATGTAATAGGCTTAATAAAGCAAGCCGTATAACTTATAGCTCTGATAAATGATGCCCCTTTCTAGAAGTGCCCTTTATTGTGTCGGAAGCCACTTGCTGATTTCAAACCTGTGAAGATAAAACAAGGCATCGTGGGAAGTGGAGTTTCACGTATTCCTCCGAGACCATGACAGGCGCAAAGTTTCCCAAGATATGCAGAGTGCTCTAAACGAAGCGTGTTTGAGAAAGTCTTTGTAGCATACGCAAACGCATTTGAGAAATATGCCGCGCTGATTATGTGCGGGCGCCGCTTGATGGATTGGTAAGAAACGGAGGCACAGGGGCGCTGGGATTACTGTCACACTGACTAAAGAGGATTTATTTATCACATTCACAAAAAGCCTCGTCTAATAGCTCATCATGGGGTGTATTTAGAACTATTAGTACAACCACCCTCAGCTTCTGAAACACTACCTGCCAGTACGCATAACTCGAGACCTGCCTTTCCTGTCATCAATGTTTTCTTTCTCTATTTGTGTCTCTCTTTTCAAATACACACACACACACACAGGCACATGAGCTTTCTGTTCACGCGTTGATGATTTAGGTATGGCGTAAAGCCACTAAATAGATTTTCACCTTTTTATTCCTCTTTGAAAGCGTTCCAGCGAACAAAAGCACAATGCCAACACCATCACCACGCCAACAGACAGGCATCCGATGCCCTCACTGTCCATTAAAGAGGCACATGCTTAAAAAGCCTGGGAATTATTTAAATAGGCCATATTCCACTCTTTTGTTGGCATTTTTTGTATCATTGAAGCCCACTGATAACCTTAGTTGAGGTTTATTGCACCCAAAACAGATATAATGTAGTTTGTCGTGACCATTTTTTTGGCTCTTTCTCCAACTTTTAAAGCTACACTGCAATCATGCAAAAAAGTATTTTTGTCTTGTTTTCCTGTTAAATTATCTAAACATTCTTAAAACATGATTTAATTGCTTGTCAAGCAAAATGATATAAGATGTAAAGTCTTGTTTTTAGATAAATCTGACAAAATTTTCTGAACTTTAGACTTAAAACAAGACATTTTAGACATACATTCTGTTAGATTTCTTTGAAAAATTGCTCCTCGAGTAAATGTATATTTATATTGTTAATTTATTTTTACTAGAAAACAAGACTAAAAAAGTTATTAAGAAAATTATTATTATTACTACTATTTTTTTTTTTTTTTGCAGTATAGGGTGGTTATTTTGTGCAGGAGAAAAGAGTTTGGCTTGTTCCATCATTTAAAGTAGGCTTTATAATTAAAGAAATAGTTAATTACTAAATGACAATTTAGTAGTTATTTACTCAGTCTTATGTTATGCAGTTGTTTTTGTCCAAAAGCGATGAGAAACACCATAAATATAGTCCAAATGACTTGTGTGAGAAATTGAAAAAGAGTTCTACTATTGTATTCAAGCAATATAAAGATAGAAATGCACTAAAATATCACCATTTCAAGTAACATTAAACGTTTCCCAAAGTCTAAGTGGGAGATTGACTAATTGAAATAACTAGTCCCCGCATAGGTTGCATATTCATTGCATTGGGCATTAAATCTGGTAAACTCTCTTCTTTTAATCTGCCAGCAATATTAATCTGCCAGCAGACTGTGGCTATCCGCCTTCTTACAGCAATCGTGAAGCTGCATTCATGATTCACGTCAGAGCATCAACACCAGCATCGAGCATCGCTTTGAACTCACAATGAAAAGCACTTTCAAACAAACACGTCGCATTCTGGATTTTGTTGCTAGTTAAGATTTGTTTTTCTTCTGTGGTAATTAAAATGCACCTTACATAGGCTGAAAAATACTCCTTCTTTCACAAGATTTCTATCACAAGTCCCATTTGGGCTTGTTTTGTGCATCAAATAGCACTATGAGCTCCTATCTCCGTTGTTTTGTAACTGAGAGGGAAGCGCTGTCAGAGATTATTCCATTTAATGGGTTAACAACCCCTGCGGCTCTATCATAGGAAAGAGCGTAACAGTCAACTAGCGTGTTACGACAGTACCGCCCATAGAATGTCAATTGGACCAGCGCATTATGCAGTTTTATGCTAAGCTTTTAGGCTTCATTTAGTAGAAGTATATACATTGTATAGTAGTTTAAAATATTTTTTCTAAACTATGCGTTTCAGAAACAACCTGACAGCAATGATACTGATTTAAGTTTGACGAATCCTAAGCAAACAAAATAGCTCTTGCTTTGTTTCTGAAAATAAGGATAACCTCAAATGTTTATTCAGTAACCACTCTGACTGATTCCCTGAGTCATTCAGTGAAGATTTTGTCTGATTCAGTGTCTGAATTCAAACTGGTATCTCAGGAGTTTTTGAACTATTCATTAAAAGAACGGGATCAAAATAGTAATTTTCTCATGAATCGGACTAAACCGGTTGCGCTGTGTTTTGCATGGAGCCTGTGAGGACAGATCAATAGAAAGATGTCTTTTCTTGGCATTTTTATTCCATTGCATTCATTTAAGATTGCAACTCTGAAAAACATTTATTTACAAAATGTTTTTTTTTTTGCTGTGGATTCAATAGCAGCGCTGCTGATTTAGTAGTGGCAAAGCACCACTGCTGGAAAGCGGCACATGAAACACCGGTACCAATAAAAAAAAAAATACAAATAGTGAACTCTACATTTATGAAAACAAAAAATCCCATAGGATATTAATTAATTATCTCCTTACACTTTTGAACATACACTAAAGTAAATAATTTGAGTTATACTCATCTTATTTTATACATCTTTTTCTTAAAGTCTCATTTTAATTAGGTACTTTAAGTGATTCTGTACAACAGATGCAGTGGCTGTCTGGTTTGGTCACTGTGAGGTGTGCTTATGGATCTCAGGCTGATGAATTCCAGCAGGGTTATTTAGTTTAAGTGCTGTTTGATTTGGGAATGCCAGGCAGACTGAAATTGAGATAAATGGCTGTGTGGAGTGGGATGGCCACCTCTTTTTCCAGTGAGGGGCCAGTATGGGCCGCAGCAGGGCCAAGGGTCTGCCGCACACCTGTCTTTCCTAGTTATGGAGTCTGGTGCTCACAGAGAGACCTGCTCTCCTTTATCAAGGCTTATTGGGACCTTTGGCAGCATAAACATTAAGACATGCAGAGCGATTGAGTCGTGCACATCCGCTAGATGTATACACACACACACACACACACACACACACACACACACACACACACATTATATATTCTATCAATCTAAAACCTGATGGACTATATTAGAATTTAATTAAACTAAAGAGTTGGAACAGAATACTTTTGGTTAAATATCAGATAGAGTGACATGGAGCCAAAGGGTTGTACTATTTTGTCAAGATTTAGATAAAAGCAGCCTGATCTCATGAAAATGACATGGCTGTTGCAACATTATTTGCAAAATTACACTGCGTGGTTTATTATAGGTATCGCCGCAGTTCAGAATTTAAGTGTCCACTGAGTGGCGCTAAAATTGAGTTCTCCCAAACAGATGATGTTTTTAAGGTTAATGATCTATTGAGTTTTAAATCAACAAAAACCTCCTACCTCTCCACCCTAAACCTTAAACCTAACCGATAGTGTCATAAAAAGACAATTTTAGATAAACACAACAGATTAAGCAACATGGCTCATGTGTCATCTCGCATGCCCTTCCGGGGACTAAGGACTCCTTGGTCCTTTTGCATTTCAAGTTAGACTCCGGTACTGCCCGACGTCCGACTCCCACTACTACATGTTGCTGAGTGATGACGACTAACCACAATCTGTGCCAGCCAGATATCGCTTCAGTCTACTATGATGGAGTTCACAGAGATTTAACTGATGCCAGCACCAACCGTCAGACACGGGATACTTCACTGGACACTGCCTGAAACTTGGACTCTTAAAAGAAAATTAATCTGCAACAAGCTTATGCAACTGCAGTGCACCTTACTGACCTCTGCCTGCATCACCTTGGTCAAAGGATGGACTACACCCTTAACATGGAATATGTAGATAATAAATTAATTGCAGACTTCATTAGCCAAATAACATTAGACAATGCATCTGTGCACACTTCCGCAGTTAATTAAGAATGCAAATTCTTAGACTTTAGTCATTAATCTTACAGTAATACAAATGCTTATTGTTTCAACTCTATCCCCTAACACTTATTTAGATTACTCATTTAAAATCTTGACTTGTACTTCACATAAATAACTAATATTGGCATTATATTCATGCTGGAACTGGCCCCCACAGTGAGCCTGGTTTCCCCAAGGATATTTTTCTCCATTAAACAAATGGTAAATGAATGGTCTGCGCTTATATAGCACCTTTTTAACCTTAGCGGTATTCAAATTGCTTTACACTGCGTCTCATTCACACACACATTCACACGCCAATGATGGCAGAGCTGCCATGCAGGGTGCTAGCCTGCCATTGGGAGCAACTTGGGGTTCAGTGTCTTGCCCAAGGACACTTCGGCATGTGGATTTGTGTGGGCCGGGAATCGAAGCACCAAACCTGCGTTTCGTGGACAACCTGCTCTACCACCTGAGCCACAGCCGCCCCTAATCAGCATCTTAGTTAGTGTTACTTACCACAGTCGCCATAAGCTTGCATAAATGGTGTCTAAATATCATTATTTTCTATGATTTATTTTAAGGCACTATTTACAATCATGTTTTTTTTTTTTATTAACCGCACTATTATGACTCAAAGATATTACTATATTACAGCTTTTTCGATGTAACACAAACATCCAAATGTATCATCTTACAAGTTATCTGCAATAGAAATAGTGTTGAGATAACAATGATGTATTTGTTGTCATGTGACGCAGTCATATGATCCATTCAACCCAAAACAATCAAGATGGCGGCCCATGTTGTAGCGGCGTTGTTGTGTCTGCTATTCACTTTTATAATGTAGTTAAAGATAAATGTTACTTTGTACAACCTTCACATTGCATTCCTCTAAAGGCGACCTGAAGTTTACTCAGAATTACTGTCCGGCGTTTCAGACCATACATAGAAATGACACAAGGCAATTTTCTCTCGCATGCGCAGTAAGGGAATTTAAGTGTTTTCAGACGTTTTAGTTTGGACAAGCAACTTTTGGAAAACGTTTGAAAATGGCAGTGAACTGTAGATTGATAGTGTTTCGAAAACTAAAACTCTGTATCCAGATTAATGTGGATGTAGCCTAGATTGGAAAGCTACCATTAAAATTGTAGTATTCTCTATATTAAGCTGTTAATAGCCACACTATTTGTTTTGTGCTGACAATACTGTTGCAATGTTGTGTTGCATTATTTAAAATAGTTTTACCAGCTTAGAGTGAAGTTACCAATTAATACCTATAAAAAAAGCACCTTTAAGTGAATTTAACTGAATGGCAGATACAGGTCAGTCTAAACACGTTTGTTTCACCAGTGTTTTTGGTGATTTTTATCGCTTGTATACTGTATCTGAATGAGCTGCCATTAACAGTCAACATACACGGCTCTTTAATGGCTTTCTGACTGTGGTACAAAATTGACTAATAAGTGAGCTAAAGCAGGCTGTTTACCAAAGAAATTTGCATCAAATGTGTGACAGTTTCAATTTGAAGGCAAAGCTGACAGAAAATTTACATAAAAAAAGCATAGGCTGATAAAGCTGGTTATTTACCAAATGACATATGATGGATGAAGTAGGTCAAGCTACACTGCTGATGTCCGATGTGCATCATACTTTGTCTGTAAACAGGAAATTGGTTTGTTGTATCATATTTGGGTCATCAGTGTTTAAAAACAAGCAAAACAGAAGTGTGTTTTTAGAAATTCTATAGACATAACTAGATTTGAAGTGGTGTTTGCCTGTGCAAAACTCATTGCCATGATGCTAGTGTGCTATGAGTGGTTTCCAGGTGGTCCAAATGGTTTTAAGTACATTGTTATGTGGTTCATAGATATGTATATAATATCGAGCCTAAGGTAGTCTGTTTTAATGGGTTTAGAGAGGTTTATGAAACTAAACCAGCTGAACAGTAGCTTTTCCAGGCTGAGAGACCAAGTAAACCAGCATAACCCATCCTAAACCAGCTAAAACCAGTAAAGATCATCAAAGTAACTTGTTTTAAGCAGGCTTTTTTCAGCAGAGTACTTATGGTTTCCTTACCAAACATCAATAAGTACCATTGCCAGTTTTTAATTGCACAACTTCCTTTTTTTCAATTTCCCTTGGTTTTACTGTAAATCTTAGGAGTAAATCTGTAAATCTGACCAGAGAGAGAGAGAGCGAGAGAGAGAGAGAGAGAGAGAGCGAGAGAGAGAGAGAGGGATTCCTGTAGACTGCTGGTTAATATACTGTATGGAAAGTGGCCTGCTTTGCCTGAAGAAGATCTGTAGGGCATGACAGCTCAGAAAAGGCATAAATCCACCTCGCTCTTATCTGCAGCCACATTTAGTTGCCATGGGAATTTTATTTATGCAGCTTGAAACTTCCATACTTCAGGTGAGATGCAAACATTTCAGCTGCTGCCTCTGTTGGCTGCAGCTCGGTCTCAAAGTGTGCAATGTGCCGCATTTCTTGCTTAACCCTTTCATATGTACAACACACATATGTGTTTCTACAACAGCTATTTACGTTACAAACTGCCAGATTCAAGGCTTTCGTGCCTACACAGGCTGCACTGGCCAAGCGTCTGTAATTTATATTCGCTCAAACAGTTACTAATACAGTCTTTTAAACACAGAATAAGTTTATTTTATATGCATACATCCAACACGTCACCAAAGTACCACGATAAAAAGTTTACAGCTCTTATACGAACAGTCCAAACATCAAACACAATCTTCCCCTGATGGCGTGCTGCCATTTGTTTACATTAGTAGCGGTTGTCATTTGTCAAACAAACAGCTACTAAAAGAGTCTTTTCACATAATATGTTTATTTTATGTAACAAGCAGACCAATTGTCACCAAAGTACCACGATGACAGTTTGAAACTTGTATACTCACAGTGAAAACATGCTGATCAAGTGTGATTATCCGATGCACACAGCCAAGTCTGTTTCCATTAGCGCTTGTCATACACACACACACACACACACACACACACACACACACACACACACACACACACACACACACACACATACATAGGCAAAATGGACTGCTGATATTATTTGTTAATTTGTTTTTTATATCTATAAAAATAAAATAAATAAAACAAATACCGTACAGCAGACGTAACTCTTTTGTTCACATGTGTACTATATTACATTCAGTATTTTATTTTTTTATGACAAGAAATAATACATTTTAATATATAAATAAATACTCCTCTACATTCTTCCCACTGTGCAGTGTGCAAAAATAACTCACTCCAGGGGGCACTTCAGGGGAATTTAGACCCTACTCATGAAAAGGTTAAATACATGACAGAGGGATGCCTGGACATGTCATAGAGGTGTGAAGACACCTCAAGGGAAAGTAAAAGTATCCATTAATTGGGTCATGAAGTGGATTTAACATATATTATGATATATTAAGAAAGATACCAAAAGGCCAGAGAATAAATTAATTAAAGATAATATTAAATCAAAATTTACATTATTTACATTTCTTTGTAAATGTACTTGGTCTTGTGTAGAACGATTAATCAGTACATATAATAAAAAAAAATATATTTATTTATTTATCTATCTATTTATTTAATTATTTAAAAACCCTTTCATTAAAATGTAATACACTCTGTGCCTTTGAATTTTTTTCCTTTCTGCTGACATAACAAAGGCTGTGTGGATGGAGAGAAACATTATTATTATTACATTTTCTGAAGAAAAAAAACTAGGGGTGTTTGGGTGATTCTCACAAAACCTGTCAAAAATGTCCTGGTCATATTTTGCTCCAACATTAACATAAATAAATGAGAAACAATATTTTATATATAGAAAATTAAGACTTTTTTTTTTTTTTTTATCAAATGTACATGTATATTTTGTATTTGTTTATATATTTATGTTTTTCAAATTGTGCGGCACTTTGGGTCAACTTCTGTTGCTTTTAAATGTGCTATATAAATAAACTTTGACTTGACTCTCTCAACTCTGATTTAATTTATTTTTACATTCGGACAGTTTTTTCACGAAAAAAAGCACATTTTACCCCCTTTTCTCATTACCGCAATGCAATGCAAAAAAAAGGATTTATTACTTGAATTAATTAAAAACTATTATGTAAAAATGCCAAAAAAAAAAAAAAAAATACAATCTTAATGGTCCTAAATGAAGGTTTCATTTTCTTTATGCAAAGTATACACTTATAATTAAACGAAAAAGACATATTCATGACAGGTTTTATGAGAAAAAAAACCATTTGTACATTTTTATGTGGTAGCTATGGTGGTTGTTTAATGACCCAAGTCAAAATTTGTTCACCCTGAAGTGTCTGATATTTTGGTCCCTAGATGTGTTCCAGTACCTCTTTCAGTGTAAATCTATAGGATTTTCATTGCTTGATTCAAGTCATAAAACAGCTCAAGCCACACGATTTGATGTTGCAATCATGTCCGCAGCAAAAATAATACTGCATGAGTTACTCATCAAGGTGTACTTAAGGTTCAGGGTTTTACAAACCCTCAGACATTATTGTGAGCAATTATAATAGTGATGCTTGTCTTGCAAACATTACTAATAATATCATAACCTAACATTTTCACTTTTACAATCAAGTCCTGCTTTATTTCAAGTGAAATATGGCTTTTTCACTCAGAAATGTGTCACAGTAGTTGCAGTAGTTAAGTGCATTGCAAAGGCTGTTTCTTGTCTTTTAGAATGATCAATGATTAATAATCAAGAACAAGCCGCTCTGTTTATTTCCCAGGTGTGTATTTTGACATCCAAGAATTTGCCTTGTATCTCATACAGTACCTTTAATCCTGCAGGCATATAGTGCATATAAACATTCAGACTCAAACATCATAAGGACAATGCTGTTTAGACTTCATTTTGTTGTGTAAGAGAATTGTTGTTATACTGTTACTCGCATTGAGACCTCTGTAAGTACTTTAAAGGCTGCTTTATATCCATCCTTGCCGATTATAATGGACTTTACTCACTTAACCCCTGTACAAGAGGAAGCGCTAGAATTAGCCAAATGGACACACCACAGTAACAGCGTTGTGCTAACAGCGCACACTTGTGCTGTCCTAATGTGCTAATGGAGCTGAATATGGATCACATTAGCAGGGAATGTCAGCATCTTTAAGACAGGGTGTTAAACACATCTGTATTGCTTTGTGTTGACTGTATTTAATGCATTAGCGTTAGCATTCAATTTACCCCTCCAGTGAAGTCTGGGGTATTTTGTTTTTCTTTTCATTTATTATTATTATTATTATTATTATTATTATTTAGCTTTTTTAATTGGTAGATGCAGTAGAAGAGATCAAATTAAATTATGGGTATAATAGAGAGGAACAGGGGAAAAAATAAGTTTCTATACCTACATTATTGCAAAATTTATTTTAACGTATCACGGCAGTCCTGATGGTGCAGCACATGAGTTAACATGTGAGCCAGAAGTGTCATAGAAACACCACAAAATGACTCAATAGAACGTTAACCTTAAAAAAACTCATTTTTTGAGAGAACATTCAATTTGCTTTTAGACCATCGCCTCTGATGATGACGAAATTAGTGTCACGCGTCCTGTATGCAGATGGTCAGCATTCACATCTGACCAAAGTATACTTTGGGCTTAAGCAACCACACAGAACACCCTAGCAACAAGATGGTGTTGAAATGATGGACACTTTTGTGGAGTGATATGATTTGAACATTGTATAAGTGTATTACTGTTTTATTAGATTTATTTTTTATGTCATTATTTATATATATATATATTTTTTATTTTTATTTTTTTCTGACCTACTTTTTTACCCAGATTGGAAAGATATATGAATTCGACTTTTTATGTAGGTTCCCAGCATTCTATTATTTAACTGCTTTCATCTCATTTTTTCAGCTACCTGTTTCTTTGTCTGTGTGCATGTGTGAATAATGTATGTTATAGATTTCCCAGAGTAGAGGACAGGAGAGGAGTACAGAGGAGGTGCGGGAGGTGTTGCTTGCTTTCTCTGGGTGTATTTGAACAGCAGGAAAACCTTGACCCTTTCTGCACCCTGTCTACCTGGCTCTCTGCTAGCTTCTTAGGATCTCAGTGACAGTTTTTTGAAGTGCAAGTTGACCGCTAATGCAGAATTTGCACAGAAAAATTGGGAAAGGGGTTTAATCCCACCCCTTAACTCCTTGTGCGAGTGGCATGCAACTTTCATGGTCTCAATATCGCCTAGTGACATGTAGAACAGAACTTTTGTGTTTCATGGAAGGGAGAACGTCATATGGGTTAGGTACAGCATGATAGTGAGTAAAAAAAGCACATTCTTCATTTTTGGTGAACTATTCCTTTAAAGCGGAAACCCTGTGTGAGTTTTCTAAATTTTAAGGCACATTCCTTCCTTGTTGTTATGTCAGATTTATAAGCCATTTTCACTTTTTTTATTTCTTGAATTCTGCATATCAAAGCAAACATTTCACAGAGGGATGCATTCATTTAGAGATGTTTAAGGTTTCTGTTTGAAAAATTTGGTCAGAATACACTTTAGCGCTGCAACACAAATTCTAGTTTGGTTTGCCTTCAGATTTCTGCAATGCACAAATCAATTGGTTCCACCGTGCACAATTGAGAGTTGGAACAGACAGCGAGTGTAGGTAGAAACCCGCTTCATCCGTTAGAGACACACTTATCACGACGAGCAGAGTTTTAGGACCTGCTGTGCTCAAAATTCCCCCCTGAGCCAGATTTCTGTGGACAAATAAACTTGGCAAAAATACTCACAACAAGGATATCATCTCTTGCTTTTTATTCTTTCTTAGTGAATGTAGAATGAGCTGTAAACACAAAGCAACCTTCTGCATGTTTAGTCTGAGGAGAGCTGCTTTTTTGCTTGATATGATAGTACTTGAACAGATTGTGTGGCCTTTGGACTTAAGGGAAGATATTTTTGGCAATTCACTTTGATGTGGTTTGAACTAATTACGCTGCATTGCCTCACTGAAAAAAACAGCTTAAACCAGCACAAAGTGGCTAGCTAGTCTTCCATCCTGGCAAAGCTGATTAGGCCGGTCTGTTTTAATGGTTTTTAGAGTGGTTTTGGACACCTGTCTGTGGATCAGGCTGGGAGAACAGCTAAACCAGCTAAAAGATGGAAAGACCAGCAAAGTGGTCTTAAGGTGGTTAGCAGTGGTTAGCCAGGTCTATTTTTTTGATTTTATAGAGAATTTGGACACTTGTTAATGGGTCAGGCTGGGAGACCACCATATTGGCCAGCTAAAACTAGTAAACCAGCTTTCGTTGGTTTCCATGCTGAAAAGAAGCCTAGCTTAAACAGGCCTATGGTTGTTAGCTGCTTTCCAAGTCTAGCAAAGCTAGTTAGGCTAGTAAGGTTTTACAGGTGTTTTGGGGACTTGTTAAACACCAGCTTAACCAAGCTGAGAGACCAGCTAAACTTGCAAAACCACCTTTGGCTGTTTCCCTGCTAAAAACAAAAAGCCCAGCTTAAACTAGCCTAAGGTGGTTAGCTGCTCTGGCTACGTTGGTTAGGCTGGTATTTTTGGATGGTTTTAAATGGGTTTTGGGCACTTGTTAGCTGGTCAGGCACCAGACATCAACTGGCTGGACTGCTAAACCAGCTAAACAAAAGCTTGACCAGGCTGGGAGACCAGCTAGCATTCATTTTAATTGAAGTGGCCCATCTATGCTAAATAATCTCTGCTTAAACTAGTCTAAAGTGGCTAGCTGCACTGGCTAAAATGGTTATACTGGTATGTTTTGATGGTTTTAGATGAGTTTTGGTCACTTGTTATGAGACAAGCTGGTCTATAAGCTAAACCAACTAAACACCAGCTTGACCAGTCATGTGTAGCTAGACCAGCTGAACAGCAAGTTAGCCTAAGCTTAGCTAAAACTAAAACACCACAATAAAATAAAGTTGCAGAATGTGACAGGAGTGTACATTTAGCATTTAGCATACATGTACACATGTACACATGACAAACTACACAAGTTACAGTCTCACAAAAGTGGTTAAAACTTCTGTTTCTTGTGTGAATTCTCTTTGGATAATGATGCCGAAAATATATAAGATAGCCCTTTAGCATCGTAGGCTATTGCACACTTATCATTTTCCTAACAAACACCACTTTCTAAAAACACACCCGAGACTGCTTGAAAATCATATACAGTATGAACGATTTATTGTCATAAACGTCTATTTATAGGCTTCATGTTCCACTTAACCAACTTTTACCCCATGACTGGCTCTCTTGAGAAAAAACATTAGCATCAAAAATTAATTTCTCTCCGTCCAACACGAAGGAGGCCCTGAGAACTTTTAATTTAATGTTTTATTTTTCTTTCGTCAGAAAAATTCAGATCAAAGTCAAATTAAGTTCATCCAGGTCCATGTAATCTGTAATTTGGGCGCCTGGAGCAACAACATTCTTTGAGTATGGCGTTGCAGCCGTCTTTAGATGTGGACGGCGGTAATTACCCAGCTGTTGCAGAGCTGTGATTGACATGTGTATTTGGCACAGACCATGTGCACTATTCATGAGCAGCATACCAGCTATAATTAATTGATTCATATGCCCGTAAGCTTTTTCTAAAATATTAACAAGATAAGATTAAAAAGGCATGGAGTCGTCAGAGTGGGGCGGTTCTGACCGCGGCATTGGCTGAGAGTCCATTACCTGGAGGAACGCTCTGTTTGTCTGCTTTGCCTGTGTGATAAAGTGACTCCTGCTGTAGCACAGAAACTTTCCTGCATAAAAAAATATAGTACAAAGTACATTTTTAGAAATGTATGTATGCCTATGTCTGTGTTTTTGCTTTTGGATGTCTCTGTATGTATATAGGGGTGACTGGGGCTATTTGTCACTTTTTCAACATTGAACATTTCTCGGGGCAGGTTTGATTTTTGAAAGTTAATTTCTGTTTAGCCGCATAACTTAAAGCTATTGAACATGTACACCGTTCTTGCCCAGGAAATAAATACACACGTTAACCTTTTGAGACAACGTGCCCCAATAGTGGGGCGTATTGTCACACTAAATGGGGCAAGTTGTCACAGTGGAACTAGGATTGATGTGAACATTAGAGCATGATGAAAAAACATGTGTCCACAATCACAACCATGAAATCAAACCTACGGCGTTAAATCTACACCTGCATTAAACAGCTTATTATAAGCTTTTTAGGTAAAAATAAAAAGTAAAACAATTGATATTACATAAGAGTTTTCTTTAGTGTGAAAGCACCCTGAAACAATATTCCTTGGGAAATAATGAAGGGCGGGGCTTAATTTTATCTATTGGATTTGATTGGTTTGTGAAAAGCAGGCTTTGTTATTATTTGTTAATATTTGTTTGTCCCGCCCACATGGCCTTGATTACATCAGCAGAAAGGAAAAGTAATTTCAGAGGCAGAGAAAGTTATTAAATTGTAATAAAACATTCTGAAAACTTACTGTTTCTTTTTTCTTTAGAATGACATGCACTTAAGAGTTGTACACAACACAGACCAGGAACATTTATTTAAAAAATAAACAGGATCAATTTTGCTTTCTTATTGTATTTATTATTTGTGCATTGAATCATTCAACAAACCATTTACTCTACCGTCTATCTCATTGGGTCAACATCATGCAACTTAAATCCATACAGCTATTATTTATTATAATCTGTTCTTCAAATGTCTGTGAATTAGCCTCAGTTTGCACTCTCTTTACTCACACACACACGCACACACACGCACACACACACATACACATGATCATTCGGCCGCCTGCTTTTCCCATCTATCAGACGGAATCAGGGAGAGGAAGCCGTGTGAAGCTGCCAGATACTGACAGGTAGTCACCTTGCAGGTCTCGCTGCTTGTGTCATGAATAAACATGGCTGCTAGTGGCGTCCTGCTTGGAAAAGCACGCTGGCTCAGGTAATGGCCTCTCAAGCCATGAGAGACGCCCGCTTCACCACTATTACAGGCCGCGCCAAAGAGCCTCAGCTTATAAACATCCAGGGCACCGATGTGCTTAGACACAGACAAACAGACAAACAAACACATTTAATGTGGCCTGAGGTGGAGGGTCTCTATTTTCTGCCTGTCATCAAACTGTTGTGCACTTTTTATCGTGCATGATAGTGCAAGCAGCGGTTCTAGTGCTGTTATTAGATTAGCACGTGATGTGCAATAGACTAGTGGAACAGTAGAAATAGGCTTTAGTTAGATTAGATGCAATATTTAAAGGTGAAGTGTGACTATTTTGTACACTGGAAAAGGCAAACAAACAAAAAAGTCCCATAGACTTGCACTGCAAGAGAGACTTAACCCATATCTGTTTGTTTTTTCTCCAAATTCGTCTACTTTCATTGTTCTAGGGGTTGATTCAGTTTTTTTCTTTTTGTTATGTGAGGGTCTCATTAAAACTGATTTGGAAACTTTTTACCAGGCCTTCGCCATTTAAACTTTTTTTGCACTTTTCAAATGCATTTTATGTATAGAGTTTATCATTTTAGACTTGTCCCAGATGCAGACTTTCAATATTAATCTATGAAAATCCATTATAAGATGACAAATGATTTATTACATGTTTAAAACAGTGATAACAAAACAAAGAGTGAAATAAACAAATCATTTATTGTGTGAAAATGATTCTTATCAATTTATCAAAATTATGACTGTCCCACAGTTCAGTCAGGACTGTTGGGATTGGTGGTATGGTTCTGTTCTAAGGCAAAATCTGCGCCCATACAAGTAGCTCATCACTTTATTGTATGTTAGGATACATAAAATGTTAACTATGAGACTGTACTTTCTAGAAATCCACAGCGCTAACTAGCGAATATCACGTAGACTTTGGGGTGGGCCAGTAGGCAACAACCTATCAACCAAATATCAATGCCTCGGCTACCGCCCACAACACCTTCACATTATGGCGGTGACTCCATGTCAAACAATGCTCACATCTAAATTGGTCTGTTATCATATATTTTGCAGAGAGGATTGTTCGGACGAATAATGCATTTTTGTAAGAGGCCATGTGAATGTGTTTTTGCTTGCACAGCTGTCTACAAGAAACTGCGTTACCATGCGTTTACCAAACAGTAAAAAGGAATATAAAGGCGCAGGTTTAAGAATATGCAAAACACTGTTGCTGCAATTTCTGCCATAGAGGAGAAAAAGTAAATTATGCTTACCCTGACAGCATGAATTGATGTTTATGAGATGTTGAATGCAGTCAGCTATGTCAAAATATTATTTTTCACACACTGGCTGTTTGCTTTTGCTTTTGCGTTCGTGTGACTCTTTGGGGTGATGTAATTATCTGTCAATCTCACTAAGTAAATCACTATGTAAACAGGCGAAGTGTAGCCAACGCAGAAAGAGAGACAGAGGTTTGGTAAATCAGCTCTGGAATGAGGTGGTTGTAGGTCACTTGTTTTTTCTATTCTCAAAATGAAAAGCTACTTAATATTTCATGAGCAACGCAGCATTTTCTTAAAAATAAGAGCAGAAGACTCTTGTTTATCTCTTTTTAAGTGTCTCAGAAGCAGTGTTTTTCAAATTTGAAAGAAAACGTGAGTCGTGCTTGGTTGTGCAACTCGAGCCCCAGTGATGCTATAGAATGCAACAGTTTGGTTCTGGAAGTAAAAATCCCATTCATATTCTTCTAAAGGGAAATCTATTTTTAATGATAACTTATACAAAAGGTTGATTATCAATTGTATATGCTTCTGTTGAAGGTGTCTGTCTGCATTATTGTTAAATCATAAAAAATAAAAAAAAATGTGCGTTTAATAGAGGAATTCCTGGTAAATCTGTGAATCCTGAAGAGAAAGTTCCACCAATCAGAGAATCCCGGCAAGCAAGCTTCGGCAAAAGAGCTCTGCAGTGACTGCCCATTTGTGTATGTTTAATATTTTGCAATAAACATGAAATATTTTATACTTATCAACAAGTTTAAAACAGTAGTTTTATATTTTTTTCCAATGTTTTTGCTTCATGTGATTGTAGTTCATTCCCTTTTTAAATGACTGTCATGAACTCAATTAGAAAAGTAATAGAATACCTCTCCTCTACATAATGCACAATTTCAGGTCCCCTCATGTTTTTAGCACAAACAGTGCAGGACACGTTACATGCTGAAATGTAAAACTTAGTGTTAGCATTTGTTTATATTGCTGTGTATAAGCAAATGTAATAGTGATACATGCCTTCCCGAACACTTCTAATAAAATATATAAATAAAAAAAAATTACAAAATTTGTTTTAATTTTTGGAATTTAATTTGAGAAGAAAATTTTTCTCTTTAACTAATCATCGCCCTGTTCCGTCCCGCGGCTACATGGACCAATCTAATGCTCTTGATTCTGAGGACTTTACCCATCATTCTCTGAGGCCTACAGTAGAGGAGCTCTGAGCTCTAATTAAAAGTTAGAAATCATCTCATTATGATGATGAAAGCATTGAAGGAACTTTGGAGAAGTCTAAATGTGTCATCGTTGTAAGGTGGCTCGAAATCAAACCACTTATTTCTCCCAGCAAATGAGTTACCTTGTCAGGCTGTTCACAGACTCCCTAATGGCCGCATCCATTAGTGCGGCCTATCAGCGCAGGTACGTGGATTAATCATGCTTTCATTTGGGGTGGATCATCATATGGACTGGTGAAAAGTTAGACTTCAGATTAATCAGCTGTAGTTTGATAGATATCAGTCACTGAATACACCATTCAGCCACACCGTTTAAGACTGCCTGAACAGCCATGTTCATTTTCTTAGTCTTGTTTTGGACAATTTAAACTATTTCAATTCTTTGATACTTGATTATCGATTTAGGCGATATATGCTGTGCATTGTAAGTAACTTCTGTAAAGTGTCATATTTTTAAAGTAGAGCTGGACTTTAATCATTTAAGACTTTAAACATGTTACACAATATTATTTTTCTCCACACACATGACATTGGTTATGTCAACTGGGGAAAGATGGAGAAAGCTATTTGTTTTTGAGTATATTCAAAGATATTGAAATTTACAAAAACAGCAACATGATCACATGGTAAATCAACATCGCCCTGAAATCACACCATTCAGCCCATTAGACATTTTTGCATCAATTCAAGCAAGAACACATGTCCTCACTAGCGCTACTGGTGACCTCCGAGACATGGGTTCTGGTTCCATGGGAACAAGGAAGTATTTGTGTTCACATAAACAATGTTTAATGTGATTCTGAGGTTGCATTTTTGCTTTAAAATTACTGTTTCAATCCACTGACGTTTAGGTTTAGGGTTGGGGTTAGAACCCAAAGGGTTAGGGTTTATGGTTTTATTTTATTTTCATTTTCGAAAACATTCTCTCCGTTCACACTGCCTTTTTTACGGTTTTCCAAAAGTTCGTCCTTCCTGCTGCCTTAAAAGGAATGCAATGTGAAGGCTGTACAAAGCAACATTTATCTTTACAATGCTATCAAAGTGGGTAGCATGCACGACAACGCTGCTGCAACATGGGCTGACATCTTGAATGTTTTGGGTTGAATGGATCACATGACTGCGTCGCATGACAACAAATGCTACATTGTTTTCAGATGTCTCCATTTCCCCTGTCCACACTACAAAGTGAAGACAACATTTTGAAATGTATCCTCTTTGGAGAACATTTTCGAAAAGCTCAAAAACGCTGTCTCAATGTGGACGGAAGACCAAAATGTACAGAAAAAGATTACGGTTTTAAACTAAAACGTATTAGTGTGGACGTGGCTTAACTTCATATCTGCACTATTAGACTAAGGTTTTAGCAATTTGTGTTATCAATGCTTGTGTGTTTAGAGACTTGGACAAACGAAGGAACCTTGGAACCAGCGTGTCCGGTGAATGGCCAGTGAAAATGAACGGGAGGAGCATAAACTGTTAAAGATTGCACCATAGAAGAATATGTCAGATTGCTTTTGGTTCTGACTGAACTATGGCATTGTGCAATAGTGGATGTGCAATAGTGGAATAGTGAAATGTGCAATAGTGGATATGGAAAAATACTGGAGCGTTTATATTGGCCTAACTTTACCCTCTGTCCTTGCTCACATTATGTGTCTAGCACTTTTTCACCATCTTTGAAAATTTCAGGCAATTTTCCGGACTACCTTTCGCATTGCTCTATCCATTATGGCTAACTTTTATCTTATTTCAATGACACAGTATTATTTCATTTTGTGTTTAAAACTTTAAAGGGAGATTCATAGGAGTTATGCTATTATGGGTCACTAAAGAACTATGATATTTTCACTTTTCCATTTACAATATGTCAGATGATGGTTAGCAAATAATCCCAGGTACTGCTAGCAAGCTGTACAAATGAATCAAGTTGCTTTGGATAAAAGCGTCTGCTACATGCATACATTTAAAGGTTGATCAAACTAGAACATATTTATAAAAAAAAGAGAGAGAGAGAGAGAAAGAGAGTGAATTTGTCTCTCATAACCTTTCATCAAAATGCAGTAATATGCTTCAATAACATGCTTCGCATTGCACCATGTAGGTGGTTCAGGCATTGTTTTAAGCTACGGTTTCGGTGCAGCCTTTCTTAAATTTTGCCAATAATTGGCAAATTGGCATTTCTAACATTACTAAAGTAAAATGAGTTGTGAATGCCGCTGACTTTCATCTGTCTTCTGAGTTGAACGAGTTCATCCGTGGTGTACCATTTGGATTGTTTGTTGCCATTTCTTTTTTCTTTTCTTTTTTTTGACAGGTCTAAATATAGAAATCATATTCTCAGCAGGGACTAATTTGAGTTCTTAATCGTGTCCAGACCCAGTGGATTTGGTCTTTCAGCAGGCCACCTGTCGAACACATTAGAAGGGTGTTTTTCAGGGCAGATGGAGAGAGGGAATCTGTCCTTGTCTTAAATATTCCATCAAACCGTGTGGACAGTCTCAGGCCTGCCAGAACACTGCTGCTCGCACAGATTACTCAAACTACCTCCAGCTGTAAAGACAGCCAGCCGAAACCGTCTCTGTATGTTCTGTATTTGTGAAACAAAGCACTTGAAAGATGCCAAAGAACAATATGCAGAAGAATTGAGACAACATTTTGAGGGCCTGCATTTCCTTTTTAACAATATGAGTGAATTTCACATAGCCTGACAAACATACACTACCGTTCAAAAGTTTGGGGTCACATTGAAATGTCCTTATTTTTGAAGGAAAAGCACTGTACTTTTCAATGAAGACAACTTTAAACTAGTCTTAACTTTGAAGAAATACACTCTATACATTGCTAATGTGGTAAATGACTATTCTAGCTGCAAATGTCTGGTTTTTGGTGCAATATGTACATAGGTGTATAGAGGCCCATTTCCAGCAACTATCACTCCAGTGTTCTAATGGTACAATGTGTTTGCTCATTGGCTCAGAAGGCTAATTGATGATTAGAAAACCCTTGTGCAATCATGTTCACACATCTGAAAACAGTTTAGGTCGTTACAGAAGCTACAAAACTGACCTTCCTTTGAGCAGATTGAGTTTCTGGAGCATCACATTTGTGGGGTCAATTAAACGCTCAAAATGGCCAGAAAAAGAGAACTTTCATCTGAAACTCGACAGTCTATTCTTGTCCTTAGAAATGAAGGCTATTCCATGCGAGACATTGCTAAGAAATTGAAGATTTCCTACAACGGTGTGTACTACTCCCTTCAGAGGACAGCACAAACAGGCTCTAACTAGAGTAGAAAAAGAAGTGGGAGGCCGCGTTGCACAACTGAGCAAGAAGATAAGTACATTAGAGTCTCTAGTTTGAGAAACAGACGCCTCACAGGTCCCCAACTGGCATCTTCATTAAATAGTACCCGCAAAACACCAGTGTCAACATGTACAGTGAAGAGGCGGCTGCGAGATTCTGGGCTTCAGGGCAGAGTGGCAAAGAAAAAGCCATATCTGAGACTGGCCAATAAAAGAAAAAGATTAAGATGGGCAAAAGAACACAGACATTGGACAGAGGAAGACTGGAAAAAAGTGTTGTGGACAGATGAATCCAAGTTTGAGGTGTTTGGATCACAAAGAAGAACGTTTGTGAGACGCAGAACAAATGAAAAGATGCTGGAAGAATGCCTGACGCCAATTGTTAAGCATGGTGGAGGTAATATAATGGTCTGGGGTTGCTTTGGTGCTGGTAAGGTGGGAGATTTGTACAGGGTAAAAGGGATTCTGAATAAGGAAGGCTATCACTCCATTTTGCAACGCCATGCCATACCCAGTGGACAGCGCTTGATTGGAGCCAATTTCATCCTACAACAGGACAATGACCCTAAACACACCTCCAAATTGTGCAAGAACTATTTAGAGCAGAAGCAGGCAGCTGGTATTCTATCGGTAATGGAGTGGCCAGCGCAGTCACCAGATCTGAACCCCATTGAGCTGTTGTGGGAGCAGCTTGACCGTATGGTACGCAAGAAGTGCCCATCCAACCAATCCAACTTGTGGGAGCTGCTTCTGGAAGCGTGGGGTGCAATTTCTCCAGATTACCTCAACAAATTAACAGCTAGAATGCCAAAGGTCTGCAATGCTGTAATTGCTGCAAATGGAGGATTCTTTGACGAAAGCAAAGTTTGATGTAAAAAAAATCTTATTTCAAATACAAATCATTATTTCTAACCTTGTCAATGTCTTGACTCTATTTTCTATTCATTTCACAACGTATGGTGGTGAATAAGTGTGACTTTTCAGGAAAACACAAAATTGTTTGGGTGACCCCAAACTTTTGAACGGTAGTGTATTTCATTCCATATTTCAAATGATTTGTCCATTCTCAATGCATGATTTAAAAGAATCCATTGTACTATAATGCAGAAAACAAAATATATTTTATGTATACAAAATAAGTAAATACACAGTACTGCATTTGTATAGCAGGACCAGTGTTGTCTGATTCCCAAATTAATGCCTCTAATAAGCTGGTTCATTTGAATCTAAAGTGCAAAACAAACAGCACAACCAGTGTAATCTGATTCCTGATTGAATTACTCTTGAGCCAGTTCATTTTAATCTACGGTGTGATACATACAGTGTGACCAGTGTAGTCTTATTCCCAAACAAATGACTCTGATGAGCGGTTCATTTGAATCTACGGTGTGATACATACAGTGTGACCAGTGTTGTCTTATTCCCAAACAAATGACTCTGATGAGCGGTTCATTTGAATCTACGGTGTGATACATACAGCATGTCCAGTGTAGTCTTATTTTCAAACGAATGACACTGATGAGCCGGTTCATTTGAATTTACAGTGTTAAACATACAGTGTGACCAGTGTAGACTGATTCCCAAACAAATGACTCTGATGAGTGGTTTATTTGAATCTACAGTGTGATACATAGTGTGACCAGTGTATTCTGATTCCCAAACAAATGACTCTGATTAGCCGGTTC
Source organism: Moxostoma hubbsi (assembly GCA_032164185.1). NCBI lineage: Eukaryota > Metazoa > Chordata > Actinopteri > Cypriniformes > Catostomidae > Moxostoma > Moxostoma hubbsi. Next base: position 40,885,847 of record JAVLUX010000013.1, on the reverse strand, counting down.
ATTTGAATTTACAGTGTGATACATACAGTGTGACCAGTGTAGTCTGATTCCCAAACAAATGACTCTGATGAGCGGTTCATTTGAATTTACAGTGTGATACATACAGTGTGACCAGTGTAGTCTGATTCCACAATGAATGACTCTAATGAGCCGGTTCATTTGAATCTACAGTGTGATACATAGTGTGACCAGTGTAGTCTGATTCCCCAATGAATGACTCTAATGAGCCGGTTCATTTGAATCTACAGTGTGATACATAGTGTGACCAGTGTAGTCTGATTCCCCAATGAATGACTCTGATGAGCCGATTCATTTGAATCTACAGTGTGATACATACAGTGTGACCAGTGTAGTCTGATTCCACAATGAATGACTCTAATGAGCCGATTCATTTGAATCTACAGTGTGATACATACAGTGTGACCAGTGTAGTCTGATTCCCCCACGAATGACTCCAATGAGCCGGTTCATTTGAATCTACAGTGTGATACATACAGTGTGACCAGTGTAGTCTGATTCCACAATGAATGACTCTAATGAGCCGATTCATTTGAATCTACAGTGTGATACATACAGTGTGACCAGTGTAGTCTGATTCCACAATGAATGACTCTAATGAGCCGATTCATTTGAATCTACAGTGTGATACATACAGTGTGACCAGTGTAGTCTGATTCCCCCACGAATGACTCCAATGAGCCGGTTCATTTGAATCTACAGTGTGATACATACAGTGTGACCAGTGTAGTCTGATTCTCAAACGAATGACTCTGATGAGCCGGTTCATTTGAATCTACAGTGTGAAGCATACAGCACCGCCAGTGTAGTGTGATTTCCCTATGAATGACTCTAATGAGCCGGTTCATTTGAATCTACAGCTCGAAGCATACAGCTCGACTGGTGCGATAACTGAACAAAATATTCACATGATGACTTCTATCAGCCTGTTTTTTAGTGAATAAACAACTTACTGAACCACAAGTTCATTTAGTCTTGTCCACCTTAAAATGAGCCAAGAATTCAGAACAACTGGATGCTTGTTGCTATGACAATGTGAAGTCAAAGATACACATTATTGTTGAGTTTTGACAACGCACTGCTGAGGACAGTAAATCATTCTACCTCAAAAGTATTCAAAGAATCATTAATGGAACCGTTACAGATCTTTCAATTCAATTTACGATTCACATCACTAGTCAATATTCTAGTGTACACTTAAAAGTTGACAAGACAAATTTTCAGCAGATGAACGCACTTTATTGTCATGAAAATAATGTTACAATGCAACAATTCCTAATCGTACAAAAACATGCTTCATTTTCATTATGCAAATAGAAATTCTTGCTAATTTCTTACGATACTGGGGCTATGACTGCTTAAGATACATTATGAACCAGACATGTTTTTGTGAGATTCACCCATAGCTGCCAACAAAACAGCCCTATTTATCTTCCGCCCCTCTCTTTAGACATGTTGTGATTGTGTGTTTTCTTAATCATTCATGCTGGTCTTTAAAAACCCAATTGCTTAATTACTCGGCTCCATATCGGATTAGAACTTGACGTAAGGGCTTCATAAAGTCACTTTCTCCTAATGAAGACCCAGAGACAAATGAGCACTGTCTCTGAAACCAGAGGAATAACAGGAAGACATGGAGAGGAAATAGATGAAGGACTCACCAAGTGTTGGCGTCTCTGAAGCCTTTGATTCGGTGACAGATGGGAAATTATTGGGAAAATGCAAGCTAGCTCCACTTCAGCACATAAGCTTTATGTGTATGCACACACATGGCACCTGAATTATCACTACATGTCGGATTTCATGCTGTGAATTATCACAGTCATGCTAATATCACATTTTGTAGTTTCGTTTATAATTTACCACCAGTATTTTCCCATAGGGAAGAACAATGACAAATTTGATCTAATAGGGGATTTAATATCTCAGCAATGAGGTGTAATGGAGAGCAAATGGAGACTTTTGCTTGTCTCCTGCATTCCCAACAAGGAAATCTCTATAAATGTGCTCAGATTTGTGTGCAATTAAAAGTCTGAGATTTCAATATGAGCTCAAATTTCTCAGCAAATCCTTCCAAGACCAAACTATCTGAATTATGTGACCCAAATTAAATGTATAGCTCTGTACTCATACTGTATTTCAACAGTTGTCTTGGTTGAAACATCTGAGACAAAGTTAATAATGTAAATAAAGCACACTGTAACTAAGATAAGATGTCACGATAAATCTACATTTATAGATCTGAATCTTGCCCTTGTCACCAGTAATGCTGATGTCATGTTTTAGCACTACTAGTAAAAAGGAAATAGCCGATATACTGTATGTCAATATTTTGAAACATTTATTTTCTAGCCTGAACTATTTATACAGTCACTGAAACACCCATTACAGTAGATCTTATTGGTCTCCTTTACCTTGAAGTGTCCTGTGACGTCTCGTAATCCTGATTTGGACCTGATGTGAAAAGCAATAATGCCACGTTCCCGTGGATAAGAGCTCGCCATAGCTGGCAATATCCTTTATAGTGGCTCTATGATAATAATATGACTGATATTGTAGAGGCACTGGAAGTGCTGGCAGTGTGTTAACCATATGAATTCTGATTAGAGCTCAGATAGCGGTCGCCCCATTCCCGCTCCTTTATCATTCTCAAAGCAGATTGTGCACTGTCTCACCAAATGTTTTATTAGCATATTATACAAATTGCACATGCAACAAACACCATAAATAACAGCAAATACAGGTAACCAAACACACTGTGGAGGTGTACATGCTAGCTTGATAAATAAAGAACAATGGGTTGAGACAATAAATTGAAAAGTATATACTGGTGCAAAATTCACCCTGTCAGCAAAACGCTCTAGCATTGGATGTCTATCCCCAAAATATCTACCGGAACTATATTAAGGGGAGGTACTACAGGCATAAAGGATGGTGTTTAACGCTTTTTACTTTCATTTTTTACTTTAACTAATTTGAGACTTTCTGCAGTAGTTCACAAATGACCAAACATCCAAAATAATATGCATAATATAATATAATATCTTTATATCATGATGTTGCTCTTATGTTAAACACAGTCCTCATGTTTCATTATAGGCATTGACCCTAGACATTTTACTTCAATAATTATATTATAGTAAGATTTATTTTCTTTTTGGCAATTTACCTTAATAAAAGGGGGCGTTAAAAAAGCATGGTCATTTACATTCAAAAGGTGTTTAATTAAATATTTTGTTAAATAAATATTTTAACAAAAGGGTGTGACAATTACTAACCAACAAAAATATGATTAAAAAAATGTATTTAATTAAATTATTAATTAAAAAAATAATTAAAAAGTAAAGTTGACATTTTGATAACATAATAAAAAATATTTTATTCATATAAATGTTATTTGTATAGTACCTTTCGAACATGGATATGCTTTTTATTTCAGGACATAAACAAGGTTCCCGCGGATCCTTAAAAAGTCTTTAAATGTCTTTAATGATACAACAGAAGTCTTCATTTTGATTTAAAGAGGTCTTAAATTTGGGGGTGGAAAGACAGGAATCGTGATATGACCTAATGTGATTATCAAACTTCAGAAGAATATGATCTAATTAATTAAATGCACGCGCTGCGTCCTTCAAAGAGAAAACGCGGCACTGTTGTATTGTCTCCAAACAGACTGTTGCAGAATAATTCACAATCATTAGGACATATCAGAAATTATATGATAAGCGATCACTAATGATCATCTGTTGATGATGACATTATTATAGTGTTGATGAAATATGACTATGTTTACTTTTAATTATTGTTTATATTGTAATACGTTGTAGGAGTGCACATACATCCCTAATTTGTTTTTAATGAGCAGCTAGAAGCAGTGAAGCGCAAACATTTCAAAATAAGAGTCCCCGATGTATTTAAAAGTTAAAGTGCTTTTAAAGTTAAAAGTTCCTTGGTATGAATCAGTTTGCACAAAATAAAATAAAAAAACAATTCTAAATAAAAGTGAACAGTGATAAAAGCTTTAAAATGTCTTTAAATGAAAAGTGGATTTTAACATTAACATGAACATTTGTGCCTTTATAATAAAATTGTGCCTAATCTGCATATTTTAATTGATTAAGGGCCCTATTTTAAGAGCGCAAGTGTTACGCGTAAAAACATAGTACATAAATACAAGTCATAAATACAAAGTCAGTGGGCATGGACATATATTTTTGGAATATTCGTGCAAGCATTGCGCACGCAAGGTGCTAATCGGGTCAAGGGAGGTTCTTCTCCGGTCCTGTCTCCATCCTATACAGTCCATTCCCTGTCCAGTACCAGTGATATAAACAAAGACAGCACATTCATAAGAAGTCGGTAGTGTAAATGGACTGTATGCAATGAATTATAAGAATAGAAATATGGATATACATTATTTTGTGCATTAACTGCCTCCTTGTGAAATGAGATGTGCTCCTTTTATATGCACGGAAAATGTGGTTCATATGAATGTAGGCTCTGTTAAATTACAGATCATGTAAATATTAATAATTTTCATCTACTGACACACAAATCATGGCTAGTATTAACAGTTTTTGAATTGCATTTCACTTCTAACGGTTGACAGTTAAATTCATGTATTGCAACACAAACATTTTTAAATATTTCTAAATTCAAATTTCACTTCAAACGAAATGAAAATATGATCGAATTTACAAAGTGGTCAAAAAAATCCAGCTAAATCCAAACATTTTACTCTTTATAGCCAATTTTGCTTTGACTCTCAAAATCAGGTGGAAAAATATTAGTCAAAATAAAATCAAATATACAACTGTAAATGTACAAGAATTATATGATCATGATCATAAATCATGATGCATATAAATATAGCAATAAAAATAATAATTGAAAAAGAATCCATGACTCTAGAAAGTTTAACACAAATCTCATAATTTGTTAGTTTTAACAAACGGCTTCAACAGCGATCATCAAGGACCAAATTTTATGTTCTGTACTCTCAGAATTTGGACATCTCCAGATGTGGAATCTCCAATCTGCAAATGCAGGAACTGAATTTGGACTTTGCGCTGAGGTAAGAGGTGTTATTGAAATGTCCAAATTCTGAGGAAATAACAAATTGTGCTTTGTGCCACTTCATTTACATACAATAAACCCACAGTTTGCATGCCTACGCCCACAATAGCACAAACACTCTCACCCACGTCCACTTTCGCTTTGCGCTGGGACGAAAATTGCACTTAGAATTAACGCTCTCATGAAAATTGGATATGACTTAGTACACGGTTGCTGCGTTTGCCCAAAATGTCTAAAGTCATAATTCAAAAAACTTGTGTATTGCATTTCTAATAAAGCAAATGTACATTTTGATGAAAGAACAATTGAAGAAAAAAGTGCTTATATTCACCTGTTGTATGTTGTGGCAGGGCGGAAGGCGGGGCCGGGTCGTGATTATACACACCCGGTCCCTTATCAGGCTAATTAAGCCTCCAAGAGGGATAAAGGCCGATTGCGGGCGGTGGTGCGACGAGAGAGAGATCATTTACGGACATGTCCGTCATGTGTGTGTTTTTTCTTTTGTTTAAGTTCATAATTAAAATATTATTTATATTGTCAAGCCTGTTCTCGCCTCCTCCTTTCCCTTCTTAAATCATGTTACACTGGTGCCGAAATCCGGGAAGGAGGAGGGATGCCCGTCGCGGAGTCCTCGACACTGCTGTCCAAACGGGGGAGCGCCGCTGCCTTCTGCCGGGAGAGGGAGTAGCCTGACCACCCAGACGTGGTGAACGGCCGCCGTCCGCGAGGCGAGTGGGGACTGGACTCCCCGACCGCCTGGAGCGATGGAGCCGCTGCCAGGGGCAGAGAAGTGCCCTTCCATCCCCCAGAAACGCGGAGGGGTCGACAGAATACTGCCATCCGCGAGGAGAGGAGGGAAGTGACTCCCCGACCGCCTGGAGTGGTAGGGCTGCTGCCAGGGGCGGAGGAGTGCCCCCAGGAGTCGCCGTGAACACAGAGGGGCATTCTTTCCACCGGGGGTTGTGGGTCTGACTCCGGTCCGCCCGGGGAGGAGCGGCTGTCGTCTGCCTGAGAGGGTGGAGGAGTGATCGGGGACCATGCGACGTTGTATCAGAGAACCAGCGAGTACGTTTTTTTTTGTTTTTTTTTATCTCTCTCCTCTCTCTCTCTCTCTCACTGTCTCTCCGCATAAGCCTTTTCCCTCTCTTTGAAATTTTACACTGTTACAGGAAGTACCCCCTCCCCCTATTTAATTATTTCTGTTTCCCTCCCCTAGTCCCCTCCCTTGTCCAGGTAGACGGGATGACCTGCCGGCAGACGGGGCAAAAGGCACGCCCCTCCCCAGGGAAAGGGGGGGGGGGGGTGTACGTCATGCCGGGGGCACCCCTGCCTGAGAGAACGAGGGAGGAATGTGGCAGGGTGGAGGGCGGGGCCGAGTCTGGATTATACACACCCGGTTCCTTATCCAGCTAATTAAGCCTCCGAGAGGGATAAAGGCCGATTGCGGGCGGTGGTGCGACGAGAGAGAGAGAGAGAGAGAGATCGCTTACAGACATGTCCGTCATGTGTGTGTTTTGTCTTTTGTTTAAGTTTGCCATTAAAATATTATTTATATTGACAAGCCGGTTCTCGCCTCCTCCTTTCCATTGAACTACGTTACGTATGTACACTTAATTCTGATTTGCTGCGTTTCTGTAAACCCACCATGACTGCAACTTAAACAGGGTGACAACGCAAGCAGGTGCAATTTTACAGGCACACTAAACATTAGAGGCAGGAATTATCTGTAAAGAGAAAAGCCAAGAAACAAGCCCAGCTTCTCAGAGCTGTGTTCAGGGTGTATTTTCCATGAATATACTGGTTGTAGAGTTATGAATCAATAGTCAGTATGTTGCAGCTTAAACCGACTGTGATGACATGAGATCTCTCTCTCTCTCTCTCTCTCTCTCTCTCTCTCTCTCTCTTTACCATTTTTGTTTTCCTAAACAATGATTGTCATCAGCTGCAAATCTGAACATGTTCCAAATCAAGGCGATCTGAGAGCTCCTCTGCATTGTGCATCAATTATTAAGCTTATGTTCCTTTGTACAAACAAGCTCCCCTGGTGGAGAGATGGGTGCCTGCGCACAGCCAATTACTTCAAAATGTTTCACTCATTCATTATTGAGGCTGTAAATCTTGTACAGGTTGTTGCGAGTCTGACCTGGTGTGGAGTCCGGAGCGCAGTGCTTTGATCAGAGCCCAGCTGACTGGAATGGATGAGGCCCAGACTCTGTGCTCTTGATGTAGGCAGGAGAAGAGCACCGGTGTTGCTGTTTCTCCATGGGTCTGTGGGTTTCCAGGAGCCATGGTGGGTAATTAGACTTGTGAGGTTGATCTCAGAGCTGTGTGGGCATACCGTCCCCCACGACATGCCCTTATCAGAACTAATGGCCCTCCTCTCAGGCTCTATGCCCTCTGCCATGCTGTCTGTTTGCTTGGCGCGGCTGCTAAACGGCAGGAGGTAGATGTGAATACAGGCATATGAAACATAAAACGCAAACATGTACAGCTTAGATTGGGATAGGTGCTGAGGCCTTAGTGTTCTTTTTAGCTGGCAACTAGATTGCTAGGTTGTTAGTTTGCAAGTAAAGGCCTGTTCACACCAAATTTTGTGTTATTTGGTGCTTAAAGATGCAGAACAAATAGGTTGAGGTCGGCACTACTTTTAATTCCTCAACACAAAAGAGTCTGTTGTAACCATTTTTGCTGTTCGTGTCTGAAAAGGGGTGATGATTGCCTAATGATTAATGATCTGGGATAGTAATACAAAAGTTGCAGACACGTTTCCTAGTCACTGTTAAGCAAGACTTTAAAAACCCGGCCAATCCTTGCAGTTGAATAACTCAGTTTGTTTTGAATTTGGAAAATTGAATAAAGCATTCTGGCAGGTCAAAATATGACTCTGATCTGAAGGTTGACTTTGTTTACTTTGCTGAAAGGCTTGTTTATTTTATGATATTATCACATTACTAAAACCTCTTAGTTGTTGTCTTTACAACACTGATCACTGATTTAAACATGCCCTTGTGTTTCTTCTTTTTTTTAATGCCTGTCTGAGAACATCGACTTCATCACATACAAGCATCAGGATTTGAATTTAGTGTGGTTTTGTAGAGTGGAAGCTTTGACTTGAGATATGATTGATAGAGAGAGCGAGCGAGAGAGAGAGAGAAAGAGAAGTCTCATTTTGTCTCGGGCTTGGTGGGAGGCCAGGCGAAGTGAAGTGAGCTGTTTGGGGGACGGGTCAAGGGGGGGAAGAAGGGGATTGTGGGAAAGGAGAAGATGGCGTTGAGCCTTGGCTCAAGTAATTGTGTGCCTCCCAGGTGATGAGGGCTTTTATGCCATTAACAGTGTCTATGCATCCACAGAGCGTGCCAGCTCTTTAACGAGACAGCGCTGCTAATTTCACAGCTAATACTGAACCGTTCCACCTCAATGGGCTGCCTGCAGCAGGTGCAGCAGGGAAACGGCTGGGAGGGAAGGTGGAACCGTGAGAGAGAGAGAAACAGAGAGAAAGAGATGAGGAGAAAATGACCATTGTGCTTCAGCTTCTCTTTTTGATTGAAGCTTTGGCTTTCAGACATGAAGCTGCTTTAAAAAGAAGTTAAAGGAGGAAATTGCATTATTGCAACCTTACGGTCAGACTGTTTGTTCACCTTTTAAATGTGTGGTCAGGTGAGATTTGGATCAGAGCATATTGTTTGTGTGTTATACAAATATGTGATTTTTAGTTTTGACCAACATTTGGGCAATTTTTAAGATTTTCTGTATTGTCCGATATTTTGGCATTTTGAGGTTTTCAGTTTTGGCGGATATTTGGGCATTGCAAGATTTTTGATATTGGCCGATATTTGGGCATTTTGAGATTTTCAGTTTTGCCCAATATTTGAGCATTGCAAGATTTTTTGAATAGGCTGATATTTGGGCATATTAAGATTTTCTGTATTGGCCAATATTTAGCCATTTTGAAATTTTCGGTGTTGGACGATATTTGGAAATTTTGAGATTTTGGGTTTTTACTGGTGTTTTGGCATTTTGAAATTTTCAGTATTATACACTATTTTATCATTTTGAGATTTTCAGGCCATGTGACAAGGAGGAGGGTGGGGCCGGTGGGCCCATGACTATGCACGCCCGGCCCCCAATCAGGCTAATCAGCCGAGGAGAGGGATAAGGCCGAGCCGGATGGAGAGCTACAGGCAGCTGCCCTGTATGCGTTTATGTTTGTGTGTTTTTGTGTTTGAGTTTATTAAAACATTACTTTGATGCTTCATCTGGTTCCCGCCTCCTTCTTTCCATTGAACCCTATTACAGGCCAATATGTGGGCATTTTTATATTTTCGATACCATTCGAATATTTGGGCATTTTGAGTTTTTCAATATTGGCTAATAGTTGGCCATTTTTAGATTGTCAGTATTGGCCAATATTTGGTCATTTTGAGATTTTAAGTATTAGCTGATATTTTGGCATTTTTAAATATTCAGTATTATCCTTTGTTTTTGCATTTTGATATATATTATTTTTTTATTTTTATTTATTTTTTATATATATTTGGGCATTTTAAGATTTTTGGTATTGGCCAATATTTGGGGGTTTTGAGATTTCTGATATAGTCCAATATTTGGGTATTTTGAGATTTTCAATATCATCTAATATTTGGTCATTTCGAGATTTTCGGTATTGGTCAATATTTGGCCATTTTAGATTGTCAGTATTAGCTAGTATTTTGGCATTTTAAGTTTTTCGTTGTGGCTGATATTTGGGCATTTTAAGATTTTGGAATTGTTCAGTGTTCAAATTTGTCACTAAAACATTATTACCAAAATTCAAATTATATTCCACAATGTCCACAAGTGGGCGCAATGAATACATATAAAACAAAGCTGAAATGGAGCAAGATCTCTACCTAAGGGGCTGTTCACACTGAACGTGTCTTTGCACGAATCCACACATTTTTATCATGTTTTTACGTGTTAACGTTTTAATCTTAAATGTAACAATATATAGTTTCTGTATTGTATATTGTACAATGTCTCCTAGATTTTACTTTACATGTTTAAATTTGGTCTTAACAAAGGAGATTTTTTTTCAAAATATTGTTATTTTGGCTCAAATGTGAGAATGTGTGAAAGTGAATGCAGTGTGTTTTATGTTGGCGATTTGGCTTTTCAGGCATTGCTTTTGCCATGTAATCGCATTGCTTGTGGCTTACCTGTGCGGCCCCAAATGGGTTTATTCACAGCTAACGGGATTTGCTTTGGTGCACAGTACTGGCGAGCTTGTGGCTTTCCACAATTAATTACACACTGACAGCTGATCAGCACTGACAAGCCCACCCTCTGATCATAAGAGAGGGACCCCTGCTGGCTCCCACGGACCCCTACACAGATCTGCTGCATGCAAGTGGCAGCATATTAAGGACACATTCAGGTGTCTGTCTTTAGAATAAATTCCTACAATTGTTTGATTCAGTTTCATTGCAGTAGATTTTAATATTTGTGTAAATGTAGGTGCAGTGTTTGTTACTGCTCAGTAAATGGTTATGTTTCCACAGTGAGCTTGTTACCGCATCTCTCCCCCACTCTCTCTCACTCTCTCTCCCTCTCTCTTTCTCTCTCTCTCTCTCTCTCTCTCTCTCTCTCTCTCTCTGTGGCGCTTTGACACGAGTTTCACTTTGTACAAGCAACACTGTGACCTTTTCCTTTGACAACCCCTCTTTGTCCAGCCCGTCAGGTCACCCTTGTGCTTTTAAACAGCCAATCAAACGCCTACAACCCCTATGACATAGCACACATCTGCAGGGCTATCAGAAACCATTGAGATGTCATGTGTATTTGAAGATAAAAAGAAAAGCACTGTGGGATTATTAAACCCAAGCAAACATGTGGAAAACTGCATTTGGTCATTTGGTCCGCATTTTGAGATTTTCAAGATTGCTTTCTCTAGAATTATGCATTAAAGGGATAGAGAGAATGAAATGAAAATGTTGTGGTTATTTACTTACCCCAATGTTGTATCAATCTAGTTTTAATTTCTTTCTTCCATGAAGCACAAAAGGAGATGTTGTCAAATGCTGATTTTGATTGCCACACTCAAAAAAGCAGAGTGTGAGAAACAAACCTAAATTTAAAGAAATAGTTCACCCAAAAATGAAAATTCTCTCATCATTTCCTCACACTCATGCCATCACAGATGTGTATGACTTTCTTTTTTTTCCCACAGAACACAAAATAAGATTTTGGAAACATTTCTCAGCTTTTCTGGTCCATACAATGCAAGTGAATGGTGACCAAGACTTTGAAGCTCCAAAAAGCGCATAAAGGGAGCATAAAAGTAAAGACTCAACTGGTTTAATCCATATGTTCTGAAGCGAAAGTCATATACATCTGGGATGGCATGAGGGCGAGTAAATGATGAGAGAATATTAATTTTTGGGTGAACTTTCCCTTTCAGTTATTAAACATATTTCACTCTGCTGGAAATCTTAATTTTCATTTGTGTGCTCAATTAAAAATGGGGCTTGAGATTGGGGGGGGGGGGGGGGGGGGGGGTGATTAAATGGTGACAACATTTTCATTTTCATTTATTTTTGGGTTAAATATTTCTTTAAAGTTAATTTTTTTGTGGATCATTTTAGTTGGAATGGGGAGGAAAATCCTACCAACATGGAGCATTACAATTTAGATTTTATTGTTAACTAAAAGTGTGCATTTTTATTACATGTATGCCTAGTTATCTGTTGTTGCAACTCTACGGTTTATTAAAACATTTTAAATGTATTTCTGTCGCCCTCTCAGCTCTGCCACTGTCCTCTTCCGTCTAAATAAGCATCCTTCTTTGCGAGCTCTAAAGCTAAACAAAAAGAGTCTAAATTGCTTTTAGCTAAGAGTGAGCGGTCTTTGTGAAAGTGTATAGTGAATTGAGTTCTGAGCATTATGAGAGTGTCTGCCACTTTATGTTATTGTCAAAAGACAAGAGGGACAATTCACTGTGAAAAGTGGCCGTCAAGAAAGCCTTAAGATGGGTTTACAAGGCCATTGCCAGACAGGCGGTTAAAAGCAACGAGTTCATTCCAGAAAAGGATTATCCACAGGGCTTCACCTTGTCTAATTTGTAGGTATTATTATTATAATTGTTTTAAATTCGCCTCATAATTGAAGGCAGATTTTTGCTGTTAAAAATGTGTGCAATTTGTTTTCTCAGTGACTAATTTTGACCTGGTGGATGATAAGACTGGCAATAAAACTTTCAAATTATACAAATGGTATTACGTGGCTCCTCCCTGGTCTGGCTGGTCTGGTTTGCTGGTTTCAAAGATGAGCTTGGCCAAGCTGTGAGACCAACAAACCAGTTTAGACTGGTTTAAGCAGTTTTTTCTGAAAGTACTATTGTGTCATTCAATTAGAATCCATCAAAAACTAAATTATGGACTTAAAATAAAATCTTGAATGTTTGAAAGTAAAGTACAGTCTGGCTGTTGGCAGTGATATAAAACTGCTCCGTCTAATTTTGACCGGTCATATGACATACTGTATGTATAACCAAGTCAATGAGAATATTAATGAGGTTACCAAGGAGATAGCATTTACTTTAATTAGAGGAACCAAGACTATGGCCTTTTTTTACTGCGGCATGGCAACGAGGCACAAAAAGAATTGATTGGTTTTGGCATTTAGTCTCTGATCAAGTGTCATCTATTGCTTCAGGAGGCAAAAAGATAATCTAAAGTGACATTTCTCTTCTGCCGTCTTTCTCTACACTGATGAAGGCAATTACCTCAACCCTAAATGATCATTTGTGCAAGTTTCAGCCTTCTTGATTTTTTTTAACACATCTGCCGTAGTTGAATGCATCAGAGTGATTCACTAATTTAGTAAATTGAACAATATGTTCGTTCACAAAGTGAGATACAAATATAAAATGTCTTTTAAAAGGTTCTAAAGATTTCCTGATATTTAATCTAAAGATGTTTTAAAGGAATAGTTCACCCAAAAATGTAAAAGCAATTGACATTCGAAATGAAATTGAAGTGAAAGTGCCATAGAAGTGACACGAAATGACGTGGTCGCTTCAGTAAATGTGCTTTTTAATGTCGAGTTTGCTTTTAAAACACTATTGGTTAGGTTTAGGATAAGGATGTCTGTTTTGTGCAGCTCACATTTATTATTATGAACACTATCGGTTGGGTTTATTTGTTGGTTTAGGGTAAGGATGTCTGTTTTGTTTGGCTTAGGTTAACGTTTTATGTTAGGGAGGTACATTTCTCCCATTAAAGCATCCATCTCATATTCACCTTAAAAACCTTGTCTGATTTCAACATCTTTTCACTCGATTTTGGCACCCCCTGCTGGACATTTCACTTGGAGACTGCATCCAAACGTGTAATGAAGCATGCCATTTTGGTTTGCAAAAATGTTGCCATTGTAACGTAAAGAAATCACGAGATCAGGCTACTTATTTTCATTGCAGATACTCAAATAATATTTTCAAAGCAGCCTGAAAGCTAAAACCAGACAGCAAAATCAGCGCTGTGCAAAAGTTTTCACGCTCTGAAAACAGCCTGTTCATAACACATCACTCATTACTCGAGCAGTATGAGTATACTGTTACATTAAACCACAAAACAAACTTCAATCCTATTTCCCTGAAAGATCCAGGAAGAGTCATGGAGGGCCAGTGCTATCACCCTCATTTCATATTTGTTGCATTTTATCATTGTACTTAATAAATATGTCACAAAAATGAAGGTCACCTAACCTCAGCACATCAAGACATATTTGTCAGGACAGCATAATGCCTTCCAAGTTTGTGGAACAAATGAAATTCTGCTGCTCTGCTGCACTTTGCATCCAAACAGCCATTACAACTAGCTTTATATACTGTCTGAGCAGCAGACCATCAAATAGTGTTTTTCTATTTGTTCAAGAGCAGTCCACACCAGTGAAAATAGAAAACCATCTCTCATATTTAAAGGCATGGAGTGCGTCTATATTTGATGGTAAGATTATAGTTTTACACGGTTGATACTTAGAGGATTAAGATTAATCATAGCATCTACGACTGCTGTTTTAGATCTATGCAAGACATTTTTCGTGGTCCTTAAGAGGTAATTGGTCTTTTTTTGGGTGGGTTATTGCTGGAAGTTTTTTGGGAAGAACTGACCAATAGCAAAATGGGAACAAAAAATGGGAATTCCATTGCTATATTAAGATTATACACAGTTCATATGGTTAATATTTAGAGGATTGTAATTGATTATAGCATCTACAACTTGTGTTTTAGATCTGTTCAAGATGTCCTGGTGGTCTTTCGGAGGTAATTTGGCTCTTTTAAATGAGTTACTGTATAATTGCTGGAACTTGTTTGGAAAAAATGAACCAATAGCAAAACAGAAACAGCAAAGTGGAAATTCTGAGGCTTTTGTAAGATTAAGTAGTATAAACATGTTTGTGTTCTATGGCACAGCTTCGTTTCATTTTTTATGTTGCTTTTTGTTTGTTGATAAAATGTGAAGACAATATCCAATGTTTTTCTTCTACACTAACAGTCATTTTTCATCTATCAAGGCATTCTTCTTTCCCCATCTTTCAGCACTTGCAATAACTGATTTAGCATTTATGGTAGTAAAAAATTAATCTAAATGTCGGCCAACAGGGAACGCAGAAGCTCTCGGCTGATTTATATCCGACTTAATTCAGAATGCCTTGACATGATGAACGCAACAGAAAGTGGGCAGTTGTGTTTTGGAAGTATTAAAGCGGCTGTTGAGAGCTGTTTGATTGAAAATCATAAATCAAGGAGCTCAAACCTTGGACAAGAGAGCTGAATCTATAAACACAGTGCAAAGCCTGTGCTTTGTACATTATTAGCTGATGGATTGAGTTTGTGCATATTTACTTTCGCTGAAAATGGATGAAAATTATGTGCCAGCAATTGTCGTGTAGAAGATAATTGTTGCTTTTTTACATAAGCAAAATACATTCAGATATAGTTTTAGATCTGAAGAGTTTTTGATCACTATAATCAATACTTGATAGGTAAAGTTATTTAATACAAACTTTGTTGTTGGTTCAAGATAGATAGATAGATAGATGGTGACACAGACACCAGAGCAGATCTATAAATGCAAACCGAGCCCAAGGCATAGGTTCGACACAGAAGTATACACTGGCCTTAATGGGCCTGTTCCAAAACTTAGTGAGCTGCCTCACTGTCTCCTGCCTACATAAGCAGCTGTCTTCAATGGCAGCATCCTTACTGAAATGATGCCTCATAAGAGAGTGATTTAGAACACTCTGCATAGGCGGAAGCTCCCATTTTTATAACGGAAATTTATCTCACTTCTCTTGCTTTTTCCACCAAGCCGAGCTCATCACGGTGCATTCTGGGATTGCCTACCTGAGGAAGGATGCATACTAGTGATGGGAAGTCTGATTCATTTCTGCGAACTGGTTCTTTCAGACAGTTAGTTTCCATGAACCGGTTCATAAACCGATTCAGATGTTCTTTTACGTCATCATGTAATGACATTTCTAGCATGTGATTCTAACATCCTGGAGTCATGGTTTTCACACTCAAACATTTTAATTAACCATATGTGAACGTACATTGCTGATTATTACCTTTTATTCAATTAAGTTATAATAATAATGACGTTTATTGATTATAAGACGCTGGCTACCACCCCTGGAGTTCAATAGTTCAAATCCCAGGGCATGCTAAGTTACTCCAGCCAGGTCTCCTAAGCAACCAAAATTCAGATGTTGCAAAACTTGGTATCTTATTTATGCTGCTTCCTAAGAAATCTTGTCTTGGCCAATTTTTAAGGTGTCATCGTATGTATTAGTGATGTCCGTTTCTTTTTTTTTTTTTCACGTCACATGGGGTAACCTCCTCGTGGTCGCTATAATGTGGTTAGTTCTCGGTGGGACGTGTGGTGAGTTGAGCGTGGATGCCACGGTGGATGGCGTGAAGCCTCCACACCCGCTATATCTCTGTAGCAACGCGCTCAACAAGCCACGTGATAAGGTGCATGGATTGACGGTCTCAGATGCGGAAGCAGCTGGGATTCATCCTCCGTCACTCGGATTGAGGCGAGTCACTACGTGACCAGGAGGACTTAAAAGCGCATTGGGAATTGGACATTCCAAACTGGGTGAAATTTGCCCCCCCCTCCCCCCAAAAAAGAACCGAACATCACTAATACATAAGATGATACCTTAAAAATTGGCCAAGACAAGATATCTTAGGAGGCAGCATAAAAAAGATGGCAAGTTTTTGCAACAGCCTCCTCGTCGGGAGTGCACCTATGATGCCTTGAAATGTTGCCTCCGAAAGGAAGCTCTCTAGGTTTTAGAACAGACGCCTTTGTCAAGCCATCATAATAAAGAGAAAGGCTTGTTTTAAGACAATAGTCATAATAAACAAATCATCATTTTGTGCAAGCACGTGTTCCAGTGTATATTTTAGCCATTTTCGGACTAACGTTGGATCTAAAATATTGAATGCAGGTGCGGGTATCTCGGTTTTGTAATTCTTCCTTTTTGCTAAAGCTCTTGGCTGGGAAAGAAGATCTGTGGCCGGCAGTCTGTGTCTCTGGTAAAAAGGCAGCAATGTGAAAGTCATTCACCGGGCGGTCTCACGAGAACCCGGGCCAAAGCTAATCACAACTCCGACCCACTTCGAGATTCCAATGACTGAATCAATTGAGCTGAGGTCTCCCTCCGGAGCACAACAAAGTCAGTGCGACTGCAACTTTAGCCTGCTGCGGCCCAGCGCCACGACACCGTGGTTGCCCGGCCTGTGTGTGATTGGCACAGGGGTGTGCACTTGATACCCTATACAGTCAATAATACAGACCCCAGCACAGCTATTAAGTTCAGTTACACAGTGTCTCTCCTGGGCCTTTTGTCTGGCTGGGAAAAATAATGTTGAAATATAGATATTTTGGGACGTACAGCTACAAATTTACGCCAAGATATCCAGTGGGGATGTATCAAGTTTAATTTATGTATTATGAATACAAGTTTATAGTATTGGATCTGACAACAGTACCATGTAGAGGTGGAATATGATATACACAAAATCTTGCGATATCATGATACGAGTAATTTTCTATGTATATTAATGATATATGCAAATGTCTTGTTTAAATGTTTTATTTGGATCTTGAAGGACGCAAACCAAAAGATCTGATTTTTCATAACAAATGAATGATAAGTCTGGCATAAGTGCAAAAATTGGGTCACATTATGTCCCACTTGTGTTGCAAAAGTTTCAAATAAGTATATAACTCTAAAATAAGTATATAATATCTATCTATATATATATATATATATATGATTCTTTTTTTATAATTTTTCTATAAGTGTTTTCTCGTTTAAAAGTAGATTTCCAGTGTATAATTCAAGTTCTTGTCAACAGCTTCATTGATGAAGAGGTTATTTCATAATCATCTATTTTCTTTGTTCCGATTGTTTTGATTTGCCTGCTGGGACGTCGTCCCTTGGCACCTCACAAAATTAAGCATTTTAAGATTTGTCAGTCTTAAGAAGTTTTCTAACAGGGACACAAAGTTTGTCTAGCTTTGACTTGCGGTAGCTGTTTACGTTACTGACATTCTCGCGTTTGTGCCAGGTTGCAGGCTCTGAGGAAGGAGAAGTCACGTGATGCCGCTCGCTCACGCCGGGGGAAGGAAAATTTCGAGTTCTACGAGCTGGCAAAGATGCTTCCCCTCCCCGGCGCTATCACCAGCCAGCTGGATAAGGCCTCTATCATCCGCCTCACCATCAGCTACCTGAAGATGAGGGACTTCGCCAACCAGGGAGACCCGCCTTGGAACCTGCGCATCGAAGGACCGCCACCCAACACCTCAGTCAAAGGTAAGAGTTGTTCTTCCATCCTGAAATCATATTAGGGTTTTTTTCCATTCTCTTTTTTTTCATTTCTATTTAAGTAACGCAATATTTCTGGTTATTTGAACTAAAAGTCATTATGAAATCAATATATAATGGACCCTGTTTACTTTCCTGGTGTTATTGTGCACATACACAATAATCTTTTTTAAAAGCATAACTTGTTATCAAATCTTTCCTTTTAATATGAAGTCACAAATCGCTCTTGCATTTCAACCCCTCCCCTCCAACCACTTGGTAAATTATTTAGGTATTGAAAGCAAACTTTTTACAATCCAGTCAATATCTCAATATCTAATGGATGATCAAGTTCTGCCCTTCATTCTCTTACATTAGTCGCTTTCAAACATACAGCCTTTTCCACAAAATTTACTGCAATTTTCAGTTTAAAGGTCATGTGTGAACACGACCCCCTTCGAAAATGCCTGTTAATTTAGCACTGGCTATTTCCCTGTGAAAATATGTAAAGTTGTAACATTACCAGTAAAGTCCTGTGTGTGAACAGAGTCGTAATATTAACGATTTGAGCATGTATGAGGTCAGGATGCGCTTACATAAAACAGAGATGAAACAAAGGGAAATTATTCCATTTAGTCAGAGGATATGAATAATATTTGTTATTTTAGAGCTGACTGTACAGGAAAGCTCATTGTGTATGATGCTCCAAGACTCAAATCTGAAGTCATATGGTGAGCAGCCAATGGAAATCGAATGTGTGTGGCCACAACACTGGACCACAAAGAAATGGAGATGGCAAAGAAATGCTCGAAGTGGAGAAAATATTTAGCGCCACTCACATCCAACTAACGTCGCAGTCTCTGTCGTTTCACCCAACACTGCACCCATATGCACTCGGCCTGTTCATTTGAGATTCAGAACCGAGAATCAGCAATGTCAATGGCAGCGCTCCCGTCCCATACATCCATGTTTGTTTACATCTGTCACGCGTCTTGTAGAACAGTGGCGTGTTTCCAGGAGAGTTTGAGATTGGATCGACTTGACAGCCAGAGTGATCCTCAGTCATTTATTGTGTGATGCCCAGTTCTTGTCTATAGCCATTCAAACAGTCGGTAAGTGAGTGATGTTCAGATTTTAGAAGTGGTGTAGTGTAATCCAGCCTAAAAGCATTTCTCTTCATCTAAGCAAATAAAGACATCTGTCGACTAATAAAATAACTAACTACTTCTTAGAGATTAATGGCATTTTGGCGCTGACGTGTGAATGGTAGCCAAATGGAAAAAAGATGTAAATCGTTGCATTTGTGAATAGCAGATGTGGTACATTTACCATTAAGGCTGTTAGGCTACACGGTACTCGGCCAGCGCTCGTTCCCTGTTCATGTTCAATGAGAGAGAGGTGGCAGTCGAAGCGGTGCCACTTTCCAAGCTCGTTCACGAGAATCCTGGCACTTTGTTGTGCTCGACTGCATGCGCCGCACACCATGTAAGATAAAAATACTTTATCTCTCTGCGGCTGACGATTGTCATTGACCAATCAGAGCTCAATTATTCACAACCATTCAAACGTCATTAAGCTTATATGTGGTCAAAAACAACACAGAGAAAAATAAACTCACTGTTGCTGAATTTCCTGAGATATATAACGTTTCTTTGCACGTTTATAGAGACATAAATAGAAAAACAACCTCTGGGAAGCTGTGAGTAGACAAGTCGGTGTGATATTATGATTTTTCATTAATATTAGAAAATAGTTTGTTACAATATTTATAATTATAACACATTTTATGATGAAATAAGTGGCATTTTATTTATGTGAAGTCACTTACAAGAAAACACGTAATACAATATTTACAGTAATCGCCTCAGAGACGCATTATCTGAGCTGAAATAGCAGGAGGCATTATTGAACTTCTACTGGTGCATTTTGCAGCACCTCTCGTGTGAATGGAAAACACATGTACAGAGGAGTGGTGGCAAAATTGCAAGCAAAGCTCGCTGCTCATCTTGTCCCATGTATAACTGCTGTAACAGTTAAAGGACGGGCAAAGAGAAGGGGGAACCGGCTGAACAGTAAAGAATGTTTTAATGCGAAACTCAACATAAACAAACACAGACACACATGCAACGCGGCCGCGCGTGTCTCTCTCTCTCTCTCGAACTGGCGCCTCTGGCCAGTCTTTATCATCTTCCTGGCTGATTAGCCCAATTCAGAGTCCTCACGGCCCTGCCCCGCCCTCCTCCAAGTCACAGCCCCTTTAATGGTAATCCAACAATTTTCCAGGTTGCATGTGTGAAAGGGGCTATTGATCACTGAAGTAAAATAGGTTTCAAATGGTGTTTCATGTTGACTTTAATGTCCATATTCCCTTTCACAAATGCAAACTGTTAATTATCAGAACATTGTTGGATTACTTTGACTGGTAAATGTGCCAAATCTGCTGATCTTTCTCTCTTTTTTCCATTTTGCTACCATTCACACATCCTTACCAAAATGCCATTAAACTCTGAGATATAGTTATTGTATTAGTCGACAAACGTCAACGGACAAAAACTGAGGATCACACCGGCTGTATAGATGATCTGATCACAACATGTGAAAACAGACGCCCCCCTTCTTGGAGACACATGACAGATGTAAACAAACACAGATGTATGGGAACGCTGCCGTTGATGTCACTGCTTCTCTGTTCTGCGTCTAAAAAGATCAGGCCGAGCGCATTTGGGTGTGGTCTTGGGTGGAAAAATAGAGACTGCAAGGCGAGTTGGATATAAGTGTTGTTAAATATTTCCTCCACTTTGAGTGCTTGTTTGCCATCTCCATTTCTTTGTGGTCTAGTGTGATGGCCAAGCATGGTTGATTTCCATTGGCTGCTCACCATGTGACTTTAGATTTGAGTCGTGGTGTATCATACGCTACAAGATTTCCTCTATAGTCGGCTCTAAAATCTCAAATATTTTTGGGTCATGGGTGGCCATGGCCTCTAAACTGTAGAGGCCATTGCAGTTGATTTTCTAGAAAAGGCTGATTGTGTAAAAGCGACGATTGTATCGCGTGTGTGACATGCTGTTGATTATGCAGATGGACACAAAAATGCATTCGGTGTGAACTGCCCCTTAGGGTTCCACTATAAGCATATTTATAGTAAACGTTTGTTTATACAACTGTTCATTTATATAAACAGATTATTTGTATTGTTGTGGTAATTGACAGCTTTCCATGCATGCGGCACATAGACTTGTTTAGAGTTGAAAGCAATCTGTACATTTTCTTACATTTTTCTATTCCTAATGCAAATACAGTATCAACAGATCTTTCTAATAAGACAGCAGCAAAGACAGGAAGCAGTAAATGAAACAGTGTATGTACATTAAATAATCCCGCCAGGCTGGAGTTGGCTGCACTACCAACTCCAGAGAAAAAAATAGCTGTTGGTTATAAATAAACAAGACTATGTGTCATGCCCTACAGAACCCTAATTAGTTACGAATGTCACTACACTTAAGCAGCCAATAGATTTAAGAGTAACTATGGATTCTTATTTGGACTGTAACGATTAGGGGAGTAATGGGGCTGGTTAATCAACTAATGTTGATTGATCGGTGATAAAGGATGTGGTCAGGATCAATACAAATAAAAAAGATGTACTCAATATTTGCTTTTCTTCCTATAATTGATGTTTAAATATAATATTTAAAAGAGATGATGCTCTTAGGACTTTATGAGTTTTTATTTGCTGTGCTGTTTTGTGTATTTGTTGGCACATTTCTTGATGGGTAAATTGGTTGCAAAATAGGCTACAATGGGGACCAGTGAAACGCTTCTATGTTGCTTCTTTTATGTTTGTCTATTTTAATACTAATGTCCTTCTTTTAAAAGTACATTATCAATATATTATCAACAGTTTGAGTATAAATGTTGAATGGGAAAAATACCATCTTGTGCACATCAATGGAAGCAAGAAAATCTGACCTTTGGTACCAAGGATTTAAAACACAAAATGCACAAATTTGATTACATTTGAGTAGTTACCTTAAAATAGTGCAGAATCTGGAATCATGATTGTCATGGTCTCATTCATTTTACACTTGAATTTTTCCACTTATTACATTTTTCAAAATACTAAACCTTTCTGTTTCATTTCTAGGTTTAAATGTGATTTTTGACCCCATATTTGCAAAGTTTTGTTTATGTTTATGATGTTTAAGTGTTTCAACCAGAAAGGCAAAGTATTACTTCAGATGTTTACTATTTGCATAAAAGCCATTTTTCTTGCATGACTGTTCCTTTGGTTGGATTGGTTTAGAAGTACAGGTAAATGTTTTTAATTTAATGTTACCTTCATTACCATATTTTAGAAGTTTATGTTTTAAATGACAAAATTATTCACTACTTTGTACTTAACAATGAATTATTTACTGTAAATTTGGAATTTAATACCGTGAACATTGTTAAAGGCGAGAGTAAATTGTTGCAGTTTTCAGTGGATTTGTTCCATCCATTCCGGCCAACACATAACAGATGGTATCATTGTTGTCTCGCTTTGAAGAGCTGCATGCATTTTAATGAGAAAATGTATATGCTGAATAATTCGTCGTAGCTGGTCCACAGCACTGTTGCCTTTTACACGTCCAAGACCAACGTGCTTGACATTCAGTGTAGGAAATGATGTAATCGCTGGAAATAAATAAAATGCAATGCATCCCTGTGTATTAATGAATGCTCAGCGAGGTGATTTCAAACCCTCCAGGACAACGCAAGGCTCTTTACATCCTTCCATCTCATTGACAGCCACCATTTGAATTGAATCAGTGGCACGGCCCATTTTATTTGCACTACATTTCGAACAGAACTTGTTATCGATTCCCGTTTTGCTGCTCTGCATCACTGAAGCTAATGGATACTCAGCCCTGCTCCTGAATCCTCCAAGCTCATGAATCTCTGTGTATTTTCCGATCGGAGAGAGAGGAGGTGTGCCTGACCTATAGCGGTACAGCTCTCCTCCTTGTTTTTTTTTTTGTTTTTTTAGATAAAAGAGATCCATGTGTTTTGATTGGCATACAGCTGACTGGGAGGCGCGCCAGTTCCTGTAATGCAGAGCAGGCTAATACAAGCATATGGTGACTTATTGCATCAGGCCTGCTGCTCCGAGGGCAAGGCCCATTTCTCCTCTGGATTGTTTGCACACGAGTCAAGGTGAGCTTGGAGGAAAATGATATTGTTTCCTCTGCATGGAAGTACCCAGTTCATTTGTCAGGCCAGACTTCCAGGCAATTTTCTTGCGACTTTACATAGAGAGCCGAGGCCAACGGTACTCTGTTATTATACAGTATTTGCTGTGAAAAGAAGAAAACGAAGTTGACTTCTTGTAAGGCATTTCTACATAATAACAGATGATTGTAACCTTTTGGGAAATCTCCGAGCAGTGTCTTTGGCAAATCTCCTGTGCTTCAGGAATGATTTTTTGCTTAGAGAAAAATCTACCTACTCTTTTTCATGTCTATGCGAATAAAGAACAATTTGAAGCTGGCATTTGTGTGACCACGATGGCTTCTAGAGTCGTCAAACACCATTAAAAACAAAGCCACCTTTTGTGGAATGCAAAGCTAGGGTGACAAAGCATAGAATACAGGCTGATAAGTGTACCAAATGCTTGCTTTAATACTGGCGTTACAACTGAAAGAATTTGACCTCCACATCTCAAGTGTTGATTTATTATCATAAGTCACGAGGCACACGAGCCGCCTCTCTCCTTCGTGCCTGTTGACCTTTACCGTAATTGACCCATCAACTAATTTTTTTGGAGCGTTCTAACCGAAATTTGCTAGTCTCTGTCAGAAGCGTTTCACATCTGTTGAAGGACACTGCACAAACAAGCATGACCTTTCTGTTGTTTGGAGGCTGGCGCGGGCCCCTGACCCCCCTCCACCACCTGTGCATTCATTATTCATGCATGCAGAGCAGCGAGCAGTCGCCAAAATGCCACACTTCACCAACCACACACCCCGAAAACTCAACAATGCTGCCTCTACAATTGACACGTTTTATGCCTGTAGTTAGCCGCTGAGTCGAGGACACATATGCTCATTGTCCTTTTATGATCACCGGAATGTGACTCCAAATTGGCATAAATATTTAAAAAATAGCAGGTTTTAATATTTTCCTTTCAAATGTAAAAAGAAAAAAATCCCTGTGTTTTAGAAACCCTTGGCATAAACATCATGCGCCAACGGCTGCTTGGATACTGATGGTAATGGTAAGAAAAACAGAATTATTTTTACATGCTAAATCCAGGACCCATAGGAAAACAGAATTACAAATGAGATCTCCGTAATATCTCAATTACGTCTCCTAGAAAGAAATTAGATTGTATGAAGAGCAAATGAAGAGCAAACCTGCTTCTCAGATTTTTCTCCTGAGAGAAAGGGAATGGGTATCTCTCATTTGTCTCATCTAGAGTTTCAGAAGAAATCCCAAAATCACAAATAAGTTCTCTTTATTGTCTCAATTGTTTCTCCTAGACAATTATGAGATTAAATATAGAGCAAATGATGACTTTTGCTGGAGTCACCTCCTTCTCAGATTGTTCTCTTGAGAAAAAGACCCCAGAAGTATCCCATTTGTCTACTCGAGTTTCAGAAGAAATCTCAAAATCATACATACATCTTTAATGTCTCAGCTGTTTCTCCTACACAGCAATGGGAATAAATAGAGAGCAAACTGAGAGTTTTGCTTAAGTTTCTGCCTCTCCGATTTTAGATATTTTTTTGTTTCTCCATAGAAAAAGACTCCAGTATTCTCCCAACCATGTCTCAGATCTCAAGAGATCTTAACAGTGTCTCAAACTGTGCTCAGATTTGCTAAGATACCAAAGTCTGCTGTCAAAAATAACTTGTCAAATTCATCAAATCCTTCCGTGACCAAATTATCTGATCTATGCTATCCACATTCATTATATATATATATACTCTTACTGAATGTCAAAAACTGTCAAATTTTTGTCTATTTGTATTTCTCATCAGGAATTTTAGGAGAATCAACAGAGACAAAGCTGAACCTTATATACAACATAAAAGAGAACAACATTAAAGGGATAATTAACCCCCCAAAATATAATTATTTAATCATTTACCTTCACGTTTCTCCAAAGATATGTTAGCATGAGTCACCATTCACTTTTGTTGTATTGTAAATGATGCGATGAAAGTGAATGGTGCGTGCAGCTTACATTCATCAATGATGACACAATTTTCATTTTTGGGTAAGCTAACCCTTTCAAGTCTCCTGAGCTCTGAAAGAGCAAAAATGTTGGGTTTATTTTGTTGTGGAATCCTTGTTGTGGTGTGCTACTCTAAACATCCTGTTTGTATTGGATATTTCCTCATCAATAGGGTTATAATCTATTCAGCAGTCAGTGGCTGCGCGTTGAACGCACTGACAGAAACACACTGTGCTTTGTTGTCTGTGATTAATACCTGATATGCAGCGGCTCGCTGTCTTTATTAGAGGCAGTGTTGGAAGCCGCCGCGTGTTCACTGGTTATCAGCGTTTGATCTCTAGTGACTGCCGCATTGCATAGATGTGTCACTCAGCTGAATAAAACGAAACCTCCTGCTTTTCAAGCGACTTGTTCATTGGAGGAAACGAAGTAGATTTCATAATCATCTACTTTCTTTGTTACAGTTTTGGTTCGTCTTTTCAGATATTGTCCTTTGGTGCCTTACAAACGTAAGCGTTTAAACAAACAATGGCTTCTACTGAAGTTTTGTCAGTTCTAAAAAGTTTTTTTTTTGGTTTTATCATAATGACACATTTCCAGAGCAGCAGCCAAATGACCATGTACTTGTCCGAATTAGCATACTTTCATCAATAAACTCCTGAGAGACCTTGAAGTGAACGCCTCCCTCCCTCGTGCTACATCTTTGACGCCTCGTTCTCTTCATGCCTGACATTTAGCTACATGCATCAGCTCTGCGTTGTTTCATACTGGCTTGCCAGCTTCCAAGCATTAAGGAAGCTACTTTTAAACTGATTCAAGCTACTCATTTCATACTCATACTCAATTTGCTATGTAATATTAAAGCTATTTAAAGGAATAGTTCACCCAAAAATGTTGTTCCAAACCAACATATACCCCTTTTCCACCAACAAGAACCAGGTGCTGGTTCAGAGCTAGAGCTAGTGTCAGTTCGGAGTTGGTTCGACTGATGAGCCTCCAAAGAACCGGTTTGCTTTTCCACAGGCTAAAGAGCCAGGTCTTACTACATCTCATCTTTCCCAGCAACGTTAGCACGGTGCTGCCAAACACAAACACACCATCAACAATGGCGGACGTTGCTTTGCTATTGATGTTCATGGCTTTGCGGACCTACATCGGCATCCAAACACGGCGGATCCAACGTGTTCGCGCGGCTCGCCATTTGTACAGACGGAGATTACAAGCGAGAGTAACGGTCCGCGAAGCCCCGTCTAACTTACTCTGGACTTCTGCAGAGGACCAGAGTGCAATAAAGCAGCTTGTTTCCTCCTCTGACCACAACTGTTTTTGTTTAATAGCATCCATCGTGTTTATCTGCTAATTCAAAAATGGCGCTCACAAGTTTCTGTTCGTCTTGTTGGTCACGGTAACCCTGCCCCCAGCCGCTGACGTAAGCGGTTCTTACTTCTAGACCAGCAATGATTTGGTGCTACTTAAGAACCACTTTTACTGGTTCGGAGCTGGTGCTTTGGTGGTCGAAAAACAAAGAACCGATTTGAAACTAGGCTCTGGCTCCGAACCAGCACCAGCTCTGCCTTGGTGGAAAAGGGGTAACAGAGATGGTGAAAAGATGCTGTCGGACTTGGTGTATTACTTTTTTCCCATAGAGACCAACCAATCAACAAACAGAATCTTGAATCGATACAATACAGGCTTCAACTCTTAGCTAGCCCCCTGTCCAACACATTATTTTAAAGAAAGGAAATGTCAGTAAACAAATTTGTTTACTCGCTGGTCATATCCCTGCTGAAAAACCAGCATTGCTGGTCACCAGCTTATTTTGTGTTTTGTGTGCTGGTTTCACAGTATGAAATGCTGGTGTGCTGGTGTCCTCACCAGGCTTTTAAACTAGCTTAACCAGCTTCAACAGAAAGACCATGCTGGTCAACAAGCTTAACTAGCAAGGTTTAGCTGGTGAAAAGCATGGCTATGCTCGTCAACCATCTAGACAAGCACCAAACCGGCACTAACCAGCATAAACCAGCGTAGACCTGCATGGGAATTGCATGCTGGTTAAGATGGTCTTTTCAGCAGGGATACTGTTATTTGTTTTGGCAGAATTCAAATGTTCATTTTTGTGTTCCTTTTATGTCTCGGACTCTATGAATGATCATTGTATGGCAAGAGATATGGAGCAATCCTTAAAAAAAAATTACTTTTGTGATCCACTTAAAAATAACAGTGTACAGGTTTGGGTTGTAGGCCAGTAAATAAATACTGAATTTTCATTTCTGGATGATCTATTACTTCAAGGGTGATATATCTGTTTAAATATATAACTATTTTTACAATCAAAGTTTGTATCTGACACAAAAACAATGAGGGTCGTTTAGACCTGTTTAAAAAAACTGTTTATCAGCTTATCAACCCATCATACAGTCAACGGTGTGATCTCATTAAAAGCCCTAAACGGCTCGCCAAAGTGATCGAGCAGTCACTTTAGCATGCTTATGTGAAGGGGGTCTTTTGTGGTGCAGGTTGGGAGAAAGGAGGGCATCGATTAAAGTGCTCTACCCGGGTGACCAGCGTGCCACTCTCATTGTTAATGCTAATGAGGGAATTAATGCTTTTTGCATCACAATAGACCTTCACAACACTGGAAAAAAAAAACAAAAAAAAAACACTTTTTTTCCATGACATTCTGGACTTGTTTGGTGAAAAATGGCAGGCTCAAAGGTGTTGTGCTCTTCGGAGCGGTGCATCACAAGTAAAAATCCGCCCTCCCTGATATCGCTCACTCTATAAATGAATGGTAATTTGCCCAGCTGTGAGTTTGAGATGTTCTAGTCCCTAGTCGTGGTGTAAGAAAAATTGAATGACAGTGAGCAAAACAGCAGTAATTATAAAACTAATTACTAAATGCTGATGATGCCCATAGGCCTTGCATAACTAAATTTAGCAGATGAAATTGCTTTTGGCTGCATTGTGGCTATGGGCATGTTTATGTTATTTTCTTTATTTTCGAAAGCGCACCAAAGAAAGTCATAATTGCCATGGAAACTATTACTCGTACACCTTTATTTTTTCTTTTCGTTCAGGGGGCGCAGACAGCTTGAGGGGGCGTTGTAGTCAAACAATGTGTTTTAATAACGGCCAAAACTGTACATACTTTGTCTTCTTGTGAGTTGATTAACATTAAATCAATTGCAGGCACAGAAATGCACTTAATTGGTAGAATAAAGCTGTTATTTCCCTTACTAAATCACATTCGCATTGTATGAGATTTTCTAAGTAAGGTGCAAATCCAGCTAGCTGTTTGGATCGGGACTTAATTTGAGTCTGCCATATATTTGAGCGTAACTGTGCTCTTTAATGGTCTATTTCTCTTCTGAATGGAGACAGCAAAGCCAGTGTTGGCAGCGCCCGCGTGAGACAGCCCTCCAGGGTGCCTTCAGTCTCCCAATAGCTTCGTTCGGGAGCGCGTTTCCTGTGTATTTGTATACACTCGTATTCTTGGGTAGCAGGTCTTTGTGTGTGTTTACCTTCGGTAAGGGCTGTATTTTTTTTTTTTAGCAACAACACTGACAGAAAAAAGAATATGGTAATTGTATTTTCGAAAGAAAAGTAAAGGTGTTTTGTGTTGATGAATGGGCTAAGTGCTTAAACTCTCATTGGCCGTGCTGTGCATGCTAGTAATTAGTCCTTCTGCAAATAGGCCAGTAATGGAGAAATGAATCCAAGAGACATTTGGAATGAATATGGAGAGTCTCGTTTCCTGTGCTGTGATAAAAAGCTGTAGTCAGCTGTGGCTAATATCTTCACAAAGTATTACAAATTACCTTGCCATTACTTTACGGAGCAGCTTTCTGCCTTTCTGCCTTTTTTTAGGTATTATATATAAAGTAGTAATGTATCAACTAATGCCTACCACCCCTCCTGGGATATAGACCGTCAACCAGGACTCTCCAGAAGACTCTTTCTTGTGCTTTTCTTTCAAGATCTCAGTGCCAGGTGTTTCTTGGTCTTCCTCTTTTTCTTTTCCCTTGAGGGTTCCAGGTCAGGGCATGTTTGATGATGTTTGATGCAGGCTTGCGGAGAGTGTGACCGATCCAACCCCAGTGTCTCTTCACCATTTCAACCTGGGCTGTGAGCTGGGATGTCTTCCGCCATATGTTGTTGTTTCTGATGGTGTTTGGCCAGCAGATGTGGAGGATTCTTCTTAGACATGTGTTGATAAAAGTCTAGACTTTGTTGGTTGCGGTCACTGTTGTCCTCAGGTCTCTGCTCCATACAGCAGGACCTACTTGACCTTGGTTTGTTGTGTTAAATCCTTGGAGTTCTATTGCTTCTTTAGTTGGATGCAAGTGGCCCTTGCTTTGCCAGTCCTAGCCTTGACATCATCGTCTGTACCACACTGCTTGTCTATGGCAATTTCTAGGTAGGTGAATTCCTCCACCTCTTCCAAAGCATCACCTGTCAGAGTGACTGGGGCTGTGCTAGTTGCGTTAACTTTCAGGGTTAGGGTTAGGCGAGTTGTCCTCCATGGACTATCTTGCAGGTCATTTCCTCTATGAGTTCCTAAGGATTCTCATGAGATTATCTGGCACCTTGCAGTGGCAGAGGAGTTTCCAAAGGGTCTCTCAATCCACGCTGCCAAATACCTTCCCATAGTCGATGAAGTTGATGTAGAGGGGGTTGTGCCATTCCATTGACTGCTCAATAATGATTCGCAATGTTGCAATCAGGTTTATGCAGGATCTATCCTTGTGGATGCAAGCTTGCTGGTCTCTTAGGTGACTATTGACTTGTTCCTTTATTCTGCTTAAGATGACTCTGTTGAACACTTTGCCCAGAGTTGAAAAAGTGTTATCCCTTTGTATTTTCGCAGTTACTCAGGTCACCTTTCTTCTGAATCTTGATTAGACAGCAGTCTTTCCAGTCTGATGGTACAGTACTTGTTCCTCTTTTCAGATCTTTCCATATATAGGATAAAGCAATTTTTAATAACGTATCAATGTCTGCATATAGTGCCTCTGCAATGATGTAGTCAGGCCCTGCTGCCTTTCCATTTTTTTGTTGTTTAAATGTTTGTTTTTTTGGACTATTGTTTTTGCACTGATGCCAACATATATATATATATACACACACTATTATATAAGATATATTATTGTTTAAGCATAAATCTAATAACATTTTGTGTGAGGGATTTGCTCAAAACAAACAAACAAAACAAATTGGCCAATGGGGGGAAAAAAAGTTTTCTGAAAAAGGCTGATTATCGTATGCAATTTTGCTTGTGAAGTAAATGTATATAGTTTTCTTTTTTTTAATATTTAAAGATATTGCATTTTTGTTAGGGAAAGATTTTTTGCAGTGCTTATACCGTGACACAAGATCTTGGTACAGTAGCTGTCCCCACCCATAGGAAAAATAGCCTAAATGCTACTATAAAATGTAAACATTATGCTTGAATAAATGGTGCTGTTTATTCGAAGGCATAATCACAAATTCTTGACTTTCTCACAAAAAGGCTTTATTAAGTTAGAATCAAATTTTGTTGCCATATCATTTAATCTAGCCTCTTTTGAGGGAGTGTTTGCCGTACCCGAGTGTCTCGGTTACCTCGGATGGGCACGGCCATTGGCAGACTCTTTTGAGGATAGTGCTGCTCTTTTGAAGAGGAACGTCTGAATGCACAGCATGAGTCTTAAATAAAGTGAAGGGCATTTACTATTACAAGTAATGTCCTTAATAATCTTGTTAGTCTAGTCTCTCTCAGTACGAGACAAATGGAACATTATTGGCTTATGGGCTGTAGTAAATAATTTAGTTTCCAATATTCAGGCTGCTTTGACAGTAAATTAGAATGACATGAAAAGAGCTTGTTGAATAAAGAAAGTATCCAATCAAATTTAATTGGCTCGACTAAGGCAGCCATAATATATTTTATAATTAAACCAAGTTGTCACAGAGCTTTATAGACCTGCACAAATCAAAGCATCAAAAATAATTCCTTTATATTCTGCTTTTAAAATGTCACCGTGATTCGACAAGACCGATTTCTCCTACAGTATGTGCAATGCAAAATAACTATAAATACATAATCTTTAAGTTATTCTTAACTGTAATGGGTGTCTGTTAAAGAAAATGTATTGAGCATCCCTAATGTGGCGTATTTCAGAAAATATCATGTAATAAAGCTATTAGTAATGAGACGTAGTGCAGTGATTTTACCACAAGTAAGGGGTGTACTTTGGCACAACGTTTCAGATTGCCAAGCAACTTAACAACTTGGTTCATTTGTACTGCATGCATGTTGTGTCGGATTTACTCATATTACAAGATGACAACTCTGAGATACTGCTCAGACCTGTTCATGTCCTCAGACCTCCGACATAGTCTGTTTTTAAGGCAACACTTGTAACACCAAAATTGATCCTTGTCTGGCTTTGTGGTTGTTTAGAGCAAAATATTTAATCAGCATATTAATTCATTAAATGGTAAACGGTCTGCACTTATATATCGCTTTTTTTAACCATAGGGTTTACCAAAGCGCTTTACACTGTGTCCCAATCACCCATTCACACACTCATACACCAATGGCGGCACCTTTTTATATTCTTGCAAAATATTTAAAGTGACAGTGGCTATAATATGATATCAAACAGAAATATATGTGAAATACATTTAGCTGTTGAGGCAGCTGCCATTTTGGTTCTTCATTTTGGTGTTTGAGCATTTACAACTTGTAATAAATAGTTCTATGAAGACATGAACAGTAAAAGATGGAATCTCATAACTAATTATGAGGTAATTTCTACGTGACATGAATGTAACGTTCATTTGAAAACATCCGAAAACTAAATGTTTTTAGATTGCTCTCCATTACCGCATAATTTGGAAAATGATGATGGTTGGAAACTGAAAACAGTGTTTTCAAATAATAAAGGATTAGTGTGGATGTGGCCATTGGCTTCAAATGTTGCACATCCAATACAAATTTTGGGTTGGAACTCTATTTTAATAAGTTGTTTTAATTTATTAATTTTGTATATATTTTTTGTATTTTCACCCACACGTGGTTACATTGAGAGAAAAAACGTTGTTCCATAAGAAAATTATTACAATTAATTAAATGATGAAAACAAACATTTAGTTTTGAAAAACAAGTGCAATGGTAAGTAATGCACAATTCCGTCTGGGACGTTTTTTGAGTAAATATTTTGATTTCATATTCTCTTTTAAATCCTTTTTTTTTCATCTCCCTGTTAACTGCCAAGTTCATTCCAGCGATCAGCTAATCTGTGCATTCTCTCACGCTCTGTTGTGGTTCGGTGTTTGGTTGCAGTGAAGTGTAAAGGCGGTTAAAATTTCAGAGGAATGCCACTGAGGTGTCTGACTTCAACAGTGTTTGTCCCCCCCCCCCCCCCCCCCACCCACCCACCCTTGCAGGACACAAATGACTCACCCAAAACATCCAATTTAATCAAGCCATTTTCTGGCCCTCAATAGCCCTCGCCCGGCTTAATAACTCCGTTTACTTGCTGTCACAAAGAGCTTCATATCGAAACCAATGGATTTCGACCATTTAAAGGCAGGTTGGGTGCAGGGCAGGAGTGGAGGGGTCGAGTGACTCGGGTGCTGGCTGAAAAACCAACCAATTCAAGCGTGAAACATTTAGCTATTGCTATCTCAACGCATGACTAACAGTTTTCGCTCACCCGTATTATTCATTAAGATCTATAATAAACTGGTTGATAGTGGCTCAGCCAGTTTTTACATTCATCTTGGCATTACGGTTGAAATGCTGAATTTTATTTTAAGTAGACGAAAGGCTAGGACGGCAACAGCTTTACTGGTAAAGTGTTTCATGTAGCAATGCTAATTTTCAGTATCCATGTAAATCCATGACTGACAATCAGTAATGTTAATTAATGAAAATGAAAAATATTGAGCTAATTCAGGTGCTTACTGCTGTTGTTTAGCAATGCTGTACAGTCACTGTAGAGCATGCCAGATCACATCAGTCTGCTGCATTGTGCAAAAGATTTTTTGTGTGTGTTTTACCATTACCAGATTTGCATAACTCTTATAGTTAAGCTGTTGCTAAGGCCACATCCACATTTATACATTTTAATTTGAAAATGCATCTTTCTCTCTTCATTGTGGCCTTCCGTCCACACTGAGATGCCATTTTGACAGCGAAAATAAATGTGTTTTTGTATGAAAAAAGTTGCAGCCGTTCTTAGTTTTAACGAAACTGACCTGCAAAGTCACCCTAGGTCCATATCCCAACATTTCCGCATCCTGTTTTGTCAAGTACTTGACTTGGAATGTCCCAGTCCTGTTCCGCCAGTGACTGTGTATTAGGTCAATCTTTGGACCCACTAAGAAGTCCAGAAGCACAGCCCAGCTGCAGGCTAGCTCGGATTCATTGTCCATCTCTAAGCCTGGCGGTCAGCACCTCTGGGACCAGAGCACAGTCAATCAACAGACCGCCCAAGGCCTTCAACAGCACCACATTCCTCCCCCCACCATCACCACTCAATCACGCTATTTGTCTTCACATGGTAGCCGCCACTAATGAGAATGTATATGTATGCATGAATAAAACATGAAATTCATTGTTTTTGGTAGCAGAAGCTCTCACCACAAGTAGCTTCTTGATGTGAGCCGGTGTTTGAAGTTCCTCACTGAATCGCAAGGCACGGTTGATTAAATTTGTTGCTCGCTTTAAGTAATTAGAAATAACACTGACTTCTCCTTGTCGCGACGTCCTTGCTCTGAAAATCGCTGTTGGAAAAAATATTTCAGTTATCTTTTATCAGGTCTTCATGGCCTAAGATTCGTTTTATCATTTAATTAATTAAGGTAAATTTGTTTTCATGGTGTATTTTAAATCAAGATGAAATCCAAATTGACCCTATTTACTTTCTAAACACATTTATTGCTCTTATTAATGATTAATTGGTGCATGTTATTCCAAAGAAAAGACAAGATTTTCTCTGCTCCAGAAACCACTTTCAATTTCGGCTGACATCACAAATTTTCAAAACTCTCCATTTCTATCACCTGTCATGTAGAGAAAACATCTGTCCAATGCAAAACTCTCTGTTGTCTTGAGACAACACATTTCTAAAATTTCTACTTTTATAGAAACTGACAGAACAATGTTTTCTTTTGAGGCGATCTCAGAAACTCTTGGAATTTTGAACGAAGCAGTCAGATGATACTAATGCAGGACGTGGTTTAAGTTACACAAAGCCTGAAGACACAGCAACATCACATTTATGCAATGCAAATTCAAGCCAACAAACACAGATGGAAAAAACACACTATGGCGGAGTTTAATTAAAGGATCTGCATAATTTGAATCCTTTAAAAGCAAGCAAGAGAGAGAGAGAGAGAGAGAGAGAGAGAGAGACAGAATGGGAGAAAGGCATGGGAGAAAACAGTGAGATCAGTGCTGCCTTGAAGTTGATATCATTTAATGACATCAGCTCTTTTACAACACTGCCTGTGCCGGCAAGCTGCCATGACACATGGACGACGCAGGAAGCGCTGATCTCCTCACCGATGTGGGGGTCCCTCTCTCATCTTCACAATTAAAGCTCACAGTCTCTGCTAAGATGCATCTTGTTCATACACAGACGGGATAACGTCCAAATAAACCAGACAAGAAAAGAAGATAGGCATTATTAATCAGCTGAACATGCTCGTCTGACCTGCTCAAAACAATAGGAATCAAGCCCGCGGATTTACACACTGCATCATGCTGGCACAAACTGAGCTTCCTTTAGCTGTAATTGGCTTGGCAGCTTAACGTGATAGTAAACGACTGAATGTGCAATACTGCTGACATTACTAACACGCTGCACCGTTGTCCTCCAAGTCTGTCTGCGGTGAATGCAGTGTTGCACTAGGGCTACAATGGTAAAACCGTGTTAGGGATTCTACTTTTAAAGTGTAGTTTGCCAAGCTACGTATAAAATAATGTGGTTCAGCTACCATTTTTAAGCTGTAGTTTGCTACACTATGTTAAGTTACTAACCAAAAGTAGCTAATTACATTAAGCTATTCAAGGGGGTTGTAGGTTTTTAATAAATGGGTGTTTTTTTTTTTTTTTTACTTTGGGCACTTTGGGCACTTTTAGCACTGTCGACATTTAGAAAGTAGCCTTGTTAAAACATATTCACCCTCTCTCTATTTTTTATTTTTTTTGTCTACTAACAATGTCCAAAGGTGTATGGACATGACGAAGCTGGAAAATACATTTTTAATCATTTAAAAATTGTATTGCTATGGCTAATTTTATTAGTTAAGGGTTGTTTAAGAAAGATTAGTTAATTCTGAATGAATCTTTTAAATGAATCTGGAAAAACAAGCAGTCTTAGAGAGTGAATCGTTCATTTTGTTTAGGCCATGCATGCGCAAAATTTTAAATTCATTTTATAGTTCATGCAAAATTGTTAGGTGTGGTGGAAATGACATAGGGTTGCCAAAAGTCCTGTATTGGCTGGAACGTCCCATATTTTAACGGTGAAACACTCGAAGGTGACCCTCCCCCTCAGTTAAAATGCTTGAAATTTTTAAGTGTCCTGTAATTCCATGGCAAAAATTTGCCAACCCAAAAAGTTGAGTACAATAATTCTTGAAATATTATTTTCACGCTATAAATATTAAAACCCGCCCCCTCCTCCCCAGACTCGAAGCTCACCCAGGTTGCCAGGTTGAGGACACGCAACAGGAACGAACAAACTGACAATGGCAAGTGATGAGCCTTGAACTGTAACTTCATCAGCTAATGTATACGTTTGCAATGTTTTTATTGTTTGCAAATTATACACCAGCTCATGTGGATTTTTTATAACTTTATAACTTTGTTAATTTGGCAGGGCGGAAGGCGGGGCCGGGTCGTGATGATACACACCCGGTCCCGAATCAGGCTAATCAAGCCTCCAGAGGGATAAAGGACAAACACACACACATGACGGACATGTCCGTAAATGATCTCTCTCCTCGCACCACCGTCTGCCATCAGCCTCTATCCCTCTCGGAGGCTTGATTAGCCTGATACGGGACAGGGTGTGTATCATCACGACTTGCCACAGTTAGCTAGATGTATTGCTGGATTCCATTGCTGCAGCACACTGTGTTTATCCGCTAACTTGTTTCAAATCTGGCAACCCGGGGTGTCGAAATACTATTGGGAAATGGGCAGTGAGCCCAAATGGGCCAAAACACGAACAGAAATTCCATAACAGACATTTCAAAGTAGAATATACTGGCTGTAGCATTGTTTTTGGAGAAGCCAGTATTTCAACTTAGCATGTTTCCTAAATCTCTGATAACATATAAGGATGATTTTTTGCTTTAGTACAGTAAATATATTACATATTGCTCCTTTAACTCACTAATAAAAACATTTGTAAATCTGGGTCTTGGACAATGCTAAAACTGTAAAATCTGTATATAAAAGACATTTTAAAAGTACCAAAAATAAATGATAAAGACCTGGCAAAATGTTTCCTAGTCAAGTTTAATGTGGCCTTCATATAACAATTTTTTTTTAGCTGTAATAAAAAGAAACCCCTTTGACATGATGGATCAAAGTTGAAGAAACATTCACATAGTCACCATTCACTTTCATTGCATATTTGTTCAATACAGTGAAAGTGAATGGTGACTGAGGCTGTCATTGGAACAACCCCATTGTAACTGATAACAGAATTACAAATTATCCCAACTTAAAAGGATCATTTAATCCAAGTACCAGAAATTATATCTATTAAATACCATCATTTATATGACTAATTCAAAAACATAGTAAAGAATTGATAAGTAAAAGATGAAATTCTAGTAGGACACATCTGATTATTGCCTGAGCTTGCTCGGCTGTAAAGCTCTGCAATACAATGCACAGTAACGTTTCATTGCATCAAACGCTTGTTACTGGAAAAGCTATACTATTTTGAAAACAGCTAAACTGCTGGCATCATGTTAAGAGTATAACCACATATTCAGGATTTGGGAGGCCAAACATAGTAACTTACCTTTGAAAAACTTATAAGGATCTAAGAAAAGTTTACATGTTTGATCTAGTTTGTAACCGAATGTGCACATTTAATAAACCTGAACAACAATGCATAATGTCATTTTTCTGTGTGCTGCATTCTGTGGTGGTTTAAGGAATCATCCAGATGATGGGAGATAAATCAAGTAATGATTACCTTCCATATCAAAGTGGGCAAATGTTTTGTTGTCGCACACAGCCGTGGGAGGGGCTACATTAACATTTAAAAACAAAGGAAGTATCGAGAATGACACCCAAGGATTACATTTTCTCCTCTGTATACAAATCTGTTCCTAGCAGCCAAAAAGGCCATGAGAAAGTCTTTAATTGACAATTTCTTGAAAATTGATAAGGGGGAAAAACAAAAGACTAGCTTTGGGTTGCCAGAGTGTAATAAAGCGTTTCTCATCACTGTCTCTGGGATTGAGCCTATACAAAATCGATTTATTTCCCAGGTAACTCACAATAATTGAAATACAGACAACGTTTGCTTCCAATTTACCAGCAATAAAGTTGTAATGGGGTTTTCTCTGCCATTTTAGACCTAATACACTCATTCTAAAAGCAGTATTTTTGCCAGTCGAACAAATAGCATCACTGGGGCTTGCAACCAGTAATAGGCCTGCATTGATGCACACATTAAACTTGTTAAATCAATTCGGTAGACACTTTCTAAAATGGACTGTCGCATCTCTCTCTCTCTCTCTCGTGCAGTTCGCTTATACGGATGCTACACGTATCCATCACTGGCCGTCATCCCGAATGATTCAGCCCCTTTAGTTTGTCATTATTTATGCTTCAAAGACATGGACAGGGGGAAAACAAACCTGACATGAAAATATATTTTTAGAACTGGGGATATTCTGGCACAGGAATAAGCTGGACCGGTGCACACATTTATATTTAGTTCTTAAAGGTTTTGCTGTTTAATCGTTCAAACTTTTTTGGCTTGGTTTACAGGGGTGGTTCATCAAGTAGGTGGAGAAATTAGCCTTTCAGAAAAAGGCTTTGATTGATTTGTCCAGCACTACTTTACATAAACCTTTTTTTTAAGGCATTTGTTTTGCATAATATTTATTAGTTGTGGTATTATTTGTATAACTAACAGTTACCAAAGTTGGCGTTACTATCTTAAACCAGCCCTGTTAGCTGGTCTTAGCTAGTTTTAAGCTGGTCTAGCTGGTCTCCCAGCCTGACCAGTTGACAAGTGGCCAAACCTGCCGTAAAACCAGCAAACAAGACAAGCCTGACAAGGCTGGGAGGCCAGCTAGACCAGCAAACCAGCTTAGGCTGATCAGAGAATAAAAAAATAGAACTATGAAACCAGCCTAAGGTCTACTGCTAATTCTGACCTGGTTTGCTGGTCAGCTGGTGTAGCTGTTGTCCCAGTCTTGCCACGTTGATTTTTAGCTGGCCTTCCAACTTGTTCTTTGGACAAGAGCCACAAACTGCTGTAAAACCAGCAAACCAGACCAGCTTCACCAGGCTGGGAGACCAGCTAAGACCAGCAAACCAGTTTAGGCTGATTAAAAAAAAAGTATAATAATAATAAATGAATTAAATAAAAATCAGTTGAAACCAGACCTTGGTTTGCTGGTCTACTAGTCACACTGGTCTGATTAGCTGGATTAAGAGGATTTTTGGGCGCCTTTTTTAGGCTGGAGGACCAATTAGATCAACTTAAACCAGCCTGGTGTGCTGGCCATAACTTGTTTAAAGATTGTGTAGCTGTCTCCAAGCCAGGGCAAGCTGACAGGTACCGAAAACCAGCAAACCAGAGCAGCCTAACCATTTAAGGATACCAGCTAAGACCAGCAACCCAGCTAAGGCTGATTTAAAAATGAAAATTTTAAGTTGAAACCAGCCCATGGTTGGCTGGTCTACTAGTCATACTTGTCTGGTTTGCTGGTTTTAGAGGGGTTTGGGTCACTTTTAGGTCATCAAAACAGCTAGACCAGCTTAAACAAGCCTGGTTTTCTGGTTTAGATTGTTTGAAGCTGGTCTAAATGGTCTCCCATTCTAACCAGATAACAAGTGCCAAAAACGACTGTAAAACCACCAAACCAGACCAGCCAGGAGACCAGTAAACCAGCTTTTTAGCATTTAAGGCTGGGAGAACAGCTAGCTAGCAGGAAAAAACATGAATTGCTTTGTTTTTATAAAACCTGAGACATCGGTATACTATCCATCAAGGTTACACAATTGACTGAATTAAGAATGAAATTGCAATTTGTCCATAAACGGTAGTGCTTCACCGTAAAATGCTGCGTGCATTTTGTAAACAAACAGTGCTTCTCCTTTAGCGTTTGAGTCAGACATTTGTGAGCACGGGTGGCCTCTAGTGGCTATAGGCGGCACTTCAGCACATAACATACACAACGCATTACAGTTTAAATCATCTTGCATCGCCTTGTCGGACAGCGAAAGACACATTTAATAGCTCCTGATTTCCTTCTTTCAAGCTGAATTCCATTATATCAGCTATGCTGATGAAAGTGGTTAGGAAATGTTTTCAATTGCTATAACTCACTCTACTTGCTCTGTAATGTTATGTTGCTAGGTTTACAAACAGCACTTTAATACCGAATGGGGATTTAAAATGACAAGAACTACCTGTGCATTCAACGGTTTGAACCACATGCATTCCAGCCAATCAGAATTCAGTATTTGAACAGACCATATAAGTATATGATATTGTTATGTGAACTGGACTCGGTGTGTAACTGCTACAGTATTCCACAGCTGTCCAGTATCATCATATCCATGTTACACACAGTGCGAGTATCTGGAGTGAGTTTGCTGGAGGGCGGAATGGATTGTCGGTGCTGTAGCGTCAGTGTAGCGACTGCTTTTGTGCTGGTACACAGGTACAGTAATTAAACTCTCTCACCGGCGAATCCCCTCTGCCTGCCAGCCGCTGATGTATTATAGAGACATTCAGCTAATCGATTAAAAGTGTTCAGACAGGGGAGATATTTGACAGCCTGCGCTAAGATGAAATTAGTGTGAGCCAGGAGGAGTTTGTGTGTGTATGTGTGTGTGTATGTGTGTATGCGTGGGCCGCAATTGACCGCAGCCCTATGGGAGCAGGACCAGCTAACAGGGACAGTGTTTGTGCTGATACGCGTGTAATTAGGACAGCCACGTTTCAACGAGATTTTCAAATTATCCCAAACACATAACGAAAGGCATTAGGGTAAAAACAAGGGGGCTGAGGAGGAATCCAGGGGCGATAGGAGCGGACGGAGGGGGGCAATGTGCTTTCGAACAAACTTGGCCTCCATTCACCATGGCTGAAAATTACATGAAATTATTCAGCTGCCGGGGAATGTGAAATCACGCTAATTGGCTTTTGAAGTATCCCATGCATGCGGCTAGAAAGGCCAAGGCGGGCTGCGCCGCACCAGCTCGGGAGCTCCGCGAGACCTCATTTGATTTCACAGCTGATATTTCTTCGAATCAACACTTATTTTACTTGGCACGCAGGGGGGCCTTTTAAATGTAAATCTGGTGTAAACTGCATTTGTTGGTTGGAGAGCAAACAAGGCATGAGGGTGTTTGGAAACATCCAAATAAGCAGAATTTATTTACTTCAAAAGATGGTGCCGACCACTTGCTTTCCTGGTAAACATTTGCGGTTTGTTTTCTTGGAACTGTTCGACTGTAAACTCAAAAATGTGATGTTGTATTAGCTGCAGCATAGAGAGGCAGAACATGGATTTTACAGTGAGTAAAACGAGGATTACAGTATATGCACAACAGAACCAGTGTTGGGGAATAAATCAACTAACCAGTATAACTTTACTACAGTAGCTAACTAACTTTTCAGTAAAACGACAGTAGTTCTTTTAAACAATAGCTTCGCTTTTCCTCTAACAAGCTACTTTTTCCAACAACTAGTGGAGTGGCGTGACAAAATATTACGTGCACCTTTATAACTGCAGGGGGGTGTACATCATGCCAGGGGGCCCCGGCCTGTGGCAAAGGAGGGAGGAGTGTGACGAGGAGGAGGACAGGGCCAGGCCATGACTACGCACACCCGGCCCCAAATCGGGCTAATCAGACGAGGAGAGGAATAAAGGCAGCTGGGTGTGGCAGTTTGGGAGAGAGAGAGTCACACGCAGCTGCCAAGTATGCATTTGAGTTTGTGTCTTTTTTCTTTTTGTTTACGTTTACATTAATTATTACTTTGACTGTTTAGCCAGTTCCCGTCTCCTCCTTGCTCATTTGAACCATGTTACAAGATCACTTCCATTTTAATGAGTAAAGCTGTGCAAGTCATTTACATTTAGTAATTTAACAGACAATGAGGAACATAACAAGCAAAAGTCAACAATATTTACAGTGTAGCTGGAGTAGTATAGAAGCTACAGCAGAAAGAATGTTTATATATATATATATAAACATTCTATATATATTCTATATATATATATATATATATATATATATATATATATATATATATATATATATATATAAAATTAAAAATAAATCCTTACCTTTTCAAGCATGTGACCTTGACATGCAAGTCACATGCTTACGACCCAATTGCGACCCAATATTCCCAACTTTTCCTGAGGAATTAATTGTAAATATCTAATATAGTACACTTTCATTTTCACATTTTAACTAGACTCTAAAAGTATGTGCAAGTCATTTTATTTTCACAGTTCTGAGATATAAAAATGCCGGCACTGAAAATGCTTCAGGGCCAGACATTTGCAGTAGCGTTCTAATTCCTTTATATATTGAAATGATCAATATATACATACAGTATATCAGCCTCTATCAATGCATATCAACCACT
The DNA here is from genome assembly GCA_032164185.1 of Moxostoma hubbsi. Classification (NCBI taxonomy): domain Eukaryota; kingdom Metazoa; phylum Chordata; class Actinopteri; order Cypriniformes; family Catostomidae; genus Moxostoma; species Moxostoma hubbsi. Next base: position 40,843,820 of record JAVLUX010000013.1, on the reverse strand, counting down.
GTGCCGAATGCTGAAAAAAAAACACATTTGTTGCCAGCAAGCTTGTAGTGCTGACTAGTTCAACTACTTTAAATGATGAGTAGCTTGGAAAGGACCTATGTAACAGCTCTGATATCATTGGTGACACAACTTGGTGTTCATTGATATTAACTCTTCTTAACTTCCAAAATTTCTGTTTCATCTAGTGAATCAAAGCCAAATATGTCAACCTTTAAAACTTCCTTAGTCCAAACAACCATGGTTTGTTATGATCTTCCATCACTGCTGTTTAGAATCCACTCTCAGCACATTTCACTGTGACCCATACTGTTCCCGGGAATCAGATGAAAGCTCACGTCACCATCAAAAAGCGTCAAACAGCTCTCTGTTAAAGTCTTTTTTCAGCAACACCGAAATCATGTTGCTCAAAAAACACTGACACGTTTTATCTACATCCAGCACACATAATCAGCACAATAAGAAGCTGCGTTACGAGGGTCTCGTGCTTCTAAACGGTGAGTTTATCCCAGACTGCTGCGCTTGGCCTCGCGGCTGTTTCGAGAGCAAACTGGTAAAACTGCGCTTTCAAAAACACTTGCTTTTGAACTCATGCTGTTTAAAATAGAGACCCACGTCTTATGCTGAAACTCCCATTACATTCTGTTCTTTGTTGCAAACTGCTCAGTGTTTCAGCGGAAGTGCCATGCTGACCCTCTTTTCATTGCAGGGGAGAGTTTGTTGCGACTGTATTTGTCTATAATGGTAAATGAATATTAAAGACATTAAATTAGAGCAGGAAAGTGTCGTTGACTGTGTTTATGTGCTCTCTTTAATCAATGAAATGAAAAGGAGTGTGCATTTGAAATGATCAGTTCATTTCCTGTATATGCTCATTCTGTCTTCCATGCACACACTTGCAGTCACTAGTATTTGTATACAGACACAATGTGCACACATATGTTAATGCAATCATTATGGTATGTTCTGATATGGTATGATAGAGGTCTATGTGAGCATGAAGTTAAAGGCCGAACCTGTTTGGCAAATGAGACTTTGTTGTCCAACCCGACTGGTGTTGTCAAATTTTAAGACCCAGTAAACCCAGAAGCACAGATTCTTATGGATTTACTCTGACTAAAAATGAGTTCTGTTTAATAAATAGTTTAATTTGTAATAATAATCATTTACATTTTCATTCATTACTACCTCAACTTAAGTTATACTTGAACATTTGTCCCAAACCCAGTCCAGGACAGATAGAAAACCACTCTATGAAAATTTCACCCTAATATCAAAAGAAACAATTAAGAAATTAGATTTTACTTAAAAAATATTTTTGTTTTTTTTTTGCTTTCATTATGACAATATTAAAATTAAGATTAAGCAGCTTTTGTTTAGTAATGCAAAACAATGTGAAAAAACAATTATATAGTATTAATTAATCATGGTAATATTTGTATCATTTAATTATTATTTAGTATTTTGTAATATAATCTCATTAAGGAAGGATTTGATGAAATCTTAAGAAGATTTAAATTACAATTAAGCACATTTTCCCACAAAATCCTCATTAGAGTAATGCAAAACACTGTGAAAAAACAATGATGTATTATTTTAATTGTACTTAAAAAGACGTTATACTGCATCTCATTATTATTATTATTATTATTATTATTATTATTATATTACAGTCATTTGTTTTACAGTAAAAATACTATATTACAGTAATATAACCAATGAAAATAAATGAGAAAAATAACATCTGGATATGTTAGGTCAACGAGAATTTGCTTGATTGTCATGAAAATTAATGTTAAAAACAATTGTCATTATTAGTCATTTTTTATTAGTAATTAAAATTAAAATGATTAATTGATTTTCTTTTCTTTAAGCAAAATAGTATTTCTTCTTTCTTTTTTTTCTTTTTTTTGGGGGGATGAAAATGTGACCTGGACATGCTCTTGACTGATAGATCAGATCCGTGTTTCTCAGGACCAGTGAGTGCTTTTGATCATTAAACCCTAAACAGCATTTTCCAGAACCCTCTGTGAGAAACTCAAGCCAAGATACAGCAAGTAAGAGTTTTTGTGTTTTGATTAGTCAGGCGTTTCATGGAAAACATGTATGAATTTGGCTCATTACTCAGCAAAGTTAGCTGAGAAATGTGGTGGGCTGCACCGCTTTGACGCTACTCCCGTGACAGCGTTTGCTGACATACATATTCCTCCACGCCACTAATGATAAAGCGAGATTACGTCAGCATCTCAGAGTGTGTGTGTGTGTGTGTGTGTTTCTGTGACCCTGGTTCTTGCTGAGGTAGAGAAGACCTACTTGGACTGCCTCAGCGAATGCAATAAATGGAAGCCCACCAGCATCACCTCAGTTAACCCGCTCAAACCTCACTATATTCGCCCCAGCGAGCCAGAGCCCCACAGCCCCTGTCAAACAATCATTCATGGTGAACAGCCTAAAAATGCCTCCATTGCTGTTGAATGCCCTGTGAAGTGTGTTCTTTTCTACAAGCCCATTTTTGTCCAAGCATAGAATGTAGCTTTATGTCGAATTCACTTGTCTTTTAGTCAGTAACTAGACTTTCAGCTGGAAATCTTTGCGTCCTAAGACTGCATGAAATCAAAATTGGAGTTATGTGGCTTTTTGTCCATATCTGTTTGCTGTACAGGTAATCCTAATGCTGGTGTACTCTTAAAAGTTGACAACGTTCACTTTTAACAGATATACTGTAAGGAAGAACGGGGTAGTTCTCACACTTTTTACTCCAATGAATATTTCTCAGGGTAGATTAATTTTTGAAAATCAATTTCTGCATAGTTGCATACCTCCAATGCATAAGCCAAGACCATACAAGTCTTGGCTTAAAGAAAGCTATTGAATATTTTCACCATTCTTGCCCATAAAAAATTATAGAGTGCATTGAACACTCCCTGACCTTTTGTGACAACTCACCGGTGGTGTAGTTTTTATATGAAAATTGGGGGGGGGGGTGACGAGGAAACCAGTCCCCACAGTCAGAACTGACAAAACAAAATCCACACCTCTCTTTAAATCTACACCTGCATTAAAATCCAAGCATAGTGTTAGTTCAGGCAGGTCACATTAGTCAAGTTTGCAATCAGCTGATCATGACGTCTACCAATACAATTCAGTCTCCGTTCAAAGCATTCCTTTTTATGTTTTCCCTTCATTCATTCTCTCCATTGCTACACTTAACACCCTCCTCCATCCCCAGCTCCACTTCTTGTATGATAGCGTTGCATTTGCTATTCTGTGCAGACCATCATTTGTAAGTCTGTATTCGATATGTTTGTGGCTTGTTCTTGATTTACCAACTTGCTATAGTTGGAGTTCTATCAAGTGTCTATCTAATCTATATTATGCAAATGATCTATTGTATCATATTGCAATGTCACTAAAGTTGTAATATAAATCTTCTTGATCTGTTCTATTAACCCTTGGGGTGTTTATTCACATGGCTGCATGGATGGCCGGGGAGTTTGCCCAGAACAGAACGATACCTCCAACACCAACAGATGCTTCAATTGTCTTCAAAGTCAATAAAGTATTAATTCAAGTATTCATGTTAATATTCATTTGACAGAAATACTATTATTGGCTTTTTAGCAAAATTTTAAAAGTAAAACAATTACGGGGCACAAAACGAATCATTAAAAAACGAATTGGGCATATCAAAACATTGTTTTTGCCAACAAATACTGATTAAGTGTTTATATTTATGACATTTAAAACACGTGACAACCTGCCACAGTAAAAATGTGACAGCATGGCCAAACCTGACTTTCGTGAAAAATACCTTTGTGCTAAGAACACATTTAAACATCTCGCTAAAAATATGCCCTGATAATATAGTAAATACTTGCCATAATGTATACCAGACCATATTTAGGCTTTTAATGCCAAGTCTTATCGTTACTGACATATAGACCTATGGCAACTAACCCAGGTCTACCCTATACATAACTTTTACATTTTTCTACAATTTAAATTTTTTTGTTACAATCAAGTCATTTTATGGGGTCTTTAAGAGTAATATTTGTATACAAGCATCTGATGAACATCTTAACATCCTCAGATTTGATCTTACATCCAACAAGGAATGCTTTAGCGACGTAATACAGATGACCAAACTCGCCTTGTCTTTACCAGCCACAACGCAACAAGTTTCCAGTTTCCAGTTCTTCTATCCTCACAGATAACACCATGTGAAGTACTGCATGAAGCAGCAAAAATTCAGCCAATCAGAACATAGTTGACGTTTAATTTTGGACCAGTGAGATTTTGCCTAATCCACTGCAACACCAATTAAAAGCATGTGACCAACAAAATGTCTTGATGTGCATCTTTGTGGCGGTAATGACTGGTCCATACAGTCGTTTGTGTCTTCTTCTCTCATTTCCTCAATTTTCTCCTCTCCGTCTCCTCTTTAGCACATGATAAAACACTTGCTGGCTCCCTCTGACCAATCACATTTGCAGCAGAGCAGTTAAACTATTTTATTACTGCCACCCTCAAAGCTTCTCAGTCTTCAGTACTCCCTGTAATGGTAGATTAATTTCTGGTTTGCTAATGCAATCCCGGACAAAATAATTTAAACAGGTTTTAAAGGGAGGGCCTGAGGGGGGAGGAAGGTGTTTTGTGGTGACGGTGGGCGGCTGGGAAAGAAGCAATCAGAGCACAAAAGCAATCGGTCTGTCGTGGAGGACAAAGCCAGTGTTGCTTTCTTGAGGAAGCACCACAACATGTGAAATTGACCTGTTCCTTCACCTAATTCTCTGCCAAGGGCAAGTGTGTGAGGAGGGGAATGCACACACACACACACACACACACACACACACACACACACACACACACACACACACACACGGACAGTAGAAGAGATCCATTATGCTGCCTTCTGCAGGAGAGATCTTAAAAATGAAGGCAGATGACGAATAGCTGATAAGACCTTCTGCTTGTGGCTTTGCCTACACCGTGCTGCCATTCTGTGATAATAGCAGCAACATTTTCTGTTTTGCATTTGTGGCCTCAGACACGGAAACCTGAGGAACAATTGAGTGCAGTTACAAATACAGGGCATCATCCACAAGTTTGTGGTTTGATGTTACAGCTGAGGGGAAGAGTTTACAAAAGCTCTCAGATAATGCTGTGCACAAAAAGACTTGATAATGATCTTAATTAAACCACGATGATGATACATGATACGGTTTGGCCAAATTATGTTCTGTATTTAAGATGAAACTCTATTGGGCTCGTTCTTTTGGCTAATTCTTTTATTTTTGAAATATGCATTGGCTTTTCTTTCCCTCAAAAGATTTCCATATCAATATCACAACATTACTTCTTTAATCAAATAATGCTATGACTTTATTCTTAAATTATTACGATTTTAAAGGTGCACCCAGTCATTTTTTCATCATTAAAGCAGGCGGGTGGCCACATAAGGGCCAGAGTGACGCTAGTCCACCCAGATTGACGGCTGGACCACCCAATCAAAGAACAGTTTGTAAAGCTGTCACTGTTATTTAGTGGTGAAATTTGTTTTTATTTAGTTTTACGATATAGCCTATGTACATAATCCAATATTATTTAGCATCTTGAATAAAAAACAATCGGAACACGTAATTTTTTGGCCTCTTCCCCCGGTTTCACATTGCATGTAACATGTAATCGCAGGTTTCTTCTGTTTTCATATTCTTGAATAAGCTTGTTTTTTTTTACTTATGAGCATCTTGCTCAGTGTCATGCTCCGTGTCATCTGGCAGAGTTGCAACTTCACTGCTGCTGTGTTTATGCATTGCAAATCCACTGATTTGCGCAGTGATGTCAGCATAAATAAAACTGAATAAATAAATACAAATGTTTGATGTACTGTAGCGCATGACATCATTGTTTGACAAATTCGACAAGCTGTAACACTACATCTACTTGCCGTTTCCCATTGATCTTCTTGCCTATGTACTGTAGATCTGTTGCCCTGTTGTCCAATGAGGGCTAAGCACCGCCTCTCCAGGTAGGAGACTGTTCCTCAGCTCTCAATGTTAAGCTGCTTGGTTACAATGCAATACGATATTTTTTTTACATCCTTACTGCTTACAAATGCTCACATGCTTATGAACATTTGCTCTGTGATTCCTTTTACACTGATCAAATTAAAATAGTAATATATCCTAGTGTGATTATTAAACCGCAGATTTAATTAAATAAATGCAGTCTGCTTGTGCTGTGTGCTTCGGCATTAGACACTATCTTAATGATGAAATTGATTCAACTTTAAAACATGGAACGGACACAGAATGGGGGATTAACAACTGAATTTAGAATAAACGTAAAACTGTCGTACTTAAAAACACTGTTTTTTCATGATATGTGCCCTTTATTATTTCTTGACACAATGGCCGTCCATATACACCTCTGCCATCTCGACCTCTGACCTGTGCAATTAACTGGTTGTACTGTACTAAATCAATGCAAAGTATTAAACACAGTGAAGGAACTAATTCCTCCATTTAACTCAACATTCACAACAGGATGACTTGCACCCTAATGGCTAGTAATTAATTCTTACCACCTCCCTCTCTCCCATCATATTCCCTTCCCCCCATTTTTTGCATCATGCTCTGGAGATAGTTCTACTTTTGTAATGCTTTATCTAATGCATAATGTTCATTTCAGACCCCTAATTAGGTTTAAATGAAAATTGGCTCTGTAGAAAGATGGATTGGTGGGAAGGCATCAAACCACCCAGCATGTCTTGGAGTTGTGAGGCTGAAAATGCAATTTGGTGGAGCAGTGCTGCGAGGAGCACAGAGTTCATTAATTTTTACGGTGCAGGAACTATCCCAGAGGTGCACCTGACTTGCTTTTAGTCTACCTGGACATGAACACAAATACTGGCCCCTTTGTCTGCCACTCACTTCTATTGCTGTTCTATTGCCCTACTGGTCTTTTTACACTGTACACACACACACACACACACACACACACATTCACCCACACAGACTTCTTCTAGTGTTCATAGAGGTAAAAAGACACAGCTTATCCAAAAGGAAAAGGTCTTTTATAACGATCTTACACGGAAAATACGCATTTGTGGCATAGTGTTGATTACCACAACAAATATTTTTGACTTAAAAATAAAAAGCAAAAAACGCAGTTACAGTAAAACACTTACAATGGAAGTAAATTTTCCAGTCCATAGAGGTTAAAATTCACACTGTTTCAAAAGTATAGCCACAAGACATAAACATTATATGTGTTAACATGACTTTACTGTAAATGGTCTACACTTATGTAGCACCTTTCTAACCTTAACGGTATTCAAAGCGCTTTACACTGTGACTCATTCACCCATTCATTCATACACCAATGGTGGCAGAGCTGCCATGCAAGGTGCTAGCCTGCCATTGGGAGCAACTTGGGGTTCAGCGTCTTACCCAAGGACACTTCGGCATGTGGAGTCGTGTGGGCTGGGAATCAAACCGCCACCCTGCGATTAGTGGCTGACCCGCTCTACCACCTGAATTACAGTCACACCACCCCTGTGATAACAATAGTGGATTTACAGGCATTACAGTGTTTACCAGATTACAGGGTTTATTCATGTTATGTTGTCATGACTATGAAGTTGTAATATTGATTATAACTTTAAACAGATAAGGTTATTGAGTGATTTTATCACCCTAAAATCATATTAACATGTATAATGTATACATCTTATCGTGTTCTTTTGAAACAGTGTGTATTTTAACGTTTTAGACTTTTTAGTGTGTCATTTCTCACTTTCAGATCCTCCCAAGACCAAATGATCTGAGGTATGCCATCCACATTATCTCTTACTGTATGTCAACAATTTGTGTCTATTTGGATTTCTTCCAAGGAATTTTTCGAAGTTGAAGGTGATACTTCAATGCAATGTAACTGATTCCTTCATTAAGTCTGAGGTATGAAAGAGCAACCTCTGAGCAGCACAATTTTCCTCTGTTTGAGAGAAAGGACAGAAAGAAAATGGCACAGAAAATGTACATTGGGAAGATATTCCGTGCGATTGCAGTAAAATGAGGCCTGAAAATGGTGGATAATCACAGGGTACTATCAACAGAGGATGTGCAAACATGAGACTCTGGTTTCATGCTATTGAATCTATAACATAGATGATTGCAGACACATTCAGACCGCTGTGGAACAACCTGTAAAGCCACGGCAATGGGAATAGTTGTGGAAACGGCTGAAGAAGAGAGAGAGAGGTGTAGAGGTGGAAGTCTGTACACGAGCTGTGGCGCTCAGACATTGAAAGCTGATGTTTCAGGCTGCTAAACTACATAATGAGTCGTTGAGGCAGAAAAATATTAGCACCAGGGGAATATTTGAAACATCTCTGGGAAAGAGTAATTAGGAGCTAACCCACAATGACATAATCCACTGAGAAAAAGAGCGAAGGAGAGAAAGCGAGAAGTTCCAAATTTGAGCCCCAGACTAAAGTGATGAGCAGAAGTTTAAAGGAATATTTCACCCAAAAATGTGAATTCTTGTTTGGATCATTTACTCACCCTTATGTTGTTTCATACCTGTATGACTTTCTTTTGTGGAACATATATATATATAGTATTTTTTTAGTAAAGTATTTTTTCCAGCAATTGTTTACAGACAGATTGTTTCACTTTTAATTGAATAGATCACAATTCCAGTGGGTCAGAAGTTTACTGTGTTTTTAAGCAGCTTGGAAAATTCCAGAAAATTATGTCATGCCTTTAGACAATTAGCTTCTGATAGGAGGTGTGCTGTATTGGAGGTGTGCCCTTGGTTGTATTTTAAGGCCTACCTTCAAATTCAGTGCCTCTTTGCTTGACATCATGGGGAAAATCAAAAGAAATCAGCCATGACCTCAGAAAATTGTGGACCTCCACAAGTCTGGTTCAGAATTGGGAGCAATTTCCAAACGCCAGCTGGCACCACGTTTAACTGTACACGCAATAGAATGCAAGGATAAACACCACGGGATCATGCAGCCATCATACCGCTGAGGAAGGAGATGCATTCTGTCTCCTAGAGATCAATGTTTATTGGTGCAAAAAGTTCAAATTAATCCCAGAGCAACAGCAAAGAACCTTGTGAGGATGCTGAAGAAACAGGCAGAAAAGTATCTATATCAACAGTAAAATGAGTGCTAAATTGACATAACCTGAAAGGCTGCTCAGAAAGGAAGAAGCAACTGCTCCAAAACCACCATAAAAATTAAATTCTTCCAAATGGACAGTGACCACAAGCATACCCCCAAAGTTGTGGGAAATGGCTTAAGGAGAACAAAGTCAAGGTATTGGTGTTGCCATCACAAAGCCCTGAAAGCCTCAATCCGATAGAAATTTGTGGGCAGGAGGCCTACAAACCTGACTCAGCATATAACAGAACTATATAAGTTCTGTCTGGAGGAATGGGACAAAATTCCAGCAACTTATTGTTAGAAGCTTGTGGAAGGCTACCCATAATGTTTGACCCAAGTTAAACAATTTAAAGGCAACGCTACCAAATACTATCAAAGTGTATGTAAACTTCTGACCCATTGCGAATGTGATGAACGAAATAAAAGCTGAAATAAATAATTCTCTCTACTGTTATTCTGGCATTTCACATTCTTAAAATAGTGATCCTTACTAACCTAAGAGAGGAAATTTGTTTTTATGATTAAATGACAGGAATTGATAGTTTAAATGTATTTGGCTAAGGTGTATGTAAACTTCTGAATTCAACTGTATATACTGTATATACTGTATATTATTATTATTATTATTATTATTATTATTATTATTATTATCATTTTTCAATATAGGGGAGCAACTGTAAAAATCTTGGATATGCATTGGTAATAAGGTGCGGGAATCCTGCCTGGAGATTACAAGGAGTACATTTTAAAAGCAAGAGACTTAAGTAAATGACTAGATGAAGATAAACAATTTAAAATTTTAAATAATTATCATTTGTGATTTTTCTTTCCAGTAGAAGCTTGAACAAACACACACACACTGGGACTCAAATCATCTTAACTGTCTTCTAATCTTGGGCATTTTGCCAGATAGGATATGTAGGAAGTCAAGGACATCCATGGAGGACAGCATGATAGTATTTGAGTGCACACACACACACACACACACACACATGCAAGCTTTGAGTGTGTGGTGAGACAGATTTTAGTGTGCTGTCTGTTAGATGCGCATAAAGCTGCAATAGGAAAGTGTGTGGAAAACACACACAAGCCTGGACAGCCTGGATGTTCTTTTATATTCTCATAGAACGCCCCTAAACCATGACATCAGCCGTTATTTGTTACAATACAAAGAAATGCTCCAAAATCAGTATGGACTGAACTCATATCCTTCTTTCTCCCATCATGTTCCTGTATTCCTCCAATAACATATCCATTAAAGGTAAAGAAAACATAAAAAAGTGTGGATGGTCTGAATAATTAAAAGGTGTTAGCAAAGTTAATAGTCAAATGCTGACCAAGTGCTTCAAGATTCATGGGACTTACAAATCAACCAATCAGAATGCGTCATTTTGCAGGACCGCACTAAATGTGCAGTTATAGGCTTTAAGTATGCAACATTATTTGCAGTGAATATTGGCAATAGGATATGATGTCACGTTAATTTTCCCACAACACTTTGAAGTTTATATTCTTTTTATTAAGCCAAGAGGCCAGTCAGACTGGGTGTTCAATTCCCCTATTGGTCAAACATTTTTAGCAATACAAATTTTTCAGTTCAGTGTTCGCCAAACATGAATGAGTGAATGATGACAGTATTTTTATTTCTTTTATCCCTTCAAGAGAAGCCTGCCACTGCACTTTGGTAATGGATTGTGTATCTGTATGGCTGCACTCGAGGGCAGCGCAGGAAGCCTGTCTTGCGCTTTAATGCGGTTTGCCATAATGAATGCATTTCCAAATTAGATGACTTTTTTTTCCTGCATTATTTTCTTTTGCTCATCCCAGCGGTTATTGATTCAATTGCATTGCCCCCTGAACTTGACCTTGCTTGTGTTGGTCAATGTCAATAATCTCATCCTCCACTGCCTTTCCTCGTCAGAGCAAGCTATCGATGCTGCATTTAGCAATCGGGACTCTTAGGATCTAAAGATCCATATCCCTTTTTAAGGTGTCGGAAAAACTCATCAGTCAGTTGGAGAGCACAGCATCCTTGACCGAAAGTCAACATGCAATCAAAATTGACCCTATTATATATTTATATACGTATATGTATATGTGTGTGTATATATCAATATTATATATATATATATATATATATATATATATATATATATATATATATAGTATATGAGATCTGGGGCATTTAGTATGAAACTAAATAGGGTAAATTTGTATTTAATGCTCCTTTAATAAAAATCGAAAAGTAGTTTAGAAGGAAGGCCACCGTTGTTAAATTGTTGTGAATAGGCAAACTGTACTGCTTTGAAAACACAGCATGGTTTCTGCCTTGTCTTTTACCATCATCTCTATTCATTCTGTCAAATTCAGTCGACGATTCGACATTCCCAAGGTTTTAATGTTAAAACAGCAGGTGTAAGCTGTTTTCTGTTGTTGTAGAAATGAATGAGTTTTGTTGTTGAAATCACTCTGTTTTGAGGATAATGTGAGTATGACGACGCTCTCTCGCTCTCTCACTCTCTCTCTGCGGGTTTTGATATGGATCGTGAGTGGACAGTGCTTGTCAGTTGGAGAGCCCTGTCCTGCTTTCTCTCGGCCCTCCTATCTCTGTATCTGACACAGTTGTTTCTGCCGGTGATGAGCAGAAATAGCACAATGATAAAATACCAAATCACTTCAGCGGGGACTTCACAGCCTCTACAAGCTTTCCATAGACAATTATTCTGCACTGAGCGCCTCTTCAAGGTGTAATCTAACATCTCCGTAGCAACTGAGCTGGAGATTTCCACTTGTGCCTTGTGCGTTCACTCTGTACGTGTGTTTTAGCGTGCTGAGATAATACCAGTTACACTGAGGCTAAGCACATCCAAACAATCGAACATGGTTTTGAGAGTTTTGGACACTTGCTCTGTAATGCATGGATCATACAGCTTCCTCTTTTAAAGCTTATTATGGTACAGATAAAAGCATGTTTCTAGATGGATGCAAGAATCTTATTGTTGTCACATAACCTTTGATTTTAGAGTAAAAATTACTTTTTTAAGTAGCATTGTTTGCCCACCAGAAGTCATTTTCAGATGACATTTTTTGGACCTTCATGACAACCTTTTTTTTTGTTAACCATATCAAATTACATAGTGTACTGATCATGTTTGTCTGACCATATATTATTCATAAAAAAAAGCCTGAACAAGTATTTCCATTTCCTCCCATATCAAATCAACATAATTTACAAAAAGTAGTATAAATATGTGTGTGTGTGTGTGTGTGTGTGTGTGTGTGTGTGTGTGTGTGTGTGTGTGTGTGTGTGTGTGTGTGTGTCTGTATATATAGTCTGCCATCTTGGACGATTTTTTTGAGCAGCAGATTCATGCACTGCTGCCTAAACATCCTTAGTGGCTGTTCACAAATAATAATAATTAAAAAAAATATATATATATATATATATATATATATATATATATATATATATATATATATATATATATATATATATATATATATATATATATAAATTAATTAATTTGCAATAAATCGAACGCAGGTGTTTTTAATAAAGGCTCAAGATGCGTTTATAAAAGTTTACTATTTTTCACTGCACACTGTGTCTATAAAATGTGGCGGCCCCACATGACATTCTGAAAAAAAAAAAAAAAAAACAGTACAATGCACCGGTCATATACAGTACATCTGGCTTAAACGTTCAAAACAACAGCGCAGAAATAAAACAAAAAATAAATAAATAAACACTTCCATTTCAACAGCCCCTTAGAAGGCAACTACCTTAGAAGGCAGCATAATTATCTACCTTTTAGAAATGCCTTCACATTGGGAGTTCCCCCTACACATTTAAATGCTGTTTAGATTTGAGAGAGAGAGAGAGAGAGAGAGAGAGAGAGACTGCACGACTGTGAGGTGTCATTAGAGCAGAATGGAGCAGCTCAAATTTTGATTATATAAATGAGAAGAAAAGATGAGCATGGATTATTGAACACATCATCATAAAACTTAAACCAGTCAAAGATGTTAAAAGAAACTAATTAAAACAAATGTTTCAACCTCCATCTTCACAGGCATAACTTATTCATAGGCCTGTGAGAAGAGAACGATCCAGCCCTGTCATTATCTCAACTACAGTAAATTATTTAATGACGTTTGGTCTATAAAAAAACATTAGGAGCACATTATGGATTGAATGACTCAGGGTGGGATAGAAAGCCAATGGGAGATTTAACTTACATTTGGATTAAAGTTTAAAATGTATGAAAATAGAATAGATTATAACGCTTGAATTGTTTTGATAAATCAATATTTACAGTATAAAATTTGTATTAATGAGCTGTTCATGAATTAAAAAGAGAATTTAAGGCTTTACCTAAATAATTTTTCATGTATTGGAAGACCTTGTGGGTTGCATATTCCTTTCATTTATCTTCTGTTCTTATTAAGCGAAGAGATTTATAATGATTTTAAGGATTTTTAAATGTGTAACTTTTTTGTACCTCTTGCATTGTTTAATGTCTTTAGTATTGTTTATTGAACAAAAAGAAAGCTTCAAAATGAATCATAGTTCAACCTTTATAAAAAATATATCAACTTGTTGTCATGATCATTGAAGAATTAAAAGCTCTGATGCAACATTTTGTATATACAGAACTGCAAAAAAATAAAGTTTTTTTACTGGCATATAAATGTTTAAACTAAGCATAAAACATACATGCACTGGTGTGTGGTTATTGCCGTTTTGCAAATTCTTCAATCTTCCAATCAGAACTGAGAGTCAGAACTATCAGTTTTATGATTTGTGTGCAGTTTTCATTTTTGTTGACGTTGCGGTTTCTCTACTCTATATATGTTTCTGTACTGCATTAGGTATTATCCTGTAAAAATCATTGTGACTTTTTCAAGAGTTGCTCTCTGAAATGCATACTTTCCAGCCTCCTCTTAGAGTCTGTAATTTTCTGAATCAGCTAATCACACATTGTAGTTGGTTTGGGCTCATCATCTCATTAACTCACTGCACTTTAACATGCGACTAAATGTGTACAAGAGATGCAGATCTTTGTATGCATGTTATGCAGGTGTGTGATGGGCGTTCAGCCCTGATCATAGATCATAGATCATAGTCTTGAAATTTATCAATTACAGCGTGATGCATTGGATGTGACACGACTCTCCTTTCTAATGAGATCAGACATGGATGGAAATTATCCAGGTAAAACAAGGGAGTATATCCAAAACTGTATATGTTTACTTTCGTAATGCGAAAAATCTGCCTCTGTTTAACGTGTCTCTTTGTAGCACCATAACATCTCTCTTCTGATCTTCCAAGCTGACTCTAAACGCATACTTGTTCGCATACTTGTTCGCCTTGACTGACCACTGCAGACTTACCGTAGACAGTTAGCATGTGAGTTTTGCCGGATTATATGGATTCCCATTGTGTCGTCCGCACGAGCATTAACAGCTTGATGAATTAGGCCTGACACTTGCCAAAATAGCCGTCCTCTGTGCCAGCTGCCAGTAGAGCGTCTATACTCCGTTAATTGAATTGGCAATTTGTGTAACAGTACCTGCCCCTGAGCCTTCGGTGAAGTCAGGGACCACCATTTAGCTCCAATAATCCAGGACCAGGGAATAAGAGGTCAGAGCTTCATGAAATATTATTGAAGATTTGAAATGACAGTCAGAAACCTTGCTGTTTGTGGCATGTCAGGTATTGAAGACTTGCATTATTTATTGAAACTGTCAAATGGAAACCAATATTGTCTTACAATAAAATGGCATTAGTCCTGAATTGGACTTTGTCCATTTGCATGTGCGTCATTTGGCGTTAAGGACATTTGGATATTGTTCCTTTGCTGTTCTAGGTATACGACACTTCCCCTTAATGTTCATCATAGTGGTTGCCCTATATGTATTCAATGTTTGGATTGTTTTATTTTTTTCTCCCCTTTTCTCCCCAACTTGGAATGCCCAATTCCCAATGCTCTGTAAGTCCTCGTGGTGGCGTAGTGCCTCAATCCGTGTGGTGGAGGATGAATCTCAGTTGCCTCCGCATCTGAGACCGTCAATCTGCACATTTTATCATGTGGAATGGTGAGCGCATTACCACAGAGAAGAAGCGCGTGTGGAGGCCCACGCTATTCTCCGCAGCATCCACGCACAACTCGCCACACGCCCCACCAAGAGTGAGAACCACACATTAGAGAAACCTCGAGGAGGTTACCCCATGTGACTCTTCCCTCCCTAGCAACCGGGCCAATTTGGTTGCTTAGGACACCTGGCTGAAGTCAATCAGCACATCCTGGATTCAAACTCGTGACTTCAGGAGTGGTAGTCAGCGTCAATACTCGCTGAGCTACCCAGGCGCCCTCAATGTTGCTTACTTATGCCTCTCTACGTGTTTTTTGACAAAAAAGGGGCCATTAGCGCAGGATGTGATCTTTTACTCAAAAACAGCTAGATGCAGCACAATGGAATGGAATTTCAGTATTGCATGAAATTCTGAAGAAAAAGCCAGACACGTCGCATTTGTCAGAGTTGTCCATCTAGCACATTTTTGCATAGACCAACAATAAAAAATAGCACAGACGGACTGCTCTAGCAGTTTTTAAAAGCAATAACGCTTCCTTTGAGAACAGCTCTTAAGTATCTTCTGCCAGGAATCGAAACATTTTGATGATATACCAAAACCCAATAACAGATCTTCTAGCCGACACTTACCATGCTACAGAAGCTGTATATTTTACAGTGTCGTTACTGTGTTGTGCGGCACCTATTAGGGGAGATTTGATGTATTTGTGTGTGTTTCCTCTGTAATTTATTTGTATATGCTCAATCTGCTGTGGCAGGGAGCTAAACAAGGAGAGATGCATTATGGAGAATCATGGCAGGACAGACATTGTGTTCCTCTCTGCTCCCGCGAGCTCTCTATTCATATATCATTTGCGTCACTAGCAAAATGAAGCAGATTAATAGAGCATAATTCCTGAGATCAATATGCAATTATATTCATCTCTCAGGCTACTCGGGCAGCCATGCAGAGGAAAGGGCGCTGAATTCTTGCCTTGTTCCAGCCATACAGACATGTCATTGGGCATTATTGAGCACACACTCAAACCAGGGCATGTGAGAAGTATAAGGTCCCGGCCCCCCTGGTTGAGAACCACTGGTATAAGGCACTTTCACTTGACTAGCGTCAACTAGCATCAAGCTACAGCATTACTTCAGCACCGCGTTGTACACATGTCAAAAATTGTTACTTAACACTTAAAGTTCTAGCAATTTCGAAGCAATTGTGACCATATTTGCCTCTGACTTTTTAAAAGCATAGTTAATGGTTGCAGGAGATTTAGAATGACGTTTGTTTGCTATCTCGATTTTCACTTTTTACTGTCTACACTTCCTGCTTTCTTGCTAGCTAGCAACTCAAGTCTTGACTCTTGTACCGTGATTCGCTACTTGTTAGTCAGTTGTAGGTTGTATTAGGGGTAATTCTCAAACTAGAGAGCATTTGATTGAACAAAAATCTGTGTAGTTGAAGATGAGTCTTCAGTATTTAAGGAAAAGACTAGTGTGTCATCGTCATGGCAACAAAGTTGTTAAATTAGTTATAACTTTATGTAGAAAAGGTTAGTAAGCATTTTATCACTTTAAAATCATGTTAGCACACGTATTGTTTAAGTCTTGTGGCTATACTTTTCAACAGTCTTTTAATTTTTACAGATTGGCCCCATTCACTTCCATTTTAAGTGCCCTACTGCAACATCATTTTTGTGTTAACCTACATTATATCACAAACGCTGTCGATTGAGCTTAACTTGTATTGAAACTGGAATGTTCCTTAAAGACTTCTTCCACTTGGTTCTCCTGTGAGATTCTAGAAGCTCAAAGACCTCAAGATATTCTCATGCTCTGCATGAAACGGCTCCAGCCCTGGGAACTGTTAATTTGATCTGTTTAAGACCGAATATTCTCTTGACTTCAGTGTCAGGTCTTCAAGGCTTTTTATGATATCACTGGCCATTCTGGTCGCCAATGAGAATGAGTAGTTTGGCAGCAATGCAACACATTTCACAGCTTAATACATCAACTGACTGCTTACAAATCACACTAAAGCACCAATCTGAAGGTCAAAATAAAGTCTTTGTGTTGAGATACCTCACCAGTGTTATTTTGTTAAATTTTCCGAATATGTTCACTGTCTTTACATTCTTCTCTCAGCCATTTTAAATGTAATTATTTTATTCCATTATATACAATTGTACAGTGATAGTATCAGGTAGTAATACTGTGGTATTTTTATATATACCATCGTACTGAAATGTATGTATTTACAGGGTACTACCAAAGTACATATCCAAATAACCATCATAGTACTATGTCCAAAATCCATGGCATTAATATGGAACTTTTTGGTATTTTTTGTGTTGTTCGTTTTTGTGAATGGTACAAAAAGTACTTTGGTGGTCACTTACAAATAAAGCACCCTCACAGTACCAAAAATACCATGGTATTACATTGGTACATGTCCAAAAAGTAAAAAAAATGGTACTTCCAGATGGTAATAGTATGGCATTTTAGTCATGTATCATCTTATTTACATGGTATAACATAGACTACCATGGGACTACTATGGAAAATGTCCCAAAAGCCATGATATTACCATGCTTAAATTCCAAATAAACCATTGTAATGCCATGATAATTTTGATACTTTTATGTTTGTGTTTGATGGCATTTCGTGGTTCCTTTTTTGGTGTCACAGAGAGTATGCAGAGGTGCATAATGCTAGCATTTCTGAGATGGTTATTAAGAGTGGGACACCATCTTACTTAGATGTAGCCTTAGACTACTCTGAAGGAAACATTTTAACATTTTAGCTTTTTCATTATGAAATATTAACACAAAATAGTTTGGAGTTTGAAAAGCTCTTCAAGGTCAAGGAATTTGGAGGACATGTGGCTGATTTCCATCATCTTTCATAGCCAAGGATGCTTGTGTGCTGAGAGCTTTTGTCTGGAGATGTCGTCTGTAAGGATAGAGAGGACAGTAATATGGAACTGGTCAAGAGTACTCTTAACTTTCATATATCCCTCATCTTCTTATTTGAATTGGTGTGTGTATATGTGTGTTCAAAAGTGATTCTTTGCCAGGTCACAATATATGCTGTTTTCACACTTGTTTGGTTGATACAACCTGGGTTCGATTGAGGTCTTTTTTCATATTGCATGATTTGGATCTGATTGCCAGTGGTGAGTGAATTGAGAAAATATATTGGCCATGAAACGGTATGATATCCACAAGAATTGTTCCACATATTTTCGGTTCAGTGACTGTTGCGCTCTATTCCATGCAGTTATCTCTGTTACCAAGTATACTGCTCATTTTGACAAACGTAGTAGATCATCCAGGTATTCCTACATATACAAAATACAGAACATGTGCATACTGTGCACAGTGTACTGTACATACTGTAGTATATATTGCAGCATTAGTAACAGAATTAAGGTAGTATGCTATTCCAGACGTTCCAGTATGATATTCCAGAAGTTTTGTGTATAGGCATGTGTGTGCATGCTTTGATGTATGTGACTGTTTGCATGCATTCTCTCACCATGCGATCGTCAGGGCGTAAGAGCTCCCTCTGCTGTTTGCTGTGCGCTGAGTTTCCATGCGTCCCACCGGCTTTGAATTGTTTGTGTTCCCACCTGCAGTGGTGGCTACTGACCATGCAGCTCAAGGGATCCCAGCTCTCTCTCTCTCTCTCTCCTTCAGCTGTTGCTGTCCTTGCTCATGTTATGCTATGGATTTTCCTCTGGGGCGGACACAGGGCTTAATGCTAAAAGCATTACTGGAGGGGAGAAGTGTGTTTACCCAGCTTGAGTCTCTCTGAAGGACAGGGGCCTCTCCCTTTCTTTCTCGGAACCTCTCGTATGTGCTCACCTGGGGGCCGGTGTCCTCCTGTACCCCAAACACTCTCCCCGAACGCTAAACTGTTGTTTGCATCTGGTCCTTGAGACTCATAAATGGCCGTTCAGTGCTTTATTACATCATTAATTGCACTTAATTCAGCAATATTACCCTGACGCCTGGCTAAGCTTGGAAAATTAAGTACAGAGCACTTTGTTATAAAATTCTCTGTAATGAGCTCTGGTGGGACAAGCTCTGTTAAGTTTGAAATCACCCCAGGCCATTTATTAGCAGAGCCTGGGCTGACTTTAAAGTTGGAAACTTGGAAAAAATGCCCTAAGGGCGCTGTGCTCCATGTGCTTTGCAGCTCAATGGATGTGGCGATATTAGTCCTGCTATAAACAGCGGGCTTTGTAGTGCCGGTAATATGCAGAGGGGCATCCATTCAAAGGATTTTGATTTGCATCTGTGTATTTACAGTACCGGCGGCTTAGTATTATTTGAGTGAAAGTGTCTGTTCAACAGTTTACCATAGCTATTTAAAATTATTTCAAAATTATTCAAAATCCATTTCCAAGTTCATTTGGATTTAAAGTGAAAGCGTGCGTGTGCATGCTGAAACTGAGATACTTACACTGTGTGTTTCTCTCCGCAGCTATCGGGTCCCAGCGTAGGCGGAGCCCCAGCGTTGTTGCCTCGGAAATCTTTGAGCCCCACCTTGGCAGCCACATCCTGCAGGTAAGATGAGATACAAACTGTTTAAATGGTCTTTGTTCTTTAAAAAAATCTCCTGATGTCCTTAATTTTGAGACTAACATATTAACACACACACGCTGATGAAGAGATATGAGGTGTGAAGATGACAACCAATCATAAATTGGTTATACATTATACTGTATATATGCTTTCTATTTCAACACATTTAGAAATGGGGCTGTCTATCATCTGGTTGTCAGTAAGTTTTACATAATTGCATATTTTCCACATACACTGACCACTAAGTTTTGCTGGTGGAATTTTGAAGTGACGATGAATTAAATGTTATAATTTTATCATTTACTCTCTCTTATGTTGTTCCAAACACATTTAACTTTCTTCTGTGGAAAGAAAAATTTGAAGTTTTAATGGGTGTTTACTCTGCTATTCTCCATACAATGAAAGAATACAGTGACTAGGAGCTGTCAACCTCGACAAACATCATAAAGGACTTATGAATGGCTTACTTTTTTCTGCAGACAAACAAAGATTTTAAGAAGAATATTTCAGCTCTGTAGGCCCTCACAAAGTAAATGGGTACCAACATTTTGAAGCTCCAAAAGGACTTAAAAGCACCATAAATGACTCCAGTGGTTTAATACATATCTAAAGAACCGATATGATAGGTGTGGATGAGAAACAGATCAATATTTAAGTCTTATGTTACTAGCAATCTCCACTTTAACATTCTTCTTGTTTTGCTTTTCTTCATGCATATCGCCACCTACTTGCAGGGAGGAGAATTTATGGTAAAAATGGACTTTAATATTGATCTGTTTCTTATCCACACCTATCATAACACTTCTGAAGATATCAATTTAACCACTAGAGTCTATGGATTACTTTATGCTGCCTTTATGTGCATTTTGGAGCTTCAAAATTTTGGTACCCATTCATTACCTACAGAGCTGAAATATTCTTCTAAAAATCTTTGTTTGTGTGCTGTAGAAGAAAGAAAGTTATGTACATCTGGGATGGCATGAGGGTGTGTAAATGATCAGATAATTTTGATTGTTTTTTATGGGAACTATCTTTTCAATAATCTGCGTTTTAATTTAGTAAAAAGGCAACATTATCAAATCTCAGTAGATTAGAGGTACGTTATCTCATATGAATGCTGTCACAGTCTACTTGTATTTGCCGTCTATGAGCTGTTTAACATCCGAGTAAATGATAAATGACACATCCTGAGGTCTACCTGTGTTTCAGGAAAGCTCAAGGGGCTGTGATTTTCCTATATTTCACCTCAGAGGGTTAAAAAAAAATCTTGTCCATGCTTAGCCACAGCATCGGTGTCCTTTCAAATTCCTTTTAATGACACAGAACGAAAAGCGCAATTTACACCAGTCACCTGTGTCCAAAAAAAGCAGATAAGGAATATTTAAATACTGTTCGCTGGTCCCTGGACTGCCAGCGATATTCCCTTTCGACAGGTTAAGTGTGCGACAGAGAAGCGGAAATTTCTAATTAACACCAATACCAGACGGGAAGTCTGTCGAGGCGTGGCCTTTTCAAGGAAGGACTTGTTCCTGGCAAATTGTCCCCATTAATCTTCAGCTTAATTGATTGTGAAAAGTTTTAGGATGACATTTTAAAAAAGCATGCTCGGCTGGTGATTGATCGGAAGAAAATGAACTAATAATGGATGCAAGGCAGTCATTAGTTGTCGAGCGCCGAGGCTAATTTTAGACAGCTTAAAGTGTGTTTGATAACGTTTAATAAAGAGGACGGAGGGGATGAGCTGCTAACCAGCACTTTACCCAAAGATAGACACAACGGCCTGCACATATGTGAATAATACACACATATACAACACATGGTTTTACATAGGAATGGTCTTGTATATCATTTTGCATGTATTTTTTTAAATACTCACAAGGTTATGTTTATAGCAGAACATCAAATCAAAATGCACCATATTTACATTCATAAAATACTCTACTTAATATCTCTCTCTTAATATATATATATACACACACACACATGTTATATAATATATAACAAATATAATATTTTTCATATTTTCTAAATATTGACAAATTGGATGAGTAGTGCTGGTTAATTTTCTTGTTGCTGCTTATAGGAACTTGATTCAGTTATATGATGTTCTAATGGAAAGATATTTGCATTAGAGTGAATGAACTACAGAGTTGAACTTGAAATTGTAAGCTTTTGCTCTGTCTAGGTTGCTGTAGGCAACTTCATGCTGTTGTATTGTGTGACTGGTGCGACCCAGCTGACCCGGGGACCAGACTTGAGCACAGAAAGTCCTCTGTGTCCCTTTGTTTATGCACAAATAAGCTGCATACATTTACCACCCAGTTTTGTCAACCCAGATAATACATTTTATAATTTCACCCACAGACCTGCTTTTATATTCAAAGACAGCTGCTCTAAAATGCTGATTTCTCACCGCTATTTAATGTAATGGCACAATAATATCAATAATGTCTTTTTCTGTCCCAACTCAAACAGTAGCCCATAGAAAACTGCATAGAGGTTATGTATTATAGGCTAAAGGATGGTTGTTGTAATACTTGTGGCTTTTAAAGGGACATATAATGGTCATCCATGAACATGTCACACTAAGCGATCAAAGACTGACGGTTTTGCTCTATGGCAAGATAAATCTTTTACGATCAGTGAATTTTGTCTCAGACTGCAACACTGTGGCACTTTAAGTTTTAACATGGTTAACTCAGCCTAATATTCCTCAAGTAGTGGATCCGCCCGCCTGAGGGTGATGCTGTTCCAGCGGTGTCAGTACGGGCTGCGCCAGTGCTTGCGGCCACAGAAATGATGGTTGTGTCCACTCACACAGCGCATTGTCATTTGCGTGGGCAACGGGCCGGATTGATTCCGACCACAGCTATAGGTCATTAGCGGAGAGCTCAGAAGTCATCTGTCCACACGGCTAAATAATAGCATTTATATCACCCAGATCATGCTTAGCAAGACAACAAATATAGATGCAAGGCTTCGTTTAAAGACAGATGAGAGCTTAGTTTTCTGTGAAGGGCAAAAGCAGTGGATGATCACGAATACAGCAAGGAAAAAGAGAACTTTAGTCTGGGCTTTTTGGGAAAAAAGGCTCGTCAGTAAATTAGGCATGAGTTAATGGATAGTTTACAAAGCTGCTAAATGTTTATGATCATGCATGTTTTGGGAGCTGCCATATGGCCTGACCTTGACTGCTGTCAGACAGTTCTTTAGCTTTTATCACGCCATACTGTATTTGGCTTTCAGCCTCTATAAACTTCAGAAAACAAGCTATGCTTGCCATGAAGCCTATTCTGCCACTTAAATTGATAGTTACATCTCATCATTTACTCACCCTTTACAGGTCATTCCAAACCCTTATGACTTTCTTTTTTTAGGTGGAACATAATAGGAGATGTTTTACTGAATATATTGGTCGATAGCTTAAAAAAAAGCACCCTTAAAGTATCATAAAAGCAGTCCATGCAAATTGTGTGTCCTATTCCATGTCTTCTGAAGGCATACGATAGGTATATAGCATGACAATTTAGCATACTACTATTTTAAATGTTTGTTGTTGCATAAAGTGTACTCAGGGATGGACTAACCACTGAAACTGATTGGGCCATTGCCCAAGGGCCTCTAAACCCAAAGGGCCTTGAGCTCTAAATCAATTATGTAGTTATTTTGAGATATCTATCATAGATCCATGTAAATGTCAACCTTATGTGAAATACCATTTGTTCGGCCAAATGTGTGCTGGATGACTCAAGTGCATGCTCAGGTAATCTTGCAGGTGCAGTGCGTTTATTTGATTTATTTGACTATAGAGAAGTGTCCGATTTACAAAATTCTTCCAAACACAAAGATAAGGTGCCGTTTACACCGGATGTGTGCAAAGCTGATGGTTTAAATTCATATAAGTGACAGAATTTGTGAAACAGTATAGAGGACTTTAAAATGTTTATGTCCTGCATGCATTAATGTTTAATGATAAAGAGAAAGGTGCCTTAATACCTTAACTATTAACTATTAACTAAATACCTTAACACAGAAACCTTTTGTAATATTTGGTTAACCGCGAGAGTTCACTAATGGTTATTCTGTTATTTGTCGGTAGTCTGGAATCAAGAAAGTTTATTGCCATGGATGCGTTAAACACAATCTCAGATAGCTGGAAATAAAGTGCACAGTGAGCTATGAGCCTAAATAGTGTAACAGGAGCCAGCTGGTAGATAGCTGTGCAGTGTGTAAACCTCACTCTCCTGACCTCAAGAGGTACACTAGCGACTGACGCTAGAGGCTGTAGCCTTTAGCCTCATTGTTAGCGCACCTCACCTCCCATGCCGGAGACGCTGGTTCGAGTCCCGTTCGGAGCGGGGCGACCAGGGCCGGTTACAGTGGTGCCGTGACCCAGATGGGAGAGAGGTTTAGGGGGGGTGAGGTTTACACACTGCATAGTTATCTACCAGCTGGCTCCTGGTACAATAGCACAACAGGCCTATATAAATCTTCAAATGATAAAATCACATTAAAGTCAAACAAAAATAATCTCTGTCACTGCCTGCAACATAGTAGACCTATTCTTAATCAATGGAAAATGCATGATTCTGCCCGGGCAGGTTCACTTTCCATTACGGTATATAGGACTTCTTCGGGATGCTTTTATTTTTAAATGATTCAGAGTTTAACTTGTGCAATTATTGACTGCACACCAGAGCAAAAGGGGGAAAAACACTCAGCATTTATCAAGCGCTGAAACTATGCCAGGTGAAAAACAATCTGGATTCAACAGTCAAAAGTCCTCTTTGCAACCTGAACTTTATCAGAATGTCTATTTGTAACACCAACGTTGATAAAACTGAATGCAGTGCAACAAACTATGAAACAGAACACAGGTCTCGAGATGTGTTAATAATTATTGAAATTATTTTTAAGTTAACAGTCTCTAAAAAAATGTAACGGTCCTGGGCGGTAGGCCCTACTCTGAAAAAAGTGAGTTGTGGCACAAAGATCAAAGACGTCCATCCAGTGCGTGTTTACATGGCTTTGACACACGTGTGAACAGCCAGTATCTCGCACTATAGCCTACTTGACAAACTGACCCAAACTTGGCCCAAAACCTGTAGGTTTGACTCAGATCGGGTTGAAGACCTCTAAACACGTACAGAATAACCAAATAGTGATTTTGGTATTTGAATACCATGCACATCTCTATTAATAACGCATGATTTTGGATTGGCTCATAATTAAAAAAAAGATATATAATTGGCCGTGTAATTGCTACATTTCTTCTGTCAATTTGAAAAATCCAACCAAATCTGACATGCGCCCTGTAGCGCATAAGGGTGAACGTAGTCACATGGTAAGTCATAGTGGGCCTCCATGGTTTCCGGCCCATGGGACTCTCAGTTCTTAATCTGTCTTTGTGTGTACTGTTTCACATACTATTTTATTTAAATAGTATGTACAGTAGTAAGCAGTACCAACAAAGTGTCAGGAAATCTCAACATGGCAAAATCGTACAGTATTGTACGACTTCCTCGTATGGAAATTTTGGAGTTTTATTCCAATAGAAATCAACTAATTAACAAACAGAATTTCAGTGCGATACAAAACAAGCCTAGCATTTTAGCTAGCCTTCTTTATGAAAACAAACATCAGTGGACAAATTTGGTTACTCATTACATATTTATTTGTGCAACACAAATGATCGATGTATGTCAGTAACCTGTAATACGCTTTCCTCATCTCGTTCCAAACGCAGTGTTTTTATTTTGGGGGGGGGTGTTGGCGAGTAAGAGTCGCACGTTTTGTGCAAGTCAACCTGTACAATCTCGTGTCATTACTATGACTTGTCATGACACCGGGTTGGTGTGAACTTCTGAACACAGCTGGTGGTTGTTCTCGTTTGGCATTCATCATTTTGCACATTTTGCATAATAAGGTTGCGACAGAGAAGTTATCTGAAAGTGTTTGATCTCCACTGAACAAATTAACGCTGTGTTGTTTGTTGATCATTGGCATTTTTTATGTGTTATAGTGATAAAGGATGATGTGCTGTAAGACACTGGCAGCCTTAATTGCAATAGGAGTGTGTATGTATGTGTGTGTGTGTGTGTGTGTGTGTGTGTGTGTGTGTGTGTGTCTGCACCTGTGGTGAGTGCTGGGGTGACAGGACACCAAACACCTCTTAATATGTCTCGCGGCTTCAAGTTCCCGCACTCAATCTTTCATCAACTCCTTGTTTACTTTTTTGCCTTTCATTCTTCTTTTTTCATTCTCTTGTTGTTGTTGTTTTTTTTCTTTTTTCTTTTTGCATCGTCTTTGTTGTTTTTGGCTTGTTTGTGATAATAGGGCTTGGATTAAAAAAGAAAAGAAAAAAAACAAACACTTTGAAAACCCTTCGATCTCCACATCGGCAGAAAGCGCAAAGACGACAGCTTTAGAAATGACAGCTGTGTACATTTGCATAACATCAAGGCAGAGCGAGGAAATGTCTTTGAGCCTGTCTGCGTGCAGCTCTCACCGCTTGTAATCGCAGGTTGATTTGCGGTTCAGAGGAATCGCCATCAAGGTGCTGATGCGACGGAGCATGGCTCTGCGTAAGAGCAGGTAGAAGGTGGCATAGACAAAATCAAATGCATTTAAGGAAGATTTTCTTCACCTCACAGGGCCTCATCTCGTATATTTTTAGAGATGTTGTGCCCCTGATCTAGAGTAATATGTCACCTACTGTAATTCTAGAGATTAATGGGTCTGTTAATGTAAAATTTAAAATTCTGTAATTATTTACTCACCCTTGTGTTGTCCCAAACCATAGAACCAAAAAGGTAGTCATAATCTTCCCCTTGATTACCTTCCTCGCCACTGTTACTCACAAGTCTCTTTCACATTTGTGCATATTTAAAATGGTTTGTCGAAATGGAAAACACTGTTGGTAGCCGTTTGTGTCTGGTGTAATTTCTGTACACCAAGTTTGAATATCCGTAAGTTAGAATGAAATTTGTAAGCAAGATTTTTTTGTGAATAAATTTTTGTGGCACTTTTTGGACTTTGACAGCACTGTTGTATGGAAAGAGAAGCATGATCACTCTGTCTCATATGTGAAAGTGAATAAATAATGACAGATATGAAAATTTTGGAAGAACTATTCCTCTATTTACGGAATTACTGTAAGCAAGCTTTCTGTTGTGTTTGTCTTTCCCAGACAAAAAAAAAGTCTAGGAATTAGAGTCGTTTTCACAGGGACACAAAGCTGGAGCTTATAGACAATCTGTCCCACCCACCTGTCAGTCAGAGCTTTGGTCAGTGTGTGTGAAGGAAAGATGCTGTTCTTACGATGTCATTTAAATGCCTGTTTGACTTCAACATCATTCTGCACATAAATAATTTTTCTTAACAAGCTCACTGTTATGCAGGAAAAATGCCCATGAGCACACTTACCAGATCACAGGGCAACGTCTAATGCACTGCAATATTCCACTGATAGCTCTTTAATGTAGTTTAATAATCACAATTTTGTTATTTTGTGGTCTCACTGATATATTTAAGAACATGTTTTCCCAAAATACTGTTCAGACAAAGAGCGGAAATATGAAGCGATGCAGCTTGTACATACGTTTTATCAAATTAGAAGCATTTATTGCATGCATTAAATTTAAATCACATGATCAATAATTCATAAAATTTGATTCATGGCTAATTCTGCATTCCATCCCAAGTCAGACGTGGGATACTTATCTGGATACTTGCTAATTGTCTCTGACTTCATAAAGGCGTTCCCTAGCACTACATTCAGAAGATGATGTATAACAAATCAAATGTTGCCGTCACGTGCTATTGGAATTATTGAAATTATTACAAGTTTCCTAGTCGGAAGTTGCACATGAAAGGCTCCCTGATGCCTGAATTTTGATGCCTGAGTTTTCGAGTTGGGAGTCGGCATTAACTTTTAACACTGTGAACAAGAGCATCGTTTCTGTAGTGAATTTTTGGTTTATTCATTTTTAGCTCCCTTTGTTATCGATTGTCGTTTCGTACATATACATTTATGTATAAGCGTTTTTTTTTGTTGTTGTTTTTTTACATAGAGAAAATACTGTAGCATAAATTTGAACAAAATTATATAATTGTCTGCAAGGTGACCATATTATGTATTATGATGTTAAAATAAGAGTTCCCCAAGAAATATGCAAGAATAAACCTGGCGTCCTCTATGTTTCCTAAGAAAGCACTTGAATGTGATGTACATGTAATTAAGCCTTTACAAAATGGGAAGTACAATAATTCCGATTGCAAGTGAAGGCAGCACAAATGGCAATTTTACCATTAGCTTTGCAGGTGTTTTATTGTCCGTAAACAATTTACTTACTCTCGTAAAGTTAAATCATTGATGCAGTTTATTTGCTTAAAGGTGAACATTTGTCACTAACTGTTTACATCTCCCAGGGTGCCACCTTGTTCACACAATCTGCATCTGTATCTTGTGGAGTCGTAGGGTTTTTGGCAAACATGTTAAAGTTGGAAGTCTGAATTAGCATTCTGTTGCACTTCAAGCAAGAAGTTGGAAATTCTGACTTTCCGAGTTGGAAAGAATTGAGCATTACAGCATAACAATTGCTAGTCATGTAACTTTAACTGTAGAGGGGTCATCTAAAACAAAATAATTTAATAATTTAAATCTATTTGATTTATTGTAACACTTAAGAATGTAGTCTGGTTGATTTTGTCTTATTAAGTAACATTTTTGACTTACGTACAACCAGTTAATTTACATGTTGAAGCATGTTTTTTATCTGATAAAAACCTTTTTTTATTGTTTACATTGTACATTTGACACACATTTTGCCATGTACTTTCAGAAACACCAAGAATCATGTTATATACTTTCTGCGTTTTTTTGTATTCTTTTTTGACTCCGGCACTATAGTTGGTATCTCGTCTCTATTAGTCCAACACTGCCTTGTATCCCGGCGCATAGATTTGTAAAAAGCGAGGCAGATGTGTTTTGTGCGTTGTCCATCACGCGGCACTTGATATCGCAGTGTGAGCGTGTGCTTGCTGCTTTTAGCTGCTTTATTTACATCAACTGTCGGAAGACCTCAATAGCTTTGCCTTCACTCACTAATTTGCTGTTGAAAGCAAACATGTCAGAGCCCCTCTTGTTGTGGTTCACTAGCTTGCATAACATAATGTGAACAGCATTTACATATCCATAAACACACAAACACACACACAGCTCAATCTCTTTTCACGTGTTAGATGGCTTCCTGACAGATCATCCGCTCATCCGCTGTGCAACACAATGGATGACTTTTTACACTCTTCCAATCTATTTTAACACTCTCTCTTTCTCTTACTCACATCGCTGGTACAGTATTGGCCACATGCTACTATCTGTACATTCCTCATTCAAACAGTTAATCTTATGTCACTTCATTTTGCAAATGCTGTTCATAGAGTTCAAAATGAACTTTCTGACATAAAATTTGACTGAGAAAATACATCCATCCATTGATCCATCCACAGAACTGCCGCTCACTGGATGTTTTTGGCACCATTCTGAGTAAACTCTAGACTGTTGTGTGTGAAAATCCCAGGAGATCAGCAGTTACAGAAATACTCAAACCAGCCCGTCTGGCACCAACAATCATGCCACGATCCAAATCACTACGATTATTTTCCCCATTCTGATATTTGATGTGAACATTAACTGAAGCTCCTGACCTGTATCTGCATGATTTTATGCATTGCACTGCTGCCACACGATTGGCTGATTATATAATTGCATGAATAAGAAGGTGTACAGATCTTCCTAATATATTGCTCGGTGAGTGCATGTGTGTGTTTCAGTTTCTTGTGTGCAGGTGAGAATTGCAGTCAGACAGGAGCAGGTGGTGCCCATGTGTGTATAATTTTAGGTGTGTGTGTGTGTGTGTGTGTGTGTGTGTGTGTGTGTGTGTGTGTGTGTGTGTGTAGCTGCAGTTGGCAGCTGTGTGCAGGTGTGTATGAGCTCTCCTGTCATAGGGTGGCAGGTGTTTTTGGGGTACAGGTAGAACCTGAGCACATGTGGCTGGTGGAACTGATGCTCTTTGTTAACGTGGAATAAGTGACGACCCGGACACGATCCACCCATGAGACCCTCAGAACAGGCATACAGACTTGTGACTTCCCCCGAAGTCTTCAAAATTGGTAATGTCAAACATCTCTGGATTTTGTACATAAGAGCACAACATGCCTATACATGCTAAGAGTGCATATTAATATACAGACTGTATCGTCTACGTTTGTCAGGACTTTAGTTACAGCACAGACTGTCAATAAAACCTGATTGGACATCACCGAATGATTTTGGAGAAAAAAGGTCAGTGGCCAGTGTAAAGCAAGGAATTTTGATGATCCGCCCTGCACTGCCCTTCTTGATTCATTAGCAGTGGGAATTTGGACAGGGAAAAGGTGTGTGTGTGTGTGTGTGTGTGTGTGTGTGTGTTGGGGGGGTGGGGGGGTGGGGGGTTGGTAGATCCACCCTCATCATTTATGCAGTCAATAGCAAAGCTTGTCTGCATTCATAATTGTATGATTTTATTGGCCAGTCTTTAAACAAACATTGTCTATGGTAATGCCCTGCCCTGATGGATGGGAGAGCTTTTCTCTGTGAATATCATTTGGATAATTAAAAATGACAGACCAAATCGCCCGCTGTCTTGACCCACGCTTTGTCTCCCGAGTGATGCGGCGAGATGCTGATTGCTGTCAATCACGGGTCTGTCGAGGATTGGTGAACGCGGGCAGCCGTAAACTCTGACCTGCACTGTTGATCTGAAATAGATAACAACCTTGAAATACCTGCAGAATTTCAACAGGCTGGGAGAGCGGTGTGGGGCACTTTCCAGCCACTAAACAGCCACTTCCTCGACACGTTCTCACTTTCTTTCTCTCTCTGTTGTAGGGTTGGGATCCGAGAACTTGTGGTGTTTCAATAGTGAATAAATTTGTGTTCTGAATGAATCTTTTGAGTGAATGATTCATTCTTGTTCACTTCCATGCACTGACTCATATTTTTTGTTTTACATGTATGTAACAATGTATGTTACATGTTGACAAACACTTTTATTCCAAGCGATTTAAGGCTAGGGTATACTTCGTTTTTTTCCGTGCCATTATGTCCAGTACATGGTCAGGCGCTTAGCATTTTTATGTATACTTGTTTGACCACAAACCCATATTGAATCATTCGACACATGTGCCCTTTTAGGGGAAATTAACCAACCAGCGGGTTACTTATTGGTGTCGGTATGTTGGAATAGGAGAGAGTATTTCAACACTAATAAAATAACATGCGTCACTTTTATGTATATAAAGTAGTTAGGACAAATTACTCTGTATGTGCTAAAAGAATCATTAATGGAGTCATTAAGAAACCGGAACTGCTATTTGCAATTGGAAACAGAATCATTAAAATCTTTACTATTTACATTTCTACACTCTAGTTCTTTTTTTCTCCTTCCTTACACTAAGCAATGGATTAAAAAATCAATTTGTTTGTCCACCTACAGGGTTTTACTACACCACTCAGATTCTGTGTTTCATTGTCTTTTGTCATGTCTTTATTCTCCTACCTACATCTGTTCTTTAGCTCTTTGTTAATCTCTCGTTTCCTTTCTTTCACTTTTCAGTTCTCGAGTGCGTTCCTATGGCCTACCACATACTTTTATATGATAATTTAAATAAGTTGTTTTTTCATTGCCAGATAGCTGTCTTTCCTCTCGCTTTTGTAGTGTGGGTGTTTAAGAGCTTTAATTATAACAGAACAGTGGATGCTGTCTCTATCATATACAAGCAAGCTTCACTTTATGAGTCAAAAAAAGCAGAGTGCGGTAACTGTTTAGCATTTGTAAACTGCATATGTCTCTTTTCTACAGTATATCCCAAGTGTGAGCTCTTTGAGACAGTAAATATTTAAGAACATCTTAATTGTGAGCTAACTGTTAATTTTTATAAATGTTTGAGCTAAATTGCAGACAAAGTCATTTAGCATTTCAAACCTGAATCTGTTTTACCCCAACAACAATGTACTGTGGTGGTATCATGGAACGGTAATGTTACCAAATGTTAAAACCATAGTGCTTTGATATATATACAGTACCATAGTACAGAGTGATTACCATTTTAATGTACCATGGTATTTATGTGGTAATTCAAGCAAGGTACTTAAAATAATGTACATACAGTGAGGAAAATAAGTATTTGAACACCCTGCTATTTTGCAAGTTCTCCCACTTAGAAATCATGGAGGGGTCTGAAATTGTCATCGTAGGTGCATGTCCACTGTGAGAGACATAATCTAAAAAAAAAAATCCAGAAATCACAATGTATGATTTTTTAGCTATTTATTTGTATGATACAGCTGCAAATAAGTATTTGAACACCTGAGAAAATCAATGTTAATATTTGGTACAGTAGCCTTTGTTTGCAATTACAGAGGTCAAACGTTTCCTGTAGTTTTTCACCAGGTTTGCACACACTGCAGGAGGGATTTTGGCCCACTCCTCCACACAGATCTTCTCTAGATCAGTCAGGTTTCTGGGCTGTCGCTGAGAAACATGGAGTTTGAGCTCCCTCCAAAGATTCTCTATTGGGTTTAGGTCTGGAGACTGGCTAGGCCACGCCAGAACCTTGATATGCTTCTTACAGAGCCACTCCTTGGTTATCCTGGCTGTGTGCTTCGGGTCATTGTCATGTTGGAAGACCCAGCCTCGACCCATCTTCAATGCTCTAACTGAGGGAAGGAGGTTGTTCCCCAAAATCTCGCAATACATGGCCCCGGTCATCCTCTCCTTAATACAGTGCAGTCGCCCTGTCCCATGTGCAGAAAAACACCCCCAAAGCATGATGCTACCACCCCCATGCTTCACAGTAGGAATGGTGTTCTTGGGATGGTACTCATCAATCTTCTTCCTCCAAACACGGTTAGTGGAATTATGACCAAAAAGTTCTATTTTGGTCTCATCTGACCACATGACTTTCTCCCATGACTCCTCTGGATCATCCAAATGGTCATTGGCAAACTTAAGACGGGCCTTGACATGTGCTGGTTTAAGCAGGGGAACCTTCCGTGCCATGCATGATTTCAAACCATGATGTCTTAGTGTATTACCAACAGTAACCCTGGAAACGGTGGTCCCAGCTCTTTTCAGGTCATTGACCAGCTCCTCCCGTGTAGTTCTGGGCTGATTTCTCACCTTTCTTAGGATCATTGAGACCCCACGAGGTGAGATCTTGCATGGAGCCCCAGTCTGAGGGAGATTGACAGTCATGTTTAGCTTCTTCCATTTTCTAATGATTGCTCCAACAGTGGACCTTTTTTCACCAAGCTGCTTGGCAATTTCCCCGTAGCCCTTTCCAGCCTTGTGGAGGTGTACAATTTTGTCTCTAGTGTCTTTGGACAGCTCTTTGGTCTTGGCCATGTTAGTAGTTGGATTCTTACTGATTGTATGGGGTGGACAGGTGTCTTTATGCAGCTAACGACCTCAAACTGGTGCATCTAATTTAGGATAATAAATGGAGTGGAGGTGGACATTTTAAAGGCAGACTAACAGGTCTTTGAGGGTCAGAATTCTAGCTGATAGACAGGTGTTCAAATACTTATTTGCAGCTGTATCATACAAATAAATAGTTAAAAAATCATACATTGTGATTTCTGGATTTTTTTTTTTAGATTATGTCTCTCACAGTGGACATGCACCTACAATGACAATTTCAGACCCCTCCATGATTTCTAAGTGGGAGAACTTGCAAAATAGCAGGGTGTTCAAATACTTATTTTCCTCACTGTACTTGTTAACTGCACCCCCAACCCATCTCCAAATTCAGCCAGACATTAGAAACAATACTTCTCATTGTAAAACTCCTCTTCGAACGTGGTTGTAAAGGTATTAATGGAAAGGAGGAGGTGAGAACCGGCTTGACAATATAAATAATATTTTAATAAGGAACTTAAACAAATAGACAAACACACAAAGGTGTCGGACAGCTGCCCGTAAATCTCTCTCTCTCTCTCTCTGTCCCACTGCAGTCTCCAGTCGGCCTTTATGCCTTGATTAGCTGATTGATTAGGGGCCGGGTGTGTAGCATCACAACCCGGACCTCAACTCCACCCTGTCACATTCCTCCCTCGTTCTCTCAGGCTGGGGCGCCCCTGGCATGACGAACACCCCCCCCCCCCCCCCCCTCTTTCCCTGGGGAGGGGCGTGCTTTCCGCCCCATCTGCCGGCAGGTCATCCCTGTCTACCTGGTTGAGGGGACAAAAATGTGGCACCTACACACCGTAATGCTGATTGTGCCAAATTAACTAAAACATTTAAAAAAAGAGAGGGAAAGGCCAACATGGAGCAGCAGTGAAAGAGAGAGAGAGAGAGAGAGAGAGAGAGAAAAAAAAAACACTTACCGGTTCTCCGATACGACGTAGCTTGGTCCTTGGCCACTCCTCCTCCCTCTAATGGACGACAGCCGCACCTCCCCGGACGGATTGGAATGCCCTGCCGCATTTTTGGTGGACGGTAGGGGTCTTCCCCGCCCCTGGAAGTGGTATTGCGATTGGGAGCCCCTCGTCCCCTCACGTTCGATGGCCATTCCTCCGATTCCAGGTGGCCGGGCTCCTCCGTTGGGGTGGATGGTAGTGGCAGGGACTCTACTACGGCGCTCCCTCCTCCTTCCCGGGTTTCAGCACCAGTGTAAATGTATTAATGGAAAGGAGGAGGCGAGAACTGACTTGAAAATATACATAATATTTTAATAAGGAACTTATTAAAAAATTAAATAAAAAAACAAACACACAAAGGTGTCGGACGGCTGCCTGTATATCTCTCTCTCTCTCTGTCCCACTGCAGTCTCCAGTCGGCCTTTATCCCTCTCTGAGGCTTGATTAGCCTGATTAGTGGCCAGTATATACCATGATTATATACCATGGTCTGAAAGATTACCATATTCATGTACCATGGGATTTACCATGAAAATCCATGGCACTACATTAAAAAAAAAACCTTTGTAAAGTTTTCTGTATTGTTCACTCCTCATCCATAGGATGATGGTGTACACCCCATCTATACTGCAAGCAAATGACGCAACAAAACTCTTTGTTGCATCAAAAATCAACGCAACTGTCTACTAAGTAATGACCAATATAAAGTGACAATAACAATCCAGATCAAATCAAAGAAACTATTTACAAAGCCTTGAACAACCAAAGTGATAAAACTAGAACACTACCTTAAAAATCAACGAAACTGTCAACAAAGTAAGGACCAAACCGAAGCAGCTAAACTAGAACGCTTCCATTAAAACTAGCAAAACTGTCTACAAATTTGTGAACACTCCTGTTAAAATCAATGCAATGGTCTACAAAGTAATGATCCATCCGAAGCAACAAAACTTGAACACTACCATAAAAATCAACTAGACTATCTACAAATTTGATATCAATCTGAAGTGACAAAACTAGGACACCACTGTTAAAATCAACGAAAATTTCTAAACGTTTTCAATAATACCAAATCGATAAAACTAGGACACTCCCATTAAAATCAACAGATTTGTTTACAAAGTAATGACCAAACCAAAGTGACAAAAGTACGACACTCCCGTTAAATCAATGAAACTGTCTTCAATATCGCAAGCTTGCTCTATAGACAGCTTTGATGCTTAAAATAGGAGCATGTCCGAGTGACCTAATAGCCACAAAATGAAAATGCTCCTGTGATAATCTGCAGATGTCTATATCGTAAAATTGAGTTTTAGGAGGGATGTCGGTCTGAACGACAAGTCTGACTTTTAAATGATGAGGGGGGAGAAATGTAAACCTCTATCTCCAAATAGTGAATGCAAATCCGACTGTGGAAATTAATCCGCTCAATTCTCTGTTCCTCATTGTGTCGTGCCAAAGGAATTTGATCCCATTGAATAATTTCATTATAACTTGTGAGCTCTGGATTAATGAGTGTCTGCACTGTAAAGAAGAAACTGGAATTGTAGAGCTGTCTTACTCCTCTCTTTCTGACTCTTTGTCTCTTTCTCGTTCTCTCCATCACCTGCCGCAGAGTGAAACCCCAGACACAATCAATGTGCACAATGGCGTTCTTGTAAACAAGATTAATGCCCCATGTACTGTTTTAACAGCTTGTCAAGAGATCACATGAACACAATGCCAGCAGCTTATTTCACATCCACACTACATTATTAAGCTGATATATGCATTTATGATACATCAAACCCTGGCGTGAACTATAGCATTAGAGAATATAGATGTATGTTCCATGTTGCTGCACGTTGTGACATTGAATGGGTGAATTCCACGAAAACATTTCCAGGGACTTATTTCACCCTAAAATCAAAAGGAAATGAATAATTAATTAAATTTTGCTTAAAGAAAAATTTAATGCTAGTTCTCTTTATTTTTCATTACTGTAATGCAATGGGTTTTTTTTTGTTTAGATTGCTATAAATCATAGAATGTGCAACAAATACTACCATGATGTATAAAAACAACAGTTAGTTCCGGTCTTCAAATCTGATTGGACGAGAGACGTTCCATGAGCACTGATGGTCTGACAGCATCAGCACTCGGACGCTTCACTGTGTGTGTCACTCCGCTTGTGTTCGTCATCCTAAACTAAAGTGTATGAGCAGTGCAGATGTGTTAAGAGCTAATCTAGGCTATGTGTCTCTTTTTTACATCTATCTTTTTTTTTACATTACATATGTTAGCCAGCAGGTGGTGGCAAAAGATAATTTTTGTGTGTAATATGAGCCAGTTGGTGATGTGAAGTGAATCCGTTAGTCATTGTTTACATAGAATAGCGCTCCGTGATCGCTCATATTACTAATACATTACCAAAGCTAGGAAATAGCTTTAAACTAACAACTTCAGCATTAAGGCTCATCACAGCTGAGGGACACAACAGACATTGATTACAGAACTCAAGGTGACCTCTTACGGCCGAATCACAGCAGTGCTGGTGTAGGGTCATATTGCACTCTTGCTCGTGTGATATTGCTTAAATATATACAGTACTGTGCAAAAGTTTTAGGCACTTGTGAAACATGTTGCATGGTGAGGATGTATTCAAAAATTATGCCATAAATAGTTTTCATTTATCACTTAATATCATACAAAGTCGAGTAAACATAAAAAAGCTAAATCAATATTCGGTATGACCGCCTTTGGCTTTAAAACAGCACCAATTCTCCTAGGTACAGCTGGACACAGTTTTTCTTAGTTGTTGGCAGATAGAATTTTTATTTTTGCAAATAATATGCGGCTTTTACTAGTGTGGAGCGGAGGGGGGCGGGGCCGGGCTGGAATGTTGCACGCCCGGTCCCCAATTGGCCTGATGGGGTGTGCGAGGGATAAAGGCGCGGTTCGAAAAAGAAAGAAAATGATGGGCGTCTGCTCTGTATGTGTTTATGTTTGAGTGTTTTTGTTTAAGTTTGTTATTAAATATTATTTATATTGACAAGCCGGTTCTCGCCTCCTCCCTGCCCATCCTAACCTCCTTACATTGGTGCCAAAACCTGGGAGGGAGAAGGGATGCCCGTCGCAGAGTCCTCGACCTTGTCGTCCACCCAGGGTAGCGCCGCTGCCATCTGCCGGGTGACGGAGTAGCCCGACTGCCCGGACGCGGGGAACGGCCGCCATCCGCGGGGCGAGTGGGGACTGGATTCCCCGACTGCCTGGAGCGATGGAGCCGCTGCCGGGGACAGAGGAGTGCCCTGTCGTCCCCAGATACGTGGAGGAGTCGAGGGAAGACCGCCGTCCGTGAGGGGAGGAGGGAAGCAACTCCCCGACCGCCTGGAGCGGTAGGGCCGCTGCCAGGGGCGGAGGAGTGTCCCCACGTGCCGCCAGAAAATCGGAGGGGTGTTCTGTCCGCTGGGGGTTGGAGTTTTGACTCCGGTTCACCCAGGGAGGAGCAGCTGTCGTCCGCTTGAGAGTGGGGAGGAGTGTTGGAGGACCACGCAACAGTACATCAGAGAACCGGCTGGACGATATAAATAATATTTTAATAGTAAACTTAAAACAAAGGACAAACACACACATGACGGACATGTCTGTAAATGATTTCTCTCTCCTCGCACCACCGTCTGCCATCGGCCTTTATCCCTCTCGGAGGCTTGATTAGCCTGATACGGGATCGGGTGTGTATCATCATGA
This sequence comes from Moxostoma hubbsi, assembly GCA_032164185.1. NCBI lineage: Eukaryota > Metazoa > Chordata > Actinopteri > Cypriniformes > Catostomidae > Moxostoma > Moxostoma hubbsi. Next base: position 40,805,791 of record JAVLUX010000013.1, on the reverse strand, counting down.
CCCGGCCCGCCCTCCGCCCTGCCACAACTAGTTTTTCCACTTCTCATGAATCTGTCAATATAATCCCACTAGTTAGGTTTGATATTGCCTGATATCCTCCTTTTGGACAAACCTTTTTAAAATTAAAATGAAAGAGAGAAAAAGAGCAGACAAAGTAAGTGATTATTGCCTGTCAAAAGCAAACCAGAATTATCTGGCATGAAATAAAACAGATGATTTGTTAGTAAACTGATTACAAAGCCTGTTTATTAAAATTACTGTGTAGCCTCATTAAAAAGGAAAAAAAAAATCACAAAATACAGAATAAACACAAAATACTCTTGATATTGCATGCCTCCTGCTGAGAGAGATTTGATTCATTTATATACTTTAATTCCCTTTATTGTTTTTTTTAAATCATGATAATCATCGTGGCAATTTACTGAATGATGCAGTATGCTAAAAAAAAATCGAAATAACATCTGTTTTTTTAATTCATAACATTGTTACCGGCTAAATTATTTTAACTATTAAAAGCCACAGTTAAAAATGAATGGTTCATTAGTTAACAATATATCAAACATCATAAAAGTGACATCTGCCAACAAATTATGCTACTACTTTTCTCTGAGCAAACTTCTCTTTTATTTTATTTTTTTACAATGACTTTTAGCCAGCTGGTGTCACAGTGATTTTTAGTGGATGTGTGAAGTCAGTTTCCCTCAAGGTCACACAGGTGTCTTAACAGAGAAACCACAGGTATAGTTCATCACATTAAATATGGACATGTTTCACTAACATTACTTTTAATAGCATTTTGAACAGTTTTCTATTGCTTTATATTTTAAAACCTAACAAACCATTTTTTGTGGAATATTTCACTTGAAAAGTGTCCTTGTGATCTCTTTAAAACAAATGCCACTTGGTTTAATATTTTGTTATCTAATCCAATGACATTCATACAAGTGTGGCTTAAGTGTTAAAATACTTTAACACTGGCCACTGTATATTCATCTATTCTACATCATTATATGCCAAAAATAAGCATACTGTAAATAAACAAGCCAATAAAATAATAAGAAGAAAGGACATCTGAACACTTTTAGACGATCGGCTCTGGCCTCCAGGCCTTGTCCTGCAATGGTTTAGTCCAGCGGAGGGTTTTTAGCATGCTGTTTTATTGTACTCTGAGTTTGCCCCAAGGCTGTAAAGTGAGAGAATCTCCATCTCGTTAGAGTTGGAATGGGAGACTCCTGTTGGTTTGGGTGCTGAAACACTTAGCTTTAATTGCATTTGATGGCGGCACTGCTAAACAAACCAGAGGAAAGAGCTTATTGCATTTCACCAGGGGTCCCGTCATGTGATCTTTAAACAGAGAGGCTTCATTTCAACATTGTGAATAACATGCTGCTGTTTATAATATTGGTTAAAGCTCTTTTGTTTTTAGTCACTATGTTAAGACACTTTCATTGGAAGGGAGTAAGTACAGTAAATGTCTTTTCACAGTGCTGCTCTCTCTCTCTCTCTCTCTCTCTCTCTCTCTATGGTCTCATTTTCTCTTTTTACTCATGCTGGTAGTGAGAAGTCATGTTCATATAGTGACTCGGAGTTTCCCTGGGGCATGATTTTATGATCTACTGGCAGATGCAGTCTCTCTTTTTCTCTCTCTCTCTCTTTCTCTCTCTCTCTTTCTCTAGTTTGGTTTATAATAAAGGAACCGTATTGTTCAATAACTCATAGTGCCAGTTTTGACATTTTAAACCATTTACAAAAAAATGGTTTCTTGCACTAAGTAAATGTTGCTCATAGAAAATACATTATTTCCTGTAAGTACAAGAAAATATGTTTTGCATAATGCACAAGCTGCAATTTTCTATACAACGAAAAGTGTAGAGTGTTTTGGGGCTGTCAAACACCAAAAGTACAAAAAAGCATGATAAAACAAGTCCAAACTCTATATTTAACTCTTCTGAGTTTCTAGCTTTATTTTAGGAACAGACTGAAGTTTTTAAGTTCTTATTCACTGACAATCTTGGTCCAAACTCACTCCATTGGTTGAGCCTAGGGATGGGTATTTTTGAGTAATTTTGTAGTCGAGTACTCTAACGCCCTGTCTACACTGGACACATTGGCACGGACGTTCTAAACCGTTTATTTGGCAGTAGTGGTGCCAGCACGTGCAGTGCAAAATGGAACAGGATACCTGTTTACTGTTGGCACCACAATGAATGCTTCCAGTTTAGACAGCACCATTGATTATAATGGGTTCTATATTGCTTTTGATGCACTGTTCGTGCCCTGAGTAGAAAAAGACAGGGTGTAGCCCATGAAAAAGGAGTACCTGATTTCTCGTAAATTAAAATGCTTGTTAAAAATAGCAAATATGTACATGGCATTTATAATTTGTTTTGTTTTTTAAAGAACGGTTTCAAAATGAGATTAAGTGAATTAAAAAAAATCAAACAAAAAAAAATATGCTTTTCTTTTGGGAAAAAAATTGAATGAACTGTATGCATTAATACAAATGGAAAACAAAAAAGATTTTAAAATAACAGCAAAAGTATTTGCTCTCAACAGGAGCTTACATAGAAAGCAATACTGATGGCATTAGGATAATGCACAGATATAAACAAGAAGAATCGAACACAAATAGAGTAGAATTCTGAATTAAGAATCAAAATCAAGGATTGCCATGTAATATAACTTGGTTTTGCTTTTATTCTGGAGATTTGTAAGGACTGTATTGTGTGCTGGAGCAGGGGGATTTGTATCCGCACTGGTATGTCGGCAAGAACAAGTTGACTCAGTTGAACCAGAGTTAGAAGTTTACTGATGATTCAGTTTGAATGGTAACAGTGAGTGGTAACAGTGAGTGGTCTGAAATATCAAATAATAACAATCAAATATTAGATTACAAATAAACCAATAACATTAGTATAGGCAATAATCCAGGTTACATTATTGCAGTTGTTGCAGTACTTAGTTTGTCCACAAGATGGCATTAAAAGCTCGGACATGGCATTATATATGAAAGACGCCCTTTAACATGTCCTTATAGGCAGTAATGACAGTTAAAGAAACTTCACGTAACGTAATATACAAATATAAGCGGATAACAATATAAATCACCATATGAGATATTACTCACACTATAATGGTACCTACTCGGGCATTAGTTCTACTTATCATAAATAGTGAACTCTGGCGCTTAAGCGCTAACGCGGATTGCCGCGATGGAAACCCAATGAGCTTACATCAATGATGAACACAAATCTACTTTCAAACATCAGAGAGGTCACAGGATAATAGGAAATAAACAACTTACATTCTGGTCATTAACTCGCTCACATAAGACTACTACCAAAGGAAAAAAGGAGATATAACTTCTGCATAAGCATTCATAGTTCGTCTCTTACTGACTGCGTGGCACTGACTAATGTCATTCAGTAAGCAGCGCTCTGATTGGATGAATCCTTCTTAACACTGCCGCCCCCAAATATGCTAGGCATATTTGTCCTATATAGGATTAATCAGTCTAAAGGGGCTCAGATAGGTTCCTCTTGATCTGAGAATGAGGGAAGGGGGATAAGGCGGGAGACAGGCCGGGTGTAGGTCTTATCCTTAACCTGAATCTCGGCAGCTCTGATATGGCCATCAGAACCAGGGAAAGTCTTCACAACTTTGCCTACCAACCACAATGCTCGTGGTAGCTGTGGATCAATGAGCATTGCCACGGTTCCGGTAGAAATGTCACGTGTATCTGTGTGCCACTTATTGCGGGTCTGTAGTGTAGGCAGGTAGTGACGAATGAAACTTAACCAGAACAGATCGGCCAGAACTTGACTCTGCCTCCATCTCCGTCTGCCCATGAGTTCAGAAGCAGGATAAACTACAATGGGTAGTGAGCTGTCTGGCCGCCCCATAAGCAGATAATTTGGTGTAACGGGGTCAAGGTCGGCTACATTACTGGAAATATAACCAAGGGGCTTACTATTAAGCATTCCTTCCACTTCAATGAGTACCGTTTGAAGAACTTCCTCCGTTACAACTTGGGAGCTGACTGTGACCCGGAGGGCAGTTTTGACAGACCTAATTTCTCTTTCCCACACACCTCCAAAGTGTGGGGCTCCAGGTGGGTTAAAATAGAAAGAAATTTTCTGCTTAGCTAAATGTAGCTGGATTTGGGGAGTGAGCGATGTAAATGCTTCTTGCAACTCTCTTTGTCCTCCATGGAAATTAGTACCATGGTCTGAATATAACTCAGAAGGTGTACCGCGGCGAGCTACAAATCTCCTCAAGGCCATCAGAAATGAATCCGTATCAATGGATGTGAGGAGGTCTAGGTGAACGCTTCGCGTTGTGAGACACTTAAAAATTATTCCCCACCTCTTTTCACATCGTCTTCCAATCTTGACTCGGAATGGTCCAAAACAGTCCATGCCTGTACTGTAGAATGGGGGTTTGAGCAGTCTGAGTCGAGCTGGTGGTAGATCTGCCATTCTGGGAATAACTGGGTTGTTCTTCCACTTTTGACAATCTTTGCACAAATGTTGTTGTTTACGTATAGCTTCTCGCCCTCTCAGTATCCAAAGGTTTCTCCTTATCTCTCCAAAGACTCTTTCAGGTCCTGGATGGCAGAGTTTACTATCGTAGTCTCGGATCAGTAACTTGGTAACCCAGTGGTGTGGGTCAAGGACCACAGGGTGTATCGTTGACAGCTCTAGTCCTTCAGCTCGACGTAACCGACCACCAACTCTTATAAGCTGACAAGAGTCGTCAAATTCTGGGGCAAGAGCAAGTAGTCGACTAGTGGAAGACACAGATTTACCAGCTTTTAGCAGTTTGTATTCATCTGGAAAACTATCAATTTGAGATTTCTGCAGGATATGCCATTCTGCAGTTTGGTAGTCCACTGCTGATGGTGGTCCTGTATCTTTTAGCCCCTGAACTGTGGCCTCTACTAACTCGGTCCAGGTGTTGTGTGTGGTAGGGTCAGGAATGTCAGGAACAACCACTTCTGTCATAAATCCACAGAAGATTCCTTTGCGCTGCTCTGTTTTGATTTCCGGTGGTTGTATAGGAGGACAGACCGGCCATACTGACTCAGACTCAAGCAGGAACGATGGTCCTTGGCTCCATCTATTGGGCACTGATAGCTGCAAAAGAGTTTTACCTCGGGTGAGGTCATCTGCTGGATTTCTGCTGGAATCCACATATCGCCAGGAACATTCTGTAGTCAGCTCCTGAATTTCGGCTATCCTGGTTCCAACAAACACCTTGAATCGGTATGATTCAGATTTGAGCCAGGCTAGAACAGTGGTGGAATCGGTCCATAGTGTCACTGCATTTATCTTGAGGGTGAGCTCAGTATTCAAGAGTTTGGCTAATTGGGCACCATTCAGAGCAGCACACAGCTCTAGTCGAGGAATTGTCATACGTTGTTTTGGGGCAACCTTGGACCTTGCTAGTACAAAGGCTAATTGAATATGACCACTGTCATCCTCAGTACGTAGGTAGGCTACAGATCCATAAGCTTGCTCAGAAGCGTCGCAAAAGATGTGAATCTGTCTGGTGTTGTGGGAATGATTAATGTCTAAAGATGTGAAACAGCGGGGAAGTGAAATACTTGCTACCGTAAGGAGTTCTGCTTCCCATTCTCTCCAGGATCTCAAAATGTCCTCAGGTAGATTTGGGTCATCCCAGTCTCGTTGCTTGTCCCATAATCTCTGAACTAACATCTTGGCTCGTGTGGTGAAGGGGAGTATGAAGCCTAGGGGGTCGTACTGGGTTGCAAGTACCTTGTAAACGTGTCGAAGGGTACATGGTCCAGACTTGACAGGACGCGTTTTATACCCAAGGAGGTCTGATTTGCAGTGCCACCTCAAACCTAGTGCAGATTCTTCGGCACCGGTACGATCTTGAGATAGCCACAATTCCTGACTGCTTGATCTCGCTTCTGTTGGTAAATGGTCCACCACACTGGGATCATTACTTGCCCACTGGCGAAGTTCGAACCCACCACTGGCAAAAAGGGTGCAGAGTCTGTCTACAAGCTGCTTTGCCTCTTGAGATGATGGTAGGCTCTTCAAACAATTGTCCACATAGAAATTCCTTTCTACCGTGGTTCTGATATTGTCATCAGGAGTGCTATGATCTGTAACATGTCGCTGGACTGCATAGATGGCACAACACGGACTACAAGTAGTGCCAAAGGGTAGCACTTGCCATTCATAAATGTCTGGTGGTTTAGATCTGTCCATGTCTCGCCATAAAAAACAAAGAAGATGTCTGTCTTCTGGGAGGAGACGAACTTGATGGAACATCCCTTTAATATCCCCACTTATAGCCACAGGATGTTCACGAAAGCGCAGGAATACACCTAACAATGATGAGCCTAGGGCTGGTCCTGGCAGCAAATAGTTATTCAGGTTATGGCCTTCAAAGTCAAATGAACAGTTAAAAACCACACGGTTCTTACCGTTGTGCTGCACAAGGTGGTGAGGGATGAACCATGACTCATTTTGCGAATTAACGGTTTCAGGTGGGAGTTTGACAACGTAGCCTGAGGTCTCTAATTTCTTTATCTCTTGTTGGTAGGCAGCTGCTTTACTGGGGTCTTTCTCCAGGCGTTTCTCTGTGTTCCTCAGGTTAGGGAGTACTGCCTCCATAGGAGCATGAAGTATGGGCATATCCTTCTTACGCAGGAGTGGAGTGGCATAGCGACTTATGCCATCAATCAGTACTCTGACAGTCTGTGACTGGAGCAAGTTGAGAGCTTCTTGGTCCTGCTTAGACCGAGTGACAGATTTCTCATTTCTGTTAGGAATCACGTCTGCTTGCCAGAGTCTCTCAACATTCTGGAACAACTCTGTCATCGAGGGATTAACGGCAATGTGCAGACACTGTTGAGATTTCACATTATCTCCAAAGATTCTTGCTGGGCCTTGTAAAGACCAACCCAGTCTTGTCTTGACAGCTGCCGGACCTCCAGGTGGACCGAGACGTACTGGTTCAATTGGAGTGATAAGGTGAGGATGATCTGCTCCAATCAGTAACAGGGGACAGGCTTTGTGAATAGGCTGTAATGGTAAGCCTTTCAAATGCCGGTATCGTCGCTGAAGATCTGCAACAGGGTAGGAATGTTCAGCTAAGCTAAGTAGTTCTGCTGTGAAGGCTCCCGTTATGTTGTAACTCCTGCCAGGCTGGGATGGAGTTGAAATCTGAAAGGACACTGAGGTACCGCAAAGCTTAGTGATATCTTGCCTTATAGTCCTCAAGGCTAAGTCCTCTGCCTGGCCTGTAAGTCCCAACCTCCGAGCTGCCGCTGATAACAGCATAGTCCGTTCAGAACCATCATCAAGCACAGCGTAAGTATCTAGGCTCTGTCCCTTATGCTTCAGAATGACTCTGACCACTTTCAGAAGGACGCTGCTGACACCTTGAGGGCGGTCTAAGTATAGCATTTTGCTAGTTGAACTGACTAAGCAGGTCCCTTCTTTCACTGGCTTAAAGTTGACCTCATGGAGGATTTGGAGGTGCTTTCCATTACACAGATTGCAGAGTTTCTTGAGAGTACACTGTGCAGCTCTATGGTTGCGCCCACACCTCCAGCATCTGTTATTAGTCTTAATCCAGTCGATCACTTGGTCATTGGTTAAGGACTGGAATGTAGCACATTGACTCAGGTAATGTTCTTTACTGTCACAGTATGGGCAGAAGGCAAAGCTTTTGCCTTGACTCTTGGTTGGCACTGGTGGTATTGAGGAAGATAATTCATTTGAGCCATGAAGGATTGTAGTCTGTCTGACCTTGGCTTTAGTTTCCTTATGTTGATCCACTCTGGAACGGGCTCTATCTTTCTGAGGCTTATATCCACCAAAGCTCTCTGGATCTTGGCACCAAGATTCGAAATTAAGCCATTTAGCTAGATCAAGAAGCGTGTACACTGAGCCAGGTTCATAACTCATGTGCCTGCGGAAGGATGCTCTTTGGTCTGGAGGGAGTTTGGACAAGAGTCGAGCCACATGGGATCCACAATGCAATTCAATGTCTCCTTCTGTTCCTAATGTCTTAAGGAATCCTACTAAGGCTTGTATCTGAAGAGCAAAGCGTTCAAAGCCTATAGTGTCGCCAGGCTGAATATCTGCTGCATCCATAATGGCAGCGATTTTGCTCAGGGCAAGCTGGTGAGGTCGACCGAACCGTTCAGTGAGGGCTGCCATTGTATCTGAGTAAGGAGTGGATGAATTTAGAAAAGAATCAGCGATGAGGCGAGCATCTGTTAACTTTAGGTGATCTACCAAAATTTGGTACTTGAATAGCTCTGTAGCTTCATCAGGTAGTAGGTTATTCAAGGCAAGTTTAAGACGTGCAAATTCACTAGGCTCTCGGCGGGTAAAATCTGGAATGGTTGGCTGCGGACCTCTATAAATTATCTCCTGTCTTGCAGTGTTATTCTGGATCCGTGAGAAATTAGCTGGTGCTACATGCGGCTGACTAGAGCTAGGAAGAGGGGGCGTGTAGATAATAGAAGCTCTCCTTACTCTTGCTGGCTGCCTTGTGTCCCGCGTAATTCTGTGAGTGTCAACAGTGCCTGAGGAAATCTGAGCAGCCACATTATCTGGAACAATGGCATTTGTATAAGGATCTATATTCTTAGATGAAGAAAGGCGGCGTGGTGCCGGAACTGGAAAGGCTCTAGGAGCCGGTGTAGGCCCCGGAGACTCTGACTGTCTGCTTGCAACTCTAGGCAAAGGAACTGGAGGGGTTAATACTTGGAACTGTGAATTAGGCTTAGGAGTTGACTTCTGGCTTTGTGACTGGTTTATCAACATCTCCTGCATACTTTTCTGGATCTCTATAAGTTGACTGATCTCTTCCCTCATGGATAGTTGAGTAGCACGGAGATGTCTATTCTCTTGTTCCAGATCATGCATTGTGCTTTGCACATCAGGAGGTAAAGAACGTCCATACCGGTGAGGGCTGCGTTCATCTCCCTCACTCCAACGATCTGTGGTAAGGTACCAGGGCTCTAAAGACAATCGTGGTGATTCTAATGAATCAGGTGATCCAATAGCCTCTTCTCTTTGATCATGATAAGGAATAGATGTCTGTGGATGGGCCATAGGAATATCTCTGTCCTCATCATCCTGTTGAAAGTCATCTGACCCATGTGATCGCAGTGTTGACTGAGGCAGAAGGAAATTAGATCTTGGCAGCCCGGCATACTGTAATTCGAAATCTTGTAAGTAGGCTGGTTGACGAACTATACGTCTAGGGCGTGCTCCTTTAACTTGATACTCTGCATTCTGGTCCTCTGACATCATTAGTCCAGTGTAGACACAGATCCGGCTCGAAGGACCAAATATTCTGGAGATTTGTAAGGACTGTATTGTGTGCTGGAGCAGGGGGATTTGTATCCGCACTGGTATGTCGGCAAGAACAAGTTGACTCAGTTGAACCAGAGTTAGAAGTTTACTGATGATTCAGTTTGAATGGTAACAGTGAGTGGTAACAGTGAGTGGTCTGAAATATCAAATAATAACAATCAAATATTAGATTACAAATAAACCAATAACATTAGTATAGGCAATAATCCAGGTTACATTATTGCAGTTGTTGCAGTACTTAGTTTGTCCACAAGATGGCATTAAAAGCTCGGACATGGCATTATATATGAAAGACGCCCTTTAACATGTCCTTATAGGCAGTAATGACAGTTAAAGAAACTTCACGTAACGTAATATACAAATATAAGCGGATAACAATATAAATCACCATATGAGATATTACTCACACTATAATGGTACCTACTCGGGCATTAGTTCTACTTATCATAAATAGTGAACTCTGGCGCTTAAGCGCTAACGCGGATTGCCGCGATGGAAACCCAATGAGCTTACATCAATGATGAACACAAATCTACTTTCAAACATCAGAGAGGTCACAGGATAATAGGAAATAAACAACTTACATTCTGGTCATTAACTCGCTCACATAAGACTACTACCAAAGGAAAAAAGGAGATATAACTTCTGCATAAGCATTCATAGTTCGTCTCTTACTGACTGCGTGGCACTGACTAATGTCATTCAGTAAGCAGCGCTCTGATTGGATGAATCCTTCTTAACAGCTTTAGAAGCACAAACGCCATGATATCTTTTTGTCTCATTTACCGTAACACCGCAATGACTTACATCAACAGCACCTCCCAGTGGACTCAATTGTAACTACAAGATTTGGTGAGAGATTCAGTGGGAAAATACAAAGTAATTCTGAACGGCTCTTGGTAGAAAAGTGCAGAAAGGAAAATGTATTTGCGATATTCGAGTAGTGTACTCAATTACTCGTGCACATCCCTAGTTGAGCCAGATTTGAATGTGTTGGACTTTAGTGTGTTATTACGACAACACAAGTGGCACCAAACAGAATTACAATGGTAAATGGTCTGAATTTATATAATGTTTTTTAACCTTAGCGGTATTCAAAGCACTTTACACTGTGACTCATTCACTCATTCACACACACACTCACGCACCACTCAAATAATCTGTTTGATGTAGAGTTTTGATATAACAACATTGGCTCAACCAATGGGGTGAGTTTGAGGTGGGACAACTGACCAATATCAGATGTGGGGAGTGTTTAAAACTTGTTTAGATGTCCTTATTATTACAATTTTGTTTCGTGACGTGGAAAATACACACTTTAAAAAAAATCCATCACTTTTAACCAACTTCTAATCTTTTCTGATTAGATGCCAGTGTAACGGCATGTGTGACTGTGTTGTTGGCACCGAGACGTCTCTTGTTTTCCTTATGTAACAGCTGTCTCACTTTCTCCACCTGAGTGCTGGAATCAGCTTTCTGTCGCAGGCGTGCAGTCATTATTCACCTGGCGCCTGCCTGCATAAGTAACACAGCAAACCAGAAGCCAAACACGCACGGCTCACAGGCTGGGAGAGATTGAGGGAATATAGTAAGTAAATATTCCATGCTGTTACCCAGCCATTCAATTTATTTGTTTGTGAGGACACAAGTGAATCACAAACCAAAGGCATTTCTCAAATGCCATAAAATAATGGATGACTATTTTTGAGGAGAGTGGCTATAATTTGAGTGCAATCATCGTAGAGCCGTGTCGAACAAGCTTCTACCCCACGCCAAATCACCTTTGAACCCTGAACCAATTCTAGTGGCCAAAATAACTTTGAATGTACTTTATTCTATGTATAATTAGAGATCCTAGATAATGGTCATTTTAAAGCTTAAGTGTGTAATTTCTCCGCCACTAGAGTCACTAAACAGAATTACAAAACTAACAACTGATTTCAAACAGGTTTCCTGAACACTCCTCCCTATAAAACTGAGCTATGGTTGAGACAATGTTGCTATGTTGGACCTGGTCGTGATGCTTTGACAAACAATACTGCCACTAACAGTAGTTTTTGAAGATTTTAGCATTAAAAATGTACTTTATATTTACCAATGTAAATATTACTGTAATGTCCTTTTAATGTAACATATCATATTGTAGAAGTGAAGCTACAATATAAATGGTCAAATAAAAAAAAATTCTTGTTCTATGTAATGCTAATCTAATTGGTTAGCCTACCATCTTCGCATACCACTAACTGATTAGCCTGCTAACCTAGCATAAACCCAGCACAAGATAAAATGTATAATTTGTAGCTACCGCTGCTGAAAACATTCTATCGTTCTATGATTTTCAGTTAGCTCAGATGCTAATCGGTTAGCTTACCAGCTTTGCATACCACTGTTAAGCCTGCTAACCTAGCATACAGTACACCTTTTGAAAATTAAGTACACTACCATTGTTTATTTATACTATTTATTATTAGTAGCTACCACTGCTAAAAATTTCTATGCGCTCATCATGTTTTTCTGTTAGCTCAGATGCTAATCAGATGGCCTTACAGCTTTGCAAAACTCTTAACTGATTAGCTTGCTAAACTTGCATATACCCATCACTAGTCACTTTACTACTAATATTTATTTGTACTATTTATTATGTATTACGTTTCATAATGTATTATTACAAGTATAATGTATTATTATTATTACAAAGCGTAACATCAGTTAAAGAGATGCTTCATTATGCTGAATAAACTCCTTTTGTGAGGAAACAGCTTATCACTTAATAAATTGACAGCCTGTCCACTAATCTTCAACATGTTTTACACTAAACAGTCCTCTTGGAGTGAACTATTTGTGGAGTTAACTATGTCAAAATTCCTGTTTTATAAGAGAAGTCACAGACCACGGACCACTCACCCCATTTATTAGTATGGTGTCTGCAAACGATGATTTACTGTAGTAACACTCTGAAAGTGGTTCAATGACATCAGAGCCATCATAGAAGACTCACGTGATCCAAGTTGACCACTGAGCTCTTTCCTTTGGTAGAGCCGTAGAGGTTGGTATCTCCTTATATAAAAGAATCTCTGTTTTGCAGAGGGTTGAATCTTGCACTACACCAGAGTCTTATTAACCTTTATTATGGGATATCTAGGGCATCTCTGAAGCTGACAAGTGTGGGTTTGGGATAAAGCAGAGGAGTTTCCTGTCCTCTCCTTCATCCGTGTGTGTGTGTGTGTGTGTGTGTGTGTGTGTGTGTGTGTGTGTGTGTGTGTGTGTTGTGTGTGTGTGTGTGTGTGTGTGACCAAGAACGGTCCTTGCATCCTACCCCCCTTCTCTTTGCTCTGACAGCCACTAATAATAAGGCATGAAGGCAGTCTGACAAAATGAAGACAAATGCAGCATGCTGCCCGGGAATCATAATCTCTGGTGGGTCGCACTGAAAGAGACATACTAACTGCACACGGATATTCTTTATAACTCATTCCTGTGACCTACACACACTCACACACACTATCTATCGATATGCATCATTAATAATTAATTGAGACTGCTTTATATTTCAACTCCTAAATTTGAATTGAATTTGAATTGAGGTGGCAAACAGGATTGCAAGAATTCAGGAATGCAGATTTGTAATTAAAAAAAATATGACACCTTTAAATTCAAATTCAATGTTAAAATACTTTCTCCTATTCCTGGTCATTATGCAGAGACAACTATAAGTAAGTCATTTGTAAGATTCCAAGTGTAAACACTGTGTTACATTTAATACATTGCTTTGTTTGTTTGATCATCCCGACCTACCTGAAATAGAAATGTTGGCTTAACCAACATCATGAGTCACCCCTCCCAAAGTGAATGCGAGAGACAGGAGAAGAAACTGTGGCTGTCTGAGAGATGTCAGACAACTCTTCTGTGATACATTTGGCTTAACCAGTGTTTCCCAACCACTGTGCCCACTCGTGTGCCTTGAAAGATTGTTAGGTGTGCCATGGAAAATTATCAAATTCCTCAAAATAAATGAATAGTTTTTTCCCTGTATTTTAGTGAAGGCATATTTTCAAATACAAAGTATTTTATGCAACCAGTTTAAATATTTTGTCCATCATAACATTATTGTTCTAACAAACTCTAGTCTGCTGTCAAACGCAATTCCTCACATGCCCATAAAATGATGCTTTATCATCACACTTGTAGTAAAATAATTCAGTCAGTGAACCGAATGAATGAATAAATAGAATACAACAGGTGTATTGTTTTACTCAAAGACTAAAAGCTGTTTATTTGTGCACAGCATAGAGTTACAGATGTTATGAACAGATGTGGCTTAATTGACACGTTTCTCTCATGAAACAAAAAAAGAATATTTTAAACTGTTACATACGTTTATTAAATGCAATTACTTGTGTTTTAAACAAGTCCAAAAACTCTGTGATTTTGAGGTACTGTATTCTTCACAGAGCACATTTGACATCTGAACTGGTTCAAGAGGCTGCCGGATCCAACCTCTGTCAGTGCGAGTTATGTGTTGTTTTTCTCTCCATCAACAATGCGATTTTGATCTGGTGCTACTTATAGTAAGGTGTGACTTTATTTTCGGAAACTACAGTAAATCAATAAATTAAAAAAATATGATCTGTGCCGTTGCAAGAAGTTATGTGCAAGAACAAATCTACAAATTGGAAAAGATACAAATTTGTTGGTTTTTCATTATCCAATTAGCACTCGTGGCATCTGTGACCTCATTATACAGTGTAGCCTACCTGTTATTTGCATTTTTTTGCATAGACAATTTCAAACATTACTAGTTCCCGCTATTAAGACATAGTCCAGAAATATGGATGTTCATGAAAAGGAAAACTATCAAAGATGGTTATGTGGGATAGTGGTATGCCATGGGATTTGTTTAATCATAAAAAGAGTGTTGTGGCAGAAAATAGGTTGGGAAACACTGACCAAAACCACAAAGAGTTCAACTGCAAAAAAGCATCCAAAAGAAAACACACTCTGTAATGCTTACTGAGACGGCTAGGACCACATTAAACTTTTATTGCCACTTAGAAAGGAAGCATAAATAAAGGTAAGCTAAATGTAAGTGATGCTAGCAAAGCTAGGTAGCTAACGTTAGCAATCTCCCTCTTGCTGCGTTACATTCAACTCAGAAAGATACAGTATTGTTTAAGAAAAGTGAAGACTTAAGTATTGAATAATTGTTTGATATATTCTGTACTTAATGATGATTTCTAGGGGAAGAGTCATCCAGAAAACCTGATGGGATGCTTGCACAAAAATGTTATTGTTATAGGTGGATGGTAAAACTTGGAAAAGAAGTGTTGAATAAAGATGGTTAAGTTGATTTCAACTCCTTAGTGTTTGTTTGTATTTGTTTGCTCATAGAAAACAAAGGAAAATTTGCACACATATAATTCACTTCTGCAATGCCTTTTGATTATTTTATCAAGACATTTCTCATGGTACACTGAGACACAAACACATACACACATATATATATTAGGGCTGTCAATCGATTACAAATTTTTAGCAAATTAATTATATGGTGTCCCGATTAATGAATCGCGATTAATCACATTTAATCACATATACAAATAATAATTCAATATATAATGATGAAATAATTATACATAGTTATCTTTAAATATTTCAAATTATATAAATATACACATTACTGTGCAAAAGTCTTGGGCACATAAGCTGTTTCACAAAAGCATTTGCCTTAAGATGGTTATTAATATCTTTAGCTTTAGTATGTTAATAGGAAATATAAATGTTAGACTCCCAAACATTCCTTTTGCAAATAGAAAAGATTAGAAAAGAAGAACAGGGAGCCCTGCAACAGATGTCATGGCCCCCACAAAACCCCCCAATAACATAACATTGTGTCTGTCTGAGATTACATGAAGAGAAATAAGCAATTGAGACAGTGGCGAATTCTCCAAGAAGCTTGGAACATCCTATCCGCCTATCTGTTTCTAGCAGGAAGACTCGCAGACTTGAGTGAAATTTAAGATGGCATTTATTTTTTGAATATTAAACAGAAATGTAATGTCTCTCTTTGGCGTAAGCCCCATCTAGCGGTCCACAGAATTTGTTCTCGGAACCGTCATATCCTGCCAGAGATAGGAGGCAGGGGCGAGGATCCTACACCTGTGCGGGATTCAACTGGTGGTGGTGGGGTGGTGGAGGTTGCCTTGTTAGCACACTGAAACGGCAATATGATAGATTGTGAGCAGACTTATAAAACAATGGCATACATGTGATTGGCTTGGAGTTACCCAACTAATGGTACGATGATGTACAACTGCTAGTCTTCCCACTAGAACTACGCTGTGCTTATATGTCCAGGTGTAACTAGGAGAATTGGTGCTGTTTTAATGGCAAAGTTGGTCACAATGAATATTGATTTAGATTTTTTTATGTTTAATGGACTTTGTATGACATTATGTGATAAATTAAAACTATTTATGTCATATTTGCAATATGCAAAATGTTTCACAAGTACCTAAAATGTAGTATTGTATATGGCAATTAAAGAGGTGAATGAAGAGGAATCTTAATTTGTTTTCTGTGGGTGTTTTTATGGGAATGTGGATCTTTCAGATCAATTTGAGGAGTGCCTATGGTTTGCATGTTCCACATTTTATTGTAAGAGTGTCATACAGTGTAGGACTTGCACTGGTCTGGTCTTGGTCTTGACTTGGTCTCGCCCTGCCTTGGTCTTGGCCTCAACCCCTCAAAGTCTTGGTCTTGTTTCAGTCTCGATACACTCTGTTCTTGGTATTGACTTGGTCTCCGTTTAGGTGGTTTTGACTACAACACTGTTTCCCAGAATTTCATTACCTGTTAAAAGTCTTTGAATTTCACACATAAAACCTAACCTTACAGAGTGGCACGACGGGAATATACACAATATTATGCAGGTGGTTTTAATGTTGTGGCTGATTGTGTACATAGACACTTGCACACAAAAATTCTTTGTTGTGCCAAGAGCCACATGCAGCAACATATTTCTCCTATGGAGGTCAAAGGATGAGACATATGGGGCTTTGTTGATCAAAACAGTATCTCCAACATTGTGTGTACAGGTATGTGTGTGTGCAGATGGGTATTGTTAAAGATTCATGACTAGAATAAAAGATCTGAGGTAAGTTTGACTGCAGTGTTGAGGCACTGAGAGCGAGAACATTACTACAGATTCTGTACAGGTGCTATGTGTTTACCTCTGATGTATGACCAGCAAGTCCTATTCACACCTTACAAAAATTTACCATGGTAACCACAGTTCCCATCAAAATGCCATTACTACATTTTCACTACAATAAATCTGTGGCAAACCTGGTTTTCGTTACCATTGTGATCCAAACAAAATTGCTTACTAAATTGCAAAAGAAACTGCTTATACCATTTCAAAGAGAACCCATACTTGGCTAGCTTACCTGGTCATCAGAAAGCAGTTTATTGTGAGAAAGCTGTTTAAGCCTCGAAATCGGTGTATGCATTTACATGCACTTGGTTATCTGCTTTCTCTTTACTGCTATATATATATATATATATATATATATATATATATATATATATATATATATATATATATGTCGCTTGGTCAGTAGGCAGCTTTTTTCACAGCAACATAATCCCTGTGACGCCTGTGTAAATAGCAAACCCGGCATCTGAGGAAGACTGAGCTATTTTATTCTCTGTTGCTTAGCTTTATTCCCAGATATTCCAGAGTTGTTGCTGTATTTGCTTCTTTAATTTCCCATCACAATCTGCAGCGGAATCGGGCCGCAATAATGGGTATTACCTCTTATGTCAAACTCTGGGATTCCCCCAGTGTACTTGAGCGCATATATGCGAACGTGAGGGACTATAGTTGATATTTAAAATTGTTGTGTATAAATGGGTATAGTTTATAGTGTGTATGCTTTTCCCTCCGCACTTCCAGAAATGTTGAATTCTTTCTGCTGAGTTGACTTGTTGAACTGATGTAGGGCTCCATCCTATGACGCACAAGCGCACTCTTCAAAAATCTTTAAGAATGCCTCTGATGAATTTACATGGCCACATAAGCCGTGTTTTCCGGGAGAAACCCAGGTGTGTTAAACTGCTTTCACTTAATCACTTAAACGGCGTAAGGAAAACAGCGTTCTTGTTTACATGTCGTTAAATGGAATCTTTGGTAACCATGGTGATTTTTAAAAAAACTTTTTTTTTACAATTATCAGACACAGCCACATCAAACAAGCAATTGCCCTTCACTATTGGTATTTTTATTTTAGCCATTTAACTGACAGTATAGCAAAAAAAAGAAAGGAAATGATTAAGAGAAGTCAGATTCTGACTCCCGTTGCTTATTTGAGCACCATGGCTCTATGTTTTGGAAGGCTAGTCACTAGGCCACAGCATTGACTCTCTAGTGATGTTTATTATCATGCTAGTAATGTTTCTTTCTACCCATCATATTTACACCTCCATGACAGTTGGTAGTGATTTTCCTCAGTAACACAGTATAGAGTGACATTTAGTGCATTGAATACATCTCGTACATTGAAATCAATGTTGACAAATGGCCCTGAGCAGAAATTTGATAGAAGTTACAGTGACCCATAACCTCTCTGAAGAACAAGTGTATGTTTCTCAATGCTCATTTCCAGTGGTATTATTGTTCACAGTCTTGAGTTTTCAGATGTTCTCATGGATGAACAGTTTTAAATGTGTTTTGTTGGTGAGGGGCCCTCTACTGGTCATACAAATACCTTCACTACCCAACCTCCTCTCTGAACAATCTTATTGAGACTTACTGTGGATACACCTACAATCCAAAAATGGGTATTGAAAGGGAGTCTTATTTTCCACATTAACCAAAGCCTTTGATCTAATCACACAGAACATGGATGATTGAGTGTAAAGATATGGTATTCCTTGAACAATTCAATCGTCTATATCTTTAGAATGGGAAGAATTGCAAATGTAACATGCACGAATCTGGTTGTTCATTTTGCATTATTTTAAATTTAATAAACGTATTTTTAAGAAATACTTTATGCATTTCTTTAAAGTTTAACATTGTAGATAAATAATTCATTTGGTGGGTAGTGTGTACACATTGACATGTTTAGCAGTGCTATTTATGTGCGCTTGAACCGAGTTCAGCTCTAAGTCCAGCTCACACCAAAACTGTCACTATCAAGTAAATATATATATATATATGTATGTATGTTTTATGTAACACATATTGAATTACTTTGTTTTCAGAACTAAAATGTTTCCCTCATAATTTCGTAGTAGATCCAAGGTTTGAGTATGTTGAAGTTGTGGTTGTTTGCGGTTATTTGAAATCTTTCAGTTATCTGTAGCAGAAGAGTGTTGTGATGTACGGAAGACTGAGATCTGGTGTATCCATGCAGACGCTTCATGTCCCAGGATAAAGAAGCCATCAGAGTCCTGTGAGAGTACCGGCCCCCTCTAATGATATTGCACTGTTGTCAAAGGTTACTGATGGCATTTCAATCAAAGCAGATAAATGGGTGGGCGCTGACAGGAGGAGGAATTTTGGAAGGGTTTAGGAAGGTCAAAGCAGGCTACAGCAGCTTCCATCTGGAATGCATTAGCAAAAAAGATTTATTAGCAGGGGCTCCTCAGCCTAATGTAGCAAGAGGAAAAGAAAAAAATACACAGAGAGAGATGTTGTAGCTGCTGTGAGTGTTACACTAGTTCACTGTTACAATGTCTCATTTTATTTCATTTATTTGTTATTTTTTTCCCAACAGTTAGGGTGTTTATGTGTGAAATCTGTGGTTAATTAGGAAACCATGTCTGGTTTAAAGGTAATTTCCTTGTTGACTGAGTTTGTCCTTTGTTTGTCATTCTGCTGGAGAGATACATTGACAATCAATTTCCTTCTGTATCTGAACACTGTTTACTGTGGTAGTGTTATCAGTAAGCTCCTCCTCCATTCCTTATCTCCTCCCATAACTCCAACCCAATTGCCCACAATTACGCTTAAACTTAAGGTCTTTTCACACCTTGTCCGATACATCTAAATGACACAAAAGTATGCAATGTTTACAAACAATATAATGCTCCAAAACTATTCACACAGAGGCTGATGGTGAAATTTCCAAAATTCTCTGGAAAAAGGAAAGTGGATACTGTGGATATTTTTTGCCATTTGAATAATAATAATAATAATAATAATAATCAACCTAGCTTCTGAATATGTTTTTTTTAAAGATGGAAATTTGAAAGTAATATTTTGAACTTGCTGAGAAAGTTCAGAGAGATCATTATTCGACTTTTAAATCTTGGTCTGCAAGTAAAAAATGTTTGAACCAAAAATGTGGACTAGGTGCAAATAAGCCTTTACCCTGTTTTTTGTTTGTTTATCTGTCTGTCTGTCTGTCTGCATGTCTGCCTATCTATCTATCTATCTATCTGTCTGTCTGCATGTCTGCCTATCTATCTATCTATCTGTCTGTCTGTCTGTCTGTCTGTCTATCTATCTATCTATCTATCTATCTATCTATCTGTCTATCTGTCTGTCTGTCTGTCTGTCTGTCTGTCTGTCTGTCTATTTGTATCCTCTAAAATTTGATAGTTTCTCATCATTGTTGAATTTCTGCTTATATTTTTGCTTATTTTAAAGCAGTTTTACTGCTTACTAGCTGTTGTACGCTCATCCTTACACACAAATGATAGTACTAAACCCTTTATTTTAATTAACATAAGAAGTCCCAAGAAAATGGCAATGAACATGCTGACAGTATGCAGACAAACAACGTTAACTGATCTTTCAATATCTATCTATCTATCTATCTATCTATCTATCTATATATATATATATATATATATATATATATATATATATATAGTTTTTTATTATTATTATTATTATGAATTGCATTTGTATAACATTATGATATGAAATTAAGAATTTTGGTTCGCTTGTATGGCAGACCTATTTTATTCTACTATATTTTTTTTAAACAATGATTTTAATCTAAAAAGAGATGCCAGACTTATCTTTGGACATATTGAGCAAATAAAAAATCTTATTTGTTTCCATAATTGATCAGTTAGATGCAAAGTGGTGATATGTGAAAAATTTCTAGTGTACTTTGAAAGTATCTATTAACAAAGTAAACAGGACACATAATCTGTGTTGATGTTTTGATTTTAGCTGATTTATGGAACTCATGAATAAAACTAAGATCCAGCACAGGGGAGGTCACAAACAATTACTAAAACTACTGCTAAACCAACGAAAACAATGAGAAAGTTTGAATCAGCCTTCTCTACATTAAGATTTGTTATTTAGATTATTTTATCTAGCTAACAGTCTGATTACATCTAAATGATATAACTTGTATTAAATGAGGAATATGTTGAATGAACAGATTGTCTTATTTTCTTGCATTGTTTTTCCTCAACAAATAGCAAAACACATGCAAATCAGGAGGGTTTGAAGCATTTACTTTTTGGTGTGCGTCGTAATGGAAATGTGTGTACGGTTTCTCCCCAACACCTCAAATGAATACCAATTGCATGAACATTAGGCTTGAAAGAATCATTAACTGAGTCCAAAATTGACACAGTCCCGGCAGAGAGCGAGAAGCGGCCTCTCCTCTTGGACTTCTGATCATGCTTATTGGTCTAATTGATGTGGAAGCTTGAACAGTTCAATTCACTGTGCTGTGGAATTGGAAACACATAGGCAAAACCACATGAGGGAGAGAGTTTCTTTCAAAACACTGCAATGTTTTATATGCAGTATTTATTATGAATAGTTGGTCTTTGAAAGTGTTTTTGCACAGATGTATGCCTGTTGTCTGAAAATAAGAGCCTGTGGGGCATTATGTCTATTCAATTATTGTATAGTAGTGTGTGTATAGGGGTAGTTGACATTAAAACTTTTGGGAAGTAGACATGTCCTTCAGTGTGACATGCTGTACACCTTCTAAAACTTTTTTAAATGTTGCTTTACATATTCATTGAAAAAGTCATTGTAAAAATAAATTAAAATAATAACACGTTTTTCAGGGCCATTTAAAATGCTAGTGAAGGCAAAATTCCTCTAAAACATGTATCAAACACAGAAAAGAAATTGTTTTCCAAAATCTCTTTAGTATTTCATTGACGTTGGCTACAAAAACACATGAATGTCATATTATAGGTCAGTCTTCATCTTTAGCATGGCAACAATCACCATGTTCAGTGCTGACCTGATGACTACCACATGAGTCGTGCTGAATGAGAAGTCAATTGCTGATTAATTTGGGGATAATTAAGTGCCACATGGAGAGATTGCATAAAACGCAAACCAGAGAAGGTGACATGGCTGAAGAAAATATGTTGTGTTTTGTGTTTTGTATCTGTGGTTTCCTGCTGTGGGTGGGCGTGTGGGGGGGTAAACATGCCTAAATTTGCTCGTCTTAGCTGGTCTCTCACCCAGGCTTGGCCAGGCTGTGAGACCTCTAAGCTACATAAAGACCAGCTTGACCAGGCTTGAAGACCATCTAAACCAACTAAAGACCAGCTTGGCCAGGTTGTGTAATGCTAAACAAGCTCAAGTCCAGCTTGACCAGGCTGAGAGACCAGCAAGACCAACTGAAGACCAGATTGGCCAGGCTGTGAGCCTGCTAAACCAGCTGAGGACCTGCTCGACCTGACTGGAAGACCAGCTTGGCCAGGTTGTGTGCTCGTTAAACCAGCTGACGACCATCTTGATCAAGCTAGAAGGTGAGCTAGACCAACTGAAGACCAGCTTGGCCAGGTTGTGAGCCCGCTAATCCATCTGAAGACCACCTGGACCAGACTAGCAGATGAGCTAGATCAGCTGAACTTCAGCTTGACCAGGCTGCAAGAACAGCTAGACCAACTGAAGACAAGCTTGGCCAGGTTGTGAGCCCACTAAACCTGCCGAAGGCCAGCTTAGCCAGACTGGAAGACCACCTTAACCAACTAAATAGCAGCTTGGTCAGGTTGTGAGACCGCTTAACCATCTGAAGACCAGCTTAACCAGACTAGATGACTATCTAGACCAGTTGAAGACAAGGCTGGCCAGGCTGGGAGGCCGCTAAACCATCTGAAGACCTGCTTGGCCAAGGTAGGAGACTAACTTTAACCAACTAAAGCCACCAAACCATTTTAAGATGGTTTAAACTGTTTGTTTGTTAGTTTTTAAGTTGGGTTATCAGCTGTTTTATCAAAAACTCTTTTTTTGGTCTCACAGCCTGTCCAAGCTGGCCTTCTGCTGGTCTAGCTAGACATCTAGCCTGGTCATGCTGGTCCACTGTTGATCTAGTGGTTGAGTCTTTCACTGAGTCACAGTTTCTTCTGGCACCTTGGCCTGAAAGAGCTGCCGCCCATGTGCTTGACTGACGTCGCTAATGCGATTTAATTAATCCCCCAGATGGGCTCATCTTTCAATGGCCCCTCAGGTCTAAAGGGATGCTGGTATTTTGGAGGAGTGGAAGAACGAACGGGTAATATGTGAATAGATCCACTTCAGAGCAGATAGATACAAAGCAGCGGGCCACTCATGGGGGAATTGAAGTGATATTGAGCTTCAGCAGTAAATGTAGAAGAGGATTACAAGCTCTTGTGTCCAAGTAAAGAGACTACACGTTCATTCTGATGTCCTACTCATGTCCTTGTATCTCTTTTTATTCCTCGTTCAATACATATAGCTGAGAAGACAGTGGTAGGGGTATGATTGATAAACTGTCTGGAAATTTAATTTAGGCAATGCATTTTTTAGTGGTTTGAAGAGATGTATTTGGCAGAAAGAGTTCATTAAAGCTGTTAGTTTTGTATTCAAAGTCATTTTTGTCATTCAGATGCAGTATGAGAGAAGCTACCTGAAAACTGTACTGTAAGTTGTCCAGCTACTAGTTAATCATAATTTAAAGTATATTAAACAGTAAACTGTCAAGTCGTTCTTTGAAAAGTAGTAGTCATACAAGAAGCTACTAACAAAATGAGTAACTACAATGCAACTGCTTTGGGGAACAAAACCTTTTTGAGTATCTGACAATCAAATTATGTAATTTAAATAAAATAAAAATAGTTTTGAAAAAACGTGTTTGCAAGTTTTTGGAAAAGCATGTATTTGAACTCTTACTGTTATTATAGAAATGTACATAAGGGGCTGTTCATTTACATTTATGCATATGGCAGAAGCTTTTATCCAAATCAACTTACAGTGCACTTATTACATTGACAATCCCCCCAGAGCAACCTGGAGTTAAGTGCCTTGCTCAAGGACACTATGGGGGATCGAACCAGCGACTTTCTGATTAACAGTTATGTGCTTTAGCCCACTACGCCACCACCACTCCACATACCGAACACCAACCATACCGAACACATTTTTACGTCCATCTACGCTATTTTTTTCTATAAGTTTTTCTTTGTACACTTGCACTAAATGGACATTTGTGACTGTTTTGATGTTGTTTTAGCCTGTTGCGCTGGAGCACCATGTTAAGAAGACGTTTCAAGCTAAAAGAATCGTAACTTTTAAAAATGTGTCTCGAAATACTGTTCTAACGTTACTCAACATCTAGCTTTTTTAGTACAAAAGCACATTAATTCTGAAAGACACCCAAAGCCACATAATTACTAATTCATTTTCATTTGAAAGTGCTTTGATATTGCTACGTTTACACCAATATTCTCAATCTGGAATGGCGTTTTACTCCAAAGAAAACTTTTGAAAGCATTCTCCATAACGCATACTTTCTACAACTATGACATTATCAAACTGAAAACATTGAGGCTTCTAACTTAAACAAATTAGTGTGGACGTGGCCTAAGTCATTGCTACTTTCAGTTACAGTAGTTACTCCCCAGCAGTGTACAGATGTACACAAATCCAACTAACCTTGTAGCTGGCCGGATATATCTGTTTGGAAAGTGGCAGTTTGTTGACGTGAAGGACAGCTCAAATCCATTAGTTGTGTGAGTGCGCTAATTTAAATGATTTTTGTGTAGTGGAAGCTCACCGTGTTAGCGCGCGCGCATGTGTGTGTGTGTGTGTGTGTGTGTGTGTGTGTGTGTAAGACAGTGACCCCTCCCCTTCCGAATCCCATGTAGGCTCTCACTGGCGCACAGCTATTGACATCTTGGCATTTGGTCCAGTCTGTCTGCTCTCCCTTGAGGGCCCGTTTCTGCCCATCCCAACCGTGTATTGATTGGTTAATTTGATAGTTCTATCACCAATCAGCTTGTGTCTGACCTTTTGCCTTGGCAATGATGGCAGAGCGTTCATTTCTTCATCATCGGCCTTGCCATACATTGACCTTTGCAGAGAGAATGTCAGCACGGCCCTTGATCGTAACCTGTCACTACATTTGTTATAAGTTGGATTCACCCTTGCCTTTGACACCCAATGGTGAGCCTTCATTGGACTGCGGGCGCAGACCAACAGCTTGCAGTGTTTAAAAAACACCAGTACGCTCGATATGCACTAGAATGCGGTGGCCATTCATCAAGTTGTCATAAGCATCCACATGATTTAAATGCTTAGGCTGATTTGGGTGGGTTGTTGTAGTTTTGTGTGATGTTTTATGTTGATAACACAACCTGAAACATGGCGCGCAAGGCCTGTAGTTTCACTAGTTGCCAAAATTGGGCGAATCTTACAAAAACATTTCCGGGTCTCATTTCAACCCAAAATCAAAAGGCAAAAGAATATGGAATTATATTTTGCATACAGAAAATTAAGAATATTTTAAGAACCATTAAGTATTTTTGCATTGTGACATTTGCATGACTATAAAGCACATTTGCACCCCCAACTTGTCATTTCAGTTTTTAGAAGTTACAGTTATTCTCTAGTGTCCTACAGTCATGGAAAATCTGAAAATATCAGGGGATTTTAAAATGGTGATTTCCATACCTGAAAAATTCATGGAAATTTCCATGGCGAATATCATTTTTTTCTAGAAATTGTTCTTTGTTTGTGCAATCTCTTAAATTATGTAATCGCTATCCAATAATCAGAAACGACTGGTAAAGTCATGGAACAATTATGGAAATCCATTGATCGAAAGGTGTGTGAACCCTTTTTTCGATTTTCATTGATTAAAATTTGCAAAAAATATCTAGATGGATGGATGGACAGATGGATGACCCAGGCATGTTCTTGATGCATGTTCCTTAGTAACATTCATCTAGTATTGTTTAATCTAATATATGATTTTTACCTGTTCATAGAACAAAACAAAAAAAATAAATCATCCATGGGTTTAGTCACATTTCTTGCATAAAAATGAAACAGAATGAAATGGATGTTATTTTCCACCCTGCACGTCGAGATCCCACAGGGATCTGTAATTATCACTCACTTGAACACTCTCCACTTGGGAATACATCTGATTTTGCCTATTTTAAACCTCACCTTCTCTTTTCTCTCTATATTATATTGCATTGAAAGACTTTAAAGGCACTCTGTAGTTACTAAGCTACTCTTTTGGTACAAAGATAAAGCTTTTCAAACAGGTAAAAGCTGCACTAGATGCATTCTGGAAATTTGTTGCATGGAAAGCCATAGGCACACATGATTCTCACATCTGTAAATGTTGTTAAAGTTGTAAAACATGCTGTTTTATATCCATAATGAAGCAGCGTGATTAAGGAGCTATTTGGCATGCACTTTGATTGCACCAACCGCACATATCCACCTGACACTGTGAATATGAGTGTGTTTGTGTTTATTTTTGCACACCTCCTGCATATGTCATTAAGGCACACAGAAGCAGCACCAGGCAGTTTTTAGTGTGGTTCGTATGAGCTCTTAATGGGGATTTGGGTTAAATATTTACATACAACAGTCTCTAGAATTTACTCAAATGTGGACGTTTTTTTTAAGATTCCCCTATGAAGTCATTGCAACATTGTGTCTTGGTGATCATTTCATCCTGGTGATTCTATTTTCATACAGACAGAGAATGATTCTTATTGGTTGACAAGAAATACCCGGATGTTTTGGCAATTCTATGATATGGCTTTAATGTGCTATAACTACGATTACAATGCCATGGCCAGTTGAATAGATGTTTATGTACAGCAGTGGCCAAAAATATTGGCACCCTTGGTAAATATGAGCAAAAAATCTGCATTGTTTAAACTTTTGATCTTTTATTCAAAAAATTCACACAAACCTAACCTTTAATTAAAGTGAAACTATTGAAACAGGGGAAATATCTAATTATTAAATAAATATTTTTCTACAAAATGCATTGGCCACAATTATTGGCACCCTTTTATTCAATACTTTTTGCAACCTGTCTTTGCCAAGATTACAACTCTGACTCTTCTCTTATAATGCCTAATGATGTTGGAGAACACCTGGCAAGGGATCTGAGAGCATTCCTCCATACAGAATCTCTCCAGATCCTTCAAATTCAGAGGTCCATGTTGATGGACTCTCCTCTTCATTTCACCCCAAACATTTTCTATGGGGTTCAGGTCAGGGGAGTGGGATGGCCATGGCAGAACCTTGATTTTGTGGTCATTTTGATTTTGTTGGTATTTGATAGAGTCTGTGACGTATCATGTATCAGAACAAGATGTCCAGGACCTCTGGCAGAAAAACAGCCCCACAACATTAAAGATACAGCATCACATTTAACCGTGGGGTTGGGTACTACTTCATCTCTGTGCGTGCCAAACCCATCTCTGGTGTTTGCTGCCAAAAAGCTGTTTTTTTGTTTCATCTGGCCACCAAACACGGTCGCATTTGAAGTTCCAGTTGTGTCTGACAAACTGAAGATGCTTGAGTTTGTTGTTGGTTCAGAGCAGAGGCTCTTCTTGAAACCCTCCCAAACAACTTGCGGTGATGTAGGTGATGTCTGATTTTATTTTTAATTTTTTTGAGACTTTCAGACCCCAAGACTCAACTAATTCTCCAGCTGTAATCCTTGGAGATTCTTTGACCAATTGAACCATCCTCCTCACTGTGGGTTGAGACAATATAGAAATGTGTAATTTTGCAGGCTGATTAGAATTTGTTAATTATTGCCCTGATGGTGGAAATGGGGATTTTCAATGCTTTGGCTATTCAGAACTATATTCTTCAGTCTAACCCACTGTGATTGATGATTTAGGGAATTTGGCCTGTTTGTTACCTCATATTTATACCCCTGTGAAACAGGAAGTCATGGCTGAACAATTTCATGTTCCTAGTCACCCAGGTGCTCTAAAAAATTTAAAACATGAATGGGAATAGATTTCAGATATTTTTTACTCTCAAGATGTTCTAGGGGTGTCAATAATTGTTTTACTTCAATTAAAGGTGATTTATTATTGTGTTTAATGAAAGATCAAAAGGATAAACAATGCAGATTTTTTTTCACAACCTTCTTTGCTCATATTTAACAAGGGTGCCAATATGTTTGGCCTCAACTGTATGAAAGTAGAACATAGGAAGGATTTGGGGTACGCTTATCAGAGCTGAATTGAAATACTCTAGAAATCAGACCACGTTCAACCCAGATTAAACCACGGAGGTCCAAGGGCTCTTCAAAACAAAGACAAGTTCAAGACTTCCTTTCCCTTAAGGATGTGTCAAGGGCAGTCCAGACAAAAGACAAATGTCTTTTTCAGCAATGTGATAAGCATCTGGGCACCAATGCCTTTTCTTCCTGTGATTTCCTGCCTCTATTCAGTCTAATGTGGCTACACTGATTTAACCGAATATGGGACCCTGGCGATTCCTTATCTCCGCCTTAAGGGTACAGCTCACTAACCCCAGCTTTGAGTGATAGGTTTGTGTGCAAGTACAGGGTGAGCTGGGGGGCTCCGCCGAGAAGTCATTGTATTAAAGAAAGGTACGACTTGTTGGTATGATTAATGTCAGTTTCATTCCCTGGAACTTCCCTAGACAAAACTTTTGCTGAATCTTAAATTCAACAAGAGAAAAGGAGTTATTCTCTATTGATTTTCCCCTCCCTCATGTATCGTCTTTCTGAAGATGTTAGAAATTCCCATTCCGATTCTTTCTACGTCCGATTTCCTATGGATGTATTGTAAGTAAGTGGCTCATTTTTTACGGCGCTATACAAAAGGCCTGTCAATGGAGACTCCCGTGCTCTGCACATTTGCTCCCTCTACATAAGATGAGAGCATACGAATACAATAAATAAATCAACGCACATGTCAAATCGCTAGCAGGGTAACAGGGTGAGTAACAAAACCATTTTCCCTTTCCTCCTTTTAATGTTAATGCCACAGGATTGTAAACATACAGTAATGAGATACAATTATCAATGAATGTCTTTTCATAAAGAAAATTCCATTTTGTTTTGTTGCGGCTTCAGGTTTTTTGATTCTGTATTGAACAGATTAAAAGTAAATGTATAAATCTGAACAAATAAAGCCACATGTTTATTTGAGTTTAGTCTAAGGGAGATGGTAATTATATATCAGGGAGACTGGGGCTAGTTGTCACACTTTTTACTTTAGTGAATATTTCACAGGGTATGTTTATTCAGTGTCTGTACAGATGCATGACATTTATAGCTGAGTCAAAGCTACAAAAAAGCTTTGAACATTTCTACCAACAGTATATTGCCTAGAAAAAAAACATATGGTTCATTAAACACAAGTTGCCATTTTGTGACAACATGCCCCAATAGCAGGGAATGGTTTCACACTATATGAGGTAAGTTGTTGCAAGCCATTAAGCAGCCAATTATAGGCTTTTTATCTAAATTTATGGTGAATGGTCTGCAATTATATAGCACCTTTATGACCTTAGCGGTGTTCAAAGCGCTTTACACTGCGTCTCATTCACCCATTCATACACCAAAGATGGCAGAGCTGCCATGCAAGGCGCTAGCCTGCCATTGGGAGCAACTTGGGGTTCAGTGTCTTCCCCAAGGACACTGTGGCATGTGGAGTCACGTGGGTCGGGAATCAAACCACCAACCCTGCGATTAGTGGCCAATCCGCTCTACCCCCTGAGCCACAGACGCCCCAAATTTAAACTGGAAAACAATTATGAAACACCAAACAATTGATGAAACAACAAAACTGTAAAGGGTATCAAAAAATCCTTGTATTATCCAACAAATGGAGTAATTAATAAGTTGTATAAATTTATAGCATTTAAAACACGTGTGACAACCTGCCCCGATCAGACATTTATGAAAAATACCCTTCAACCATTCAGTTATAATCTACTTTCATTACATAACTGGCCCTTGACATGTACTCTAGTGTGGTTCCATTGTGTTCACTTTTGAAAACTAGCCTCAGTCTCCTTTTATATTATCGTTGCAAAAGGAAGCAGAACTTATTTGTTACACAAACTAGTAACCAAGCCAATTAACTAGCTCTAAATGTATGCATTCCAGGTAATAAAGCAATATACTTAATCATTAGTCTATGTGGAATGGGATTACCTATCGGAAACTTCCAGACATGGACTTCTATTTGTCTAAAGTCCAGTTGTAATTGCCTTGTGGGTGAGAAAGATCCATGCTTTGATTAATCAGCTTAAAATCCTTCATTGTTACAGTCTCAATCATTTCAAATAGACTCCATCATAGAAGTGAAATCCATATCTCTTAATACAAGGATTGAAAGATGGCAATGATTTACCTCAGATGACCGTCACCACAGCTGAAAAAAAATACATCTCATTGTAACGTTGCAGTGCGATTCCGCCAAACTTCTGTTGGAAGAAGAGTTCTGTTCATTAATTTAAATTAGACGGCAACTGTTTGTTATTTGCTCCCACCACTCAAATTCATAAAATTACAATTGATTCGTCTATGACATGCTGTGCCCGGCTCTTGATGTACATGCTGAGAGAATACACTTTCCATATAGAAGAATGAGAATCTATTATTGAAATAGTATTATTGTTAGATCTAAGATTTGTAATGATAGATGCATCACTGAAGTTCTCTTTTAACCTCCAGAGGAGAAACTATCCTTACAGGATTTGCTCAAAAGGAAAGGAAAATCAGTAATAAAGATGTTTTTAATACCTATTTTTTTTCTCCTACAGTACACTGCAGTGAGATTAAAAGGGGAGAAAAGGGACACTTTTGCTTAAAGGGACAGTTCACCCAAAAATGTAAATTTCCTCATCATTTACTCACCCTCATGCCATCCCAGAAGTGTATGGCTTTCTTTCTTCTGCTGAACACAAACAAACATTTTTAGAAGATTGTCTCAGCTCTGTAGGTTAATTTAATGCAAGTGAATAGGGACCAAAATGTTTAATCTTCAAAAATCACAAAGGCAGAATAATAGTAATCCATAAGACTCCAGGGGTATGAGAAACAGATCAATATTTAAGTAAATTGTTTCTATAAATCTCCACCTTTGACCACCTCCGGCCAGTAGGTGGCGATATGCACAAAGAATGTGAACTGCCAAAAAGAAAAAGAAGAACGTGATTGCAAAAGTGAAAGTGGATATTTATGGTAAAAAAAAAAAAAAGGTCTAAAATATTGACCTGTTTCTCATCCACACCAATCATATCTCTTCTGAAGACATGGATTTAACCACTGGAGTTATATGGATTTATTTTATGCTGATCTATGTGATATTTGGAGATTCAGCTTTTGGTCACCATTCACTTGCATTGTTTGGACCTACAGAGCTGAAACATTCTTCTAAAAATTGCCATTTGTATTCTGCAGAAGAAAGAAAGTCATACACATCTGAGATGACATGAGTTTAATAAATGAGTGAATTTTCATTTTTACTATCCCCTTAAGCATCTTGCGTTTCATCGCTTCTCTCTGTAATCAAGTCAGTGATTTCCATATGAAGTCAAACATGTCTCATCAAATTCCACCATAACCAAACAGAACACAACAGTGCCCGCCCACTTTAACATAAATTTTTCTGTTAAAACTTGTGTATTATTAGAGCTGTAAAGCTGTTTACCCCTTAAATGCATTGGTGTTTCGCCAAACTTGATCACATACTTGGATCTTTAGAGAACCGGCATGTATATCTATTCACAGATAGTGTAAAATTTTCAAAACATTTTCAAGACAATTAAAAAATAATAGACTAGAATATTATCTGATATATATTGATGTTTTATTTTTCAAATATCAAAGAGATGATGCAACAAATAACAGGATTCATTACTTTTACACTGAAATTTCATGAGACACAACAGGCTGTCAAACACATATTGAACTACACGTGGCACATAATCCACACATATGTATTTTCTCAGGCAATTTTTTATCCAAATAGATGCACAACATACATAACTTTAATAGTACACCCAAATGACAATAGCCAAATCGTGTTAAACTTGCTATAGTTTACTTACACATTGTTTCTTGTGTACACACATATGGGATACAGAAAATCAACGTGATATAGTATTTATTTGTATGAATATAGTACTTATTTGTTTTGTAATAAACAAAGAAATACATATCATGTGATAGTAAACTTGTATTAAATAATCATTGTAAAATAATCATTATTAAAATCATAATAATTTGATTTATGGAACTGTAAAAAAACAACAAAAAAAACAAATCACAACAATATTACATATATTGGGTCTTTTATGACCCTATACACTTTTGGTAATCAAGCAGATGTTGTTACACTGTTCAGAAGCGAAATGTTGACGAATACTAAAGAGGTTTGGGGATAACTTTTAAAAATGAGGTACAGGCGGTGGAATGAGGTCCGGGTCACTAAAGACCCGAGGTTAGAATTAAATGGATAAATCATTGTTTTTACAGTAGTTTTTGGGTTTACAGCTTATTCAGCATTAAGGTTAGTAAGCAAATTTTGTCACACTAAAATCATATTAACATGCATTTTGTTTGTCATGTGGCTATAATTTTGAAACGATGATTATTTCCATGTATTTTAATGACCCATTCATTTAGTGTAACCTTTTTTAAGAAAAAGAAAAGGAGAGACATTCAAAATACATTTTTGTGGTTATTAACCTTGTCACAAATGTTCTTGATTGAACTTAACTTGTATTGAACCCGGAATATCCCTTTAAGGATTTTAAAAACAAAGTTGAAACATAAATGAAGTGGCAATTAAATCTTGACCGCTATGAAAATCAACAAATACAAAGTTCCTCCATTGCTCCGCCATGACCAAGTAGTTGACCTGAAAGAGCAAACCGACTGCAGGAGGAGGAGGTTTACGTTAATGCTCGGCATAGAATATGTCATGAAAGATGCAGATATTTTTTGAGATGCTGGACAAAAAAACACAACGTCTTCTTGTAGCAAATACTGTACACATCAGACTTTCCTGTGGTTTCAGCGTATTATAATAATTTTTTATTTTTTTTTACCTCAATAAAACCTCTTGATTCCACAATATTCAACTGGAACATTTGCATGCTCCCTGTGTATTCCGATTCCCCCTGAGCGATCTAGTCTGGTGAGTAAAATATTCTAATGTGTGCTGTTTTTCTTCCATTCGGTGTGCTTATATATTACAAAGCATTTAATTATAAAAACTGAGAACAGACGCAGTCCTGAGACTGTCTGTGGGAAAAATAAATGTACAATCAAAATCGCAATTACCTGCAGAATTTCAGGGGTAAACACATCAGCAATCTCACAACAAACATGGGCTAGTTTGCATTCTAAAATGAATACAGTTAGATCCAAAGCAATTTTCTCTTATTTATCTAAGACTCCAAGCATAAATAAAGCAAGGGCATTGAAGCAATTAGCATAATTAGACTGTGGTGGTCAGGCCCTATTTGATTTCTTAAGAGGCATCACAGAGTGTGTGCATTTGTGTGTGTGTGATCGCTGTCCGGGGGGGTGGGGGGTGTTAGCCATCATTGTTAGACACTTTCCTTCAGCATGAAGGTCCTCATTACCTGTAGGAATGAGATGCACCGGCCGGACTGGCCTTGGGTCTCCAAAAACAAAACTTCTGCATTGCACATTAGCATATTATCTGACTTATATACACTGATCAACCACAACGTGTAAACCAGCTTCGTAATACTGTGTAGATGCCCCTCGTGCCGCCAAAACAGCGCCAACCCGCATCTCAGAATTGCATTCAGTGATGATGATACAGAGCAGTTATCTGAGTTACTGTAGACTTTGTCCATTTGAACCAGTCTGGCCATTCTCTGTTGACCTCTCTCATCAACAAGGCATTTCCATCCACACAACTGTCGCTCACTGGATGGTTTTTATTTTTAGCACCATTCTGAGTAAATTCTAGAGACTGTTGTGTGTGAAAATCCCAGAAATACTCAAACCAGCCCATCTGACACCCAACAATCATGCCACAGTCCAAATCACTGAGATCACATTCTTTCCCCATTCTCATGGTTGATGTGAACATTAACCGAAACTCCTGACCCATATCTCATGATTTTATGCACCGCACTACTGTCACACGATTGGCTGATTAGATAATCACATGGATGATTGTTGGTGCCAGATGGGCTGGTTTGAGTATTTCTGTAACTGCAGATCTCCTGGGATTTTCACACATAACAGTAACGCCTTGTTGCAGTGGACTAACCCAGACTTGACAGAAATGCCTTGTTGATGAGGGAGATCAACAGAGAATGGCCAGACTGGTTCAAACGGACAAAGTCTACACTAACTCAGAAAACCGCTCTGTACATTGTGGTGAGAAGAATATCATCTGTGAATGCTATTTTGAGATGTGGGTTGGCACTGTCTTGGCGGCACGAGGGGGACCTACACAGTATTAGGCTGATGGTTTTAATGTTGTGGCTGATCGGTGTATTCAGTATAAAAGCGTATCAAAACACAGCAGAACAAAATCTGCAACAAATTCATTCTGTTTCAAATAATTTCAATCCTTGCTTCATCGTTTTCTTAAAAAAATACCAATAAAAAAGGCCAAACTTTGTTTGAATTTTGTTTTTTGATGCTATTATATTCTTTGTAGAAGAGACTGAATTCTGTCATTGTTTGAATGACTATAATAGATAGTCATCTTGCATACTAATGACCATGTTAGCCATGTAGTTTGAGCTATTTACATCTACTAAATTTGAATTGAACAATATATACAGAGGGATCCACGAGTCTGAGGCCACTAGTGAACATACTTCTGTTTTGCATCCCATTTATATTCTACTTTAGCATTTAATAACAATAATGTGCATTGCAAGTTATATTACCAGCATAATCAGCATTTATTATATTATCAGCATATTATTGAAGTGTAACTGAAAAATGGACATTTTTCATAGTATGATCAATGTCACAAATTTGCCTATTCAGTTAGTGAAATGTTTCCTCTTCATTTTATGCTATATATATATATATATATATATATATATATATATATGCTTTGTTTTAAAAATTCAAACATTTTCAGTTTATTTCTAGGTTGAAATGAAAATGCAAATCACAGATATTCAGTGTGGTCTACGATTCTTCACCTTACTGTATTCCCAGTGGACTTGTCTGCCAGGCTCAGATTGATAGTAGCGTAATTATAAAGTGGAATACAGTCTTAGAAGAGTTTCTTTGATGAAAGCTTTGAAAAAGTGGCTCTGTTTTCTAGTAATAAATGTCATTAAAATTAATTTCAGTCATTGTGATCATTTTATAGGGAACTTTTGCCGAAGTTTCAGCCAGGCTACAATGAATATCTCTTGGCTTCTTTGTCTGTCCTGAATATTTCATAACTCGCCTTTGAAGTCAAACTGTTTTTCATTATTGCATGTTTTTATTTCTGCAGGATCTCTGCAATATTTTTTACATTTCTTTTATTTCATGCAGGATGTAACGGTTTATGCTTGAGGCTATATGCCCTACACATAGCCATGTGGCACCCACAAGTCAGCATGACACAAAAAAGGACCCTGTTTGCTTTCAAAATACACAATACAATTAATTCCTGATGGATAAAATCAAGTGGTGGCCTACATGCTTTTCTCTTTGAAAATCCTTGTTCACTTTGAACTGTCACGTTACGGAAGACAAATGGCTTGGAATGCCAAGAAAGTCATAAAGGTTTGGTACAACATGAGGGTGAGTAAATTATTTGATTGACTTGATTCTTCCTCTAAATCAAGCCAAGCGGCCTATTTGTTTGTACGGGCAACATATCATTTTATTAAGCCTGTGTTTAAACACGTAAGCATTTAAATTATGATTAATCCTCTTTGGGCTGAGCTAAATCCCCCCCCTTATCCCCCTGATTAGAGTCTTACTGAGCCTAACCTGGATGAAGCAGAGACGTGTCTGTAAACTCTCTTTCTCTATCTTTGTGCATGATTATATGTGCTGCCCAGTCTCAGCATTTCTCTTCAACTCCGATATTATTGTCCTGTGTCATCACCTGAAGGTGACTGTTATCACTTAATTAAATCCTGGCGAGGAGGGAGCTAGAAACAATATTGTTGCCTCGTCACCCGAAGGAACTTTTTAAAAGTGAGGTGGTTTGAACAAGGAAAGTTGGCGTTCACTTGGTACTCCTGGAGTGATTCTGTCATATCCTTGATATCACTAATTTAGATTTCATGTGTCAGTTGTTCAGTTGTTGGTAATGTCTAAAGAGAATGTGTTGTGCAATATAATATTATTATTTTTATATTTTCATGTTTATAGCTATATATTTAGGATTTATAACTATACTGTATATTCAGATTTACAACTTTATATTCTGATTTTATAAAAATATATTTGAATTTGCAACTTAATATTCAGATTTATATCTGAATATTCAGGACTTATAACTATACATTCAGGTTTTATAACTCAATATTTTAATTTACAACTTAATATTCAGATTTATAACTGAATATTCAGGATTTATAACTATACATTCAGGATTTATAACTATATATTCAAATTTACAACTTATTATTCAGATTTATATCTGAATATTCAGGATTTATAACTATACATTCAGGTTTTATAACTATATATTCGAATTTACAACTTAATGTTCAGATTTATAACTGAATATTCAGGATTTATAACTATACATTCAGGTTTTATAACTCAATATTTTAATTTACAACTTAATATTCAGATTTATAACTGAATATTCAGGATTTATAACTATACATTCAGGGTTTATAACTATATATTCAAATTTACAACTTATTATTCAGATTTATATCTGAATATTCAGGATTTATAACTATACATTCAGGTTTTATAGCTATATATTTGAATTTACAACTTAATATTCAGATTTATAACTGAATATTCAGGATTTATAAC
The DNA here is from genome assembly GCA_032164185.1 of Moxostoma hubbsi. Taxonomy (NCBI): domain Eukaryota; kingdom Metazoa; phylum Chordata; class Actinopteri; order Cypriniformes; family Catostomidae; genus Moxostoma; species Moxostoma hubbsi. The sequence continues at coordinate 40,769,211 of JAVLUX010000013.1, read as the reverse complement.
TATACATTCAGGATTTATAACTATATATTCAAATTTACAACTTAATATTCAGATTTATAACTGAATATTCAGGATTTATAACTATACATTCAGGTTTTATAACTCAATATATGAATTTACAACTTAATATTCAGATTTATAACTGAATATTCAGGATTTATAACTATACATTCAGGTTTTATAACTATATATTTGAATTTACAACTTAATATTCAGATTTATAACTGAATATTCAGGATTTATAACTATACATTCAGGTTTTATAAATATATTTGAATTTACAACTTAATATTCAGATTTATAACTTAATTTATAAGATGAGTCAGGATTTTTAACTATACATTCAGGTTTATATCTCATTATTTTAATTTACAACTTAATATTCAGATTTATAACTGAATATTCAGGATTTATAACTATAATTCAGGTTTTATAACTATATATTTTAACTTAATATTCAGGTTTTATAACTGTATGTTTGGTTTTACCACTTTATATTCAGATTTACAGGTATATCTAAATATTCAGGATTTATAACAATACATTCAGGATTTATAGCTATACATTCAGGATTTATAACTATATTATCGAATTCTTTATATTGAAATTTATAAACATATATTCACGATTGATAAATATATATTCAGATTTACACCTACTGTTTAACTCACCCTAAATATGTCTCCAGTCCCTCCTTTAATGTAAATCTATGGGATTATTTTGCTTGTTTTATCATCCACCAGGCAGAAATCATAAGTCTGACTATTTATAAATGTAAAAGTACACCTTTCCTCAAAAAGTCACTTGATTCGAGGTGTCATGCAAGTGCATAGCACAAACAGTGGTGGATGAGTTACCTGGCAGGAATTTTCAAAACCCCTAACCTGAGCAATAGGAATAGTGAGGCTTGCCTTAGCAAACACAACTTGTAACTTAATTTTGGCATTTATATTGTGAGCAAATGAGTGGTTATTGCTTGGTTGGGCAATTGCAGAGATATGATTCTTCCAGTTTTACTTGGATCATCCTCATAATGTCTAAATTAGACATGTAACACCCCTTAAAGGGCCTAAATTCATATGTGTCTCCTTTACAAAGAACAATATTCTGTCCTGGAGAAACAGGACATTCTAAGACACTGAATGAGAGCTCTCACACCTTTTTAAAATTGATGTTTATAGTGGGTCATTTGGAGTGAAGGAGGCCAATAAATATGTCATGTTGAGTACCGCCACATCCCCCTGCCTCCACCCATTTAAAGCCCCCACATGAAATGAGCAATCTAATGATGCTCTTATTTAAAAGAGGTCTTGGCGAGGGGTGTGATGAGTGATTTGAGCATCTTCCATGCTGGCGCCTTCAATAAAATAATCAATACCACGCATCTATATTTGCACATTTCTACATGGCTTGTCAGCCTCAAAATTGACTTGAATGAAAATGATCTCTCACAGCTCCCAAGGCAATTTAGAAGTTCTGAAGATCTCTTTTAACACTGCTTATCTGTCTTTCTCTCACTCTTTCTGATCCTCACAAACCCATGTAGACACTGTCTGTATGACACTTTTCAATATGCTCTCTCTCTCCCTCAATGTCTGTTGTTATCAGACTCTATCACCCTCACCCCAATGGTAGATTGATATATTCGAGTTAAGCACTGTACTTTTGGTTTGTTTGGAATGGTAGGATAATATCACAGAAATTATGGGTTAGTCCACTGCTTTGATTTTTATATTGAATGAGCTGAAGGAATTTCTACATATTTTTTGGGATGTAATCAACACCAGATGTATATTGACGAACCAAATGTCTGTTAGCCAAACATCAACATCTTAAAGTCTTTTTTAAACTCTTGTGATGTAATTTAGATATATACAATACATATAATATAATATAGCCATTAGTAATTATTGTAATTATAGTACTTTATGTTTTGTTATGTTTATGTTTTGTATCATCTGGTACAGATGCTAATAGAAAACACTTGAGCAGGCTACTATTGCTTCTTAACACAAATTTCTATTTTAGGACTTCTGTTTGACACCAGATCAAAATGCATGCTCTGTCTTGTAATAACATCTTTGTGGTTACCTAAAAATTGTTTTTTTATTATTATAATGATTTATTTACATCATTTATGCAATAGCACACACGCAAGTTGCAAGTCCAATAGCACAAATGCTTTTGCATAATGGTTATATAAAGAAGAAGTGCATATCAACACAGTATTTAGACACAATATGACCAACAATTTTCATTTATGTTTTGCTTAGCCAAGAAAAATTGTTTGTTTACAATGTTGCGAACCATAGAATTGGAATTCTGGAGTTATACAAACACATTTAATTCCTGTTAAACTTCGACCACATCCACAATAATACATTTTCGTTTTCAGTTTTCTAATGTCACCATTTTCAAAAGTGCGAAAAACCACCGGTGCATGTACAGACTGAAACGCAATTGTTTTTGTCACTGGACGGCAATTCTGATAAACTTCCTGTCACTTTTAAAGGAACGCAATGTGACGATTGTACAAAGTAAAATGTATCTTTAACAACGCTATCAAAGTGAATAACAGGCACAATAACACCGCTACAATGTGTGCCGCCATCTTTATTGTTTTGAGTTGAATGGATCATATGACAACCAATATGTCATAATTTTCGGATATTTCCATCTTCCCCATCCACACTACAATGCAAAGACTGCATTTTCAGATTTATCCACTCGGCAGAGCATTTTCGAAACGTTTTTGCTGACAAAAATATTGTGTTGACCTGGCCTCAATTTTTGGTTGAGGGCAATGTTGTTCTAGTGTGGATAAAAATCAAAAAAGAAGCTAAATTAATTAAATTAAAATTTTCAAATGAAAACATGTTAGTGTGGACTTTGCCTTTAAACGCCATAGTTTTCAAAAGTATGTGGTAATAGAGACCATTTTCAAAACACTATTTTCGGTGGATTAAAACGTTCCTTTTCCTAACATTCTAGTGCGGATGAGATAAATGTATAGTGAAATTCATGCATTTTCAAACAAAAACATATTGGAATGGACTTGGCCTTAAAACATCATCATTTTCAAAAGTATGCAATAAATGGTCTGCACATATATAGCGCATTTTTAACCTTCTCGGTATTCAAAGCGCTTTATACTGTTGACTCATTCACCCATTCACACGCACACATTCATACACCAAGGTGCTAGCCTGCCATTGGGAGCAACTTGAGGTTCAGTGTCTTGCCCAAGGACACTTTGGCACGTGGAGTCGTGTGGGCCGGGATTCAAACCACCAACGCTGCGATTAGTGGCTGACCCGCTCTACCAACTAAGCCACAGCCACCCAAAATAATTAATAAGTAATCATGTTTACAAAAGACTTTTGTGGAAAACATCATTCTAGTGTGGATATGAGGTGTAAACAAAGCTAAATTCGAGCATTTTCAAACAAAAAAACGTATTGGTGTGGACATAGCCTTAAAACGTCAAAATACTTTATTTTTGGTGGAGGAAAACTTTGTTCTAGTGTGGATAAGAGGCATGAACATAGCTAAATTAATGTTTTCAAAGGAATACATATTGGTCTGGACATGTCCTTAAAACGTCAACGTTTTCAAAAGTATGCAGTAAAAAAACGAAGTTTACAAAACAATCCATTTCCGTTTGAGGAAAACTTCTAAAATGGATAAGAGGTGTAAATGAAACAAAATTCATGCATTCATTCATTCAAATAAAAACAGTGGTGTGGACATGGCCTTAAAAAGTCATTTGTTTTTAAAGTTTGCAGTAATGGAGAACATTTTCAAAATGCCGGTCTAGTGTAGATGAAAGGCGTAAATGTAACTAAATTAATGCATTTTCAAATGAACACGTGTCCTACATATCAGTTTTGGAACACTACTTGTGTCCTACTGTTGTATAAACCTCTTCTAAAGCTTTCCAATGTAATATGAAAAATTAAAACTGTTCAGTAAATGTGCTTCAAACACTCAGCCTTTTCTTTTGACTTCCTTTGGAGGGGTTCAAGCCTTAATTAGCAGAATCAGACCTACCAAACCCTCACCCTCACCTTTTGTCTGAGCCCTCTCAATCTAGTATTTCAGGGTAGCCTGACTTCTCACTTCTTAATTCTTCAGAGATAGAGAGAGTCAACATGCCCCAGCAAATCCTGTGAGAACAGTTAATTGCAGTTGTTGTTCTTTAGAATGGAGGCCGGTGGAGTTCGGAGGCGATGGAGGGATTAGATTGGGGGGTTGCGGCATCTAAACATGTGGCATCTCCCTTATCCCCAGCTGCGTCTCTCTCCCTCTTCATTTTGTCTGACCTAATAGTTAATGATATGTTAATAGACAATGAGGCTGGTCTCGTCTGGCATCCGCTGTGTGTGTTAATGTGGACGTGCGGTGGCTCAGGCCGGGTGCAGGGAAATAGATTGATGTTTACCAGCTTGTATGTCCTTCAGCTCACGGATATGTGTCCTTTGTTAAAGAAAATACAAGGCTACTGAGTTACAGATCATGTTTACTGGTATAACACTGAAAGGCAGGTATGTTTTTGCTTCCGGGACTGTTAAACATAGTTGTAGTGTCTACCAGTTGTTTACAGTGCAGCATAGGTGCATCCTTTTTCTGTAAAGATAATAAACCACTTCTGAATGCGCTTAACCTCTGATCCCTCAGACGTCTTAAAAATATGTCTTAAAAAACATCATTCATCTGTAATTGATGTCATGAACATGGGCTTGGGATTACTTTAGTAAACCTTTGTTAGTCAACACCATTCTCCGCTACATCCACAGACGCAAGTTAAGACTTAACTATGCAAAGCAGAAGCCGTACATCAACACTGTCCAGAAGCGCTGCCGACTTCTCTGGTCTCAGTATCATCTTAGATGGAAAATTGAACAGTGGAACTGTGTTTTTTTGGTCCGATGAGTCCACATTTCTAATAGTTTTTGAAAAAAAATTCCACTTTTTTAACTTAGCAAACATGTGTCTTCAGTCCAATAAATATTTAAAGTGTTATTAGAAGAAATGGTGATGTTTCAGTCAGTGGTAAACACTAGACTGACCCAACTTTTTGGAGCATGTTGCTATCATCTGATTTTTTTGTTTTGTTTTTGTTTTTTGGCGAGGTTTGAGGGGATTTTTCTCCCCTTTTCTCCCCAATTTGGAATGCCCAATTCCCAATACAATCCGGGGGGTGGAGGACGAATCTCAGTTGCCTCCGTGTCTGAGACCATCAATTCGTGCATCTTATCACGTGGCTGGTTGAACGCGTTACCGCAGTGACCTAGCACGTTTGGAGGCTTCACGCTATTCTCCGTGGCATCAACGCACAACTCACCTATTCAACTCAATATTCAACAGAGTTCCATATCCCTTCCATGATATGCTTTCTTCCTTCATTTAGCTTTATAGACAGCCAGAGAAAGCCAGAGAATGAGAGAGAGAGAGAGAGAGAGAGAGAGAGAGACCGAGCTGCTTGCAAGGCATGGCTGTTTTAAACAGATGACAAAAAAGGGCCCATCTTAATGTTACACTTTTCTCCCCCAGAAGTTTGTCTGGCTAGTGATTTATTGTGCACTTTACACAGTGGTTAGCCTGTAAACAGAGACCGTTTATCATGGAGGGGCGGCAGGCAGAGGCACACAGTGTTCCTCAGAGACCTGCCCACAGATGCTGAGCGTTTGAAGGAAGAGCAGCGTGGAACAGGGAGGAGATGATTGCAGACTGGCTGGAGGTGACTGCTGCAGGCCTCTTTATGTCTTTGGGGACATAGGAGGCCATGTCAGTGCTTGAGGAGTCTTTCTCAGGTCATGAAGCCGAGAACAGACCCTCCATTTGGGATGGAGGTCTCTTGGTGGACAGCTTAGATGAAGTGACAGGGATGGATGAGATTGGAAGACCAGGATTTGTGTCCAGTTAACGTGATGCATTGGAGAGAATAGAATGAACACTGAGTATTTATTAAAGCTGATCAGGTGTGAATACTTTAGGACTAGACGAGAAGCATGAATTCCTCTAAAATTGCAAAAGAAATATGGTAATGACGAGTTAAATGTATGTACAAATAAGTAATTGATATAAATTACATATTTGTCTGTGCATTTCAATATTTTAGCCAATAAAAAGGTCAAATATCGCACATCAATAACAATGTGTTTATTCAATCTTTGTCCCGCCCAGAAGCCCGGCTTCTCTTTATGATAATTGGTCGAGATTTCAAATGTGAAGAATTTTACAACAAACAGCCAATTATTGGAACAGTGATGTATGTGATTGACTGCGTATGAAATGTAAAAGCACTGCTGTCGAGCACATTGTGTTTGACGGCTTGGAGATATGTGCACAGTTATTTACAATCTGATGTTACACATTTATTTCAGCTTTTATAATCTGATATCAGGTCATTGAATAATAAGGTTGTCCAAGGTGGTAAAAATGAGAAATCTACTTAAAAAATGTATTGTGTTTTAGTCTAATCGAATTGATGTATCAAGTTTCTAGAAATATAATAATTGTGTCCATGTTGGTTTCATACATTTCTGAAAAATATTTTTTAAAATAAAAATGTTCGTTCTTTCTTTCTTTCTTTTCATGTCAACAAAATGGCAACCTACATGTGGGTTACACCACATGATGTTGATTTGGTTTGTAAAATTTGGTAAATAATAACCAAATTGTTTCACTGCTTTTTTTAAAAAAAAGAAATAATAACAAAAGTTTATTCTGCACTAATCATGCCAACTAATCACACCTAGTGACATGTTTTACTTTAAGCCCCAGAAACCAAAATATAAAAGTATTTTGTGATTGAAAACATGTTCATCAAACTGGTGATGTAATCAATTAAATGTTTTGTGAGAATTAGATTTTGAGTAAATTGATAAAAATGAGCATGAAGTTATTGACCTATTTACAGCTCAGATAATTGGCTCAAAACCTTTTGTGGCTGCCATAAGGAAAGGTGTCAAAAAGATTTCAAATTGCATACTTTTAAGTGCCTGTGCCAGCCAAGCAACTGCCATTGAGATTAATAGTAATGCAAACAAATAGCTTTCTCCACATATTATTGGCCTCCTTGGAATCAGCCAAAAAGTATTCTGCCAAAAAAGCCTTATTCATATTGATGAAAGTCACCCAACATAAGAAAGCATCTAATGTGGCATTATGCGCGTGTAATTAGGAGTATTGGACTACATAAATCCACGTGGTATCAAGATCATGGCTGGAGGTGCTGATATTGTGTTTCCAACAGCCAACAATTAAGGCAGTGAAGTCACACAGGTTAATTACATATAGTCCCCCACTGCTGTAGATAATCTGTAGTGTGTGTGCACCCTGGGCAAGACACGGGCGAGTTGCAAATAGAATGACCAGGGGAAAAAAACAAGGTATTGTTCTCAATGTCAGAAGTGATCTGATCACCTTTTTATGAAAATGAGGTTTACATAGGCGTGGTGGAGAGCATTGCTCTCTTTCTTTCTCTCTCTCTCTCTCTCTCTCTCTCTCTCTCTCTCTCTCTCTCTCTCTCTCTCTCTCATTTATTTCCAAGTTTAAAGAAGCATCGGCAGCTGGCAAGAGAGCGCACGGTCTCTATCCGCCGATAAAACAGTGCAACCTCGGGCTATTTACAGCATGCTGATATGCAGCTGACAACAGCACGTCCCACAGCGGCCCGCTGGTGTCTAAATTCCTCCCTGAGCTCACATCTGCCGTGGCTGATGTGTTACACCAACACTACATTACACACTAATGCTAAGACTGACCATTATGGGACAGATTTCAAATGCTAATATGTCAATATACATTCTTTAAAATTAGTACTTCACCAAAAACACCAAAAATATTCTGTCATTATTTACTCACCCTTATGTTGTTCCAAACCCATATGTTGCTATTATGTCTGTGGAACACAAGAGTAAACATTTTTAAAGAATGGTTGCACAGTTCCCCGTCTGTCGCTCACTTAGACGATGTGTCAAAAAAAGCGACACTAGGGGTCTCTCTTGAGAGCCTTAATGCATCTCTGAACTTTGAGAAAAGGCCAATGAGAAATTGGCAGACAAAATTTGCATGTCCCGCCCCTGGACATACGGGTATAAAGGGAGGGAAATGCGTCTGTTCATTCAGAAATTTTCTTCGGAGCCGAGCAGTTGTGTGAGCAGCGAGCTGCGAGTCACAGTCTGTTTCCTCTCATCTCTGAGAGTATGCTGTTGGATCTACGGTGCATATCAGAGGCTTTTTCCTTCTCTGCACAGCAGTGCTGCTTTGCCCCTGGGCGCATCGACAGCTCTATTAAAAGAGAAATTTCCAAAAAAATTGTTTTTCTCTAAAAGAGCAATACACAGTGGCATTGAACATCCTTTTCAGGACACGTCTTTATAAAGATGCCTTTCCGCCCCTGTGTAGTTCCTGGATGCGGTCGAGTTCTCTCCGCTCCTGACAGTCACAGGCACTGCCTTGTGTGCTGCCGAGGCAGCGTTTGTGGTTAGTTTGTGTTCTCACTGTGAGTAACTTACCATGGCAACGTTGCGGTCATCGCTTTCCTTCCTAAGAAGGAACACCACTCCAGCCGCCCCCCGCGTTGCTCCTTCTTCCCACGGGATTGAGGACGATCCGGCTGATGGTGGAGGCGATTTGGGGATGCAGCGGGCTCGGTTTCGCCGGATACGTCCCCACAAACCACCCGCCACCCGACACGCTCGTTGACTTCCGCCCGGGCTCGAGTTACAGCAGCTCGCCTCACGGCCAGTCTGCCTATCCTCTTGAGCCCCCTGAGCTGGATGATGAGTTCACCACTGCATCGGAAAGTGTTCCGGCATCTGACGCGGAAGACTCAAGGGAAATGCGTACTTGCGCAGCCCCATGGGCCAGCTGTGTGGCACAGGTGCTATGCAAGGTCAGGGAGGATGAGAAACAAGTCACTCTGGTGGCCCCTTATTGACCCTCTCGGACTTGGTTCTCGGATTTCGTGCTCCTCGCGACAGCCCCTCCTTGGCAAATTCCCCTGAGGAAGGACCTTCTTTCTCAGGGACGGGGCACTCCCTGGCATCCGCGCCCAGACCACTGGAACCTCCACGTCTGGCCCCTGGATGGGATGCGGAAGATCTAGCTGGCCTACCACCTGCTGTCGTAGACACGATCAACCAAGCCAGAGCTCCCTCTACCAGGCAACTTTACTAATCAACCGTTTACTAATAAACCTCCTAATCACGCTCGCCTCCATCAAGAGGGTCGGGGACCTGCAAGCGTTCTCTGTCAGCGACACCTGCCTGGAGTTCGGTCCGGCATACACTCATGTGATCCTAATACCATGACCGGGCTCCGGGAGGAGGTACGTGCTTTGCATATCTATTTGGACCGCACGTGGAGCTTTAGACGTTCTGAGCAGCTCTTTGTATGCTTTGGTGGACAGCAGAAAGGGAACACAATACCATGCGCTCTTATCTCAGGAGATTCCACTAACTCGGCTCCCTGGATGACTCCTCCCTTGCCCTCTGGTCTGCGAATTCAGCAGAGGAATTCGCCGACCAAACCCACTGCGGGTTTCCCCTTGGGTGGTCCTCACTGACCCCCGGTCGCCGTGTTTGTAGCAACTCCTCCCTCCCAATGAGGTAGGATCTACCACCGCACCATTCTCCACATGTGACCTAAATGCCCATGTGATGTATTTCACCACTCTCTACCTCCCCCAGTCTGGGCAGGTGTGGTCTCCGCAGGGTCTTTCCCCCCTGAAAGAATAGGAACTGGGAAAGAACGCCTTCCCTGATGCGTGTGATAATGTTAAGATGACCCCATGCTTGACATGTTGCCTTGTTCCCCCGATATCGGGCTGTAAGGAACCAGAAGGTTTTGACAATTTTTGGGGGCGTTGGGGAAGGGTACATGCAGTCTGGCACAGCCTGTCATTTTGGCAAGCAACCTACCTGTCCGCACCTGTGTCAGCAGCGCACGTACATGGTTCAGCGCATGGTGTGATTAAAATTGGACCCCTGGTGTCGCTTCTTCGACACAATGTCGAAGTGAGCAACAGACGGGGAACGTCTAGGTTACTGTTGTAACTTCCATTACACGTCGCTGAACCGAGCCCCTGTTGTGGCCGAACCTCATTGTCGGCTCCTCAGACAAATCCTGAATGAACAGACGCATTTCCCTCCCTTTATACCCGTATATCCGGGGGCGGGACATGCAAATTCTGTCTGCCAATTTCTCAATGGCCTTTTCTCAAAGTTCAGAGATGCTTAAGGCTCTCAAGAGAGACCCCTAGTGTCGCTTCTTCGACACAATGTCTCGTTCCCTCCATCAGGGAACGGAGGTTACAACGGTAACCAAGATGTTCTTTTCCATTCAATGGAACGTCATGGTAAACCAAGGGCTGTTAACACCAAAAAGGTCAAACTAAACAGCATACAATTAGTCCATTTCACTTAAGTCTTCTGAAGTCATAGTCAATAGTTTTGTGTGAGGAACCGACAAAAATTTGACTGATAATGTTCCCCTCTGCTTAAGATTGCACAGCTGGTTACTATACATGTGAAAACCAATGCTATTTTGCCATCAATAGTCATGTTTCCATCCAAGTTACAAATTTAATTCATGCTCAAAATGGGAATATTATAAAATATGACTGGGACAAAATTCTTGACTGGGACAAAAGTTTTGTGAGAGTCACCCATTTATTTATTCATCATATTACCTCTTTGCATGGCATTTATGATCAGAAGCTGTTAATGGATGTTGAAATTGTTGCTCTTTAATGATCGATCTAGGTTGGTCAATGTTGTTACCACATGGGATGCATTTCTTTTTTTTTTTTTCTTGGCAATTCTGAGTTTGATTGGTCCTCTATGTGTTGTGAGGAATAAGCTACAGTATTTGTGAGTATCTCGCCTGACTTGTTTCCTCTTCTCTCTCTCTCTGTCTGTTTCCTTTACAGTCCCTGGATGGATTTGTATTTGCACTAAACAAGGAGGGGAGGTTTTTGTACATTTCAGAGACGGTGTCCATATACCTTGGGCTTTCACAGGTGAGTGCACATGAAAATTCCTCACTCCGATCTCTTTTCGTCAAGCGTTGCGGAAGAGAATCTTGACAAATTAGTGTTATATAAAGTCCTGTGGGTTTGTTAGTGCCTGTTTAATTCACGGCATTCATCAGTGCATATTTTAAGCACCAAGAGAGATATTCTCATTGGAATGCTAGCGTGTTCCCTGGCTCTTGTTGGCTAGAGTCAGGGCCTTTCAATAAACAGACTGATCGGCGAGGTCAGACAGTGAGTAAGTGACCTTCAGAACTTGCAGTCCTGTCTAGCTGAGCTTCATCTTGAGAGCTAGCGGGCTTCAATCAAACCAGGTGCTGTTTCACAACAGGCAGGGTTTGTTCACTGGTGGTTATCGGAATCATCGGAATCATCTCTTGCTGTCCATCTCTAAGGAAGCGAAACTGCACAGGTGCCTTCTAGATGCTCCCTGTACCAGATGCAGTAACTGTTTAAATCACCTTTGTGCAATTTGTGTCTGTCAGTGATTGGAAATATTATGGTGTTAATAGGTTCGGAATGACATACTTCCGACTATTTAAAAAATAAAGTAAGATGCGGCATGTGTACTGTACAGAGTGTGCACATTTTTTGTATGCAATTATACCTATATGGCTTGTTACCTTTGCCTAAGTGTGCAATATGCATCCATTCTGTATCCTAAAATTAATTCAACTTGACCTCCCATTTCCATTGTGATGAACAAAATGGAAGCACCAACATTTTTCACAATCTCTTCTTTGACTTATTATTTGATTGGACTAAAAAACAGCATTCTATTGTTTAAAATTGTTTTGTTGCATTCTGCATCCTGTTTTACTATTTAAAAACAGTATCAGTAAACAGTATATACTGTTATTCTTCCTACTACTAAAAAAAAACATTTGATGTGTCTGACTGATAAAATAACAGTATTTTTAAGGTCATGTGACAACAATGTAGCATTGTACAATTTCAAATGTCCATCATTGTATACTGCATACTGTTTCACAGGTTGTTGTTGTTGTTGTTTTTTTAATGGTAGTCAGTAGACAGTATACACTGTGCAGCCTGAAGTAAGCAGTACGGTACTGTTTCACATACTATTTAAAAAAAATATTAGGCAGTAGATAGTATACACTGCGGAGCATGCATTAAGCAGTATGCTACTGTTTCACATACTATTTAGAAAAACATTTTGGCAGTAGAGATTATACACTGTGCAGTAAGCAGTATGGTACTTTTTCACATGCTATTTAAACAAAATAGTAGGCAGAAGGCAGTATACACTGCGCAGGGTTCAGTAAGCAGTGCGCTACTGTTTATATACTAGTTTTAAAAAATAGTAAGCTGTAGAAAGTATGCAATGCACAACATGAAGTAAATAGTATGGTACTGTTTAACATACTAGTTTAAAAGAAAATAGTAGGCAGTAGACAGTATACTGTATACACTGATCAGCGTGCAGTAAGCAGAATATTTCACATTCTATTTAAAGAAAATAGTGAGTAGTAGACATTATACACTGCACAGCATGCAGTAAGAAGTGTACAGTACTGTTTCACGTATTAAAATTGGGCAGTAAAATGTATACATTGCTCAGCAGGCAGTAAGCAGTACACTACTCTTTCACATTCTATTTTTATAAAATAGTATGCAGTAGAATGTATACACTGCGGAGCATGCATTAAGCTGTACACTAATGTTTCACATACTATTTTTATAAAATAGTATGCAGAAGAATGTATACACTGCGGAGCATGCATTAAGCTGTACACTAATGTTTCACATACTATTTTTATAAAATAGTATGCAGAAGAATGTATACACTGCGGAGCATGCATTAAGCTGTACACTAATGTTTCACATACTATTTTTATAAAATAGTATGCAGAAGAATGTATACACTGCGGAGCATGCATTAAGCTGTACACTAATGTTTCACATACTATTTTTATAAAATAGTATGCAGAAGAATGTATACACTGCGGAGCATGCATTAAGCTGTACACTAATGTTTCACATACTATTTTTATAAAATAGTATGCAGTAGAATGTATACACTGCGGAGCATGCATTAAGCTGTACACTAATGTTTCACATACTATTTTTATAAAATAGTATGCAGAAGAATGTATACACTGCGGAGCATGCATTAAGCTGTACACTAATGTTTCACATACTATTTTTATAAAATAGTATGCAGAAGAATGTATACACTGCGGAGCACGCATTAAGCTGTACACTAATGTTTCACATACTATTTTTATAAAATAGTATGCAGAAGAATGTATACACTGCGGAGCATGCATTAAGCTGTACACTAATGTTTCACATACTATTTTTATAAAATAGTATGCAGTAGAATGTATACACTGCGGAGCACGCATTAAGCTGTACACTAATGTTTCACATACTATTTTTATAAAATAGTATGCAGAAGAATGTATACACTGCGGAGCATGCATTAAGCTGTACACTAATGTTTCACATACTATTTTTATAAAATAGTATGCAGTAGAATGTATACACTGCGGAGCATGCATTAAGCTGTACACTAATGTTTCACATACTATTTTTATAAAATAGTATGCAGTAGAATGTATACACTGCGGAGCATGCATTAAGCAGTACTCTACTGTTTCACATACTATTTAAAAAAAATAGTACGCAGTAGACAGCATATGCCGTGCAGTGTGAAGTATGCAGTGTGCTAGGATTCCTTTTCGAACATATGCTTTCAAGTGCAACAATGACCGTCAGATTTCAACAAACCATTTTCCCCAAGATATAAATATTTTGCAGCTTCTAAATATAAAAAGGAACACTGGCTGTAAAAGACCATTTAAGCGTTTAAGCTAAATGTTCTGCTAGATAGAATGATTCAGATATGACTTAAGAAGTGAAGACTAAAGCAAACTCTAAATTAATTCCGCATTAATTGATTGATGATTTTTATCAAATAATTGATTAATTCTCAAAATCCTGGCTTTTGGAATTTGGCCTGCTTTTCTCGTGGTATTATCTTTAGGTTGGCCCGTTGATAAAGTGCTTGTAAAATCTTTAGTTTAAGTAGGTTTTATTATCTTACAATGTTAAGCTTATCCCATAACTCTCGTAATCTTAATTGCCAAACCCTTTTCTTCATTAATCTGTCCTATAGGCCAAAAAATGTTAAGGTGTAGTCTGTTAATTTCATTGTTTAATTGGATGAGCAATTTGCAATTTTTTGTATATTGACAGTGCTATGCTAATGTACCTCTCCACCCATGCCTGAAATCACCAGACTTATCTTTTTTTTTTTTTTTTTTTTTTTTTTTTTTTCTATTTTTTTCTTTTTTTTTATGTTTGATAACTAAACTCTGGATAAAATAGGGTGAACAAATACATATAACATTCATGCAAAAAAAAAAAAAAATGCTTTAAAAAATGTAATACTTTTTAACTGTTTTAAAGGGATAGTTCACCCAAAAATGAAAACTCTGTTTTAAATCATTTATTTTACCATGACAGAAGTTGTTTGGAATGAGATGAGGATGTAAATAATGAAAATTGTCATTTTTTAATGAACTATTCCTGTTGTTTTACAAAGGTTTTTTTCCTGCTAATAAATTAGGAGTAAACCTTTTTGTCTTAGATATATTAATATCCTATCAGAAGTAACCATTACAATAACATGAATTTAATGGGATCATATTAGCTTTAATATATAGAGTCATTCTAACTGTCAGACGTGCCACGTCATATTTCATCTGCTTTTTGTCCAGCATAACGGTGAAAAATAGGTGTTTAACCCTCTTGTTATAACCTTGAAAGTTACAACCCTTCATCACACTGGTGACAGCCAATAGATCTCTTCAGATCGCCAAGCATGAGCTGTGATTTCTAAAGAGCTAATGATGTCGGTTATTAAAGATTTGGGGCTTGAACCGTACTGCGGCCATTATGCTAGGCACAGTCGATAGCATGACCTTTAAGCACCGCGACTCAATCATATGACCCTTCAGCTGCTCAAATCCAAGCTTTGCTCTCAGATATACGTAGTGTCCTCGCAGAGCACTAGAGGAGTGCTAATCTCTAAATCGAGCTCTTCCTCAATCCTTTTGAAAGTAGATATGATGCATTTTCTAATCTCAACTGTGTCTGGGAGGATGTAGTGTATCAGGAGTCCACTGTCCCTGTAATTACATCAGATGGGATTCACTGCATCACAATATGATTTCAAATACGCTGTACAATGATAATAAACAGGGTGATAATATACAAGACTCTGGACTGGGTCATGGGTTTGTGTTTACGTAGGTAGGATGACATATGTTGTGGGAAGTCTAGGGTTTTATGTCAGAGTTGTAAGTTATATGCCAGGAAGGGGAACCAGTTACCTTGACATTTGATGCCTGAACCCCATTTTCACTGTGCCCTTAAAAGAGCGAGAAAAGTGTAATTTATTGTACCTTTGCATATACTACGGATGTTAACAGAATATTCTGGGTTCAATGCAAGTTAAACTCAATTGACAGCATTTATGGCATTGTTGGTTAACACAAAAAATAATTTTGTCTCGTCCTAAGCTAAAATCGAGGTTGCAGTGAGGCACTTACGATGGAGGTGAGTAAGGCCAATTGCTGGAGGCTTTAAATGAAATGTGAAGCTTATAATTTTATAAAGCACTTAATTCTTCTGTTAAAACTCTGAGCTGTAAATTTGTTTAAATCATAATTTTTACGGTCGTTTTAGGGTTTAAGGGTTTGTTGACATTACATCGTCATGGCAACAAAGTAGTATAATTGGCTACAATTTTAAACAGAAAAAGTATGCAATTTTATTGCACCGAAAATCATGTTAATATGCGTATTGTGGCTATACTTTTGAAATTTTTGCTGCTCAACCATACTTTAAGGTATACAGTTTGGCCCCATTGACTTCCATTGTAAGTGCCACACTGTAACCCAAGGGGTTAAGAGGGATAAGTCAAAATAAATGCATGTGGTATTCAATATTATGCCACAAATGCTGTCGATTGAGTTTAACTTGTATTGAACCCCAAAAAATCCCTTTAAATGTGTGGTGAATGCAGTTTCATGTTGTGTTAACTTTATATCCAGTAACAGAGCAGCAAGGCCACCCCAAGATGCCAGCTAAAAAGTCCCCAAAACTCTTCTAAAACTAGCAAAATAGACTAGCCTAAGACTAGCAGACCATCTTTTAGGCTGGCTTAAGCAGGTATTTATTAGCTTCTGCAGTGGCGTACAGTAATTCAGATTTGACATGTATTCCAGATGTCCACACTTTTCAGTTCAGTCTGAGAGTGTGTACACATTCTCTCCCAAAGTCAACGAAAGGAAGAACATGAAATTGCTTTTCCATCCACAGCCATTGACCACTTTGTATTAGATTAATGTGTGCAGAACGGAGAAGCCGGCAGACTTCTACAGCAAGAGCAAGCTTCTGCTGTTGTATGGCAGAAATGACCGTATTCCGAACAACAGCAGTGACTGCCCTCGGCTCTGATAACACAGTCAATGTTTTCGCTCCCTTATCTTGTCTTTGACTCGGCACTCAGATTCGTCTGATAACGAGGTTTGCGTCTGACAGTAAATGAAGTAACACCCCTTTTCATCCGGTTCGTATTATTCAGTTCAACAGATGGTCATTAAACCGTTTTCGTGGTGCTAATAACTGTTATCATCTAGCTTCTGTATGTAAATAGGCATATGGTGCCAATTTTTTCACCTGTCTGAGTTTTTCATCCCTCTCTGCTTGGCATCTGCGCTGGGTGATTAGTTCATCTCCCATTTTAATACGTGATGAATGCACAGACATCTTTGCCAGATTAATTGCCAGATATCCCAGTATGTTGTCGAGTTTTTAAAGGGGTAGTTCACAAAAAAGATAAATTCTCTCACCCTAATGATTGTTTACTCACCCTAATGTTTTTTCCAAATGCGTATGACTTCTTTCTTCCATGACCATCAATGTATGGAAAGATGCAATGAAAGTGAATGGTGACTGAGGCTGTCATTCTGTCCAACATCTCCTACTGTGTTCCACAGAAGAGAGTCAGTCATATGCATTTGGAACAACATGGGAATGTGTAAATGATGACAGAATTTCCATTTTAAGGTGAACCATCCCTTTAAAGTCTGTTTATTCAAAGACCTTGTCACCGGGTCAGCGCATTCCCTGATGTTTGCGTACACGGGCAGCTGTCTGTTTTGTAATTGAGATGTGTATGTTCGCTTTTGTGTAACAGATGGCATTGTGTGCTTAGGCTGATGGCTAGGAAAATAATAATTGCGTTATTTCGGCCAAAAGAGTATTAGCTTCTGGATTATGGCCATTTTCAGCCGGCACCCGTACGACTACAGCATATGCACTTCTATGAACTAGATTTCCAAGGAAATTGATACATCTGGAGTAAAGCTTAACCCTTAATCTGAGCTCTCATCTGCCTCGTAGGATTTCAATTCAACCAGTTTCCATGCACCCGGCAGTGTGCCTTTGCAGCCATCTTAGCTGTTGGACTGTGCGCACGACGACATCTGAATGCAACATATAATCTTCCATATGGTGGAGGAATTTGCTGCTCAACGTTTTGCAATAGTGACTGCTCTGGGATGCCTTTAGGCAGCCCCTCCTGTCGGAATCTCAACTTCCCTTTCCTGCTGTTTAGATGGAGCTTCTCTTTTATTAGCTGTTTAGTTATATTAAAAAAAGAAAGATTAAAAGAATACTTGAACCAGTTGCATTCTATTAATGAGAAAGGAATACAAAATAATATTTTGCTTAAAGAAAATTAGGATAATTGTCATCATTTACCCTCATGTCGTTCCAAACCTGAATGACTTTCATTATTCCATGGAACATAAAATGAGATGTTTGGCAGAATGTTAGGGACTGATGGACGTAGTCACCATTCACTTTCATTGTATGGTAAAAAAGATGCAAAGTCGGTTTTGAAATAACAGGTGGCTTTTTTTAGAGGAGTGCACTGTCCCTTTAAGGCTTTGTTAGACATAGTGTAGTTACTGACTTACTGTTCATATGAAAATATATAGAACAGAGTTTTATCTTAATAAATGGTATTTTTATGTTATTAAAATAAATAAAAAAACTTTCAATTTTTACCAAAAAGTAGGGTTGTTTTTGATAAGTATAATTTATTATTCATAGAAAAATTAACTTTCTGGCATTATTTACTCTCCCATATGTTGTCCCATAACTGTATGACTTTTTCTTCTATGGAACACAAAATTAGATGTTATGCTAGGGACCGACATGCTTAGTCACCATTCACATTTATTGTTTGGTAAAAAGATGCAAAGTCAGTTTTGGAATAATATGTGGCTTTTTTAGAGGAGTGCACTGTCCCTTTAAGGCTTTGAATGACATAATTAGTGTAATTACTGACTTACTGTTCATATGAAAATGTGTAGTTAAAGATACTTTTAGAACAGATTTTTATCTTAATAAATGGTATTTTTATGATATTAAAATAAAAAAATCTTTGAAATGTTACCAATACGTAGGATTGATTTTGTTAAGTATAACGGATAATTCATAGAAAAATTTACATTCTGGCATTATTTACTCTCCCTTATGTTGTTCCATAACTGTATGACTTTTTCTTCCATGGAACACAAAATTAGATGTTATGCTAGGGACCGACATGCTTAGTCACCATTCACATTTATTGTACGTTAAAAAGAAGGGTTTGTAACAATATGAGGCTTTTTTGGGTAAACTATTCTTTTATCCTTTAAATACACGATAATTTCACCAAAAAACGTTTTCCGTATATACAGTATTTGGATCTTTAGAGACCTGGCACGTATATCTGTCAAAAATGGATCTACAAAATGCCCAGATAGTGTACAATTTTCCAAATATTTTCAAGACAACTAGAAAATAATTAAATATATTTTCATGTTTTATTTTCATAATTCAAACAATTCAGGATAAATCTAGAACATGATTCATTACTTTCACACTGACATTTCATGAGACGCAACTGGCTGTTAAAATCATATTGAGCTAACATAACACATAATCCACACAAGCCACACATTAGTATTTTATCAGGCACTTATTGAGTCTAAATAGATGCACAACTAAATCATTTCAATAGTAAAATAGTCATAACACACTGTTCATGTGTTACACTTGCTATAGTTTACTTCCATGTTGTTTCTTCATTAAATAACAATGTCAAATGTAAATCAAGTCAATCAATGGAACAACAGCGCCACCTTGAGTAAGAAATAGCATGGATATTATGATACAGATTCTAATATATATCATGTGATAGTTAACTTATAGAGATATGAAATAATCAAAAAATATATAATTTACAGAAGTGTAAAAAACACACACTATTACATACCTAAGGCCTCTGATGACCTTATACACTTTTGGTGCTTAAACCATTATATTTATTTATATGTGTGTGTTACACTATTTATAAGAGATACTCTAGATTGAGGAATACAATAACTCCAAAAAATGGATGATGCACACGGTGTGAAATAAGGTCCCGGGTCACTTAAGACCAGAGGTATGCGTTAAAGGGTTAATGATTGTTAGAATTAAATCAGTGTAGTTACTGACTAGTTAAGTTTAAGTATATTCAATAGTTAGTAGCAATGATTCTTCTACCCCTCTGTTCCCTTTCCTGTCAGCTATAGAAGCTGCAGCCAAGCCTCAATTCAGGTTACAGGGTGACTGTGGTGCTGAAATTGAATGTAGACATCTGCTGTGCTGTAGGTGGCAGGGGAGTGTGTTTGTCTACCAGAGGCATGACCACCTCTTTCTCACACGTTCCACCTCCTCCCCTTCAATCAGCTGCTCCAGCCAGAGAGACTGGAGGACTATTGAACTCATTAGCATAACCTTCTGGCCCACTGTCTGATCACATCTTTGTGAGTCGATCGCCCTCACACCAGCCTTTATCTCAATCTTTAGTCTCTTACGTGTTCACCCCATCTGCACCTATAAAGTGTATCCTCTTTCAGTCCAGACTGATGCGTTTGAGTGTCTTTTGCATGATTAGTAATGCTAACTGAGGGGAAGCTCACAGAATCTTTCAAGAATATGTCCAGGTCATGTTTCACTTTCAAATGTAAAGAAAGGAATTAAGCCTATTTTAAGAGCCATTCATATTTTTCATGACTATTAAGCATATTAATATTTAATATGGTAGTATTTTTACATCATTGTAGTATTGTAGTATTTGTTGTACTGCTTTGAATATGTGATGATTTAAAGAAAAAAAAGAAAAAAATTTTATATTTATATTTTATATTATAATAATACTTATATAAATATTTATATAATTTAAATAATCATTTAAGATAATAAACTTTATTTAAATTATTTTTAATAAATTGAATTAAAATAACCCTTTTAATACTTATATTTAAATTGTATTGCCATTTATACTTTATAATAATCAAAAATACATTTAATTACTTTAAAATAATAGTTTGAATTAAGTTCAAGATATTGTTTTCATTACACTTATTTTTTTAAATATATCTTTTTATTAAGTAGCCAATAACCTGCTTAATTTTTTGAGGAAAAAAAAAACCCCAAAACAAACAAAACTGTATTATCACCAGCAAATGTCAGAATAACCAGCCAAAACCGAAACAATTAAACAATAGAGTTGAATTCCACTAGCTGTTCTAACAGCCTCTCAAGGTAGTCTTGGAAAATACTACTAAATTGATAATAATAAGTATTCTTTTATTTATGATGCTATGGCGGCCGAGGGTCAGCATTTGCATGTGAGCCTGTAGCATTGTGGAGAGAGACAGTGGCAGAGGAAGGTCATGTTTAATTGAGCAACCTGCGATCCGCAGCGGTCCCAGACTGCCCCTTCTGTTCCCGCCCTCATCTTGAGCTCACACACACCATCATAGAGGAGCTGTCATATCATCCCCCTCTGGAACAATTAGGTTTTGTGTGCTTGCTGTGGTACACTGCTCTGAAACCACTTCTGTTGTTTCTATTTTAATGATACAGATTGAGATTTGAAAAGGAGAAGATGATCTTTATTTATAAGAATTCCTGAATGAACTAGTATACATCCACTAATGTACCACTATGCTATTTTGGTCGCAGTTTACTTTAGTGTTCACTTCATAATAGGGCTGAACAACGTACTGAATATTTACGACGTGCATTTATTATTATGTTTTGAATATATACATTTAACGGACATCACACATATTGCAGGGATTTTAATCCACTTTTTATTTTGCTATTAAGTTTCCAAAGACCTTCAGAAGAATAGGATATTTAACAGTGTTAAAACCAAGCAGTTTTATTAGCCGTTTTGAAGCTTGATTCATTTGAACGAATCAGTTCTTTCAAACTGTCCGCTTTAATGAATTGGTTCAAAGTGTTGATTCAACTATTTGTTTGCGTCATCACTCAAAAATGTTTTCACATGACACTTTACATACCAGTTGTGAAAGTATACAGTACATGTTGGTAAATATTGCAATCTTTTCTCTTGTTTGTCATTATTGGTGCATGTAAATAAAAATTATTATTATTAATATCATTCTTGTGTTAAAAAAAAAAAAAAAAAAAAAAAGTTTTTTTTTTTTTTTTTTTTTTATTTTGAATCTGCTTGGCAACAATGATTATGATTATGAAAACATCCCCATTTTTATTAGTGCAGTCACATATTTAGACAGTTTGTGATTTTTTTTTTTTTTATTCTAAAGTTTTATTGTATATAGACTCACACGTGCCACCCACATGGGAATAACAAACCAGTGACGGGCGGAAGTGTTCCCCCGCTTCTTACATGGCTTAAAAGCGTTATTAATTCACAGCGTTTAAATTGATAAGTGCGACGAGCCAAATACTACAAGGGCACTCTGAAAAGCAAATAGTGACCTAGTGAAGAAATTGATTTTTCCGGCTGAAAATGACTGCATGATAAATGATTTGACTGCACTGCATCCAAGTGCTTGACAGAGATAATCTCGGCAGTCCCACCGGTGACCTTATCGTTCTCGGCAGGGCAGACGCGTCCGCCCGCCTGTCTTTGTGCACGTCAAGGTTTCCTGGGGCGGCATCCTTTAGGGAACCAAAGTTTCAACCTTCTCCATCTTGATGTCACGCTGGAAACATTATGAGGAAGAGAAAGTATCAGCGGTAATCTCAAAGTCAACAAAGGCTGTTAATAATTGGATGACTGAAAAATTGGAGGTGCGGGAGACTGCAACAGCAATTGCTGAACAATAGACAGTGTTTTGCAGTTAAGTGTCTTGACTGCAAGCAAAGTGTAGAGAGAGAGAGAGAGTTTATGATAGCAGACACAGAGTTTGTAGGAGAGGTAGTGTTTTAAACTGAAGAACAGATGGTTTGCCGGCAAATTGTCAAGGTCACGGTACTTTAGAAGATTTTTTTCTCACCGTTTGTTTTAGATCATTTTGTCTTTGTAGATGTTAGCACCTTAGATATGAATAGCATTTATCTATTTAACAGTACCTATGCACGTTGCCTCGACATTTATTTATACCTTTTTAGAGTTGTATTCTAATCTAATATTCTAATACATGCAGCATTTGCAATGCAATGTTATAGTTGAGACCCCAAGTAGAAAAAAGCATTTTATAAAAAAAATTTGGGAAGTATTGCTTTATTGCTCATACAAGGGCAAGTATGTAGAATACTATTGCACATTACATATAGGGTCGAAATTAATTGTTCATGACGCAAAGTAACGTGGCATTTCTGACATTGGCATTGTTTTAGAGGCGGAGCAAGTTATTACATTTTGATTAAAGATTACAAAAGACCAACTTTTATATATATTTATATCCCCCCTTCGCAGTAGGGCTGGGTATTGATACATATTCCCCGTCTCAACTCAATTCGATTCCAATTCAAAATTGCTTATGTTACATACTGTATATTTTTTTGTTAAATTTTTATTGTTTGCTTGCATAATTTGTACCATTTACAAGTATTTAAACTAGCTCTGTTCACACATGCAACCAGGTAAATTACAGGAAAATCGTTGTGTTCCCTTTACTTGTAACTGTACCAAATGTGCTGTTTTATCTGTACTGTCTCTTTAAGACTAACAGCATCAGCCAGTAAGAGCATATAATGTGAGAAGATATGCATAATTTTTTAGCACTTCCATGTGTGATTAGAATTAAATGTTTACTTTTTGATGTTGTTGTTGTTGTTTATACTAAACAACTGACTGTAAAAACACAGAAAGTGTATTAAAAGATACATTATTCGATGACATATGGATCCGTGGATCTCATCTTTGGACACACAAAATTAGTTAAACCAAACTTTCACTCTAAACACACAGTGAAAGGACTTCTATGCTAATAACTTATTTTTACCCACCCTACTTTGCAATAATTATGCACTGATAAATTGTTCATAGTAAGATCAGTTATTACGCAGAAATTAAATTTTTTATTTTTTATTTTTTAATTTGAAAATGTCTCTGACAGGGGCATTTTTGTCATTTAAAATATGCAAAAAATATATATTATTTGGGTTTTTAAAAAAAACAATTACAGCTTATTAACTACTATTGTATTCACTATTAATGTACTATTACCTTCTACCTTTTGTTACCTATTTTGTATCTGAATAGAAGAATAACAAACAAAATTTGAATAAATATGAATATAAAACAATACAGTATATCTGCATTTATACATGACCTTATAAAAGGAATTTGATTAAATATTCATTTTAAACAATGTTCAGTTAATGAACACAGTAATCAACCAGGCTAATATCTAATGCCAGTAGTCATGCCTATGATCCATTGACTGCCACTTCTTTACCTCTACAAACCACATGACAGTAAATGAATATTCCTTCTAAGTAAAGAGCATTCTGGGGTTGCACACCGAAACTTTGCACAAATCTACACATAGTGTTTTATTGTCCTAATATACAGACATACAGAGTTCATTTTGTGGCTTTCAGAAAATTATTTTGCATGCTCATTTTGAGGTGGTGAAACAGACTGGATATATTAAGAGTGATTATCGTTGAGTGAACTACAGATGTCGCACCTGTTTTAATAACAAGCTTTTCTTTATTTTCTTGACAGCCTGCAACATAGTCACGTGAAACATTTGCGTGTCAGATGAAAAGAATATTGTAAAAGCGCCAAATGTTCAACGAAGGTCATTAAATTTGCTTGTCCCTGTCCATGTTTCTTAAATTCGCTCAGTCTCATGTAAAGCTCTGCCCACTGATAGATAAGCCCAGGCTGTGCTCATGAATATTTACATATCGGGATATACACAATTTTTTAACATCTCTATCGGTTGACCCTTTATATCATCGCCACGATATATATATCGTCATATCGCCCAGCCCTAGGTCAAGCCAGTGTTGCTGTGTCGGACTAGTGATTTGCTCAAACAAAGAGAGCAATGTTTTAATAGTGCTACAGAGTCACAGTGTTTACATTTTCGGGGATATCAGCCTACACATGGCTTACTTATAGCTGTCTCTGCAGATTAAGATGGGGTTGGTGAAAGTATTTTAACATAGAAACACTTTAGGTAATTTTAGCCATTTATAGGCCACGCCCAATCTCATATATGTTATATTAGATGTGTTAGCATACACCTGTCCGGAGCATGGCTGTGGGTTTGTGTGGCCACTATCACTGATCTTTAATAGATTCTTTGATTAGCACCATACTCTGAATTCTCCTCATCTGTGAACTGATACAGCCCCTCTCATTTCAGACGTCTGTCTGTCGTTATTAATGTCAGGTGGAGGATCTTGGCGATACTATCTCCAGAGTGCTGACACCAGGCTTTCCTAGCGTGTCTTTGATCTGAACGGAGATCAGGAAGGGGAATATCGGATTGGAAATATGCCGGTTTTGTGTGGATAGCTCACTCAAAAGGAGCCAGGATTTGATTTTGCCGATAATTTCTGTTTCATGTAGCAGAACTTTGTCATTAATTGTGTGCTGTTTTATCAAATCGAGAAAACAATATTTATTTGTTTAAATGAAATCTAGGGTTTGTAGAATAGACACATGGTAAATGTATTAACAGTTATGTTTGAAGACTATGTTTGTCGGTTGTTGGAAGTCCAGAATGGCTTGTGATTCTTTTTTAAACTACTATATTTCTAATGTGATAAATCTCATAAAAACATGTCAAAATCACATTTTACCCCAAAATCAAGAAGAAAATAAAAGAATTATATTATAATTGTGACAAAAGCACTTTTAACTCCAAAAGTCTCATTACCAAAATGCAACTGCAGTTTTGTTTTGTTTTGTTTTGTTGTAATTCTAATCAAAGTCCTTCTAGCAAGTCAGTCCACTGTCTGCCATCTTTGGAATGCTCTCTGGAGAATATTTCCAATTATGCCACTGCAGCTCCTACCTACTTTAATGGTGGAACACCGAAATCTTGAAAATGGTTGGTAAAGATTTCGATCAAAGAACATATTTCAAATCATTACTGGAACTATAAATTGTGATTCTTTACCTCATATTACGCAAAAAAAAAAAAAAAAAAAAAAAGCTAATGCGCATTCTAGAGTTGTTTGACAGGTGATTTCTGTATCTAAAAGGGGATTGGCTCTTTTCGCTGTAAGGCGGGACTTCCTTTCTACATCCATTGACTGTTGTGCACTAGAGCTCCTTGGTTGAGCGTTCCAATTTCCACCATTCATTTTAATAGAAATGGCCCATCTCTGCTAATTGATCTCTGTTCTAATTATTCTGAATGGTGTTAGATTAGATAACATTCTAAATTTTAATGCAGCAAATAAAAAGTTTTTTTTTTTACAGCAATTAATACAATTATATATTTAAATCAGGGTAAAGTAGGCAGTTCAACAAATAATACCATGAAGTATAAATACTTTACAATTAAAATATATATATATGTGTGTGTACTCACAGCTGTGGCCAAAAATATTGGCACCCTTGGTAAATAAGAGCAAAGAAGGCTGTGAAAAAAAAATCTGCATTTTGTTTATCCTTCTAAAAATAGAAAAATTGCACAAATCTGAGCTTAAATTGAAGTAAAACAACTGAAACAGGGGAAATATCTAATTATTAAATAAATATTTTTCTACAAAATGCATTGGCCACAATTATTGGCACTATACTTTTTGCAACCTCCCTTTGCCAAGATAACAGCTCTGACTCTTCTCTTATAATGCCTAATGATGTTGGAGAACACCTGGCAAGGGATCTGAGAGCATTCCTCCATACAGAATCTCTCCAGATCCTTCAAATTCAGAGGTCCATGTTGATGGACTCTCCTCTTCATTTCACCCCAAACATTTTCTATGGGGTTCAGGTCAGGGGAGTGGGATGGCCATGGCAGAACCTTGATTTTGTGGTCAGTGAACCATTTTTGTGTTGATTTTGTTGTTTGTTTTGGATCGTTGTCCTTATGGAAGATCCAACCAGGACCCATTGTAAGCTTTCTGGCAGAGGCAGCCAGGTTTTGATTTTTATCTGTTGGTATTTGATAGAGTCCGTGATGTATCATGTATCAGAACAAGATGTCCAGGACCTCTGGCAGAAAAACAGCCCCACAACATTAAAGATCCAGCATCACATTTAACCGTGGGGTTGGGTACTACTTCATCTCTGTGCATGCCAAACCCATCTCTGGTGTTTGCTGCCAAAAAGCTGTTTTTTTGTTTCATCTGACCACCGAACCCGGTCGCATTTGAAGTTCCAGTTGTGTCTGGCAAACTATAGATGCTTGAGTTTGTTGTTGGTTCAGAGCAGAGGCTCTTCTTGAAACCCTCCCAAACAATCCATGTTTGATCCTTTGATATATATATATATATATATATATATGCTTTACACAATTAAGAATAAAGTTTTTGCATGATGGTAATGATCCTAAAAAAAATATTATCTTTTCTTTATGCAAATACTTTTTTCTGATATTTTACATGAAAATGTTCTTGACAGATTATAGTCTTTCCCAACTGTGTTGAAGTTTCATAAAAGCCAGTTGAGCTACTATATCTGACAAAAATCTAAATTATTTGAAAGTATTTGCCAGCTCGCAGAATTCCAACACTTTGTTCTCATTATGATTAGTCACACCGCTCTTTCTCAGTACCATCTAGAGCCACTCACACGAGTTTTATTGAGATTTGATATCAACTACCAAACAGGGTTGAAGAAAACACTCTGCTGAGATTTTCAGCATCTGATTTACTGCTGTTTTAATTAATGCTTGAATCTTCAACATTATAAAGAGATCAGAGCTGTACTGGTGATGAAAATGAATGCGTTTTTCTTTCTTTTTTACTGGAGGCCCAGAGTGAGCACAAGAGAAAGAAAGAGGCAAGGGAGTGTGGCGAAACTCTCATATTTCACTGGCTCGCTGTGCCTCTAGCGCAGCTCGCGGTGGTTAAGAGGTGAAGAGCATTAATGATAGCGTGCCAGAGCATTCGCCGCTGACCGCTGCAACATAGTACAACATCTGCTACTGTAATGGAGCACAGCGGCGCACACTGAACACATTGGCCACATACACATACAAATATACATACTTTCCTATTATATAGTATGCCAAAAGCAGTATGTCAATGGAGTAGTATGTCCAAATATAGACTCTGAATACCACCATGAAAGTCATGAGTTCAAATCCAGGTTGGGCCGAGTGACTCCAGCCAGGTCTCCTAAACAAACAAATTGGCCTGTTGCTAGGGTGGGTAGAGTCACATGGTGGTCACTATAATGTGGTTCTCGCTCTCGGTGGGGCGTGTGGTGAGTTGTGCGTAGATGCCGCGGAAAATAGCGTCAAGCCTCCACATGCGCTAGGTCTCTGCGGTAACATGCTCAACAAGCCACGTGATAAAATGCACGGATTGACGGTCTCAAACCCAGAAGCAACTGAGATTCGTCCTCCTCCATCCAGATTGAGGCGAGTCACTTCACCACCATGAGGACTTTGGGAATTGGGCATTCATAATTGAAAAGAAAATGGGAGAAAATCACAAAAATATTAATTTAGACTTGTATGTGAAGTCTAACTTATCTCAGTTTAAAAATAACTGCAATAAAATTAAGCCAACGCATAATTTTGCACAGAAGAAATCTGCTAGAAGACAAAAGGTAGGTGTTCGCAACATACAGTTAGCCTCTATAAAGAAAAATGCTATTCATTACACATAAGGTGTGCTCCTTTTCTAGGTGGCAGGGCCATAAATCCGGTAATAACCTTTTTATCAGGAGCCAGGGTGACACCTTAATGTGACATATCCACCCAGATGCTGTGCAAGAGAGAAATGCATTTGTAATCTCCATGTATTCGAAGCAGGAATCCCATCATATAAGGATATAACAAGGGCTGATGAGCCCTGCGACTCGTGCCATGAGGAATAATAGATGAGGGTTGACCCTCTCACAGAGGAGAGCACACAGTCACGGACAGCTAGAACACCGGGCCGTTCCCCATCTCTCACTTTAGAAAATAAGAGTATCACTGAACATCTAGAGGAGAGAGGAAGACAGAGAACCAAACGAACAAGCATTGTGAGTTTTCAAGCAAGTTTGAATCAAGTGCATGTAGCTGCATAGAAAGCTAGGATGCTCCCTTGCTCCCTATTTAGTGAATGACTTAACCTCCAGTGTGCTGTCTGTCTGCACTGGTCTCAGAACAGTTTGAAATGCATCTTATTTTCATCTTAACTCCATATAAAGGCTCTGAAAGCAGAGATGTGTTAATGTTGAAATTAATAAAAAATTATTAACATGTTTTTTGAGGAAACAATGTCCCAAAATCTAAATATGTGCTTATCATGCTTATCAGCATGCTGACATGTAAAAATTTATGATTTTTATAAAATCAGCATATCAAATGATACTATAGATGCTACTCTTTACATCCAAACTGGTTTCAATAAAAAAACTTAACAGAGGAACTTTTGTTGGCTCTGCGCCCATAGAAGCGCTTCACGGAAATTGACGTCATGTTGTTGTGTCACGTGACTTGGTGTGGCACAATTTTAACCTTTAAGTGACAGTCTAGAGTATTTTGAACAGTATTCAGTTGGTTTGAATTCATTTAAATTATGCGTTGTGTATAGCGAAGCCAAAATGCAACATCCACACATGTTGACGCTGGGTCGCACGAGGTTAAAGACGACATGAAATAAAAAATGTACTATTTTAATACATGTTTCTGGTCTTATCTTGAACGATTAATCTGCTCACGTTATTCTAATGGCATATGAGCACATGGCTTGATGAGCAGAGTTTTAGTTACTGTTTGAAGTATTTCCTTTTTAATGGGAAGTTATGCTGGAACATACTGAACAAGAGATTTGTAAAAAAAAATTAAATAGCCAATTGTTTACATTTGCTCAGCTTTTAGTAGTACCCTGGAAAGACATGGACTAAAAGCGATAAAAGTCTCATTTAATTTCAATGTTCCTTCAAAAACAGAATAAAGGAAATAGATGCAAGTAATGCTTTAACCAAACTGTTGTTTCTGTCTCTTAGTGTCTGAAGCTACATTTAATAACTGATTTAATCATGGAAGAATTTTATAAGAATAGCTGACATGAAATACTATTGGAAGGTTTATACTATATATCTTGCGGTGTCACGCTAGACTCCATCTACAACTAAAATACTTCAAACCATTTTACTTCAACTGTTCTTAAGCTTTTTGCTAATAGTTTTATAAGTATTCTGCATTCAACTTTTATGACTACATATAAAATTAGAGAATTCATGGAATATTTGCAATATCAAAAATATACTTTTCATTTAAAAATAAACTAGTAAACTCAAAAAGGTGATTAAAAATGACGTAAAACTTAAATACAAAAATTGTGACTAGTTACAGGACCCAAGATGTACACTTTCTCTTATACATTCATATACACATTGACATAAACTTTTGGAGTTGATAAAGAATTAAAAAAAGTCCATGGATATGTTATGCGTCAACTCCCCATTATTTAAGTTATTTTGTCTTGATTGATTTTTATTTTACATTTTTTTTAATGTTGTACTGTATTTCCCTCTCTTTTGTCGCACAGGTCTTAACCATCACACCTTTAAAAACTCTGTATTTTCCCACTAAATGCCGCTAAGACAATTATCTGTATTTATGAACACAAGCTTGTACAAATGAGAACTAATTATTGCGACTTAATGATTGTGCTCGGAGCCGCCACCTCCTCAGCGCCACTGTGAGCAGATAAGACGGGAAATTTGCTTAGAGGATTTTTTGCAAATGTAATTGGCACTTTGTGTACAAGGATGATAACTTCATCCATCCATTATCACGAGTAACACCTGCGATGATGCACAGCGCTCTCCGGACGGCGTGATAGATAATTAGTAATGAATCAATATGTAGAGTTTGGAGAGGAGGCGGCGAGCGCCCGAATCGTGCACCACGCGACTGATAAAGAACGAAAATAAACAGCAGAAGAACGTCAGAGATGCGGGTGAAGAATGAGTGCAGTCCTACAATCCACTCTCTGCCGCAGTTTTGGGAAGCTCTGATATCTTGCCGCCATCCTTTCTGCCCAGTTCTGTCGTGAATATTTTAAGAAAGAGGGATGCTGAAGCTTCTATCTGCCAGTGGGCCAGAGGCATGTCTAAATACCTTCACATCCATCAGACAAAGCATGTAAACTGAACAGGACATGCTTCATTTGCTGCACTACAAGTTATTGGAGGTGTTTTAAATGACAGTATGCTACTATTTGGAGGATAGCTGTCATATAACACTTTACATAACAATTTTCATAAGTCTTGAAGGTACAACTAGCTAAAACAGATTTAATTAATCATTTAAGAGGGTGGAAAATTGTTAATTACTAAATTATATTGCCACTATGTCGCCCTACCCAGCTGTTTGCTTTTACCTGGAGACATCCATAAGGTTATAACAGAGAGATAAAATGGACAGGACTAAAAATTTACCCTTGCTGCTGTTCTCTGTAGGGTTTGATATCAAGTACATTTTTTGAAATCTAACACTAGGAGACATGCAAGTGAGCAGTATGAGTTGTGTCTGACTTATCCCTTATAGACAAGCAAATTGAATCTGAAATATTCTGAATAGGATGAGAAGGGATAGAGACAGACAGACAAAAAGTGAAGAAAGAGAGAGAAAGAGAGAGAGAGAGAGAGAGAGAGAGAGAGAGAAAAGTGGTCTGAGGAGATCTCATTCCCTCCTCTATAATATGGGATAAAGACATAGTTTCACATATGGTGTATTGGTAATGGGGTGACAGGCCACAAATCCTTTCATTTAAGTGCAAATGGCTGATCTTTTTGGGAGGCCTAAGCATCTATCTGCTAATGTCATTCTAACCCCCTTTGGAAGACTTTCTGTTGTTGGTGTTTTACTGTGGACCATATGGAATTCTGGAAATAGATTAAGTCTGATAATTAATAATTCCATTAATTTATATAGTGCTTTTCTAGGCATACATAGTATAGGGTGACTCTCCTCAATAACTACCAGCATGCAGCCTCCACCTGGATGATGCGACGGCAGCCATAGTGTGCCAGTACTGTGACCGCACACTATCTATTGATGGAGAGTAGAGTAGAGTGATTCGTAGCGAATTCAGGAGCGATTATTAGGCGATTATTAGGAGGTCATGATAGATAAGGGCCAATGGGGGGAACACTTTATGAGAAGTGCCCTTGGATTTTTAATGACCACAAAGAGTCAGGACCTCGGTTTAATGTCTCACCCGAAAAGCTGGTGCCTTTTTTTACAGTATAGTGTCCCCATTACTTTACTGGGGCATTAGGACCCAAACAGACTGCAGAGAGCTACAGGGTGATATGGCTGCTGATACAAAATCTAGAATCTTTAGAAAAGACATTTCGGATGTAAAGAGACTTGGAATGACAGTTCTGTGTGCTAAGGCAATCATCAATGTTGTTATTATTGAACAAAGCCCTAACCCTAATTAAAAAACTTTACAGTGTATCTTGCAATGTATTAATTGTACTACGCCCTAGCAACCATCCAGAACACCTTAGCAACCTCCAAGCAACCATCTAGAACACCCTAGCAAGCACCTAGCAAACATCCAGAACACCTTAGCAACCATCTGGAACACCCTAGCAAGCACCTAACAACCATCCAGAATACCCTAGCAATAACCCAGAACACCCTTGCAACCACCTTGCAACTATCCAGAACAACATAGCAAGCACCTAGCAACTATCCAGAACATCCTAACAACACTCCATAACACCCTAGTAACCACCTAGCAACCATCCAGAACACTCTTGCAATTACATAGCAACTATCCAGAACACACTTGTAACCACCTAGCAACCACCCAGAACACCCCAGCAACCCCCTTGAAACCATCCAGAATGCCCTTGTAACCACCTAGCAAACTAGCAACCAGAACATCACTAGCAACCACTTAACCATACAAAACTATCCAATTGAACTATGTCCTAGCAACAATCCAGAACATCCTTTTAAGCACCTAGCAACCATCCAGAACATTCTAGCAACAACCCAGAACACCCTGGCACCCACCTAGCAGACATCCAGAACACTCTTGAAACTCTTGAGAACATTCCAGGGAACACCCTATTAACCACCTAGCAACCATCCAGAACACCCTTGCAGCCACAATGCAACCACCCAGATCACCCCAGCAATCACCTAGCATCCACCCAGAACATCCTAGCTACCCCCTTGCAATCATCCAGAACTCCCTAGTAACCACCTAGCAACCTCCCAGAAACACTAGCAATCACTTGGCAACCATCCAGACAACACCATTGCAACCACTGAGAAACTATCCAGAACACCATAGCAACCACCTAACAACCATCTAGAACACTCTTGCAACCACCTAGACATAACCAGAATGCCCAAGCAACAACTTAACAACCACCCAGAACACCTTAGCAACTACCCAGAATACCATAGCAACCACCCATCAAACATCAAAAACAAATTAATAGCCACCACCAAGCAACCACCCAGAACCCCCTAGCATCCATCCAGAGCACCTTAGTAACCACCAAGCAACCACCCAGAACAACCAAGCAACCCTTAGCATCAGGACAGTGAGAAATGCATGAGCACTTCAGAAAATGTTAAAACATAATATATTATTATTTTTGAGTTATGTTTAACAATTTAGTAATATTACATAATTGAGAATTGCATTAGAAATGACTTTTTATTTTAGTTACAGAAGTGGAAGTGAGGAGTTGTATAGTTTTCTAACACAAATATAAGTTATCTTCTCACCCCTGTTAGCCTCTCTTCTCCCCTCAGCTTTGAAAAGCTTGTATTATCATACAATCTTCCTTACATAAACACAGGGCCTGCAGAGACCCAGCATGCAAACGATGAAACGTTGACAACATTTTCATTAGTAAGATAGAGCTGTTGCATATCGAAGAAACAGAGATTAACATTCCACCTATTCTAGATGCTCAGATTTGACATGCAATAAAAAGATGCATACTGGGGTGCCTCGACAATCTATTTGTAAATGCATTAGATGCTAGATAAATTCGCGGTTTTCAGAGGAGGACAAATCCCATGGGATGCTTTGGTGATCGCTGTGGTAACTAACGTCCTGGCTTCAAGGTGTAGATTGTGTGTTTCTCTATGAAAATGAGAGGAAGGTGTAAAAGCTTGTATAGGTTAAGCCTCTCCGTTCTTTGTTTGGGAAATGCAAAGTGCCCCCTAGTAAGAAATAGTGCTTCAAATGTAGGTAATGTAATGGTTAATTTGGTAAACAATAATAAAAAAATTCCCTATTATAGGACCACTTAGAATCAAAATGTCCCCTAAGGATAAGTCATCAGCCAACTCTAGATTTCCTGTGAGACATGGAGTTATTTTCTTTTGAAGCGCAATTATGATTAAACTGTACATGTGTTGGACCAATGTTACCCTGAAAGCCACAGGTCATTAATTATAAAAAGATTTTTGTGGATTTCTTTGTAGTATCACACACCATTGATCACTCCACATACCACAGAGAGCTAAAGTATCTCAGCCCCTGATTAAAATAAAATAAAATAAAAAACAGTTTGATCTGTGAAATGTCACTTTAGAGATATTTTGCCTGGGGCTTCTGTTCCAACCTGCTAATTTGTATTCCTTGATGTGAGAAGGAAAATGTAAAACAAATACTATATACTATAATACTACAAGGCTTAGATACAGATACACTGTGGTGTAAAGTTCAGAATAAGGCTTTGAATGGTGATTAATTTACAGAAGGTTAGTTTCCACTTGACTTACAATTGATGACATTGTATTAAATTTTTAATCTTTTAGTTGTCATCATGGCATACTGTATAAAACTACAGCGTTTTTATAGCTTTACATTTAATTCCAGCTTTCAATCTAATAGTTTCATTTCCCCAAGAAAAGAGAGCTCCCAAATGTTAAGGTTAATGTTCAGACTTTTCTTTCAATTAAAATGAATAGCTACATTAAGTTTTCTTATTTTCATGGCATTTTGGTGCAGCAAGCAGCAGAGTTCGATCAATACTTCTTTAATGGAACAGAGAGAGAGAAAGAGAAAGAAAGAAAGAAAGAAAGAAAGAAAGAAAGAAAGAAAGAAAGAAAGAAAGAAAGAAATTCCAGAATGCTCAGCCATGTTTCTCATCGGTTTCCTCCAGGAAAAGCAAACTCGCTCTTAAGATAAAATGGATGATTCATTTACATTTACCATGTCTCTATAGTGCAAAGTTGGCTAATTGAGAATAAATCAAATATCATCTAATAGAAGACAATGACTCCAACCTGAGGACAGACGATGCATGGAAGAGGTTAGATTTGTGTATTTTGCTTCTATCTTTGTTGGGTTGTAACATCAGTGGCCGTATTAGTTAGTGGTGTTTGTAAAGTCAAACATCAAATCACAATTACTATTGCTCATACTTGGGCTCAACAGTTCAAATCACAAACTCTAAGTATTAAACTTCACTGCACTGGGAGAGCTCTTTTAACTTGGACCAGTAAGCAACCACTAAGAACATCCTGGCAACTGCATAAAAATGTTGTAAATATTGCAATATTGTGAAAACACTCAGAAGACATAAGTAATGTTTTAAAAACATTCAGAACACCTAAGCAACTGCATATTAACATTGTAGAAACACTCAGAACACTTAAGTAATGTTGTATAAACACTCAGAACACCAAAGCAACCACATTGCAATGTGGTAAAAACATTTAGAACACTTAAGTAACGTGGTAAAAACACTCAGAACACTTAAAACAGAAGTTTGTCATTTCTGTGCATTAGCGCCACCAAACAGAATTGTGAAAATAAAAATGTACAAATATTTCAAACAGCTTTTGGAAAATGCCCTTCATCTTCCATTGGTCACTTTACACACATCAAATTATACACATCAGCTTTGAACAACAATGTTGTAAAAACAATCAGAGCAGCAAAGCAACCACATAGAAATGTGATTAAAAACACTTAAGTAACTGCATAGCAACATTGTAGATACTCTCGGAACACTTAAGAACATTTAAAAAAACACTCAGAACACCTAAGCAACTGCATAGCAACATGGTAAAAACACTCAGAACACTTAAGCAACTGCATAGCAACATGGTAAAAACACTCAGAACACCTAAGCAACTGCATAGTAACATTGTAAAAACACTCAGAACACCTAAGCATCTGCATAGTAACATTGTAAAAACACTCAGAACACCTAAGCATCTGCATAGTAACATTGTAAAAACACTCAGAACACCTAAGCATCTGCATAGTAACATTGTAAAAACACTCAGAACACTTAAGCAACTGCATAGTAACATTGTAAAAACACTCAGAACACCTAACCAACCGCATAGTAACATTGTAAAAACACTCAGAACACTTAAGCAACCGCATAGTAACATTGTAAAAACACTCAGAACACCTAAGCATCTGCATAGTAACATTGTAAAAACACTCAGAACACCTAAGCATCTGCATAGTAACATTGTAAAAACACTCAGAACACTTAAGCATCTGCATAGTAACATTGTAAAAACACTCAGAACACCTAAGCATCTGCATAGTAACATTGTAAAAACACTCAGAACACCTAACCAACTGCATAGTAACATTGTAAAAACACTCAGAACACCTAACCAACTGCATAGTAACATTGTAAAAACACTCAGAACACTTAAGCAACTGCATAGTAACATTGTAAAAACACTCAGAACACTTAAGCAACTGCATAGTAACATTGTAAAAACACTCAGAACACCTAAGCATCTGCATAGTAACATTGTAAAAACACTCAGAACACCTAACCAACTGCATAGTAACATTGTAAAAACACTCAGAACACTTAAGCAACTGCATAGTAACATTGTAAAAACACTCAGAACACCTAACCAACTGCATAGTAACATTGTAAAAACACTCAGAACACTTAAGCAACTGCATAGTAACATTGTAAAAACACTCAGAACACCTAACCAACTGCATAGTAACATTGTAAAAACACTCAGAACACTTAAGCAACTGCATAGTAACATTGTAAAAACACTCAGAACACTTAAGCAACTGCATAGTAAAACACTATGAGTGTTTTTACCATGTTACTATGCAGTTGCTTAGGTGTTCTGAGTGTTTTTACAACATTGCTATGCAGTTGCTTAGGTGTTCTGAGTGTTTTTACAACTTGTGCCAGCAAGTTTTGCATTCAGAAAATGTTTAAATCTAGTATTTATACATTCACTCACATCCTGTGAAGTTAATTTGAGACACTGAAGCAAATGTTTTGTTTTTTTAAATTGCTTCATCTCATTACTAGGTTTTTGTCTTATTTTCTTCCTTGTTATGTTATTATTTCACCGTACACTCTGGTTGGTTGGTTGGTTGGTTGGTTGGTTGGTTGGTTGGTTGGTTGGTTGGTTGGCTGGTTGATTGGTTGGCTGGTTGGTTGGTTGGTTGGTTGGTTGGCTGGTTGGTTGGTTGGTTGGTTGGCTGGTTGATTGGTTGGCTGGTTGGTTGGTTGGTTGGTTGGTTGGCTGGTTGATTGTTTGGCTGTTTGGTTGGTTGGTTGGTTGGTTGGTTGGCTGTTTGGTTGGTTGGTTGGTTGGTTGGTTGGTTGGCTGGTTGATTGGTTGGCTGGTTGATTGGTTTGTTGGTTGGTTGGTTGGCTGGTTGATTGGTTGGCTGGTTGATTGGTTTGTTGGTTGGTTGGTTGGCTGGTTGATTGGTTGGCTGGTTGGTTGGTTGGTGGAACATGAGTTTGTGAGTGCTGATATGATGTTTCCTTGCTGAGGGCATGGCCTAGCATGGCTGCTAACTGTAATTTACTTTTCTCTCCTGGTCGCCTGCAGTCTGTCTCGGCGCAGCTCTGTTGAATGATGTGCTAATCCATTATATTCTTCAGACAAGTGTATCGACCAGTATAAACAGACTGGAGGGCATGAGTCTAAATGAAAGCTGTAGTTTCCCTCTGACTCATTTAACTAGATCCTCAAGCTACAACAGCACATAACGGCCTGCTGAATATACATTAAGAAGCCATTAAAGTTGGTGGTACTGGCAGGCTGCAGAAACAGTTGGTCTGAATAGAGTTGCAATACCATTTGATGTATGGAAAGCCCTGTTGCATCCTCCTCGATAACACTAACCCCCAACCTTAATGACTCTACGTTCCATCAGACAATCAGATTCCAGAACTATGTGCTCCATCTGCTGGTTTTAGACATGTTTCTTGTAGGATGGCTGTGGGAACCATTGGACACATGTTTGAGATGGTTTTCTTTACTGTATGTTTTTTAGATGGTTAGATTGTGATGGCATGCATATGCCAATAAATATAATTTAGTCAAAGAAAAGGTGATATTTATTAAAGCAATAAGCCACAAGTGCATTGCAATGATTTTGCAACAATTAAGGGATGTCAATGGCTTTTTGATTGTTATAGTTTCCTATTTTTTTCCAATTATAAGTAGTGAAGGAGAATTTTTGTGGTAGACAAATGTATTTCAGAGCACATTTTGTAACACAATTTTTTGTTATAAATATATATTTATTACATTTATTAATTTAAATATAATAGTTGCTTGTTTTATTTTTTGTTCAAATTTGTGTAGAATATTGGAGCCTAAAAGACGACATGAAACAGCATTCGTAATGCATTTAACTGTAATGTGATGTATTTTGAAATGGAGCAGAATATTTGGTGGGAAATAATGTAGGGTGGGACAGTACCCATTGCATAAACAGTAACGCACAGACTGGAAGGGTTTGTTGTTTTTATAAACTAAATATTACAATGTTCAATAAACTGTTAAATTTATTATTAATATTAATCACAATAAACAATTCTTCCGCCAACTAATATAGTTTATTATTTTAACTGAAGGGTGTTTGCTGTTGCCAAACAACGTGGCGACATGGTACATTAATATTATTTGAGTGTGGATCCTCCAATCAGAATTAAGAGCCTGCAAAATCAGTTTTATGCTGTAATAGTATAAAACTATCACTATTTTATATTAGTATTTACATCAAAACAAATTAAAAGTCATTTCAGAGGAGAAAATAGCAAAATTTTTAATGCATGAATTATGGAAAGTGAAAAATATTAGAATAACGTGCACTGATGAATAAAATGTAAACAAACAAGATACAATTATTAAGAAAGTAAATACAGTCAATTTGAAGTTAATGAATGAAGGTTTTGGAATCAATGGATGTTGTTTTTTCTTTTTTTTTATTAGATGTTTTTGAACAAGAATATTAGCCATAAATTCAGAAGCACATCTCAGTGCTGTCAGTTTTATAAGAGAGATGTGACAGCACTAAAAAAATCAAATGTTTGTTTTATTCATTGGTGCACAGCCATTTGGTAAAAGTTAATAACAAGCACAACTCTCTCTAGCCCAGCAATTTGCTCTGACACAGCCATTAATTATTTGCTAATTGAGACATGAGCACGGATTCATTCATTAAATGCCACGAGACCCTTGCTGTCTCCACAGAGCACGGCGCTGCACAAGGATTTGCACGAAGAGCAACTTCTCAGTATTATTTCTGTGTATTGAATGTTCATTTTGTTCAGCTATCATTATCTTTTCATTAACTTTTCCTAGAGCAACTAGTTTTCCTATAACTTTATGGCAACATATGTGGATAGCAGGACTAAGTTGTGAAACTATAAATAATACCAAAATATTATGTTTCAAGGAGTTTTGGTTATTCGAGACGTTACAGAAATTACATCAGAAATTAGCATAATTAATTCTGATTCAAAGTAATGGCCATCATCATCCAATCACTGCCAACCATGTTAAAATAAAATTAAACATTATAAATTCTGAATCTATGTAGTGATTATCACTGTCCCATGTCTGCCAAACATGTTGACTGATCCAAACTTCATCTGCAGCCTGAAACTGAACTTTTGGTCAGATTTTAGGTATGAATGCAATTAGCTGCATAGAGTGCTATAGGATGCTCCCTTGCCCCCTATTTAGTGAATGACTTAACCTCCAGTGTGCTGTCTGTCCGGCACTTGTCTCAAAACAGTTCAAAATGCACATTATTTTCATCCTAACGCCATATAAAACTTCTGAAAGCAACATTTTTCAGCTTTTTTTATTTCTGAGGAAAAAATCCACTAAGGTACACAATAGTGTGCATTGTGTTTAGCAGTGTGGTGTTTTGCGATGAGTCTCTCGAATTTAGAATTACCATATCAGATTAAAACTAGAGAATCTTTTGACTTAAACAGGTTTCAATGTAAAAACTTCATTAGGATTCTTACTAGATGTATTTTTGTTGGCAGTTCTCCCAAAGACAAACTCTGTTGTGATCAGGGCCATGTTGTTTTGTCACATGACTCCATCGAAAGTTTAACCCTTTACTGATAGTCTCCTGAATTGAGATACTGAGATCAGTCAGTTTAAATTCATTTAAACTAAGCGTTGCAGCGAAGCCAAAATACAACGTCCATGCTTGTGTAAGCGGGGTTGCACGAGGTTATTTCAAACGAGCAGTTTTAACACCATGTCCTAACCAGACATGACACGGTAAAGCGAGAAGCGATAAAAGTCTACTACATGTAAATGTATGTTTTTAACCTTGGAACATTTTGATGATTGCGTAGTTTCTTGAATGCTGGGTAGCCACGCCCACAGAGAAATCTCATCACTAGATTAACGTGAAGAGGAATTGTAGATACAATTGTTGCATTTCAATGATGAATGAAGTGAAAGTATAGTTTGTCATTGTTTCCTGATGTTTGAGTACTGCTATAGAGGGTCTACAAAGCATTAGGTCAGTCTGAATGAAGGGTGAGGGGGGAAATGGTTTCGAGGGGTCTTGGTGGACAAATCAGCCATGCTTAGTGTGGCAGAGCATGCTGAGGTCACTAATGACTCCCTCAAGCCTGACTATCAACACACACACACACACACACACACATACAAGAGCAGGGGGGAACAGAGGTCAGATTCAGGTATAATTCATGGCGGTACAAATATGGTTTTTAAACCATGGTTTACACCAGAAAAACATGCCCTTATGAAAATAACCATGGTTTTTACTACATTAACTATAGCTGAACTATGGTGTAGTAAAACCAGTACCACAAAATGTGCCATGGTTTTACTACTGTAACCATATCCGAACCATTATATTTGTGGTAAAACCACAGTAATAATAAAGGAAAACCAAAAATAATAAAATTAAAATAATGGAATATAATCATAATCATTCAGATTTGGTAGCACTGACATGTGCAATGGCATATTAGGCATATTTCAACAGACATTCACATACTCAAATGAATGTGAATTTTCTACATACTGAATACGGCTGCACACACAAATACACTTACATTATTATATCCACAAACTAGTCCAGATACGTTCTGTGAACCTGATATCAGGAGAGAATTCATGAACTGGTCTCTTCTCTGGCTCTGAAACTCCCTGCTTTGCACTGGACAATCTCTTTTCCTCCGCTAGCGAAACAGCTGTACGAAGATTAACATGAATCGGCAGTTGGTTAGTGAGTGTTTAGCAGTGCATTAACACATTTGCCAACTTAATGAGTCTCTAAGTAATTGCCTTCCTACCCCAGAAAGCAAACAGACCATTATATACACCTATATGATTTTCCAGTACCAAAACACCAATTCCCTTTCTCTTTGCTTAGGTTGTTTTCAAATTAAACCACGATGGATAGTGTGGTCTCCACTGCCCTGTGAGTGAGTTTGTCATGTGATTGTTTTTTAACGCGGTTTGATTTGGTTTTGTCCATATACTGCACAGTGGATCGTTGGAGACTGTTGGTTGAGTTGTTATGTTGCTATGTGTTATGGGAGCCAGCTAGTAGATAGCTGTGCAGTGTGTAAAGTGTGCAGTGTGTATCCTCCTTGTTAGAGCACCCCCCTCCCACGCTGGAGATGCCAGTTCGAGTCCCGTTTGGAGCAGCGTGAGCAGGGCTGGTTTCATATGGTGTGGACATTTTTATATTTTGTTTACCATGTTTTACCAAATGTATCTGCCAAAATACCATATTTATTTAAATTATTGTTACTAGATCAAAATCATAACAAATGAAATGCAATCTCCTTTAAACCAGACAGACCACATTGTAAATTCGGCAATAGTAAGTCGAAAGTTTTTGTAGTTGAAATCAGTCTGTGCTTATCAAATTTCTAACAAACATGTGTAATGTAAATCTTGGTAAATATTGATATAGAATGATATGGAAAAATAATAACGTAATTTTTTTTTTGCCCATATTGCCATCTGCAATTTGGCTAATTGGGGTTGATTTCTTGGTACATGAACTTTCAGAAGCAACATGTCCATTTCCTGTGTGATCATGTTGTTTATACAGTATAAGAGGAATCATAGACTCAGAATCAGATTTGTTGCAGAGTTCCTTGCCTTAATTAAAGCAGACGGGATGCTATTTGGAAATTTCTTTAATCATACTGGATAGTGCATGCTGTCATTAAAGCAAAAGGGGGATATAAAAAATTCAATGAGACTGGAAAATGTTTGGAAATGTTTTCTCTCAGAAAAACAATGCTGTATTAAATTAGAAGAAAACATAGAAGCATTTTCACTAGTGGTCTCAGATATTTGGGCCCTGCTATATATTTATACAGGCACCTCCTCCATCTCTCATTGTGTGCTGTATTACAATCTGCAGGCTAAACATCAGTGAGTGTGGCTCTCATATTTAACCTCTTTTCATTCCCTGAGTGTCTTAGCATAATCTTTCATGGAATCTTAACTTGGCAACCACAGCACCAAACATATCAAAACTGCTGGGGTGGAAAAATGTTAGTTTACACAAAGGCAGGCTGAGAAATTAAGGATGATTTTATTTCCTTATCTTTCCCCCAATTCATTACTTTGCAGTGTGTGGCAGGTTTCGGGGCTTGTCAGAGGAGACTAATGGCCTGTCGTTTCCGTGGAGGAAACGGCACAAGCTCAACGACAATAATACTGTCTCTCTTTCCCCATAGAGAAATCTACTTCATCTCAAACTGAAAACAAATAATAATTTTCCATACTCAATTTCTTTGGAATTTACCTTCTATGAGGGCTTTTACGACACCTCGCAAATGTGCTGCTGTTCTTGTATTTTAGTCTGTAATCCAACACTAAGGATTTGTTGTAACACGGGTTAGTTTTAACATGTGTCGTAACTTAGAAATATTTAAATATTTATATTTCTAAGGATAGATTGGTATAAAATATAATACCTAATTCTTCACCGAAGAAGACATTGTAACAGTACATCCATCGAGAGTAAAATTATATTTTAGCTGGTTATTTTTATAGGTTTTTGGTCCAATAGTTATTACCTCTGTTTTGTCGGAATTGAGTTGAAGGAAATTTCTTGCCATCCAATATTTGATTTCATTGATACACTCTGTTTATTTCATCAGGTTTCGAAGAAATATAAAGTTTGGTATTTTCGGCTTAACAGTGAAAACTTATTCCACGATTCCTGATAATATTTCCCAGGGGAAGCATATATAAGGAGAAAAGCAGAGGCCCTAATACTGATCCCTGTGGCACTCCATACTTAAATTTTAAAAATACAATGGGGACAATTCCTGCCTGACTAATTCCTTGCATTTCTCATGTGTAAACCCCTCACTGCTGATGGAAGAAGCTATAGTAAACATGTGGCATGCAGTGCATGAGGCAATAACATGAGCGGATGCCATGACTTACTGCAATTCTTTGTTGTTGTTATGGTTGTTCTTGAGTGGCGAGGGATTGAGATTGTTGTGAATCCTAGGATTAGTTCCTAGGAGATGTTTGAGACTGATACAGTCATCTGTGTAAAACACAGAGGTGCACGCGGTAATATACACGCAGTTGAAACAGTAGAAAAGCAGGGGGAAATGAAGCAAGAGGTAAAAATAAAATTAAGAGTTTAGAGGATTAAGCAATTCTAAGCAGTCTAGCAAGCTTGTGTGGGACAATTCTCATTCTCAAGAGCATTTCATTGGACAAAAATTTTGTAGCACTTGATGAGTCATCAATATATGGTCCATTTTCTCAGAAGAGAAAGACAAACATTTTTGAATGCTTTTATCTGATTAAAGTTCATTGATTGTCTTTTAGAAGTTAATAGACAAAATTAAAAGTCACAAAAATTGAACCTTAACCCTTTAAGCTCAAAAGGGTTCAAAAGGGAACTACGTTCACTGAAGGTTTTTAAAGATTTCCTGTGTTAGTGGCATACCCAAAATTAAAGGCTTATAACTTAACAAGGAGGATCATGTGTTTGGTATCTTTGTAAAGAAAACATTTCAAAATTTGTAATGATTGATACATTCTGAGACACTCAGCTGAAACTGCTGAAAAATTATACAAAGAATTTAGCCAAAAGTTTCCTATTTTCCTTTGATGTTTTTACTGATTGCAATAATATGTACAGTGCATTTTTTTATTATTTTTATCAAAATTGAACACATCTGATTTGTCTGCAAATTCCATAATTCAGTTTTGG
This sequence comes from Moxostoma hubbsi, assembly GCA_032164185.1. Taxonomy (NCBI): domain Eukaryota; kingdom Metazoa; phylum Chordata; class Actinopteri; order Cypriniformes; family Catostomidae; genus Moxostoma; species Moxostoma hubbsi. Next base: position 40,725,188 of record JAVLUX010000013.1, on the reverse strand, counting down.
TCATAATGCCTGCATGCATTGGAAAGTATAGATTTAAGCTGTTAAACGACACCTACAGTATTTTGTGTTGTTCAAGACTGTAGTTATTAATGTTTTGATTATTATTTTTTTCTTGAGGGCCCATCCAAGCTTAAAGGGTTCAAATGCAACTGTAAAGTGTGAATTAAATTTTAATTTCTTTTTCATTTTGTTACAAATTAATAGTGTTACAATTTAATAGTGTTACAACTTATCTTGATGTTGGGGTAGGTTGTAACTGTGAAACGGCTTGTGTTCAACAAGGCATTCTGCTTTATAACCACAGATGTTAAAACAAGCTATATTTGTAATAGAAAGATCTAGCTATCTTGTGCTAAAATTTGAGAAATCTAAAACCAAATCTCCCAGATTATTCGCAGTTAGACGTAAAGTGTTACAACCAACTCCCCCACAATCTTTCAAGTTAAAAGCATGTCAAAAGAACCTAAGACAGACTATAAGGAAATGCTTAACCTTCTGCATAGATTTAGATTTATAATTCACAAAGGAAAGTGGCGCAACCAAAGTCACGTTACAGACAGCTGAGGAACTGGCGCCGAGCTGGCGTCGGGCCTTTCAACGATGACGGGTTGTTTACGTGAATGTGAAGTCGCACGCCAGAGGAGGGGGAAAAGAACAATTGTCCTTGAAAAGTGAAAAGCGCAGAGTCCCACACCAGCATCGCTGCCACGCTCTTTAAAGGGCCCCTGATTAAATGACAGTAGCTTTGTTGTTTACACTTCGAGGCCCCATCCAGTATCTAGTGAGTTTCTCTCCACCCACGCAAAAGGCAAAGATTAGAGCTGGAGAATGTACGCATGCAAGAGAGAGAGAGAAGTACAAAACTCCGGCAACCTCCAAAAATCTGGGACATTGTGAAGTGCTAGTGGTTTTGGATGTGGGTGGAGGAGAGTACTCTCTCTTTCCTTGGTAGTATTTTTCAGAACAAATAAAAATCTCTTTTAAAAGCCTCTCTTTTGTTACAGCACTGTTTTGAAGTGCAGAGCCGAGACGGAGGAAGCTGGAAAGTTATCGGTTTAGTGTTCTTGGCAAGGTCATCTTGCACAGCTGAATGTATGGATCCTTTGGGACGCAGGCAGAGGCAGACACAGCCAGACTAGTAACGTGTGTGAAAGAGAGGAGAGATCTGTGGACTGGATTTACCTTGCTCTGAAATTAATTGCCCTAACAGTCACTCCCTATAACACCACACACGCACAAAAAAGATGAAGGACACTATTGCCAGGCTTTGTGCCGTAGAGCAATATCACTTCTCCGTTTCTATGTAGCTTTTTTAATCTTTTTTATTAGATTTATCAGGGCATATACAAATACACTCTTCTACAAACAAGTCTTTCTTTGATTTCTATGTGTTCTAATCAGTTTCAAGCATCAAGTCATTTTCATTGCCCTCATCATGGGGATGGTGAAATCGTAAGATGTCGAATGACTTGGCTCATACAGAGAGGTATTTTATTTCCATTAAGTCCAACCAATCAACAAACAGAATTTTAAATTCATACAATACAGGGATCCCTTTTTAGCTAGCCTCCTATCCAACTCATTTATTTCAGAGAAAAAAGGAATTGGGTACTCATCCCATATTTATTTATACAATACAAATGACTAATGTATGTCAATTACTTGGAACATGGTACCCTCGTTTCGTTCCAAACCCTGATGGTTTCTTTGATATTGAAATCATGTTAAGGTGAAAGGGTTTAGGTGAAAGGGGTTACACTTTATGGTGAGGTTTAAGTTTAGGTTAGTGGTTAATCTTAGGAAAAATCGTGAGAACATTGTTTGTTGATACTCAGTTTTCTCTATGCTAGTAAAAGTCGTATATATTTGTACGAGCCAACTCCTATGATTTCTTACGATTTTACCATCTCGCACTAATTGTTACAACTTGTCATGTCACTATCTAGGGTGGTTATGATCTGTGTTCTGCACCTTTTTATTTAGACAATTTATTTGGGAACACTTTATAATAAGGTTGTGTTTCTTAACAATAGTTAGCAACATTAGTGAACATGAACTAACAATAAACAATACTTTTACACCACTTATTAGTCTTGGTTAGTTGCAACATATACTAACACATTCTTAAAATTACAAGTTGTATTGAGTTTATGTTAGTTAATGGACTATGAACAACTAACATGAATAAAAATGTACACTCGTATTTTTATATTTTAACACTAACTAAGATGAATAAAATATATTGTTCATTGTTAGTTCATGATACCTAATACATTTATTAATGTTAACAAATTGAACCTTATTGTAGTATTACCATTTATTTTGTACATTTAAAATGAACAATAAAATAGAAGAAAGCAACAAAACAAAAGATCAATATTCTAAGTCCATGTTCTAACCAGGCATGATGCAAAAGTTTCCAAAATTCATTCATACAATCGTACCAAATGTAGAAATGCTGTTAGACAGGATGAAATTGCACACACTCCGAACATCTTTCTTGTTTAATATACAGCAATGGGCTATCAGTGTTATGTCAGTGAAATTACTGACAAAAATGTTAGCTGATAAAGGGTTTTTGATTTTGGCAAGTATAACGAAGGCTAGATGAAAAAGACGCATTGTGAAGATAATCAGATGATTTAAATTTAAACATACTTTTTGCAAAAATATGACTTGCATTTACAAAAAGCTAAAAATTGTCTTGTCTGGACAGATTTACTATTAGCCAAAATCATAGGTTAAGTTCGGCATGGCATACTGCTATATTACTCGTACTTTTTCTGTCGTGTATAGCTTTGGCTATTCTCTGTCTCTGTATGTCTTTTTTTTTGTACTTTATGTTTACCATATGTTGATTTAGTTTCTGCCAGTAGAATACTTATAATTTGTAAACAAAACAGTGCAAGCACATAAAGTATGTGTATAAAAAATGCCCCTTGTAATGACTTTATGGGTCATGGTGGCCAGCACTGAGTTCGTAGCGACCAGCACTTAGTATGACAACACCCGTGTACTGAAATACAGACCGCCAAAGTCGTAATGGCCTCTCCACCCAGTTAGAGTGCTGCTTGGGCCCATTTATTTATTACCACTGTTCACTGGTTTGTTAGTTTTTAGTGCACCGTGTTTTTCATTCTCTGTGGCCAATGGAGAATGGCTCAAAAACGTATTTTTAAAGAGCAAGCATTATTATGAATGCTCTCACCATTTGAGAGATACATTTGGGTTATTTATGCCCCGGCTCTCGCATTTGTGTAAACATAAAATTGCATGCTTTATTACATCCCTACTGCACCCGGCGCCTTGACCCTCGTCCTCGTAAATTGAGAAATAGTGGAGAACTAATGGAGACAGATGGGACTATGGCATGCCATTTACTCAAATTGGTGAAGTAATTAACCTCGAGATGCCGGGGGTTTGTGCGAGAGATTGTTGGAATATCTCGAGTAGTCAGATAAACAGACTCCGGGCCTAACCGCCTCTGACAACTGTATCATAAACTAGACTAATTCTGTTCAATTGACCTGTCAACATCTCACGACCAAATAAAGATTTGTATTACTGTGTAGTTTGGATGGGCTGCTAGGGCGAGCTAGTCTCTCTCTCTCTCTCTCTCTCTCTCTCTCTCTCTCTCTCTCTCTCTCTCTCTCTCTCTCTCTCTCACTCTCTCTCTCTCCCTCTCCCTCACTCCCTCTCCTGAGCCATTTCAGTCTCTCGCAAATCTGTCAGCTTGCACCATCTGACAGTTCAGTGACAGACAGACTCGTCTGATTGGCTGTTGAGAGACGTATTATGTTAGGAGGCGAGGTTAGACACATGAGTGTCTGGCACAGCACAAACCCAGCACAACCACTGACATTAAACACAAACATTGTAGCAATTCTGATCTGACCTTAAACAATTTTTAATGTTAATACTCTAATACTCCATCAATCACACTCACTTGGTTGAAGGCGTGCCTAAGATTCACGTTTCACATTTGCTCCAGAGGGAAATCCCCAGTGGGAAATCCTCTAAGTGCTGGGGAAGCCAAGACTTCTCCCTCCCTTATGTCATCCTGAAGCGGATCTGACATAGACAGCCCCGGCTCCACCTCCCCAGCCAGCACATCACAAATTCCACACCAAGACGCACTGTTACAGGACCTAGCTGCACAAATTTGTCTTAATATAGTGAAAAACGATGGCCAATTCATGCCCAAAATTAGCGGAATGGTGAGACGTGAACTAACTGCGGCCTCAACACTATGTTTTTGTGCACACAAAATGCACACACCTTACCTTCACTAGCACCCAAAGCCTCATCTTGAACCAGACATTGATGGATGGAGGTTTGACTTCAACCCGAATGCACCAAGGCCTGTTATGTACACCCCTTAATACTTACGGGGATGCGGTACATCCCAGCTCGATTGGGGGCAGCCTGCGGTGCGTCGGGGACCTGAACCAATGTCCCCACCTCCATCACTGGGAATAGGTGGAAATCTCTGGCTGATTAGCTCCATGCCCGCAACAGTGTGTCCACCACCCTGGGAGTGAGAGCAGAGAGGGGCAGGGGAAACCAGCAGGTAGTGCAAGGAACAGGGGAGGAGGAACAGGATGGAAAGCAGGGGGAGGAGGGGATAAAAGAGAGAGAGAGAGAGAGAAGGATCTCGGGCCTCGCTGGCTCCCGAATACGGTGCCATGTTGTCCTCTGCCGTCTAGATGGCCATTTGGAATGATTCTTTGCGGTGACACTGGACCCACTCTGCCGTTCCTCACAGAAGTCGAGCGCTAAATTTCTCCAGTACCACCAGATCGATGACAGCTCCGACGTCGCATGCTCAGCCAGCAACCACTTCTGGCAGGTGTCCCGGAGCTGTTGGACGAAGGCAAACGGGCGGCCGTGCTCACCAATGGTCATCTAGCGAAAGTATTGCCTCTGCTGTTCAGGTATCCGGCCAACCCGTTGCAGGATAACTTTCCTCAAGTCGCCGTATTCTAGGAGTTTCTCTGCTGATAACTGCTGCGCCGTGTGTTGTGCTTCCCCAGACAACAGTGGGATTAACCAGACCGCCCACTGGATGCTTGGCCATCCACATGCCCCCATCGTCTGCTCAAAGAGTTCGTGGAAGGCCTCCTGATTGTCTTGGGGGCCCATCTTGACTTGCGGTTCCTGGGGCGGGGTGATCCAGGGGACGGGGTGGGGTGATTCCTCGTGCAGCAAGCGCCGGAGCATCTGCCAGGCCTTGAGGAGGTCAATGAACCTCTGCTCCTGTTCGTTGTGCAGCTCATGGAGGGCAAGATGTTGTGTCTGATGGAAGCTGGCGAGGGTCTTGAACACGTCCTCCAGAGGTGAGAATCCATGGTGGCGTTCTTCCACCCTTAATCCTGGGTTTTGGCACCAGCGTAACAAAGTTCACAGTTAGGGGAAAGGAGGAAGCGGAAGACGGCGAATCAAAATCACACTTTTCAGCAGCAACACTCAAAATCATGCTTTTCAGCGGAAACAGTTCAGCACAGTCTCTGGGTGTATGTGATAACTCTCTCTCCCCTCACTGGCATCCTGCTCATGCTTAAAATCTGTCTCCAATCTCAATCGAGACAATCGTTGCCAGTTGGTGATCCTTACCATTCTCATCCCCTGATCAACTCCATTCACAACCCAGCCCTAAACCACACCCCCACCACCACTCTGTGAATAAAAGTACAAATAATTTTTCCAGAAATTTTGTTATTGTAATGTGATTCTATGAGAGCAGGTTGGCAGGAGCACACATGCTCTTGATTCTTTTAAGGCTCTCGTTGGTGACATAAGTTTGAATCTAGCTATCCAAATCTAAAGTAACCTCATGACACTTGGTTTTTGTAGAGAGAAGAGTGGATGAGAGCATTTCTCTGCATTAAAGAGCCATTGTCATCTCAACTACACACAGGAACTTCTTCCTGTACCGCCAAAATATAGGCTGGCATAGCCATGCCGCATGCAGTTTAAGAAAATGTTACATAAATATATTTTTATTATAATAATAATAGTTGTTGTTTATATTATACAAAAATATATTTCCATAATAATTTCTTAACTTAATAAAAACTTATTATTGGGGTCCAAAAATAAGGATAAAAACTGATACCCTATCACAAAGTTGGCAAAAACAGGTACACAGTGAACGTATACAATGTGAAGGTGATGTGAATCTGTTTTTCTTTTTCTCCTGTGTGTTTTACTCTATTTCTATATTTTTTATTTAGTCTGGTTGTTTTTAAGAAGACTCAATTGTGAACCCTTTTTTAAACAGTACTGCATCTTTATTGGCAGTAGAGGATGTTTTCCCATGACTTAATTTTGGTCAAATAATCCAATCATATTGCAGTTAAAATTGCAATTATATTCTCATTCTCATACAAACTCCATTGTATTACTATGGTACCATACCCAAAAAACAATTGTAATATCATGGTATCATTTGCGAAGTAAGGATGATGGGTGTCTGCATGCATGTGTGTGTGGATAGGTTTGGGTGGTTTACGAGGACATTTTTTAAGGATAAAACTGTTAATTACAAGGGTATTGTGCTATAAATGTGGTTTATGAGGACAGTTCTAGTGACCCCATAAATTAAATTGCTTAAAAAATATACTAAACAAAGTTTTTTTTTAAAAAAATGTAAAAATGCAGAAAGTTTTTTGTGAGGGTTAGGTTTAGGATTAGCGTTAAGATTAGGGGATAGAATCTATAGTTTGTACAGAATAAAAATCGTTATGTCTATGGAGAGTCCTCATAACATGTGCGGATTGCCGCACCAACATTGTGTGTGTGTGTGTGTGTGTGTTTGTTTTGATTTCTCAAGTGTGTTTTGATTTTTCAAGTATGTCCTGCACAGTAATCAGGCAGTCAGGCACCTATTAATCCACAGCAGTCACACATTATAGCTGATTTCCATACATTACTCCATCTGAGACAGACAAATCTACCCCTCCACCACCTCTCCGGTTACTGTAAATATCTCTGTCTAATAAAACATCTCCCATCCACAACCACGTGACACTGACTTACATGCACACATTATACATGGGAAACTAGAAAAAAAATGTCATGGTCACATTTTGCCCCCAAATCTAAAAGAAAAAATAAGAAAAAAAGAAATTAGAGAACGGGGGCTGGGGTGCTTAATAGTCACGAAAATAATGTCACAATGCAAGCTACTCTTTCTTTTCAAATTGGGATAAAATATAGACATGCTCTGAACAGGTTTTGGGGACGTACCAAACCACGCAATACTGACAAATACATATTCTGACAAATACAGAACGGAAAAAAAAGAGCTTTCATTTTTTGTCAAGCAAGCAATCACTGTGCAAAGTGTTAATAAACAGGTGCGATGTGTGCCTGAGGCGTTTGGAATCTGTTTTCTCTTTCTCCTTATTTTATTTTGGATAGAGCAAGCTTCAAGCTTTGTTAGCTTGACTGCAGAAGCCCTCTGAGTTTGTCTTAGCGATTTACATTTATTGTATTGACAGTTCTGAAAGGTAATGGGTTTGTGTGTGTGTGTGTGTGTGTGTGTGTGTGTGTGTGTGTGTGTGTGTGATTATATAGGCTGACGGGATGGCACATACCTGATACATTTACTTCTCTATGACATCTGATTTGACAGTGACAGGTGATTTGGGTCTGGCTCTAATAAGTGAATTAATCTGAGGTAAAACATAGTGATCTGTCATGTTCGCAACACCTTAACAGCTGGCTGGCTTGTCCTTTGGTGACAAGCTAGTTTGTCCTGTGCAAATCTTCTGTCACATACTTCCCCAAAAAATGGAGATGTGCCGTGTCGGTAGGGAATAACATGGGCTTGAGGAGGGCGGGTGAGGAATTGCTTGTCACATTTAGCCATCTATCCCAAGGATATTATCTTCAGGAGGATTTATCCATCTGTTTCCCCAGCACCTCCTCAAAACAGAGACCTCCCTCAGAAGGCTGTCAGGACACGCCCCTAAACAACATTTAAAATCAAAACAAACTGTGATTTGCCACTTTCCATGTCAGTCACACAGCTCTTCCTGTCTATGTAGGCCGTTCTTGGACAGAATAAGCTGCAATGTGGACCAGATCTTTTGCATTTAGTCAAAGTTCTTGCTACTCTAGACTACAAGAGACACAAGAACCTGTAGCAAGAGTGCGCTGGCGCAAGCAAGTGTTCTGGAGTGAGGTGGAAGTGATAAATTAGTCTTTGGAGCCATACCTATAGGTAACAATGCTCCTCCATTAGGAAGTGCATCTAATTAAATCACCCACATGTAGAATTAGAGGTCTGTTATTGGTCTTACATGCAATAAAATGAGCTCATTGCTTGCCTGCTGTCATTGGTTTTGTGGTGTGTGTGGGCAGTCATTGGATTAGGGCTGAACGGTCTGTGAGATTTAACACATTGTTGAGGTCTTACACTACAGTTGTTGTTCATTATTCTTGTATTTTATTGTGCACCGTCCACACCTTTATACGTTACTATATGTTCTATTCACCTTAACTACGGATTAACAGGTAACAGCAAATTTCTGTCAGGAAAAGTTAACTCCAAAAACATGCACATACAAAGGCACTCATCAAAGGCCCCACTCTTCCCCAACGTAGGCTGGATTAGACATTGTGCTGGGAAAGTTTAGCTTTCCTTTGAGGGTAATATCATGGTATTAGACATGAAAGACTGCTGGGCTTCTGACACTCATTTAGGCTTCTGGGGAAGCAAAGGCCCAGAGGCAAACGAGTCACTTTTTGGAATGTAAAATACTCGGAACACTTCTGGCACAGAGCACCCATGGGGCTGACACCTTTCAATTAGTTTTCAGGGATGCAAAAACAACCACAGTGATTATAGAAAGTAGGTAGAAATATTCTATTAGTGGTAGTTCTAAATATAAGCACATTCTATATGTGTCTCTAAATATAGAATGATTTTACGTAAAGAATTTCCACATATAAAAAGTTGCATATGTAAAAATAATATATGTAAAAAAAATTATTGGAGTTTTTAGAGATGCAAAAACAGCCAAAATGATTATAGAATATAGGTAGAAACATTTTAGATGTGCAAGTTCTATATGTTAAAACATTAGATATGTTTTTCTACATATATAATAGTATAAACGTATAAAACTTGCACTTATAGAATGTTGTGTATGTAAAAGTTATAAGTTGGACATTTAATATAGAGAACCTCTGTATGTAGAATCGTTTTATAGGTAGGAGCATTCTATAATAGCAGTTTTATTCATATAAACATTCTATAAGTTGAAACACATATAGGTTGAAAACTTCTACGCATAGCAATACATGTAATTTATACTGTATGTGGAAATTCAAAAACAAAAAACATCCAGTGAGCGACAGTTCTGTGGATGGAAACACCTTGTTGATGAGAGAGTTCAACAGTGAATGGCCAGACTGGTTCAAACTGACAAAGTCTACAGTAACTCGGATAACCACTCTGTACAATTGTGGTGAGACAAATATCATCACAGAATGCAATTCTGAGATGTGGGTTGTTGCTTTTTGGTGTCATGAGGGGGACCTACACAATATGAGGCAGGTGGTTTTAATGTTGTGGCTGATCGGTGTATATTGGAACATTCTATATGTATTAACATTCTATGCCTAGAAATGTTTTACATAGAAACATTCCATAAATTGGTACATGTATACATGTGGGTGATGCATATAAGTTATATGTAACATTGTATACCCAGACATTCTACACACAAAAAAATTCCTTGGATATACATGTGTGTAGAAATGTAGATACCTGTTTATAACAGATATGTAATCAGATTTTATTCATCATCCATTCATATATGAATTTAATTACTGCAGTTTTGATCATATGATCATTTGATCAAGTGGTCATATTCCTTTAGTAGCTATATAAGCCAAACAATTTGACTTCAAATCTATGGCAACTCTGCTCTGATAATAATTGACAAAATCTTGAGGCACCTCTTCCTGAAGAGCCATTATTGATAAGTAATCCCGCACTCTGGAACACACCGCATACGTTGTAAATCAAACGAGGCGAAGGAGAGAAGGAGAGCAGTGGATTTCTGTCAGGAAAAGAGATCATTCCCTTTCTTCTTGAGAAAAGCACAATCAATCCATTATTAGCTTGCGCTCTCTTGTAAATCTGGGATTTATGCTAGCATGTCTCGACTCAACGGTGCTCCAAAGCAGCACCTGATTTACTGAGTCACAGCATCATAATAAAGGGCATAATCACTGCGGGAGAGAGAGACTGCAGAAGGGCGATTGAGACCGCTATTAGATATGTTTTGTTATAGGCACAATGAATAAATCAGCATGGAGTTTTGCTGTGCCACATGTTCTTGTGGCTAAAACAGATGCCGTTTCATCCGGCTTAAAGGACGGCACTATTCTGTTAGCTTAAGTGTAGCTAAGACATGCTCATGAAGACATTCTTGAATTTGTCAGGACACCTAGCTACAGTCCAATGACTTATTAAAGGGATAGGTCACCCATAAATGTAAGTTCTGTCATCGTTTAATAATCTTCATGTTGCTCCAAACCCATATGACTTTCTTTCTAACATGAAAAAAAGATGAATTTTTTAAGTATGTCCTGGCTACTCTTTTCCATGAAAGTAAATGGGGTTTGTCAAGGTCCAAAAATACAACAATGCACCATAAAGATATTAATGTGGTATACTTCAAGTCTTCTGAAGTCATATGATAGATTTGTGCGATGAACAGACAAGGTTGAAATTCACTTTTTGTCACAAAAGCTATTGTATGGCTTCAACAAGTGTGATGGACCACTTTCATGGTGTCATTTTGGAACTTGACAGTCCCAGATTATATTTTTTTTGGTTGAACTATTCCTTTAAGGAAGACAATATCAAGGAAGACAGCGGAAGAAGAGTTTGAGATCTTCCTTGACTTATTTCTTATGGTGAATGACAGATCTCGACAGCAGCCTTACCTCTTATCAATTAATATAAATAAGAAGCAATGATTCATCATACAGGATTCCTTGGAAAGCTGTCTGGGAGAGCAAGATTTCCATGCCATCGACGCTAATGGAATCTGGTGCATTAAGGTGAGCCTATGCCAGGGGTGTCCAAACTTTTTCGGTAGGGGGCCAAATGCATTGCTGTAATAATTAACAAAATGGCTAGAAGCTACTAGATTTCTGTGTGCAATTCATCCTCGGAAATAAGGAGTTTTCAAAACTCCCGTTGAACTCTGCCAGTGGATGAAGCTGATGGCGACAGCACATGATAGCGACATCCAGTGCCCAGAATATTAATATTAGATCATTTCTCCATAGTGGGCCTAATTCTGGTCACATTGGAGCAGTCAGAGGGCCGCTGATGGCCCACGGGCTGGACTTTGGACACCCCTGGCCTATGGGATCGGCAGACCTTTCCAAAGCCATCATAAATCAGGCCGGAAAACAAGTGCAGTGGCGAGTGATAAGCTCTGTGCAAACAGCTGTACTGCACGCAGACATGAGAGAAAAATGGATAAGATGTTTACACCTGAATTAATGTCCAGTTGGAAGAGGAAATGAGAGGAAGGCAAAATTTCAAGATGTTCATTGGTTAAAATGTAACAGTGGCCATATCCCCCGCACCAGATGTCCAATTGGTATTCTTCTGATAACTCAGGGTTACAGTGTTTGGCTTTTGGTGCTTTAGAAAGGTATAAAGTCAAAGTAAGCCCAAAGTAAACCTCTTTCCACCACTGAAGAGCAGCTTTACTTGTGGGAGAGGATGCGTATCTTGCTGAGTGGAGCTTGTTAAAATGTTCAAATGTGGCGATAATAAACTGTAGTACCTTGTTTTGTGTTTTGTTTTGTTTTGTTTTTTTGTGATGGTTTGATTAGACAGTATCTTCCTGGAACAACCATCCAATAAAATTACATGCCAAGAAGATCAGATTACCATGATGTAATCTGCAAATGTAATGAATAGAAGGGGTAGATCAGATACAACAGCAACACGCTCCCCAAAAATTATTACAGAAATGTCTCTGACTTCCTCTAAAAGTGCTTTGGTTTATAATCTCTGTTTCCTCTTACGAACAGGAAATGAGTGCCGGTGATAGGTATGCACCTATTACCATATGCCAGTCAACAGAGCTGCGTTCCCTCAGTCAAGCATTCCAGAAAACTTGTTGGACACACTTGTCCAACCCAATCTCATGACAAGTTGTTAGATAAGTAAGAGATGGCAAAATCTAGTTTTAGTCTTCTGATGATTTATCGCAAGTTAGGTTAAAGTTAACCTAAACATAACCATAACCGTAAAGTTTAATACCATACCCAAACCTTAAGAGAAAATCACTGTTGTGTATGACAGAAGCAAGAAAACATGGCGGTTTGGAACGAGACAAGAAAGGCATATTACAGGTTATTCACATACATCTGTTTTTTATTGGATAGTAAGTGACAAAATTTGTTCGTAGACATTTCCTTTATTTAAAAAAGTGTTGGATAGGTGGTTCCAAGAATTTAATGCATGTATTGTATCCAGGGTATTAAAAATGTTCAAGGAACGAAAACGAAAACTGACAACAAACGTAACTGAAAATGGGAGCAAAGTCCTTTTAAATTTTTACAGAGTGAAAACATTATATTTAAATTCTTGTATCTGGTTAATTAATAACCAGTTAACTTCATTCCTATCATTTGTTTTTCTTCATGAAACCAAAGACCAAAGGGTTTATCCCAGTACATTTTCGGAAGTACACCACTTTCTGTTGCCCAAAAAATTGGGCTTCACTCTTTATAGTTGAACATTTTTGTGCATGTGCTTTGATCCTGAAGGAAACCGATGCATCACATGTCTTTGCCTAATTGCATATTGTTGATATAGCCTTCCATGACATGCTGAAGACTTTTTTGGCAATTCTGTATAATTACTACATATGCATGCATGATTAACCCAAATGCAAGAGATAAAAAGTACATTTCTTAGTTGTTTCCAAGTCTTTACTGAATTATTGTTAGATACTGTATGATGCATTAAAAAAGGATTTGATGCTGCTGGGTTTTGACAGAGAAGCAGATCTGTTATCAAACCAAATAATTTAAATAAAATAAATTAATTTGCATAAGATTAAGTTTAGTTCAAAAACGTGCCTGTATACCGTAAACCAGAGCGAAGACTGTTATGGGGCTTTTCCACTGCATGGTACAACTCAACTTAACTCGACTTAACTTGGGGTTTTCCATTGTGGATAATACCTGGTACCTGATCGTACCACCTCGGTCGAGGTTTTAAGCGAGCCGAGCCGATACGATACTAAATGTGACGTCAAAATCAATGATTGGTCAGGGAGAATCGTCACTAGCAGCGTCACTGGATTTCCAACACGTGACATCAACCCGCTAGTTTTAAAGTTAGTAACAGTATCATTTGTTCACGTGACTTTCGAATTGTGAAAAAAGAAATGGCTGTGCGCAAAACCACGCCATCATCAATAAACGAGGTGCAAACGGTCCACTCGTTAGCGATGAGCGAAACGATAAAGTCTCTCAGGAAGTGTATCAGCTGTTGGCCGCAAACAGCTACCACCGGACCTACCAACAGTGTAGGGGAAAATGTAAAAATACTTCAGTGACTACAGAACCATTACGGAAAGTGGAAGTGGTTCGACCAAATGGACGCTATCTAAACTGTCAAGCAATGGGAGGGAGAGTGCCCTGGACTGGCGTCGATCCACGATGGAGGATGGTACGTTTTGTTATATTCTGCTTGAAAGCTTCACTTTATTTAGTTGACCAGCTACTGGAAGCTTGCTTCTAAAACAACCACGCCAATTTAACTATTACACTTGTGTAAAATCACCATGCAACAACTGATTTATGCAGCACAATGAGATAGTAGCTAACAGCTAACGGTCGTGTTATTGATTTGGTCAGTTTGTGTCGTGTTTAAGATGATGTCACGGCAGTAGAGGTGGCACAACTATGCCGATCAGCCTATAATAGCACCCACGTTGAGGTGGCACTAAACTGCAATGTAAATGCAAGTTCAGAAAAGTAAAGCGAGTAGATTTGAGGCGATTCGAACCATAACGTACAGTGGAAAAGTGCCATTAGTAGGTTAAAAAGGCTAATTGTAATTATTATAACCTTGACCCAAACCCAAAAATGTGATAGTAAAAGGTAAACAGAACTGCATACATTTCTCATAAGAAATGAGTCAAGAAAACACTTGGTTAGTTGGATGAGTTTGTAAAACTAAGGTCTGACATTTCATTCCTGTTCAGTAAGCAGAATTTACAGCTTTCCTGCAAACAGGTCTTATGGGTCAGAAACCGAGGGATTCAAAGCATGTAAGACCTGCAGCCCTGCAAAGACCCGGCCCAGCCTTGGAGCAAAGCTCAGACAGAGACTTTGCACCTTGTGTCAGACTGCTTCATTTTTAATGTCTAGAGAGACACTGAGGGTGGATGATCAAAACAAAACCTACAATCTGTTTCTACACTTGAGCTGTTAAACAAATATATAACTACCACACTACTTTACTGTCCATGGTATTTTTGCAGATAATTTAAGTCTTAGGTGTGACTTTTTCTTTTACATTAACATTATAGATTAAGATCCCACACCACTTGCATGCTTTATTATATATGTTGGCTAATATGATTACACTTTTAGCTACCAATAAGTGTGTTATAGTCTCAGCTCATCCTAACATATTTTACCATGTTTAAATTCCGCAGAATTTAACAGTTTTTCCATATATTTATTAATATTGTATTTAACATACTCTATTTACATTATCAAATCTTTTGGGCACATTATAAAATATTAGTGTTTAGATTATTATTTATTGGTGCCAAGCACAGAAGCAGCATAGGCACCTATTTTATCAGTGCCATTTCTGCTTCTTCTTCTTCTACCTCAGGATGGGAGTCTATGGTAGCCCCATGAACAGTTTGGAGGAAAGTTATAAAATTTGGCACACTGATAGGGGTGGGTATGTCTAGCCCATACACAAAATTTTAGGTGTCTAGGACAAACTCTATAGCGCCTCCACCAGATCAAATATTTACTTTTATTTGCACGTAACTTTTGAACTGTTTGGTCTAGAAACGTTTATGTTTTTTGTTCTTTTTTCATGTCTTTTATTTTATAGTTTAGTTCCTGTTCCTGTCATGTCATGTGATTTCCTGTTCCCTCGTGTGATCTTGTCATGTACTTCCCCTGTTCATTTGTCTCCAAAGCCGTCATGTGGCGTCCCTGAGAATGTGCCTAAGCCCAAACCATAAGTTCCACCAACTGTCATTCTCCACATGTTATATGTTATTGAAGGGCCGATAGCAGTCACTCTCTCCGCTAGATGATCGCCCACTCCTGCACATCTTCCCGTCATAACATTGCTTTGTGCACTCTTACACCCATCTAAATAAAGTCATTCATGTCACTCGTGTCATTTGATAGTGTTGTGTGAGGAACAGACCGAAATTTAAGAATCAATTCATCTTTTCCCCCATTTGAAACTGGTGCACATTAGATATATTTGTTTACGTAAGTGCAGCTGTGAGTGCACCTGACACTGACTATTAGCGTTTTGGGCTCTAATTTTGTTGAATGTGTGTGAAGTGATTTGAGAACCTTCCACTGAATTCAAAATTCACAAGGTTGCCTAATTAAAAATCGCCAGCAAAACCATCTTGAATATATAGTGGATATTCAATATATCACGCAGCCCTTAACATAAACAGGCATTAAACATTAGCCCAACCTCCCGTCAAAAGTATTGCCAGGTGGGCTGGTGTGTGTGAGGTCTTAAATCCCCCAAACACTCTTGTGTCCAAGCTATTTAAAATCATAAGAAAGAGTTAACAAGACTTCTCCCAGCTGAGAGACAGAGAGAGAGTTTAATGAATGGAATGGAGATCAGCAATCACTCTCTTTCTCCCAGATGAACCGAGAGCAGAAGAAAGCATATGGGTGAATGGACAGATGGATCGATGCAATCTCAGGAGAACCTCTGGGTTTAAGAGTGAGCGAGAGAGAGACTCATCAGGCATCTATATCTGTGTTTTCTCAAGTCGAAGATGAAGTTGTCTTACATCCTGAGTTGAGGAAACACTGCAAAACACGAGAAGATCTCTTATTCCCACTGGATGCACAAAAAACACTGTATTATACTTTTAAGTGGGCCACATAAAATATTATTTTTAAATTTTTCCAATTAAAGACGACAACTCCTCGGGTGTCTCCAAAGAAAGGTTTTTCCAGATTTAGCTAGTATCTGTGGACAAATTTGTCCTCAAAGTACATCTTAGTTAACCCCAGTATTCAGGAGTAGTTATCTAAAGTAGCGACACTACCAACCTTTTCACGATATTGCATCGCTGTTTACACCTGG
The DNA here is from genome assembly GCA_032164185.1 of Moxostoma hubbsi. Lineage (NCBI taxonomy): Eukaryota > Metazoa > Chordata > Actinopteri > Cypriniformes > Catostomidae > Moxostoma > Moxostoma hubbsi. The sequence continues at coordinate 40,708,816 of JAVLUX010000013.1, read as the reverse complement.
TCACTTAAATACGTCTCCTGTGACCACTTGTGTTCCGATTTGGAGGTGAGGGTCGACATACATCAATCACTATGTCAATGTGTTACTGCATGATATCAAAGTGCAACAAAGTCAGAAAAGGCAAAGAAATTGCGCCCAGATGCGGTTGAAATTTAATATAACCACAAACGCAAAATGTCAAGCAGAACTATCCATTATTGTAGTGGAATACCTGTATCAAAGGAGCTGCAGGTAAAGAAGATCCGTGAAGCTCCCTTGATTGTGTATCATGTTATTTCCTTTTAAAACCGTTCCTAATATGCAAAGTTTAAACTCTTGTTTTAGCGCAGCGGTTGATTGACAGGAGAGGGGTGGTGCTTCACTGCTGCCGGGATGCAGAACAGATTAGCGTTTACACCTCAAATGCGATGTGGTCACATGCATTTTGATGATATTCGTATGTGGTTTTTGTGATCCGATCACAAAACATTTTAGACCCCATTTAGACCTGGATTTAGGGCTGACCACATGTGATCGAATTACTCAAAATGCGTCTTAATACGAGGTGGAAACTGAGTCATTGCATTGCGAACGCAGCAATGGAGCCAAGGGAGTAGTTAAAAACACTCGCCCAAACTGTCCTCTCAGTCTCATGTAGTGCACCGTATCATTTAGGTGAATTGGTTCTTTCGGACATATCATGTAAATAAACTGGTTTAACTCATCTTTGATTCTTTTTAGAATTGCTATTGCTTGTTATATATCTAAGAGCAATGTATTTAGCTTCTTTTTGTTAGCAGCTTGTAGTGTAGCTTACTACTTTTTTAAAAGGGAAGCTTGACTATATTTGAACTACTTTAAGTTATGAGTAGCTTATACTGTTGTGTGGGTTTCCTCAACACTGATAAACCCCCACACATACAGTAACTGTCAAATGATTAGAATCTTTTTTTTTTTTGCAATGGCCATATTCTACACTTTTTTAGTGTATTTTCTCTTTAAGTAGGCTTATTATGTTAATCAAGGTTAAACCAAACACATTCGTAGTTTTAAGTGTTTAAAATCCAGTTCAATTACTGTATATGTCTGTTTTAATATCAAATATCCAACACTTGTTACAGAAATACTTGTTTAATGTATTGTAAAATCTAGTGTGTGGATATCCAGTTCTGCTTAAGTAGTGCCTTGAAAATGTTCACTATCTGTGCTTTTTGCTGACATGTTTCTAAAGCTAACACAGACATTAACCTTTAAGCCATGGCGAGCTTTTGAACAGCAATCACAGGCACCTGAACTCAGTGTGTGTGTGCATGTGTTAAGAGTGTGTTGGCTAGTTCAGTCACTGTATTGTCTGCTCTAAGGTGGCCCTTGTAATTCAGGATGTTTGCATTTCCCCTGAAGGTGTCCTGTTTTCTAAAGAGAGAGAGTCTAAACATACATCAGACTACTAGTGTCCTTCTGCCAGCTCTGCTAACTGAGAACATGGAGTTTCAGTGTGCTTACACTTGGTTAGATTGCTTGGACTGAACCAGAGCATGTTTCCTCTGCCCTTCCCCTGCCCCCACTGGTCTCTTTCCACATAATATTATTTGGATCCAAACCACGGATAACTTTGTTTCTCAGCAGACTGTTAAGAACCTATGCACTTTGTGTAAATCCAACCAATCAGATTTTGAGTTTGAGAAAACTCTATGCAATATGCATTAGAAGGTCCATGGGCTCACTCGCTAAAGACATGAGCTGTGTGTTGGCATGGTGGAAATAGATTAGAAATGTGTGGCAACATTGTCGCTCCGCATGCAGCGTTTGTTAATGACTGTTGTCCGACCAGCAGGAAATTCCTGCATATATTCACACTCTTTAACCAAGTACATGTTGAGAGTGCACTGTTGCCGTAACTAATTAGACTTCATTATCTGCTAGCAATAATCAAATAGACTTTTGCCAAATATTGGACTTGATTGGCTGGATTTTGGACAAGGATAATGGCCCAGTCTGTCATAACACCAATAGGCACCAATAGGTGGCTATCATATTGTGGTAGTTTTTTTTAAATAGTTTACCAAACTTGATCTTTGATACACATTGAAAGACAAAATTTCTACTCATATGCTTGCACTCCGGTTCTCTCTCATTTGCATCCATGTGATCTAATTGCATCCAATCTCACTTTTTTTCCTATTAATTTTGAGATGAAATATGACCTGTTTGGGATTAAAGATTCACCTGTGTATGGTATAGAACATTAAATCTATTGTGATTGCTCTTTGAGAGTAACTTAAAGGAATATTCCAGGGTCAAAACAAGTTCAATTCAATCTACAGCATTTGTGGTATAATGTTGACCAAAGGGTACAAAGTAGTCTGACACGTCCAAATCAGAATCAGACCTCTCAGTCCTTTCAGATAATCAGAGCAGAGGAACTGGATTGTGGCTGCGTATGCATGAATGTACCTGCTCACTTGTTGGTGTGTGCATATGTCTTTCTCAACCCTTTCCTGTTCAATAATTCATCCATTCAGCGCAGTGGGGAGCAGACACAGATTTATGGCCTGTGATTGTGCAATGTCTGGATTTATCAGGAGCATGGAGGGAAAATTGACCAGAGCTACAAAAGGCCATTTCTGCTTGTATCTGATCAGCATGAAAACTCATCACAACAGAGCGTATAGAGAGAGAGGGATGGAGATATGGAGGGTTTGTAGGGAGGTTTTCATTAAGGGATCACGACGGCCCCCTGGTGTTTCCCATCTTCATCTCGCTGATCCCGAGCCGCCCAGCCGGACAAACCCCCGCCCTGCTCCCAATTAATATGAAACTGTTACAAGAAAATGAGAGTTTATTGATTTGCGCGAATGTTCCGAGCTCTATTCAGATGCATGGAGTGCTGACGGATAAGTGATTCCAATAAAAGAATTGAGAATACAAGAGAAGACAGCATTGACAAAGAGGTATTTAAAGGGATAGTTCACCCCAAAAATACAATTCTGTTATTGTAATCCCCTCATGTTTTACCAAACCGTACAGCTGTCTTTCTTCCATGGAACACAAAGGGTGAAATTTTAAATAATTGAATGTGCCATTCTTGTCCATTTAATGAAACTGAATGGTGACTGCCATAAAAGTAGCCAATCATGCCAACTGGATTGCTTCAGAAGACATTGATTAAACCACTGGAGTCATACAGATTACTTTTATGCTGACTGTATCTCCTATTTGGAGCTTTTGGAGTTCTGGTCACCATTTACTTGCATTGAAAGGACCAACAGAGCTGAGATATTCTTCAAAAAATATTTGTTTGACTTCTTCAGAAGGAAGAAAGCCATACACATCTGGGATGGCATCTGAATGAACTGATTCATTAAAAAGATTTGGACATCCAAACACTATGAGAGAGGGCAGTTTAGGTAAACATGTTTGATTACTCCTTCAGCTAGATTGCTGCATGACAAATGTAGCATTTTTTAACAACTCATTTGAAAAAGTAGCTTTGTATTTCAATGTTGTGAAAAGAGCTACTATCAGGTTATACCACATTAAAGTGGTCCAGAGGCATTGGGTTTAAAGGGGGGCATGGGAGGGAGGGGTTGGGGGCCTTACCCTGCTAGATTTTGCTTGTCCCAGCTCGGTCCAATTTGTGAATATGTCGTTTAGACTATAGAATCCATTAGCATTTTGTGAACCAGATCAGTCCAATTTGTGAATGTGTCATTTAGAACACAGAATCAATTAGCATTTTTTGAACCATATTGGTCCAATTTGTGAATGCGTCATTTAAACTGTCGAATCATTTAGCATTTTTTTAACAAGCTCGGTCCAGTTTGTGAATGTGTCATTTACACCACAAAATCAATTTGCATTTTGTGAACCTGATTGGTCCAATTTGTGAATGAGAAATTTAGAATATTGAATCATTTAGCTTTTTTAATTTTTTTTAACCAGCTCGGTCCAATTTTTTAATGAGTCACATAGACCATAGTATCAGTTAGCATTATGTAAACCAGATCGGTCCAATTTGTGAATGTGTCATGTAGACCATAGAATCAGTTAGCATTTATGTAAACCAGATCGGTCCAATTTGTGAATGAGTCATTTAGACCATTGAATCATTTAATATTTTTGTAATTAAATCAACCGATCCACTGACAAGATCCAACTTTGTTGAATATTTCATTCATGAATCAGACATCTGCATTTTTTTCGTTAACTCTTATGAATGTGCCAAGTAGAGCTAGGACGAATGTCTAGATTTTTCAGTGAATAATTACTTTTTTGTTTGTTCCTTAAACAAAGACTTGAATAAAGCAATGACACTTTTATGATACTTTTTTTTTCTAATTTTGAAGCTTGACGGCACCAATCCTCATTCACATTTATTATTATAGAGTGACCAGAATATTCTTCAAAAATTCACCTTTGGTGTCATATGAATTTGACCGACATGAGGGTGAGTAAATGAAGACACCATTTTCAGTTTTGACTGAAATATTCCTTTAATAAGTCTTACAAAGACTAATAGTGGCTTTTTTCATTTAGTGGCTGATTTAATTTGGTTTGGGTGGCAGTACGGACAATCGCAATGGTAATGCTCATCTTGAAGGGAGAGAGAAAACAGGAGCCTAGGATTTCAATTGCCACCTACAGCTATGACACTTCCCCTTTATGGAGAGGCGCTGGGATGTGACTGGGGGGACTGAGGGGTTATTGCCTCTGCAGATTTCTCCCCTGAGTTGATTTTCATTTTCTTGATTTTCAAAGTGGCCAGTGATCTGTAACAGGCCTGTACAGCGGGACGAGGGATGGGGAAATGGACAGAGGTTAGCCAAGTTCTGGAATGGGAGTTGCGCCGCAGCATTGTTCTGTATTTCTCTCTTTCTTTTCTTTCTCTCAGCAAACACTGACCACAGTTCCCTTTACCTTTTTTTTTCCAAGAGGAATTGGACAACGTAAATAAGAAAAATATAAAGGGGGTTGAGGGTTCTGTATTCTTATGTAAAGTGTTGTTTTAGGACACGTACATTTGCATAGACACTGAAACGTACAATAATGACAAATAAATGTAAAACATTACACATAAACAACTTTAGAGACGTCCAAATGTTTATGAATCCTTATGATTTGTGATTTTGTGTATTTATGCATTTGGCCATCATTTTAACCCACTTAAATTCAAAATATTAAAATGAATACAAATTCTGTAATCGTTTAATTATTATTTTTTAATTTTGTTTTCTAAGGATGTTTTCTGAATGTGCTGCAGCTCAAAAAAAATGGCCACTACAAAAGTATCATAAAAATATATATATATATATTTTTTTTTTGCACTATATTCCATGTCTTCAGATGACATATGATAGGATTACAAAATATCGAATGTTTCTAAAACTTAAAATATTTCAACATTTTTTAGATGCTTTCAGTACATCTATATTTCACGTTTTTGCACCTATCCAAACTTACAATTCTATACTTAGAGTGATATAAAACTTTGGTCATTTTGGTTTTACAACTTACCCTATTACATCAATGAAAGCAATTTTATTAGGGTCAGATCAGGTAGAAATAGCACTTTAAGGTAAACTGCAAGTTATCCTCTCTGGTATATTTCTGTCTGCATGGGGTATTTAGGTTATTTTTATATAGTGTATATTTTATATATATCATTTTGTGAATGCTAAAATTTTTGTGGACGTGAAGTTGCTCAGAAGTGTCAAGCGAGATCTTTGTTCGGTGGATTAAGCGGCTGGCGCGCTGGGTTTGCTGGTTTTGCTCTCCTTTGTGAGTTGGCTTTTGGTCTTTGCTGTCATAAGTTCTGAAGGTTGACGGGAAAAGCAATGTCAGGGAGCTGATTGGTTGCACAGAATTTCTAAGACAATCTGAATCTCATATTCAGCTACTTTGCCACAGTGGATTAAGATGATCTGAGGGAGCTTTGTGGACTCGATAAAAATCAGGCACGCCAGAGAAAAGAGCACAGGGAGATTTTTACCCTTTTTGTCCTTCCAAATTAATTTTTAAAGTTATTGTCTCTCTGCACAAATGTTCTGCGCTGGCTGGCATGGGGAGAAGTGTTGCTCATGAACTTCATTTCTCTACACTGAAATATGATGATAAACACAAACATGCACACAAAAGACACACAAGTACACATACACACCAGGTGCATGTAATCATTGCACTAATAAAACACACAAATCAAACTCTTGTAATGTAAGTGTATGTCCATTAATTCACTTTGGTTTAATTTCCCTATAGTGCATCTCAAATGTATTCTTAATGTTTGGCAATGCATATTGCAACCCATTAGATATTTTCATAAGCAATTCTAATTCTGCATTTTAATACTAACCTATTCACGATTGTGCCTTAAAGAGTATAATGCATTATAATTTGATGTAACGAGAAATTAGGGGTTGTTAAAATGTTTATTCATTATATTTTTAGGTATAACTATAAATAGGATTGTATTATGATGGATTATATCTGTGGTTACAATTACCACAGTTGTTTTTTTTTTAACTTTTATCTATAACTAAGAGAAGAATACAATTTTATTTTAATGAAACACGATGCATTTTCCTCATCTGATCTGTATTATCTTTCCAACAGAGTGTGTGCTTGTTTTGATGTAAAGAGCTCTTCAGTTTGATGCTACTGGTATAAATTGATACTGATCCAGTGCCTGATTGGAATATTGATTGATGGCCCGTAGAGATACACCTGTCTTATGGCTCATATGCATAGCCCGAGGTAAAGTGCCATGTATCAGCATGGAGAATGCATACGGCCAAGGGTTACTCATGCCCTCCATTTTTCCTGTCGTGACAGGCTTTAGTTGGGGGGGAAGAGGCGCAGTATTAAAGGTAGAGTTAGATAGAAATAGAGAGGTGGGCTTGTGCTTTAGAGAATCTCCCCCGTCTGTCTGTCAGTTAAAGTTAACTGTAATCTGAGCTATGTAACACTCGAGTGGACCTGAGAAAAGCTCTCACCAGTTAATAGCACACCGGTGATAGATATGGCCGCATCCAGGCAATAGAGGAGCTGAGATGATGGCCTAACCCTCCTCCTCATCTGAAGAGAACATGAATGCTGGGGGAATGTGAGAAAAGAAGCCATCTGACAAACATACATTGTGTCTGTTTGAATTGTGAAATTAGAAGACCTTGTTGTTAGGCTGACAAATATCACTCAGCGGCTCTGTGCTCAGCTCAGATTCTCCATGCATTGTGAATCAACAGCACCATGGCAAAATAAATTATTAGGGCTCAATTTAATGTGTTGCAATAATAGAATGTGCAATAATTCAACAACGCTTAATCTTAAAGGACTAGATCAATAAAAATCATACAAATATGTCATTTTTAATGCACTATCATATTCAAAACACAGATGACTTCCTTTCTTGCATAAAATACAAAAGGAGATGCATTCAGCCTCAGTCACCATTTACATGCAATAAAAGTGAACATTCTGTATGATATGTCCTTTAGTGTTCCATGGATGAAACAATTCATACAAGCTCGAAATAGCGTAATTAAGTGAATGAACAGAATTCAAATTTTTGGGTGAACTATCCCTTTTCACACTTGCTGTGCTAGTATGCTGTCTATGAAGGCATCATAAGCACTATTAAGAAACAAAGTCTGTTCCAAAAAGTAGAAACCTTAATTAGTGACAGACGAAGCAAGAGATATTTTAATTATAAATACATGTATTTTTCATTCAATATAGAAAAGTATTGATACAAATTTAATGCATTATTTTGTCCAATATAGGCTACATGTATGGTAAGTATTTAGCTTATTAGCGTATCACACTGTTAGCTTAGAAACATGCTAACAACAAACTCTATTGAATCTAACAAGAAGTTAAGTCTCGTTCAGAGCGTCATTTGCGTGACGCTCAAAGTTGCTGCATTTGTAGAACTTTCCAAATCAGTCACTTACTAGGTTCCATGACATTTAGGCCTCATCCACACTAATACAATGATTAGCCAAAACATTATGACCATTTACAGGTGATGCAAATAAAGTTGATCATCTCCTAACAAGGCCACAATCAGTTCTTGTAGTCAGCGTGTTGAATGCTGGAGAAATGGGCATGAGTAAAGACCTAAGCGACTTTGACAATGACCAAATTGTTATGGCCAGACGACTGTCCAGACTGCTGCCTAGCCGCATACCGGTCAGAGTGGCCATGATGACCCCTGTCCACAGTTGAAAATGCCTACAATGGGCACACGAGCTTCGGAACTGGACCTTGGAGTAGTGGAAGAAGGTCGTCTGGTCCGATGAGACCCGTTTTCTTTTACATCACATGGTTGGCTCTGTATGAGTGCACTGTTTACCTGGAGATGTAATGACACCAGGATGCACTGTGGGAAGATGACAAGCTGGTGAAGGGAGTGTGACACTCTGGTCAATGTTCTGCTGGGAAACCCTGTGACCGGCCATTCATGTGGAAATCAATTTGACACGTGACACTTACCTAAACTTCATTCCGGACCAGGTACACCCCTTCATGTCAATGATATTCCCTGATGGAGTGGCCTCTTTCAGCAGGATAATGCGCCCTGCCACACTGTACACATTGTTTGGGAATTAGAGTTCAAGATGTTGGCATGGCCTCCAAATAACCCAGATTTCAATCCAATTGAGCATCTGTGGGATGTGCTGGACCAACAAGTCCAAACCACAGCGGCTCCACTTACAGGATCTGCTGCTAAGGTCTTGGTGCCAGATACCACAGGACACATTCAGGGGTATTGTATAGTCCGTGCCTTGGCGGGGCAGTGCAGTTTTGGTAGCATGCGGAGGACCAACAGCATATTAGGCTTAGTCATAATGTTTTGGCTCATCTTTGTATGTTCTCATTTGAAAACGCATTGATTTCGCTGCATTTACTCATCACGTCCAAATTTGAATTATGTTTTCTTTCATTCGAAAATGCTCTCCAAAACTGGAAAAACAATGACATTAGTACACTGAAAATGGAAAGTATAATGGCTTTTACACTTTTTGTTCCCCAAAAAGCATTTGGTTATTAGACAAGTGAAGTAAACCATCTTTATTCATATTTTTGGGAGTATGCTTTTATTATAAGGCGAATTATCATTAATTTACAGAATCAATGCTTGGAACATCTTTTGTGATCTCACATTAAATTTTAGCCCTGAAAACACCCCTTGGCAAAAATTACTCACATCGTTAAAAAATATTTAATTAGGCTGTAGTTTATTCGCGGCTCATGGGGGAGATGGGATTTGCATGAGGCAGGTCGCCTCTCTCGACGGTGAGGGAGATTGAATGTGAGTGGAGATCACAGGGTCACCGGCTCAGCCAAGGACTCCCATTTTCCAAGGTCAGATAGGTAGCGAGGTGCTCCCCTGGGCCTCTGCTCACAGAAGACAGCTCCTATCGGCCCTTAATTATGTCCTTCCTTTAAGCCACTGCCAGCTTTTGTTTCCCAAGGGATATCACTTCTCTCTGGTGTCCACTACAACAAAAGCACCGTTTTTGTGCTGCACTATTATTATTTAATAGGCTCTGTAATCAGATGATTTTACCAAGAACTCTAATGGATGAGACCATGTATAAAGCAGAGGTTAATCGTGGTATTGTCAATCATATTTTACAGGGAAATCTGTTCTAATGGTTGACTGATAAGGGTTTTTCAATGGCCAATGTTGAAATCAAAAAAGCGGAGTGGCAGATGTGGTTTAATGATAGCAAATCAGACGTCCACCAAATTCCTGGAAGGAATGTATACTTTAATACAATATAAGCTAAAATGAGCCACCGCGTTATGCAGAACGGACCACAAACAGCGCCGCGATATGCAGAAAAGCACAGCTTTTTTGGCCTGTTGCTATGTAAAATCCCGGCCCGATTTCTCTTCCCAGTCCAGCCCTGGATGTCTGTCTGCACTGGTCTCAGAACAGTTCTAAATGTACTCTGTTTTCATCCTAACTCCATATAATGCCTCTGAAAGCAAAATTTTTCAGCTTTTAGATCCATTGATTCTCAGTGTGATAATGCACAGTAAATATATGATTTGTAAGGAAAACATGTGCTGAAGCACACATTAGTGTACCTTGTTTTAGCACCATGGTGTTTCACAATAAATCGCTAAAATGTTTAAATTGGCATATCGGATTAAACTAGATATTAAACTAGAGATTTTAATCTTTTGACTCAAACAGGTTTCAGTGTTTAAATTTAATAAGGTTTCTTACCAAATGTAGTTTTGTTGCTGTGATCGGCGCCATGTTGTTTTGTCACATGACTCCGTTCGTCGAAAGTTACCGTTACTTACATACCATTTACTTACAGCAGAGAGTCACCTGAACTAAGATTAGTCGGTTTAAATGAGTTTAAATTATGCGTTGTGTATAGCCAAGCCAAAATACAATGTCCACGCATGTGGACACGGGGTCGCACAAGATTATATATATTTATGCATTTGGTAGACACTTTTATCCAAAGAGACTTACATTTTATATTAGTTTCTGGGATTCTACACGACAACTTTGTTGCTAGCGCTGTGCTCTATCAATTGAACTACTTAACAGTTAAGACAATAGTTAACATGAACTAAAACTAATTCATCATTTTTGCAGCATTTATTAATCTTGTTAAATATTCATATCTAAATATGCTAGTGTAACGGAAGCCAGCTGGTAGATGCTGTGCAGTGTGTAAACCTTACTCTCCTGACCTCAAGAGGTGCACTAACGACTGATGCTAGAGGCTGTAGTCTACTTGTTACCTCCCACGCCAGAGACGCCGGTCCGAGTCCCATTCGGAGCGGGGTGAGCAGGGCCCTACACTAGCATATTTATACATTTAAAGTTGTACACATTAACAATAGTTAATAAACTCTGAACTAACAATGAAATAACATTTATTAAGAATAATAAATGCTGTTAAAAAATAATTGTTCTCTGTTAGTTCATAATGGTTTTTGTATGCATTATAGCTAATGTTAATAAACAGAACATTATTGTAAAGTATTACCAATTATTATTTATGGCATTGCTAGTGCCATGCTCTGTCAGTTGAACTACTGTTTTATTGTATTTAATTACATTTTAAGTTACTTCAAAGATCACTGGTAATATTTTTAAGAAAAGTCATCAATAGTTCTTTTCAGCTTTAGCTTTGTAGAACAACGTAGCAGAATTTGTTTTATTTATTATTTATTTATTTATTGGTTCTAGCTCTGGGCGGTCTGTGCAGCAGGGTTTGCATAATTTAATCATGACTGTTGGTTCCCAGCTGGAACAAAAACAGAAGGACCAATGATCTGAACCCCACACACTCTATCTCAGAGTCCAGATGAGCTCTCGCTGAATAACTCTATGATTCACAAGCGTTATCAATTGATGGCAATAAAGCATGAATCATTTAGTAAAAGAGTAATTACATGCTATCAAATGTATAATGTTCCATTTTGCACATTTATGTTAAATGCGCTAATTAATTCTGAAGCCTCCAGCCAACATCACTTTATTTGATTAATAATTTTTAAAGTCACTGACATTTCCAGGAAGCGGAAGGGATTTTTCCCTCGTGTTTTCTGTCTCTCAGGAATTCTTGTTGATGTATTTTCCGTGTTTTGACTTTTAAGGGTGGCACTGCGTGTAGTACAATGAAAAATAGTAAAATTATGACTGAAGTTCTCAAGAAATTGCTTGACAAGCACAGTTTTCGTTCCTGTGTTAAAGTAGTTCCTATTGAAACAGGAAATTCGGTGGAAAATAATGATTAAGATTTTTGTTTGTTTGATGTTTTGGTTGCTTTTTGTCAGTCATAGGCATGTGGTTCCATTCTAGAGTGCATTTCATTGAACACGAATATATTTTTGGTCAATTTCCCCAGTAGTAAAAGACTACATTTAAAATACACATATCAGCAGCCTTGTCAAAGTTTAGGGGTACAGTTTAGTTAGTTAGTTAGAGGCCCTAGGCTCAATTCCGAGCCATGGCAACTTGATGGATGAACAATCTGTAGGAAGATCGATCATGTGCCAGTTGGATAAGTTGGGCCAAGGTTTTCTCCGTTGTTGTCTTGATAGTGTTGAGCCGTCGGGTTGCTGGTCTTCCTCTTCTTCTTGTTCCTTCGATCAATCATAACGTCCTTCTCCAGTGAGTGATCATCGTACGATAAGTAGGCAAGTCGTAGTTTGGTCATCGTTGCTTCGAGAGACTTGTCCGGTTTGATTTGCTCCAATATAGATTTGTTTGTCCGTCTGCCTGTCCATGGTATCAACAGGATTCGTCTCCAGCACCACATTTCGAAGTTGTCGATTCTTTTCTGTTCTTGTTGCTTGACTGTCCAGCTCTTGCTGCCATATGTTACAATGGAGAAGATGAGACTGTGAACGAGTCGTGGTCAAAAAAAATGTCCTTAGATTTGAAAATTCTGTCCAATGATTTCATCGTTGATTTTCCCATGGCTATTCATCGTTTCACTTCTTCGAGAGTTGTTGCCTTCGTGTTCATCATTGATCCAAGTAGGCTGAAGTCGTTGATAACCTCAATTTCGTCTCCATCCAGGTCAAGGGTTCGTCGATCATAATTTTCATTGGTCATCACCTTGGTCTTCTTGAAGTTCAGCAACAGTCCCATTTCCTGGCTCTCTCTTTTAACTGTTCGCAGAAGGTTCTTCATTCCTTCTTCAGTGCCCGCTTTCAAGGTAGTGTCGTCCGCATACTGTAAATTGTTCATGTTTCGGCCTCCAATTTTGACCCCTTCTTTGACATCGTCCATTCCGGCTTTTCTCAAGATTGTTTCAGCGTACAAGTTGAACAAGAATGGTGACAGGTTGCAGCCTTGTCTGACACCTCGTTCCACTCTGAACCATTCGGTGTTTCCATGTGCGGGTACAGTTACAGTAGCATATACAGCAAATGCCCTCAAAGCTAACAGACATGGACTAAAAGCCAAAAACTTTCATAGGGTCTTTTTAATTCACAGTGTACTTTAAAATAAAAAGAATTTAGCATAAATTGGCCAAGCTCAAATGTTAGGGGTTGTTTTAACCAATCTTGTATAAACATTTGCAGCAGGAGTTTTTTGGAAAGCGATTTGTGGATTTGCATGTATGGATGAGGTCAAACGCTCGCAGACTTCAAACAGGTTAACTGGCAGCATGAGGTGTGAGCCGTTGTGGCACGTGTTTGATGCCAGCGAGTAATTGTGCCATAATGATAGAGATGACTGCTGGCAGCTTACTGTTGCCATTTGGAGGAGTTTAGTGATACTTGACATGGTGTTTGAGCTTCAGGAAGTAAAGCTTCCATTTATGTGGAGATGCTGGAATGAGAGAGAGGGCAGGGCTTGGTGAGAAATGGGTGGGGGAGCAGTGAAGGGGAGGGGGCAGAATTTTTTGAGCATATCATATATTATAGAGCAGAGAAGCAACATTTTTCCAAAATGTGTTAAAATCTGTAGAGAGAGGCAGAATTAAGAGAATGTTCCTGGTTCAAGATAAGTTGAGCTCAATCGACAGCATTTTTAGCATAACTGACTTGTTTAAAACAAATATTGTAGTTACAGTAAGGCTCTTACAATGGAAGTGAATGAGCCAGTCAATAACCATTAAAAAACAAACTGTTTGAAAAGTATATCCACCACAAGACAAACATAATACATGTTATAATGACTTTATTGAAACTATTTCAATGCACTAAATCCGCTTACAGGGTTTGTTTGATTTTTATTTTATATATATAAATATTTTACTTGTATTTTTTGATAAACAACAGTATGCCACAAATGCTATTGATTGAGATTAAAGGTGTGTTCACACTTGTAGTTCGGTTCTCTTGGTCCTCTTGGTCCGGACCAAAAAAGATGTGAAACTGATACATTAGTCCTGGTTTGCTTAGCGTTCACACTGGCATTTTTAAAACCGAACCTAACGATACAAAAGGCATCAGGGAAATGTCCCAACCTGATTGGACAGCTTTTATGACGGATATTTTTTGAAGGAACTTGCCGAACATCCAAAAAATTGCAGGCTGCTAGGTGAAATGCGCTCGTTATATTTATATATATGGTGGTATTTTTACCAGCTGAGATCAAACGAAGAGTTAATAAAATGTGTAAAGGAGTCAAAACAGCACCAGGAATTCCTCCATTGCACACACATATTAAGATATGCTGCAAGGACACCTGACGGCGGTTCCGACGCCAGTACCGAACTTTAATGGGCAACATAGCGCCTATGATGAGAAGAACCATGTATGCTTGAGGTCAGTATTAGGCAAATTACTTCCTGTTTTTGGTCCGTTTATAAGTCTTTGGTCCATGTTGCGTTCATATATCAGTCGAACCGCACCAGAGTTCGTTTGGAAATGGACCGAGTCCCACTATTCAGGCGGTCAATGACACAAATGAATCGAACTCCCGACACTCTCAAACTACTTAAGTATTTGTCAAATTAATATGTGATATACTTATACCTATATATTTATAAAATAATTTTGAAATATATTCTTTCTATACTTATAAACAAGAACTTCAAATCAAAATATATGTTCATTGTTTTTAATTAGATTCCATCATCACAGGATTGTACTTCATGTGACCATCTACAAAATAAGCATGTTGCTGGTGGGTTCTGTCCGTGGCCCCTCTCCAGTGAGCCAGGCCTCATTTTCAATGCAAAACCTCCTTCTGTAATCCAAGTGTCCTTTCTGCAATTACAGAGAATAATCTGCCATTCTCTTGTTACAGACAACACTTTATCACACCGGCCTGCCACACAATGAATATTAGAGCTGATATTATTTTCTGTGAGCATTGTTCACCCATCGTCATATCACAGAGATTAAGGCAAGACGAGTGCTTTGTGCAGCCACTTGTGCTGAAAAGTGGGCTCATTCTAATACTGTTAAAATAGTCCACGGGGTCCATGTTCATGAATTATAATGGACACAAAAGGTTTGTCTGTGAGGAGCTTGTGAAAGAGAGACAGCTTTGCATTTCATCAAGTTTTTTAAAAGCACTTATTGTAATGTATTCACTCCACAATCATATGGAGACTGTCATCTCTTCATTTAAACTTAAAATCAAAATGAAATCAGAATTGAACCTATTTATTTCCCTGGTCTTATCATGCACAATACATCAGTGCATGTAATTCCAAGTCGTTCATCTCAATCTAACTTGCACCATCTCTAAAACTACTTTCCTTATCGGCTGACGTCATTTAGGCAGAACGTAATGCTAACAATATCTTAATAGAAATGCAGGAATTGTTTTAGGCTACTGTTACAGTATTCCAGCCATTAACAGCCTTAAAGCTCTGAGGGTGATTTTTAAAGATTTCCTGTTTCAGTGGCCAATATTAAAGACTTATAACTTATAATAAACAAGGAGGGTCAAGTGTTTGGTATCATTTTAAAGAAAACTTTTAATTTTTTTATGATATAGATTATGATACATTCTGAGACATTCAGCCTAAGAAAAAGCTAAAAAAAAAAAAAAAAAAAAAACGGACACAAAATGTACTTTGTAAATAAGGTAGCTTTGAAAAACTGCTTTTGTTTTGTTTCCAATCATGTTACCTGTAAGAGAGTAAAGTTTTGTGTTGATACAACAAAGATATCAAAAGTTATGTCATTACAAAAATTATTTATTCTAGCCTCAAAAAGCATCTCCAAGTGTCCAAAACCTCTCCAAACAAAGAAAACATAATAATTGTACATAAGAACTATTTACACATGCAAATACAACAATGACTAAAGGTGTGCTCTCTCTTCAAAGCATGCAGGCATGAGTAACAAGAGCTCATTCAGTTCCATTCTGTGTCATTTGAGACACCAACAGCCGCAATTCCACCATCGGGCCAAATGAGGGCGTGCTAGTGTGAGCCAGGGCCAGTTGCGTTCCCACAGTCACTTCCGGGGCTTCATCATGCCTGCTCTGGGCTTTCTCAGGGGCCATCGGCCAATGGCCTTTGGCCCGCCAATTACCTTGGGCCAAACAAGGCCAACTGGGGATTGAGTCGAGTTCAATGTCACAGGCCGAATTTCACAGAACTTGCCAGGTTGTGTATCCAGCGCACAACGGTACAGGTTCAGGGGATAAAAATAATAATTTGGGCATAGTACAAATCCATTAAAATGCCCATTGGACAAAGCAGTGCCCAAAGAAATTACTTTCCAAAGAAGCGTTTCCACTGGGATAAGTCGAGATACTGGAAACTTGTTTTCGGGTCTAGCTCCATTGCGGTATGGACTACCCACTTTTTACAATCCAATCAGTTCCTGATAGATAAAATCAAGTCTAATTTTTATTTTATTATTATTATTATTATTTTATATTCTGTTTCACTTACAAATATGTCATATGACAGAAATAAAATGGGTTGCCAATGCCATTTCATTATGACTTTTAGCCATTTAGTCTTCTTCATCCATAGGGTTTTGAGTTTTAGTTGGCCTCTAAAGGTTATTCCCAGATGAATGTCTTTTTTGTTTTAGTGAATTGCTTGTTTCTGCATTTTGTTGGGATTGGACTGCAGTTGTCTGTAAGCTGGTCAAAAACCTCAACCCCTCCTCTTTCTAAAAAGAATCCTCAATTCTTTGGTCTACTGGATACAGGCAGAATGTCAGTCTGCCATAGTAAGATCCAGAAAGTCTTACTTGTATTGTGCCTGCAGCTTTTTGACACCCAGGGACAAAAAAAAAATAGCAGATCTGCTGTTCTAGTGTGTGAGAGGGCAAACAGTAAAAAAGAGACAAAGAGAGATGGACAGACCGTAGGTGGTCCCAACCAAGTTGTTTTGGTTTATGTTATCATGGATATTTTTTCATACAATCTGCATCTTCCATTTTTTGACATTTTTCCATCTTCTGTTCGTCTTTAAAGGTCATATTGATTTAAAAATGTAATTAAAACTGTTTACTTTTTGAATATATGTTGATGGTTTAATTGTGAATAATTCATCGGTGCATGTTATTCTAAAGAAAATAAATGTACAGGTAGATGTACAGAGTTAATGATATACATTCACTTTTAAAAGGAAAAAAAGCCATAGTGCAAGTGTTCTTTTGCACGTGAAAGATTACGAATGCAAACGTTACGTTTCTTTAGAATACCGTGTACGGCTGAATCGTTCAAAAAGACCAGCAACATGTATTAAAAAAGTCATTTATTTTTATTTGAAGTCAAACAGAAGATGGAAGAGCACTAAAAGGTTTATGTGCTTCCAAGAGTGAGGTGTGTAAATGATCTTGACTGTAAATAATAATTCATGCATTCCCATTTCGTTTTTTAAACGTCATCTTCAGACCCTCGAACAACAGAATACATTGTGTCCAAATATTACAAAAGCACACTTCATCGTCCCTTTACGAATTCATCGTTACTGCTTGGAGTAATAATTTGTGATGGACTAAATAGCTTTGAGGGATTGGACATTAAAGGGATTATTCTCATGTAATCCGTGGGCCCCTGCAGACGTGGATCTGATCACAGAACAGTGCAGGGCAGGCGTTATTGAAACAACAATAGAATATTTAAGAAGCGCAGCAGAGCCAAAGATACTTTAACTGCCTGTTTCTCTCTTGTCATCCCCAGTTAGTAACAGTAAATCCGTTTTTTTTCACCCGCTTAGTAAATTAGCGCGTTTAAAGATTAGACAAGCACGCTAATTGTTTCATTATTAGGACGAGCTCTCACCCCTAAAGAGCATAAAGTTTTTTCTCTACGAGGTAGAAAGAGGCAGGGAAAACCTCTTATGGGAGGAGATAATTAAAAATAAAAAGAGCACAAGTGCTTTTAACCATGCTACAGAAAAAGGACATAAAACATGCTATGATGGGTACTTTACTGTAACTCTCATGAATTAGTAATAAACTAACATTATTATACAGCTCTGTTGAATACTTGACTCTGATTGCTCTATTGCATCATTCTGCAGTCAAAAGTCACAATTTCCTTTTTAGCTGTGCTGATTTCATGTGTGTCGTATTACTCCACGGTAGGGTTGCCAACTTTTCACTTTGTGAATACGGGACCCTTACGATTTTTGAATATGTAAACAGAGTTTCACCACTTACAGTAAATACTGGACAATAGATGCCCTAGACAGGATGTCTTCAATTCAGCCAAAATATGGGACAGTTGGCAACCCTACTCTGCAGTCTTCTTCTCACATAATAAAGAGTTTCGCTGCTAAAATACAAGACAAGTAGCGTTCTGAATTGGATGTCTTAATTTTGGCCAAAATAGGTGACAGTTTGCAACCCTATTCCACCATCTTTCTTCTCGTATAATAAAATAATTTAAAATTAAATATGGCGGGGATTTATTTTGTGATGATGACTGTCTGACTGTACATTATCCATTATTTATATAATGCTTAACAATTAAATTGGTTATTAACATTCATATATGAAAATGTATGAATATATGTATGACATTTTTAATCATATGAATGTATATGGAAAAAAAAAGATCTCTTATTGTGTAATAACGCTTGTTAATGTTATTAATGAAAGGTGTTATAAAGCTTTGCTGATTTTTGAAGCAATTTTTTAAAATATGATTTTTTTTGTTACTAACAGTAACATAAAACATGTGAAAATGCGGTGGTATATTAATGAACTACAGAGTTGGAAACTTGGTTTTGACATTTCTTCCGGTCTCCAGCGTTTGGATGAGTTGTAGTTCAAGTTAATGAAATGCAATGTGTAGTGTGATCCCACCTGTCTGCCATATGCATGAATGTATAGTCAAATTTAGCTATCCCATTCACATTTAGTTGAACCAGCGTCATTAATCACAATTCCATTGTTGTTTCTGGTGTTGCAGGTAGAACTGACGGGCAGCAGTGTGTTTGACTATGTTCATCCGGGCGATCACGTGGAGATGGCCGAGCAGCTGGGCATGAAGCTTCCGCCGGGGAGAGGACTGCTGTCTCAGGGCGCTGAGGATGGGGCCAGCTCTGCTTCCTCTTCCTCTCACTCTGAAACACCTGAGCCAGGTAAGACCATGTGACATTAGGCCCTATGCATGGCCATATATGTCAGGTTAACGACAAGAGGGTTAAGAGATTAGGGCTGGCATTAAAGAACTGGTATTGAGTATTAAATGCATGCAAACTCAGACTTGCGATGTTGTACATTATTTTTGCTCCATAGATTGGTTTTCCTTCAGTAGCGTTTTGGGCTTAAATGTGTCAGATTTACACTTTTACATTATATTGTATATATAGTGATTACTCAGCTCTCTGGGATACATCTAGAATTTATTCTTAGCAATCAATAGCAGTATACAGTGATCAAATATTGTCACAGGCAACTGATTTACTATATGTCTGTAGCTAGGTTTCCATTTATGTATTTTTATGCTATTTTGGGGATCTCACATAAAAAATGCTGGATAGAACCACCAATAAAATCTATAAAATGCACGTAAAAACTTGTATGCTCAGTTGGGGTGGATCCATTTTTTATTCGATAAGAAGTGCCTGAACTACGCAGGAAACACATTTACCAAATATATGCCTATATAATTTATATAGGAATGTTAATGCACATCAGAAACGTCATGTGACGTTTCTCAACAAACATGAATACATAATTCACTCAGAGAATATCATCAATATCGTCACATAACATCTGAAATGTTGCTCTGGTGATTCTGAAAGGCCGGAGCCAAAGCCTGTCATCAAAATGATTGTCTATGTCTACTATTACCTCCCAGAACTGTATGACATGCTTTGTCTCCCAGACATAAGACATCTGAAGCGTTTTGTCTGTGCGCTCCAAACTGAAAGGAATGTATTGCATTTAATTAAAGAGCCACAATGGCTTCAACTTATATTTTGCATCAATTTCCCCAGAAGTGGTGATTTTGTCCTGTTAAACACATGGAATGGAAACCCCCCAATAATCAAAACAAGCATGTACAACCGCCCCATTATTTATACTATGATCAATGGAAACATGGTTAAATACTTCACGCTTCTACACCCTTGACATTATCCCTCACAAATATGAACCAAAATGCTATTTCTTCCATTTTTCGTTTTTTGGTCAAATCTAAAATCCATGATTCTGTCTGTGTTTTCCACATTGCGGAAATTGAAGTTTCCTAAAAGTATACATTAGATACATACAGTATCAGTTCAAATATATCATTAAAAAATTTTCTGTTTGGCCCACCCTGTCACAGGAAGGAAAGACAAAGAACACATTCAACATATCGTTTTTAAAAACTAAAGTCATAAGGCGAATGTAATTTTATTGTCAGTTGCACAGATCACACATGGCAGAAACTGAGCATTGAAATTTGTAATTGTATATCTATATTGTTAATGTTGTGTGTTCTTTGAAATACTATGTTTTTTTAATTACCAGGTTTTTTATTTGTTTATTTGGTTGTTTATTAAAACCCTTAGCCATACTGATTTCAGAAGTCAGTGATCTATGTAATGTTGCACGAACTGGTCTTTATGACACATCAAGACTATAAGTGTGCTTTAAAGCATAAGAAGTGTTTGTGCGTTTGTCATGATATGGCTGATGAGTGTCTTTTGCTCTGTCCTGAACTCTCCAGAGGGGCCCCGTGTGGTGGCAGCACTGTAACATGGGCTCACCCTGCTCCCGAATTTAATTAGACAAATTGTATTGCGGAGATGAAAAGAGGTGACATTCCTCATTGGAATTCTTTTCAGGGCTCTTATAGACTTTGCCTTCCAAATGTTCCCATTTTCATTGTGTTGTACTGATGATAATTTAAGTATTAGGGGAAAATCCATTTATAAATTAAACAAAATGACTTGATATCCATCAGTCCCTGAGTTCATCAAGCTGTTCAAACATGAGGGAGATTGGCTGGTCGGCCGGGGTCTTCCGAGAGCTTCGGTAATTAGATCTGCCAAGGATTTATTCTTTGCTGATTGGAGCTTTAAATTAATTGAAGTTCCACATTTGTGGTTTTGTCCTTTTCGCGGAAATTTTTTCTAGCCAGCAGAAATTTTACATTGGCGGGCTCAATGTTTGTGTGTGTGTGTGTGTGTGTGTGTGTGTGTGTGTGTGTGTGTGTGTGTGTGTGCATGCATGCATGCGTGTGTGCGTGTGTGTGTGTGCTTGTGTGTGTGTGCATGTGTGCTTGTGTGTTTGAAGGTGGTATGAGAGTTAATTTCTTGTTGGGTGTGAGACAACGGTCTTTAATAGTTGGGGGTGGTGTGGGCTTCTGACGTTGAGATTTATTTGTGTACACACAGACTCATTATAGATGTGCTTTACAATTCCTCAAAGGCCACCAAGTTGTGTCTCATAACACCAGTGCTTAACTTGTAAATTATGAAGTCCTGGAGTATAGACTGGTGCTGGATCCAGCAGGTTATATCTAGCTTAAATGAAAAAGAATGTTTAACATTTAATCAACACTCCAAGTGCACAACATGAAGTGCTAACACTAGATTGCTCTTGTTAAATTGACAGAGAAGTTCAGTTTTGGTAGTGTAGACAGAGTGTTGATTATGGTTGAAAAGGAAAAAGAGCGATTTTATTAACTTATGACTTTACAATCAGCATACAGCTAAAAATATAATTTTTTAAACAGACATGCGCACAACACTTGCGCACATTGGATAAGCCGGTAAGAATGCCAGTAAAGATGTTTCCGTTCAACGTGAAATTGGGGTAATGTGTAAATCTGCTGTGTAAATCGGTTTATGCTTAAACCGTTTATGACCATACCACAATAAAGGAAAGCCGTTTATGACGTTTACATGACCACTCACATTGTTGGTTTATTAAGCATAATCGGTGTAAGAATGTGCTTGTAAACACACTTTTATGCCTGCTATAGCTCCCCTTGTGGAAACGTTGAGATTGCAATGAGTACTTTTAAGTTTTGAATTGTAGTGTGATACACTTCAGAACGTAACAACATAGTGTTCACATACTTATGTAGAGTATGTTTTGTTATGTTTTTATGGCAACATTGCAATATGTAGACATTGTTATTATACTTGATTTTTCATGAAATATACATACAGGTGTATGAGATGGGGATCCAGTAAGGAATGGATCCAATTCTAGAGAGGCCAGGTTCTGTATTTCGCTTGTTTTGGCACAAATTAAGCCCTGCTTGTGCTTAACCGACACATCCACAAAGACCTCTCTCTCTCTCTCTCTCTCTCTCTCTCTCTCTCTCTGTCTTTGAATGAAAGCCAGGCTGAGCAGTGTTTAAAGGAGAGTCAAGCATTTCGTTCACCTTCTGTCACCTACCTCATATGTTTTTTTTATTTCCCCCTCCTCTTTTTGACTGTGATGTCACTTTATTCATCCGCTCCACCTGCAAAGTAAATTGTGTTATCAATAGCCTATTTTAAATATTTGCAGGTGCGGAGAGGAGAGCGTTCTTTCCCTCCATCACTTTTTCCATCTCTCTCTCTCTCTCTCTCTCTCAATGGCATGACACGCTGGCAATAAACACGGTGGTATTTTTACTTGAAGATCGTAATCCTGCTGTTTGTCAACAAGAGGCTTTTGATGAACAGTAAAGCGGCCCCCTGTTTGTGCATAAATAAAAGAAAATGATTCAAGTTTAATTTGTAATAATATGAATTCAGAAAGAGAAGTGTGCCTCTGTGCACGTCATCTGCCGTATGGTTCTTTTTTTCCTTTTGGAAAATGATATATATATAGAGGGAGAGTGAGAGAAAGAGAGAAAGAGAGAGTTTCACTTTTAATTGACTATATCACAAGTGTAGTGCGTCAGAACCATGGCTGGACTGGTAATCTGGCATACCGGGATGGAGAATGCATGCAGAACGGACCACAAAACAGTGCCGTGATATGCAGAACGGACCACAAAACGGCGCCGTGATATGCAGAAAAGTACAACGAACACCACCCCCCACATCACCCCACCCCTCCGCAGAAACAACATTTGGCTCGCTCGCTTGGAAGTGTACTTGTAGATGTATTTTAAGGCCTACCTTCAAACTCAGTGCCTCTTTGCTTGACCATCCATCCATCCATCTTCAACCGCTTATCCGAAGTCGGGTCGCAGGGGCAGCAGGGGGCCCCAAACTTCACTAAACCGAGCCACATTAACCAGGTCTGACTGGGGGACCCGGAGGCGTTCCCAGGCCAGTGTGGAGGTGTAATCTCTCCACCTAGTCCTGGGTCTTCCCCGAGGCCTCCTCCCAGCTGGACGTGCCTGAAACACCTCCCTAGGGAGGCGCCCAGGGGGCATCCTTACCAGATGCCCAAACCACCTCAACTGACTCCTTTCGACGCAAAGGAGCAGCGGCTCTACTCCGAGCTGCTCACGGATGACTGAGCTCCTCACCCTATCTCTAAGGAAGAAGCCCGCCACCTTTCTAAGGATGCCCATTTCGGCTGCTTGTACTCACGACCTAGTTCTTTCGGTCATGACCCAGCCTTCATGACCATAGGAACAAAAGTTGACAAGTAGATCGAGAGCTTTGCCTTCCGGCTCAGCTCTCTTTTCGTGACAACGGTGCGATAGAGCGAGTGCAATACCACCCCCGCTGCCCCGATTCTCCGGCCAACCTCCCGCTCCATTGTCCCCTCACCCGTGAACAAGACCCTGAGGTACTTGAACTCCTTTATTTGGGGCAATACCTCCTTCCCTACCTGGAGTACGCACTCCATCGGTTTCCTGCTGAGAACCATGGTCTCAGCTTTAGAGGTCCTAATCCTCATCCCAGCTGCTTCACACTCGACTGCCAAGCGATCCAGTGAGAGCTGAAGGTCACGGACCGATGATGACATGAAGACCACATCATCTGCAAAAAGCAGTGATGAGATCCCCAGCTCACCGAACCGCACACCTTCCCAACCCTGACTATGTCTCGATATCCTGTCCATGAATATCACAAACAGAGTTGGTGACAAAGCGCAGCCTTGGCGGAGACCAACCCCCACATGGAACGAACTCGACTTCGTGCCGAGGACCCGGACACAGCTCACGCTTCGGATTTACAGGGATTGGATCGCCCTAAGAAGGGACCCCCCCACCCCGTACTCCCGAAGCACCTCCCACGGTCTCTTCTGGGGGACCCGGTCATACGCCTTCTCCAGATCCACAAAACACATGTAGACTGGATGGGCATACTCCCAGGCCCCCTCCATAATCCTTGCGAGAGTAAAGATCTGGTCCGTCGTTCCACGGCCAGGACGGAACCCGCATTGTTCCTCTTCAATCCGAGGTTCGACAATCGGCTGAACCCTCCTCTCCAGCACCTTGTCTTTGCTTGACATCATGGGAAAATCAAAGGAAATCAGCCAAGTCTGGATCATCCTTGGGAGCAATTTCCAAATGCCTGAAGGTGCCACAATCATCTGTACTAACAATAGTACACAAGTATAAACACGATGTGACCAAGCAGCAATCATACCACTCAGGAAAGAGACACATTCTGTCTCCTAGAGATGAACGTAGTTTGGTGAGAAAATTGCAAATCAATCCCAGAACAACAGCAAAGGACCTTGTGAAGATGCTGGAGGAAACAGGTAGACAAGAATCTATATCCACAGTAAAACGAGTCCTATATCGACATAACCTGAAAGGCTGCTCAGCAAGGAAAAGACCACTGCTCTAAAACTGCTATAAAAAGCCAGACTACAGTTTGTAAGTGCACATGGGGACAAAGATCTTACTTTTTGGAGAAATGTCCTCTGGTCTGATGAAACAAAATTTAACTGTTTTGCCATAATGACCATCATTATGTTTGGAGGCAAAAGGGTGAGGCTTGCAAGCCGTAGAACACCATCCCAACCATGAAGCATGGGGGTGATGGCATCATGTTGTGTGGGTTCTTTGCTGCAGGAGGGACTGATTCACAAAATAGATGGCAACACGAGGAAGGAACATTTTGTGGATATATTGAAGCAACTTCTCAAAACATCAGCCAGGAAGTTCTGGGTTACAAATGGGTCTTCCAAATAGACAGTGACCCCAAGCATACCTCCAAAGTTGTGGCAAAATGGCTTAAGGACAACAAAGTAAAGGTATTGCTGTGGCCATCACAAAGTCCTCAATCCTACACAAAATTTTTGGGCAGGACTGAAAAAGCGTGTACAAGCAAGGAGGCCTACAAACCTGACTCAGTTACACCAGTTCTGTCTGGAGGAATGGGTCAAAATTCCAGAAAATTATTGTGAGAAGCTTGTGGAAGGCTACCCAAAAAGTCTGACCCTAGTTAAACAATTTAAAGGCAATGCTACCAAATACTAATAAAGTGTATGTAAACATCTGACCCACTGGGAATGTGATGCAAGAAATAAAAGCTGAAATATATAATTCTCTCTACTGTTATTCTGACATTTCACATTCTTAAAATAAAGTACTGATCATAACTGATGTAAGACAGGGAATGTTTTCTACAATAATTAATAATAATAATAATGTTATAGCATAATATAAGTAATTAAATATTACTTTGAATTGTGACTTTATCCTCTGTACCCATAAAATCACTGTAAAACATGGCCTCTTCTGGCTTATTACTTTATTTTACAGTGGCATTGAATGTGGCTGATCCAATCAGATTTTAGATCTGAAATGGCAAATTTAGGAATATATAGTGTGTTGTCATTAAAAAAAAAAAAATTATATATATATGTGTGTATATTTTTATCCCCATTATTCTGTTTTGTATAAACATCAAGTGAATGATAACATACAAACATGCATGAAACACAAGATGTGGCATTAAAAAATGACATAAAATATAAGACACTATAAGCAGAATTAACCTCTTGCAGTATTGCATGTGAGGATGATTAACTGAGAACACAGTTTGAAGAGTATATCGCCTCAGCATAGGCATCCCTGGGCAAGCAGAGTATCAGTCGCCTGTGGGCAGGGTGATGTGGACTCTCCCGCAGGGTCAGACCTTTGATTTGTGTGGATTCTCCTCTAGCCTTAAACAGGTGTCTGCTGCTGTGGGTGACATTTCAAATGCAAATAGAGCTCTGTACCACAAGGCATCTGAATCTACCCCTGTCATACCAGAGTAATACCCCCAGCCCAGCACACAAAAACACACACACATACAGTATGCACAGGCATATTTGTGTCTTTGTTGCAAACACACTCTATTGTACATGAACATACATGCACATATATGCACACAGAAACTCCAAAATGAGCTTTCAGTTTATAGGAACAGACAGCATTGGGATCATGTGATCTGTTCGAGATATATATATATACTGTATATTGAACCAACGTATGAGCAACATCCAAAACACTGTTACAGTTTGATTACATTCCTCAGGATTTGGCATATTTGCTGTATGAAAATTCTGAATTCTTTGAAGATGTGTTAAAAGATTGTATTTGAGAGTGTGGGCTCTCTCTGGCCAGTTTGCACAAGTCTCAAAAAGCCATCAAATGGCATTAATTATCCACTCTCAGTTGTATTACAAGCATTTTAATAATAGAAATGTAGTTACACAAGTTTTTTCCCAGATAGCAAACCTACATTGCCAAGATGTCTGCAATAGCGTGCATCATCTGGAAAACATTGTGTTTACTTTAAACATCTTATTTACATACAAACTAATGGTACGTCCACAATAATCCATTTTCATTTGAAAACTCAATTTTCAGTGTCTTAACGCCATCGTTTCCCAAAGTAATTGAGAGCATTTTCTAAACTTTCAGTGTAGTATAAAGTCATTTGTTGATGAGAAGTGTGAACTTAACAAAATATTTTAGCAGACTGTATACTATTGTGAATAAGGCTAACATTCTTCCGAACATCTCCTTTTGTGATCCACATAACAAAGAATGTCATATGGGTTTGGAACAACATGAGGACAAATAAATGATGATAGAATTTTTATCCCTTTATTTAACTAGACTTTTATGTTGCTTTCAGCCGTAGGGCACTTTAGACACCAGAGGCATCTTGCTGAGGTCATTGACCTGAGTCAGTGGTCACTGTCCTCTGTCTATGCCATTTGGGGATTCGGTGCTCTGCAATAACCAGAATTCTCCCAGGTGAGTCCTGCTCATTGGAACTGTTTGGCACATATAGAAATGTGTCCTTGAGAAGAGGAGGTGGGGTCACACAAGCAGTTAGCGTTTTCAGAATACAAATAATGGGATTAGCGCTTGTGGACAGCTGACATTAGCCTAACACACTTATCAAACAGGCATGTTTTCGTTGGCAAACACAGTTTTAGATACTTATTTTAGATCAAATTGTTGTTATTTGCATTTAAGTCCCTAAAAAGTGTCCCTAAAATGTATTCTGACACTTAAGCCACACTTAAAAATGTATGAAATCAACTGGCATCTGCGCTCAGATGCTGCTTGAGCTTTTCTCAAAACTAACTTGGGAAAATGGGATATCAATGGGGGTCAAGAGTGATCACATGACCAAAACTATTGGAGGAGTTTTAATTGAAACCTGAAGTTTGTGAGGTCTGCGGCACAAACATATTGATTTTATTCAGGCTGCCCCAGCCAATGGGGTCACTTTTGAAACCATCTGACATTTCTTCAATTCATCTCACTCTCAGACCCCCAATACTTCACCTTTCAGAGTGGAAATAGGTGTGTGTGTGTGTGTGTGTGTGTGTGTGTGTGTGTGTGTGTGTGTGTGTGTGTGTGCACGTGCACGCGTGCGAATGCTCATGCACTACACTACAAAAGACAGCTCAATAATCTTCTATGTCATGTGACAGACCACTAAAGTTTAAAGACTTGAAATCATAAATTGGCTATTTATTGCAAAAATAAACATTGTTTTAACAACAGCTTTCCAAATACATCCCCCGTCTGCTGTTGATAGAACAGATAACTCCCATTGGTTGAGTCAATGTTGTTGCATCAGGCTGTTCAAAACAAAGTGTCATTTTTATATCACCACAGAGACACGGACCACATTTACATGGACACCCGAAAGCGTGTTATTGCGAGAAAGTGGCACACTGCAAGAAATTAGTGTTTCCATTTACATGCACTTTTTAAGTGGTGGACTCTTTACTCCCATATACATGCGGCTCGTTCAGTAAGCAGCTTTCGCCAAGCAATGTAATTTCGCCTTGACGCTTGTGTAAACAACAAACATGTTATCTGAGGAAGACCACTAAATTATTCCCTGTTGCTTCACTTTATTTTAGTTAGTTTGTTTTCTTTAAGCTTCTATCATGATCTGCAGCAGAATTGTGCTGCAAAGGTGGGGTTTTCCTCTTATTTAAAACTCTGGGATTCCCCCAGTGTATGAGCGCATATACTTGAGCGTGAGGGACCATCAATATTTTACATTGGTGTGTATAAATGGGTATAGTTTATAATGTATGTGCTTTTCCCACTGTACTCCCAGAAATGTTTAATTATTTCCATTTTGTTGGGCTCTATCCTATGACGTTTGGTATCCGTTCTGTTCATGTACATGAAAAAAACTGTAACAATAATGCTTATTCGTTTACATGACCACATAATCCACATTCTTAGTTGTGTTAAATCGCTTTCTCTTAATCCCTTAAACAGCGTAAGGAACTCAGCGTTCTTGTTTACATAACATTTCATTACACCACTTACTGCAAAAACCCTGGGATTACCGTTTTCTTAAGTGTATGTAACGTCGGTACTGTGTTTACCGTATTCAAGACATATGTATGGCTTACTTATAGCTGTTTCTGCATATAAAGCTAAGATAGGAGAAATATTTTAGCACAGAACAAGTTACACAGCTTTAATAAATTTGAAAAAAAATACATTTCATAACTTTCTTTGCCTAATGAAGGTTACTTAGGTGGGAAAAATAATACTAAGCAATGATAGCTTCACATTTCACGATGCAATCAACTCCAGATAGATAAAGCCTCCAGCCTTTCATTATATCTTGCTAAATGGAAATGTATACTCCGATATACATCACATTATCGAAGTTAAATGTTTTTTTATATATATAAAAGACGTGTATTTTATGCCTTTTTTTTTACCTTTTAGAATGACCAAGTTAAACATCTGAAATCACTGCTTTTTATTTTTATTTTTGGTCTATGCAGGACAAATCAGGGAGGACAATTTTCAGGATATCAATATACCATCATAATTACTTGGAGATCAGTAATTGTATGTGTATTTATTGTACTTTTCAAACATGCACAGTGGAAGAGTGTGTTATAGATGTAGTGAGAGAGATTGATTAAAAGGGCAGCTTTGCTGGTGATCTGGGAAATAAGACAGCAAAGGGACAATATCTCCCACCTGTTTTTGTGCATTAATGACAGGCCAGAGGCAGGAGTCTGTCTGAGATCTTCTCAGGAGAGAGATAGAGAAAGAGAGAGCAATAAAGAGAAAGAGGAGGCATCATGTTACTATACCTAAAATTATTATTACATGACTCGTTGTACGTATCACGTCAGTATCCTCGTGAAATGAACAGTAGATGTGCTAAAACAACAATAACTTTTATTCCCTTTCATAAAAATCATGAATAAAACAGCAGATGATCGGATGACTAACACTAACTTTTCGCCCTGTTCTTCACACAATGCTGTGGCATCAAAACACTTTTACTATATTTATTACATAACAAGCTACATTAACAAGCTTGTTGAAGCACAATTAAATTGTGCAGAAGCTCAACTGATAGAGCGTTGTACCTTGATTTAAAGGATCAGGATACGAGTCCTGAAGAGCACACGAGTCATAGAAGCACCACAAAAGGACATGGTTGCTTCTGCATATGCCTTTCTTATCTCACATTTTGTATTTTCTGAAAATATTGGTCAAGTTAAGGTTTAGAGTAAGGAGGTTGGGTTTGTCAGTTTAACTTGCTTTTAACACCACTCAGTTGACATTATGTCTCAAAACTGTCACGATACGTGTAAGTGTAATCGACTCTGATCACCCCGCTCTGAACGGGACTCGAAGGAGGCTAAAGGATACAGCCCCTTGCATCAGTCGCTAGTGCATCTCTTGAGGTCAGGAGAATGAGGTTTCTACCAGCTGGCTCCCGTTACACTCACCCCCCTAAACCTCACTCCCATCCGGGTCACGGCACCATTATAACCGGCTCTGATCGGCCCGCTCCGAACGGGACTCGAATCGGCGTCTCCGGCATGGGAGTTGAGGTGCGCTAACAAGGAGGCTAAAGGCTACAGCCCCTAGTGTCAGTCGCTAGTGCACCTCTTGAGGTCAGGAGAATGAGGTTTACACACTGCACAGCTATCTACCAGCTGGCTCCTGTTACATAAGGAACTATGTCATATCATTTTGCAAAAATGGTGCCATAGTCACATTATTTTAATGAGACCAGGCCGTCTATTTTGTTTTGTATGCTGCCTTAGACAGCCAATGTAGACAGCAAGACAGCTCACTTGGGTCTTTACCAGAGCTACTGTTTAACCAAAGTTTCTTATGGCTGATCTGTTTAAAACAGACAAATGTTCAGAGAGCCACGAGAGCTCAGAGATTTGGATTTAATGCTGACACATTATACAGCCCAGCTGGAACAACCCATCTGGCTCTGATCCAAAAAAGATGCTGGTTACAGAACCAGGCGCCCCAATGCACAAATGCCTTGCTACACTATGAACACAAAGAGGAATGCTAAATATGAGGGATTTAGCTATACTGTAGATGCATTTTTCGAATTACAGCACAGCCACGGTTTAATTCCATTCCACAAAACATCACTTCTGTGTATTCTGTCACACGCCTTGTTTGATTAACAATGGAATTCTTATACTTTTGTCCATCTGCAGTTCTGTCATTGAATGAGTGCATTTTATTAAAATTAAATTTGAAATCTGCTGTGATGTTTTGTCGTTTTTTCTCGATTTTTCTATAAAATCAAGGTGCGACTTGTCTCAGATTTAAATACTAATAGAGGTGTTGCGGGCAGTTGCGTTGGCACCTGTTTTCAAGTGATGTTTCAGTGCAGGTGGCTGTCATGAGTAAAGCATGTATATTTGTTTTCCAGTAGTGTCTATTACATGAGACATGACTGGGGCACAGATTCAGAGATTTGCGGCGTGATTTTTTTGCAATGGCAGTCTGCAATCACAGATGGCAGAGGAGGATGTGGGCCTTTTTCACTGTTGAGATGGGGAATGGGAGATGGCAGTACAGAAAAGTGCATTGGGCTTGGTTCAGTGTGTGCTACTGTTTTTGTTGTATTACTCTAGAGAGTACCACAAACCATGTTTTTTTTTTCTTAATTTTTTTTTCTTATTATTATAATTAACTCAAAATAAATCTCTAGCAATTTTCTTCAAAAACAGGTCGGAGTCACAGCAGCAGTAGTAGTGCTCTTGGCATGTTGAACCTGTTGTGCTCATGTGGTTGATGCAGGTTCGAGTCTGGCTTGCAACATGTCCTGATTCCATCCCCTCTTCACTTTAGCTGTCTAAAGACCAAGTCACACTGTCCGAACAAACGCTACCAAATGCCAACAAACGCCAAAGTCCAACACTTTTTGGGTTTTGTCGGATCAGTGAGATCAACCTTTTGGCGTTCATTGGCACCTGTTTTCACCGATTCAACATGTTCAATCGGCGTTTGTCTGGTCTTTGCATGACAATGAGGTAATTGTCCCTGTCAACTCACTGAACATTGAATGCATACGGCCGTACCTGCATTGTTAGAGTAGGAGAAACACAGTCAATCGCGATTAATACAATTTTTGTAGTGAACTTGTTAAAGCATTCCGTTCCTTTCTAAAGAAAACCAACATTTATGTTAGTATTGTGTTCAGCAATTTTTGTGGATGACAAGCGTGAGTGAATATATATAATATATATAATATATACAAAAAGGCAAGACACGGAGGGAGATTAATTTTCGCGGAAGTGCTGAAGAGACACAGATGAACACGGATCCTTTATTTCTCAAATGGCTTCAAATTACACATAAAATGAAAACACTGAACTAGATGCAGAACTGCAATAATTACAAATATTAACTTTCCCCATATTTAATGGACAGACTGTAAAATGTGTAAAATATATCTAAATCTATATCTAATTTCTCTAAAAGAGTTTTTTCCTCTATAAGAGCAATAAACAACGGTGTTGAACGTCCTTTTCAGGACGCATCTTTTTAAAGATGCCTTTACGCCTCTGAGTAGTTCCAGGATGCGGTAGAGTGCTCTCCGACCACAAGCGCTGTCTCGTGTGTTTGGGCTGCGATCACACCGAGGCAGTGTTTGTGGATGGTTCATGTTCTCACTGCGAGAACATGACCATGGCAACGTTGCAGTCGTGGCTTTCTTTCAACCGAAAGAACACCACTCCAGCCGCCCCCTGCATCGTTCCTTCTTCCCACGGGATTGAGGACGATGCGGCTGGCGATGGAGGCGATTTGGGGATGGCAGCGGGCGCGGCTTCGCCGGGAGCGTTCCCCGCGATCCGCCCGCCCCCGGCACATTCATTGACTTCCGTCCGGGTTCGAGGCAACAGCGGCTCGCCTCACAGCCAGCCTGCCTATCCTCTGGAGCCCCTCGAGCTGGATGAGCTCGCCGCTGCATCGGCAATCGGTCCGGCATCTGACGTGAATGACTCGTCTGGGCTGCCACCTTTGGGCCAGCACGCCCAGGCTGAGACTGATGCCCAGATGTTCGACATGCTTGCCCGGGCCGGCGCCGGCATGGGCTTGGACTGGAACCCTCCATCCTCCCCACAGCCTCCATCCCTGATGGAGGGAACGAGATGCTGTGTCCTCCCGGCCACGTCGCTGAGCTGAGCCACTGTTGTGGCTGGACCATTTCCGGCTCCTCAGAAAAATCCTGAATGAACAGACGTATTTCCCCGCCTTTGTACCTGTATATCCGGGGGCGGGACATGCAAATTCTGTCTGCCAACTTCTCATTGGCCTTTTTTCATAGATCAGAGTTCTATTCGGCGCTCAAGAGAGACCCCTAGTGTCACTTCTTCAACACAACGTCTCGTTCCCTCCATTAGGGAATGGAGGTTACATCCGTAAACTAGACGTTATCACAACATTCTATATACAACAGCCAATTTTAGAAAGTTTGAAGTGTTGGCGTCTGTTGGCGTTTGTTGTGGCAGTGTGAACTGGCCTTAATAAAGAGATGTCAGAGTCAGAGACGTGGTCTGGTTGGTAGTGCACGTGTTCCGATGGTGTTGGTTATAAAATAGCGTCCCCAATTAGAATCAACTCTCTAGAGATCCAACTCTCCTTAATCAATAAAATGGCAAAAAGGCACAAATCTGAAATCCAAATAAAATATTTTGTTGCCTTCACCACTGTGGTGCTACCAAAACTTCCCTTTGTTTGTCTAAGTGGCCCAACACAACATATGCTCATCCATTTGTATGAATTTGGGGTGGGACTATCTGTTTGTACAACCAATTGAATAAATTTACTATAACTCTTGAAATTTTCAGTCTCATTGCCACATTCATGATTCAATTGTACTTCCTTGTGCTTGACATATGCACACAGTGAGGAAGTGTAATGGAGACTGCAGATGTCAAGATTTATAGTGAAAAAGGAGTTACATTTTGGTCTGTTTCTAACCCAAAACCAGTTGTATCATTTTGGAAGACATGGACCAAACCACTTGAGTCATACATTGTTAAGCTGCCTTTTTGTCCTTTTTGGAGCTTGGACATTTTAGACCCCATTGACTTTCGTTGTATGGAAAGACACACATCATGTATCCTTCCTTTGTGTTCAGTAAGACAGTTATAAGAGTGGTTTAAAATGAATGTTTAATTTAAATCATATTACGGATTACATGTTTGTGTAATTCACGTGTAGCACTAGTGCTGTGACAGTACTTCCAGTAGTTAAGTAAAAGACAGCCAGTAATGCTTGTTAATTTTGCATGTGTGTGGGAAAAAGTCATAACTTACTCAGTAATTATGAAAGTGCCTATCGCTTCATCAAATAGATTCACTGTCAAAAGCTCAGAGCTGGGCGTCATGATAAACTAGCCACCATAAATAAGAGAGCAGCCTGCTCACTAAGACAAATGTTTTTAATCATCTGATGTGTTCATTTATCCCAGGCCCTAAGTTTAGTCTTAAATTAAGGCCCTTGCTAGGACATAACTTGATTTAGAAATGCCCATCAATCCTGGCCGGCCTTCAAGCACAGGAAAAGCTCATAGGAAGTGCATTGATCTTTATTCGTCCTTTGCCGGGCAAAGAATTGTTGCATGTTTGGTTTTTGCCCATTATCAATCTGGATCGGATGCTTTCTTGTGTTTGTTCAAATTAATTCATTGAGTTAATTGTATCTTTTTTGCTTTTACACAACATTATGCACAGATTCTTTTATTCTCAGCGACGTCACTGAGGACATACAAGTCATTAACTGTCTCTCATCTCCGCTATTATAAAAAAGCATTATCAAGCTTTTCAAATGTCTATAGTGTTTCAGCCATCATGAGCCCTTCAGTATCAAACCATACAGAAACATGTAAAACAATCCAGAGTGAGGAACAAAGAAACTAATGACAGCTTAGCCAGCCTATAAGATTGAGAATTCTGTCACAAGGAAAGCACCAGATCACTGGAGGAGGAAGGCTGCAGAGCTTTGAAAGACAAAGGAAGGATCAAATGGTCTCCAGACTATTAGAAGCCAGTTTTATTTAAGCTTATTTGGCTGATAAGGTTGTCAGAAAGGGCTTTTTATCAGGCAAGAGGAGTAGGCGCCAAGCATTACGCCTTCGTTCCCAGGCAGTGGGTGCGTGGCGAGTCGCGTGGTGGGAAAGTCTTTTCATAAAGCTGCTTGACGCTTTCACACAGGAAAAGCACAATTTGAGCTCGGCTCCTGCAGGATGAGAGGGCACTTATGCCTGAACTCAGAAAATATATTTTGTTTTATGTTTTTTATGGATTTGATTTGAGTTTATTTTGTGTTTGTAGTACATTAACAAGGGTGTGTGTGTGTGTGTGTGTGTGTGTGTGTGTATTTATCACTTTGTGGGGGCCAAATGTCACCATAAGTATAGTAAAAACCCTCAATTTGTCAGTCCCCATGAGGAAAACTGCTTATAAATCATACTAAATTCTGTTTTTTGAAAATGTAAAAATGTAGAAAGTTTTATATGAGGGTTAGGTTTAGGGGTAGGTTTAGGGTTAGGGGATAGAATATAAAGCTTGTACAGTATAAAAACCAATATGTCTATGGAAAGTCCCCATAAAACATGGAAACCCAACATGTGCGTGTTTTGCTTTTGTGAGCTTATGTAATCATTTTGGATAGGTCTGATTTGTTCTTCAGGCTTGGATGAATGTTTGTGGGTGATAAACATTGTTAAAGCAAAAATACACCGTAGGGCTGCACGATATGGGCAAAAAGTCATTATTATTATTTTGAAAAATGTTGCGATTGCATTTGAACTGCGATATGATAAACAAAAAAATAGTAAATAAATGATTCATATTGACCAAAATTTGGTAATGTTTTGCCCATATTCTACTGCCCAAAAAAAAAGCCTTTGAGGGTTCACACTTCAGTCCTCTTAAAAAGAACTAAACTTGGACCTTTTGTGCTGATTTAGGGCCATATAGCATGATTGCGATTGTGATATTGCATATATAAAACAGTTAAATGGACAAGGAAATGTTAAAACAATTTGGAAAAACTGAGTATGGTCACAAAAAACGCATTTGTGTATGGAACTACTTTCTCACGCCACGAATCCGAATCTGCCATTGCTGGTTCAATCCAAATTATCCGTTAGTAATTAAAAAAATTCACTTCAGAACTAAAATCACGGGTTATTGGCGATACAAGGATGTGTGTGTGTGTGTGTGTGTGTGTGCGCATGCATGTGTGTGTGTGTGAGAGAGAGAGAGAGAGAGAGAGAGAGAGAGAGAGAGAGAGAGAGAGAGAGAGAGAGAGAGAGAGTGTGTGATCACCTGTAGTCTGTTAGTCAGCTTTCTGAAGATAATGTCATTTTGGTGAAATGCATCCTATTTTCTCAGAGGAAATAGTCTTTCACTATAGAAACCGCAATCTCCACTGCCATTTTGTCCTCTCCAATGTGGAAAGTCCGGTAAGAGGTAAGCGCCTTGAGTTTCTTAATCAGTCTGTTGTGTCTCTCAGCTCTGATGAGCCTTAATTCTGAAGTTGTTAGTTTAAAGCTGTTTAAAGCTATTTCCTAGCTTTAGTAGTGTAGTAGTAATTCAGGCGATCACTGAGCGATGCTGACTCATATCACGTCACCGACTGGCTCATATTACACACAAAAATGGTCTTTTGCCTTCACCTGCTGGCTAAAATATGTAATGTCACAATATTAAATGTAAAGAGACAGATGGCTCTTAAGACATCTGCACTGCTCTTACACTTTAGTTTAGAATGGCACGAACACAAGCGGAGTAATTGGTGTATTATTATTTATTCTTTTTGCATGGGATGTATTATTTGTGTTTGTATTAGAGGTCGACTGATAGTTGATTTTGCAGATAGCAGTAACTAGGGTGATGCAAATGGCAGATAGCAATTAATCGGGCGATAATTTATAGGATGCTTAAGTCGGCATTAAAAATCAAATTTACTTCCGTATTGTGATATATTTCTGAGTGAATCAGCTTATTGGACATGAAAAAAATGTAGGATGGGAATTTGAGTTTATCCATTGGTTGTTGATTGGATTGTGAAAATATGGGCATTGCATAGTGGTACGGAGGCAGATCTGATTATGAGTTGGCGGTGGACACACACCCCTACCACCATGCTACTTGAGTCAGAGCCGGTGAAATTGAACATTGCTCTTAATACATTTAGTATCAAACTGACAGTATAAATCTATAAGCACATCGCAAGGTCTTTGCTTACAAAGAGGCTGTAGCCATTGAAAAACGAGTAAGTAAAAGATAACCATATTTTAACGTTTTGAATCACAATACACTTAATATAAAGGGAAAAATAACTCTTACTCACGCTATGCATCCCAAGATAACTGCATTCAAAAATATGAGTTAACTCCAGAGGCTTCTGAAGCATTGTATTCATTAGTGATTACATCAGCAATTCAGGCATGAAATGTCTCGAACAAAACTGCGAATTCACCATTATCCCTCCTCATTCGAAATGTAAATTCAAGCTGACCTGTAACCAAGGATGTTTGGGTTAAGGAACGACAGTTTTGAAGGAAAACGGATGAAAATACACCTTGCCATCTACACCAACATGCGATTGATGCTTCGTTCAACTCTACACAAGGTTGTGGTATTTATTAGAAAGGGGCAGGGTTTAAGCGGACTAAATGATTGGAGATGTCCTGCATATGTCACCAGAGAGAAGTCTGACATTTCACTGGAAGATTGAGTTATTACATTTTTATTAAAGATTATGAGGTAAAAAAAATAATAAAACATATGCATGGATGAATCGTTCACAATAAGATCAATAACATGCATTTAGAAAATAGATAGGGAGAATTTCATTTCATGCTGAATGAAAAAAAAAATCTGTCTTTCCTTACTATGTCAGGCACAAACACAGAGGATACAAGACTCCAAAAAAAATTCAATCCCAGATCATGAGTTCAAATCCAGGGTTGCTGAGTGACTCCAGCCAGGTCTCCTAAGCAACCAAATTGGCCCGGTTGCTAGGGAGGATATAGTCAAATGGGGTAACCTCCTCGTGGTTGCAGTTAGTGGTTCTCGCTCTCAATGGGGTGCGTGGTAAGTTGAGTGTGTATCGTGGAGAGAAGCACGAGCCTCCACATGTGGAGTCTCCGCGGTGTCGTGCACAACGAGCCACGTGATAAGATGTGTGGATTGACTGTCTCAGAAATGGAGGCAACTGAGACTTATCTTCCGCCACCCGGATTGAGGCGAGTAACTGCGTCACCACGAGGACCAACTAAGTAGTGGGAACTGGGCATTCTAAATTTGGAGGAAAAAGGTGATTAAAAATAAATAAATAAATAAAAATAAGAATTAACCAAATTAAGCTTTTTATAGCCTATGTATTCACCAGATGAAGGGTTTTGTGTGTATATATACTTTACCATAAAGGTTTATCATTATTTTAAAGATAGGAAGTTCGAGACACGATATATGTGCTGATGGGCATGTTTCCATATAGTCGCATTTTTCGTTGCATGCCCTCAGTTCAATTTAGATACTTGATTATCTAATCAAAATAACAAAATGCATGCTGAAGTGAGGATAAAAATATGGATTAATATTTTCAAAGATGAAAGATAGGGGAAGTATCGGAACTATCTGCATAGATTTTTGCCAATAACTGATAGTTCGGAAAAGCAACCATCGGCACCGATTAATCGGTAAATTTAATATATCGGCCTATTCTCTAATTTGTATATTAACTTTTAGCAGCCAAACATATTTGGAATTTCACAAAAGTGAAATTAAAGTGAATCTGGAGCGCTTTAAATATAACGCGCTCGGTGCACGTAACCAAACTGACCCGAACTTGAAGTTGTGGAGCACAGAATCTCTCTGTAATAATGCACTGACACAATACACACAGAACAGCGCACATAGACTTTGAAGCGAGCAGCTAAAGCTGACTATTTATTTATTTAATTAAATTGCAGCCCTTTGCAGTTTTATAATAGCACAAGATCATATTGCAATTTCGATTTTATTGCAATTAATTGACAGCCCTAATTAGGGTTGGGGAGTAACAGAATACATGTAACAGGATTACATATTTAAAATACAAAATATTAGTAACTGTATTCCGCTGCAGTTACATTTTAAATCATTGGTAATCAGAATACAGTTACATTCCAAAAGTATTTTGATTACTGATGAGATTACTTTGCATTACTTTGCATATTATCATTTGATTAATTTAATATTTAGTCTATTCAGTTGAAAATCATTTATACATATAAATGATGTGATCCAAAGTGCGTTTGAACAGCGGTGAAACACTTTCTTATGATGTGTTACATTCATACGAGCAGACAGAGAAGTAAGTTTGAAGTAAGTTTGGAGCAGCAGGAATAAAAATAAAACTTTGTGTAAATTGTCAGCTTTATGCTAAGCTAAAATGCTATTTTTAACCATTTTACATGCACGTGTTACCAGACAAGATCATATTTTTCATCAAGAAAATTCACGTTAGATCTTTTTCTCTCTCTCTCTAGTAAGACCTTTGATTTTAGGGAAAAAACATTATTCTTGATGATAATTTTTATATTGTATTTCAACAAAAATATCAAAAAATCTTTTTTCAGAGAACTTATTTTTAATTGTTTTTTTGTCTTACTGTACTGGCAGATTTTTTATAGTCAAAACAAGTGAAAAGATGCTGAAGAAGTAATCCAAGGTATTTATATTATGTTAATGACCTTAAATTAACGAAATACGTCACAAATTACATTTTACTGCAAATATTCTATCATCTGTTTTGGAAAAAATTTCAAAAGTAACCCTCCCAATCCTGGCCCTAATACACAGGTTTAACTTTTTTTGTTTTAGGTTTTGCCTCTTTTATTAGTTACATAATGAAGTTAGAATGCAAAATGTGGTGAGAGAGTGTGGGAAATGGCTTTCCGGCTTTAAACCTGGATCAGCATGTCTGTTTACTTTTGCCATACCTTTTCTGTACCTCTAGTTAAAATGTAGGCCTATAACTCATTTTGGATACATAATTGTATACTTAAGACCTATTGTGTATCTTAAAAGTTACATTGTAAGTTTTGTTGCTCTGGGAATAAAAAAAACATACATTTTTGTGTCTGTAAGGGTACAAATGTGTAACCAAAGCAAAGGTACAGGCCAGGGATGGCTGTTGTACCTTAAAAATTACCATTTATTCTGATTGTATACTTTAATATTACTGGTGATTTCTTTCTTTTTTTTCTTTTTTTGGCATTTATTTATTTTATTGAGTGTGCGTTGTTGTTTTAGTTCCACTTTGGGGACAAAGCTGTCCTCAGTACATGTGTCAAAACTTCCTTTGGGGACATTTCAATTGGAAAGCATTATTCATAAATAAAGTAAATAATGTGTTTTTTTATTCCAAAAAATGCTAAATGCATTGGGGTTAGTATATAGTTATTATAATTACATAAAACTGTGAAAGTTCCATTTCTCTCTATGAAGGAGGAAGCAGGGGTCGTGTGAACAGTCCACGTGAGCCACTACCTTTCAGCGTGACACAGACAAAATACTGCTTTTCAGCAGAACCTTCAACATAGATAATACAGCTTCATGTGTCACTCTTTCTCCCCTCCGGCAGCCTGGACTGCCCTTATATCCTTCTCCAGCCATCACTGCAACACAAAACAGCTGTGAGAGATAATTTCACACAGATATCAATCCTTACCCCTCTTCCTCTCCCGTCCTCGCTCTCCACAGAACGTCGCTCGACCAGCCCCCCATCTCCACAAAACACAAGTCAATCTTTGTTTATGCATGTGTGTGTATGCGTGTCATTTTGGTCCATCAAACAAGAAAGCAACCCATATTCTTCAGTCAAACATGACACACAGTAAAGCATTACAGATATATGCTTCTACATTTTGATGAGTCATTATCATATTTAAATCGTGATCCTGACACACAGCTTGTATCGCTCTATAGATGAAGTGCTTTTTCCCTTTTTTTCTTTTTCATTTTGCAATTCGCTTGACCTCAGAATCCATGTCTCAGATAAGACGATGAACACAATATAGCTCTTATTCACAGCTTTCTGTGCTGTTTAGGCTGCACTCACTGCAGAAGCGAATTGATTTTGTTGAAATATTTCATATATATATATATATATATATATAAACACGTTTGTTTAACTGGGCCTTACGACGCAACAGTGATAAGGGCTGAACCGTTAACAGGTCTTCACCCAATAAACAGGGGAAATTATTGGCCCCAGCGTTTCTTCGTGACACAATTTGTCAGAGTTGCTGATAGAAAACAAATTCTATTCATAAAGCCACACTTCTCTTGGCACCAGTGCAATTCGCGAGCAATTCAATTATAGTTTTGTGCGATAGTGAGTCCAGAGAGAGAATCCAGCTGACAAGAAATATGACAGGACAGTAACGCAGTGTTTATGCAATTAAACTTTCACTGACAATACCTGCCGAGTGATGAATGTCTGGGTGGACATATATGTGTGAGAGCGCTGCCCCTTAAGGACTGCACATTTTTCATGATTTAACAGCCCATTCTGATCTGTTAGAATGCCGGTGAGTAGAGAAAGATTGAGAGAATGCAAGGAGTGGAAAGTTTCGACTGCACATGGAGGAAAAAGGTGTTGAATAACCTTCATCAAAATAGCAGAATATAAGAATAAAGTTTGTATTTGTGACAGTGAAATGAGAAAACTTGCTGAACCACAGTGGACTGCGTATTGTCTTTTTTGTCTTTGCCCAGGGGTCGTTGGCTATTGGTCATCTTCATTTCTTTGTGACTTTTATAAGGGTGCTAGTTTTAGGTTTTATTCTAATGGGGATATCATGCATGCAGTTTTTTTTCTCCAAAATATCAGAGCAGAGGTGAGCTGTTCTTTTTAATTAATCATTTGTCCTTCAAACAGTGAAGTTTCTCTCCTCGTCGTACTCTCTCCACAGATAATTAGGCCCCATAGTTCAGTTAATTCCACAGAAGAGCTTGTGCTAGCCACCTGCTCCTTTTGGATAGCTAATCTTTGTCTTGTAAGATTCCATCCCCGTAGAATTGTCTAGTAAAGAATGAGAAAACGCCACTGTTTTTCCCCATAGTGACCCACAGTTGCTTGAATTCCTAATGCGGGAGCCCAAACCCCCCTCTTCACACCGCTCTTTCGCTCTGCGCACATTGATAGGGAGGTGTTGATTTTAGG
Organism: Moxostoma hubbsi; assembly: GCA_032164185.1. Lineage (NCBI taxonomy): Eukaryota > Metazoa > Chordata > Actinopteri > Cypriniformes > Catostomidae > Moxostoma > Moxostoma hubbsi. The sequence continues at coordinate 40,667,082 of JAVLUX010000013.1, read as the reverse complement.
TGTATATGGATCGCAAAGTAATCCTATGAATTCAAAGTGACTAACAAAGCTGGCTGCCTCTGCTCCTTTCATGCCGTTCCATTTTTTTCAACCTGCTAGGGCTTTGTTTCTCCATCATAATTATTTCCAAGTCAGATCCGTGCTGATTTCCTGGTGGACTTGTGTACCTCTGACTAACTTGAGAAACAACGGCACGCCGAATAATTCACGCCGCTCCTCTGGGGTGGTGTTCTCTGTTTTTTTCAAGGACATTTTTATTACAAAGCTGATGGAATTTGCATATTAATTCATTTCTTTCAATTTTTAAGATTAAATGTTGTCAACATGTATCAGTGCGAGGTTTTGACAGAGCTGATGAAATAGGTCAGTCAAGCTTGAACGTCGCACCATTCAAGCAGCCAGCTGCAACCTCTCTCTCTCTCTCTCTCTCTCTCTCTCTCTCTCTCTCTCTCTCTCTCTCTCTCTCTCTCTCTCGTACGCGCAAACTCACATCGCATACTCAACCACGCACTTTTTCTTTCCTCCCGTCTGCGTTTTGAGCTACTTGATTAAAGGAAATGTGCGGCCCAGGCTAAAATGACATGCCAAATTCCATCAACTTTCATTGTTGGCTCTCTCCTAAATTAGAATGCCATTAGAGGCTTTTGATTTATAAAGTGCATTTTCACGTTTCACATCTATGTGTGTGTGTGTGTGTGTGTGTGACCTTTTGCGGTTGTAGTTTTGCCTGTCTCGGTCAATAATCGAAGGGTTTTACATTCATTAATATTTTCTGCATGAGTCTAATATTAAGTCGTGAGAGTGACGGGACGCAGTGCAGTTTATTTATTTCAATCGGCAACCCAAACAATGATCTGATAATAAAAAGAAGTGATGGAAGTGTAAATTTAAAAAGATTTGGAACTAAATTTGAATTCAATCTAAATGTTGTTGTTGTTGTTGTTGTTGTTGTTAGTGGTCGACCAATTTGGGTTTTTCAATGGCCAACGTAAGTACATATACAGTGGCCCCGAAATGTATTTGGACACTTCAGTCACACTTAACCCTAAAACAGGCAACGTGCATCACAAGATACATACTCTTTAGTTTCTTATAGGTGGTATGAGAAAGAGTTTCTCACCCAATCGTGTTATCATTTATCATAGTTGGGTCTGTTTTGAGAATGTAGGTCACATGACCTGGTTCAAATTTTCTGTGATCATTAAGTCAGCCTGATCTAAAATCAACATGGCCGCCCATGGTGTAGGACATGCTGACTTTGTGATAATTATGTATATATTAATGTTACTTTTCTTCAGTAACAAACAATAAAACTGCTAATAGTAATTGAGAACATTATCTTAAGATGCGGAAGAAGAAAATTAAGCCAAATGTTGTTCATTCTTTTATTTAGCACATTTTGAAGTGTGCGTATCTCCTGAGATAGATGGCCAGATTAGGGAAGAAAAGGGGTTAATCTACAATATAACACATACACATATATTACACTTAAACATGTCATACATGCAACCAAAAACTCAGTTTTGTGACACACAGTGCTGGGTAGTAACAGATTACATGTAATCTGGATTATAAAATCAGATTACAAAAATCAAGTATTTGTAATTGGATATAATTACAATTAAAAATATTTGTAATTGGACTACAGTTACTTTTTATGATTACATTATTACATATTAAGATGGCAACGGCAGTAAATTGTTCATCATTTACTGATAACCCTAAAACTCTTTTACTAATACTCTCATTCTAAATCATCATACCACTGATATACCTAGAAACATAATTGCTGTTGATTTGATGGTCATTCATTTTTGTTCATTTTATAATAATTTAATGTTGATTTTATGATTTTATGACCAGTTGATTTTCATAATGTTTCTTTTGTTTTATGCACTTAAAATGAACTTGATGTCTCAGTGTTTTGAATTATAAACTTTGGCCATGCACTGTCATTGCTGTTAGATTTAATGTTTATTGTATGTTCATTCAAGTTCATTCTTGTAATATTTAATGCACTTTTTAAAAATGCCATGAGGAGCTGTTTTTGTGAGGCTCTTTTTGTTTGTAATAAAGAATGGGATACATTTTCTGTCTTGTTGTACTTTTATGTTAAAATGATACAAGGTTATCCTACACATATGCATGTGACATCAAATAAAGTAGAATTAGGTTGGAAGTAATACAAAAGTAATCAGATTAGATTACCTCCCAAAAGTGTCATCTACAAGATAACATTACTGTTTGATTATCTTTTATTTTATTTTTGTCATGGTATTTGTAATCAGATACTGATTACAATTCACAAGTAATCTGAACAGCACCACACACACACACGCGCACACGCACGCGCACGCATTTGGCAGACGCTTTTATCCAAAGTGACTTACAGTGCACTTATTACAGGGACAAACCCCCAGAGCAACCTGGAGTTAAGTGCCTTGCTCAAGGACACAATGGTAGTGGCTGTGGGGATCGAACCAGCAACCTTCTGATTAACAATTATGCGCTTTAGCCCACCACGCCATCACACACACACACACTAAAACACACTCACATGCATGCATGATATGTTTTAAAATAAGAGGGGAAGTCAGAAACTCTGACTCTGACTATCTCCAACATATCCTTGGAGATACAACTCATAAAATCCCAAATATATCCAATATATCAAAAATTCCTTTAGATATGTTTCGCTTAATTCCAAATGATATAAAAAGTGACATGAAATGATTTTCAACTCTTGCCTGATTTAGGATTAAAAATGCATGAATGTCATTGAATTGGATTACAAAATATCAAGCTAGTTGCATTTCTTTTTAAGAAAAATAGCACTAGCACCTTTTTCAAGCCTAGGTTTGTTTGGTTTTAAGTGATAAAACAATAACTGTTCAAAATGAAGACAAACAGTATTTTGTCTTTTTTTTTCATCATGCAGCTATAGATTGAATCAAACCTGATTTCAAAAGCCAAGTTTGTCCGTTAAAGGTCGAACGCACTGCTGTGTGCCGTGTGCTGCTCTGATGTAGTGAATCCCCTGGGCTCAGAACTCATTAGTTGTGATTGAAATTGTGTCTGTGACAAGTATTATTACTACAACACCTGTTCACCGCAGAACCCTTCACTTCAGACAACACTTACTGTGTTCAACTTTTAGTCTCTGAATCTGCCCATTTCTGCGTCTGAACAGTTTCATCTGTGACCAGTTTATATTGTGATTTAAAAACCATTGGCTTATGAAAGGATTCACATAGAGTATTTTAAATAGATTTCGATGTTTGACAGTGGTTCACATATGCCAGATGCACACTGCAAACATTTTGGGAGTGAAAACAGCATTTGAATGCAAGAGTGAATCCCTAAATTAGGCCACACTAATACATTTTTATAATTTAAATTATAATATTTGATAATGAATCTTTTTCTTTATGTTTTGGCATTCTGTCCACACTGAGACAGCATCTTTGACAGCAAAAACTGAGCTTTTCTAAAAAGCTCTCCAACGTGAATAAATTTGAAAACACCATCTTCACGTTGTAATGTGGACAGGGAAACAGATATATCTGAAAACTTTGACGTATTTGTTGTCATGTGATCCATTCAACCCAAAACAATCAAGATGGCAGCCCATGTTGTAGCGACGTTGTTGTACCTACTTTGACACCATTGTTGAAGAAAATGTTACTTTGTACAACATTCACATTGCATTCCTTCAAAGGCGACAGGACGTTTACTCTGAATTGCTGTCAGAAAAGGAAGACAATTGCGTTTCAGACCATACATGAAGCGTCGGGTTTTGACGTTTTCATACATTTCAGTGTGGACGATGAACTTTTGGAAAACGCTTGAAAACGGCAGTGTGGATGGAGAGCATTTTGAAAATTTTCAAAGGTATTTGGATTAATGTGGACGTAGCCTGATGGTGCATTCAGACCAGAGGCATCGAGAGCGCCAAATCAACCGGAAGTCATTATTTTTCTGTGGCAGCCAACGTCTCTCGGCGGCGAGAAGCGGCGCGGCGTGTCTTGGGCATTGTGGACGTCAGAGGAAAGTTCAAGTATGGGCCACATTATGGTAATGACGCAGTTCGCCGGCAACCGATTGGAGTATAGAAGTGCTCCACTCTAACGAAGTCTAGAGAACACAGTGTTCAGTTTTCCACCAAACAATAGTTCCGAAGACAAAATGGAGGAGAAACTGAGTATTGCCGTGGCGTGTTTTCCCGTAATATATGATCTGTCCGTTTGCTTACAGGGATATATGAAAAAACAAAACAATGCGTGGACAAAGGTGTCTGAAATATGCCCCTATAAATATAGTTCACAAAACCAAGCATTCTGAACGAACGTTGCCGCCTATTTCAACTACGTCAGAGCGCCCACAAATCTTCCATAGCGTTGTTGTCACGGCACCCAGAGCGAATTTTGGCGCTCTCGCCGCCTCTGTTATGAACGCATGGTTAGTGTTCCATGTGAAGGGAATACAGAAGTCACTCCTGAAATTGTAAACAAGAATCATTGATTAAAAAATTCTAGCCGGTTTATGTTCGCTATTTTTGAAGAAAGAAATATTAATGACGACATAATATTATGGCTCACATGTTCACACGAGAACTTATTTAGCCCTAAAAACAAGAAATCGAGAACCTGTTTAACAGGAGAAGTTGTTTAACCCTAAAAACAACTCAATTTATTGCGTGCGGACGTTCATAAAAATGGCATAAAAGTACAGCTTCTATTTACTTGAATGGGGGAAGTCCGAAATCTTCAAAACGGTTGGTCACATAACAAGCAAATAACTTATTTATCAAATAACTAACTTATAAATCTGGTTCCTATCACTTCCATTGTATTAATAAGACAGACCAGAATATTATAAAAAAAATAAAATCCTTTAGTGTTCTGCATAAGGAATAAATTCATGCAGGCTTTAAGGGTTGCACGACTACTGATTTTTAATATTCGACTGGTCGAACACCTTAGGCGAGTCGCATTCGATTAGTCGTGACATTGATGTGTTCTGACCATTATTGGGTGAGCTATCGCTTTAAGCACTTCAGTTAAGAAGATAAGTGACAATGTAATTAGCCGCAGTGCATAGGCCTACATTACTTGGCCATGTAGAGCGATTGGAGATTCCCAGCAAACACAGAACGTTCCCAGAACGTTCCCGTATGCTTCCCATTTGGTTATTTTTTTGGGAACCAAACAGGAACGTTCTGGGAATGTTCCCTGTAGGTTATTTTAGGTTCTATTTTTCTTAAACAAATTAAAAGGTTGCAAATGTTTGCTTTAACAGCAGTGATCAAATGCTTAATTACATGACCATTATCAGGCAGTAGAGAGCGCTCATTGATTGGCAAAGTCTTTTTTTACATTCCCATAAAGTTTCCAGAACGTTCCCCTAACCTTAAGGGAACGTTCTATTTACGTTAAGAAAACTTTCCTGGATCACCAATAGGGAATTTTCTGGGAACGTTCTGGGAACGTTCTGGGAACCAAAAACTAACGTTCCCAGAACCTAAAATTGTTTGCTGGGTTATTGTTTATAGTCTGCAACAAAGTCAAAGAGACAGTGAAATGCATTTTGTCTTGTTGACTTCACTCCTTGGTGGGTGACCGGACTTCTTCCAGAACACACAGACTGATCTGACCCCAAGACTGATAAAAACTGCCCGTCTTGTCACTGTCTCACCCTCATTACCATATTAATAATACATGAATTCAGTATCCGGCATTTCCCTGCAGATACCTGTAGGATGGAGCTATATGGGAGGGCAGAGGGTTATCTGACAAACTCTTCTGCCCTGAAATGAGAGGATCCAAACACACGGGATACACAGGGGCTATGTTCAGAATAGCACACTAACATACTACTATTGCATATTAACATTTGAAACACACCCATGCAGTTCTGAAATACAAGACTCAGAGAATAAGAGGGATGTCACGATCTCTGCCTTTGATTGATACTTATCTTTTTTCACTTTTTTCATCCTGTCCCATTGAGGCTTTGTGGCGTGTGACGAGACAAAGAGAAATGCCTGTTTGGTCTGTGTCAATAATACTGTCTGCACACACAGACTTTTCCTTGCCTGCGGCTGTCATAATATCATCAAACTGTAATGTCACCGATCCCTGTGAAGATTGCTGCGTATGCACTTTTTTCTTCGTCTTTACAACTTTAGGATAAAACACATCCACTGTCATATTTGTCAGCTTGTAATTCAGTGTTAATGCGTTGCATGGAGGAACTGTTATAAAATGTGACAAAAGTTTTATTTTTGATTAAAACATAAATAAGAAATTCACTTTGCACTTGTTAGTTAACAAAATAACCCTGCAGTTTTCATCTCCAAACATTTGTGATGGAAAAATGTCATGCAGTCCATTAACACTGGGAAACGCATCCCTACATTCATTTTTAAGTTGCTCTCATCAACGAAAAGCTTGAAAACTTGTAAATCAAAATTCAAAGGTCTTGATTTTTTTGGATGTAAATAATTCTGCCAATGTTCTATTAATTCTTCAGTTCAAAAAGAAAATACTTTTAACTTCCTCACATTTGTGATGGCAAAAATTCCCACAATCCATTAACAGAGGTAAACACGACCTTTGCATGCATTTTTAATTAGCTCTCAACAACTTGTTTAAAGTGAACGACTACGCCTACATGTGTACGTTCATTTTAGGCAAAAAGAGTGCTTCAATTACAGCACTTTGAAACTATTTACAACCCCAAATTTGATTATTGCCTGACTTTCTGAGATGAAGGAATAATTAAAACAGTGTTAATAGCCGCTAATTGATATCCTGTGTTTATGGTTGTCACTGCAGTGTCACGTCGTCATTGAGTGATAAATGCACAATTTTATCAAGGCTGCAATTAAACATTTACATGCTTGACATGACAAGATATTTAATACCTTTTTCGAAAAGCTGTTCTGTTTCATTTTACATTAACGTTGCATTAATGTTGCATCTTATTAACATCTTGTGTTAAATCGATTCCTTCTTTTTGTTGATGACATATATCCTGCATACACGCATTCTTATGGCCATATATATTCAGATGGTATAGGTATTTAAGGTAGTTTACAGGTCGCTTAAGTCTTCATCCTTTGCCTCTTTAACTGAGATATATTGTTCAATTGTGTGAATGGGTGTTAGCTACATATTATAGTGAATGTCAAAACGTGGCTGCTATGGAAACTACATTACACACATACCTATGCTATGATGGCATTAGAGGTATATCCTGAAGGTCTTCTGAGGATACAACTCCCGAAAGCTGTTTACAGGCCATACAGATTGCAGCCAAAACGTATGTCTGCGTGTGAATGTATTAGTATCTTTTCTCCCATGTGTGTATGACAGCTTTTTTAAACAAAAAGCTCATATTTTCTATCTTTCAAGCCACATCCATGAATTTTTAAAGCTGTTTGTGAGTAAATCTGCTATTGATGTATAGCTGAAAAAACAAAATGTTGAAGAATACAACTCTCGGATGACTTCAGACGAGAGCACAACTGCATCAAATCGATAGAACTTGAAATTTAAGGCAATGATGCTCTAGTGCCCACAAACATTAAGAACACAAACAAACCTTTTATACCTTCAGTTTGAAATGTCCTTTAAATTGTCACAAATGGTAATTTGTTTCAGACAGTGCTCTGGTTGTATGATTGAAAAATTTAATTTTGTAGCAATGAAGCACTCTAGCTTTCTGTTTTCAGACAATACATAATAAACAAATCAATAATAAATACATAAAAGATAAGTAGTGAGCAACAGAAAACAAATTCTGCCTTCATTTATCTCCTTGCCAGTGGTTGGAAAAGTCCAAGCATGTGAATCGAAACTAGTCTAAGACTTGTCGCATTAATCAATGTTCAGGACATCACAAATGTTCCCAAAACAACCTGGTCTCATAAAATCAGTTTTCTGTACCTACATTTTTTGCTAAATGATTTTTAGGTGGCTCGTTCCACATATCGCGGCATATTTCTGGTGAAATAATCACTAGAGGAGCTAGAATGTCTAAGAAACTGCATCATTCCGCAAAAATGTCAGGATCACATTAATTTTATGAGATCTGGCTGCAAAATAATATGTACATTTTTCAACTTTGGTGCTACATTTGTGCTACAGACATGAATGGTATCTCAAATAGCAAATAGCCTCAATAACCACTCAATAACCCCACCCAGAACACCCTTGCAACTACCTAGCAACACCCTAGCAAACATCCAGAACAACCTAGTAACTGCCTAGTCATGCCCTGGCAACAACTCACAACACTCTAGCATCAAGGACGCAACTTTTGAAAACTTAAAAAAAAATATTTCTATTTTCTTAACCTCTCATGGGCATCCTTCTTTCAGTATATCCTTGAAAATCCAAATGAAACCATTTGACCTCCAGATATATTTGGGGTTGACTCACTACTTCCTCATAGAACAAACCAAAGAGTCCCCTAGGTAAAGTGTACCTGTCAAGACTGTCTGCTCCGTCTTGACTCATGTGTACCTGCTCTCCAAGTACATAGGGCACAGGGGTCATGGTGGTGGTCTAAAGAGTGCAATAGGGTACTTACTTCTGCACCTGTAGCTGCTAATGGGTGCTGAGGGACATCTTGCAGGTGGTTCATTTCCTTCTGTTTAAACATGGCTCGTCTCTTCATGTCATTCCAAAGCCAGTTCTGCCACCCCTTCTAGTCTATATATTGGTCAGTTGCTAGTATGTTGATCTGTATTCAACTAATGTCTCATGTATTTCCAGTAATGAATGACCTCAGTGGTCTTCTTCCAAACCATCATGTCTGCCTGCTGGAATGCACCTTGTTTACTGTTGAAAGACCTTTCATTCCATGACCTTTCCTCTTGTATTCCAGAGTTATAGATGTCCTGGTCTTCACCTCTTCTCCTCTCTGCATCTTGTTTCTATATTTCTCTGAGGGGTTCTTCTAAAATTTAAAAGCACAACAAGCCCAACTTTGTGAAATCAGGGCCTCTAAGAAGCATAGATATCATTACTTAATTCTAATGATTTTTGAATTAAGGTTATTATTAGAGGTGTGCTAATTATTGCGTTGACTCATACGATTAATTTAAAAGGTTCAACACATACATTTTTCTTAATCGTGATTAACACGTTTGCCATTAATACAGCATAAACCAGCTTAAACACTGGTTTGAAGGGCAAAAGCTTTGCGATGTGTCCACCTGGACTCATTACCAGGAACTGATTAACCGAGTTGTGGCACAACGATCAAAGATGTCCGTCTAGTGCGAGTTTACATGGCCTCGAGACGCACGTGTGAACAGCCAGTATCTCGCCCTATAGCCTACTTGAATAACTGGCCCAAACCTGGGCCAAAGCCATCGGACTCAGATCAGGTTGAAGGCCTCTAAACATGTGCAAAATAACCGAATCGTGATTTTGGTATTTGAATACCATGCACATCCCAATTAATAACGCATGATTTTCGATCAGTTCATAATTAAAAAGTGCATATAACTGGCCGTGTAAGACATTGCTCCAAACTTTTCTGCTGTCAATTTGAAAAATACAACCAAATCTGGCAAGCATCCTGAAGCGCATAAAAGTGAACGTAGTCACATGGCATGTCATGGGGGGCCTCCATGGTGTACTGGCCCATAGACCTCTCAGTTCTTAATCCATCCTTGCTCATTGCACTGACACACACACCACAAACACACACAACATAGAACAAGTGATCAAATGAAGGAGAAAGGAGCTCTTGACGCTATTTGTTGTACAAAACAAACCCAGATGGGACTTGTGACAGAAATCAGAAAAGTATTTTTCAGCCTATGTAAGTTTTAACTATCACCAAAGCGTAGAATGAGATGTTTTTGTCTGCAAGTGCTTTTCATGTGGAGTTCAAAGTGGTGCTTGATGCTGGCAAAGATGCCCTGATGTTAATCATGAATGCAGCTTCACGATTGCTGTAGCCAAGTGGATAGTGGAGGATGAGAGTATAAGAGATTTAATGCCCATTACAGTGAAAATGCAAAGTTCTATCAATTAGTCAAACTCCCTCTTAGACTTTGGGAAATGTTTAATATTACTTGAATTGGTGATATTTAAGGGCATTTCTGTCTTTATACTGTGGAAGGCTTTGTTAGAAAATTGTTAATTAAGCATTATATTGTTAACTTTTGTTTGGTTTTCTTTCCTAAGTGTTTCCTAACACCACAATTGCGACTATTAAATACATTCTGTTAGTCATTTTATTTTTGTTAGTTTTACAGTTAACTACTGTGTTTGGTTTTGTTTTAGTCTTTTAATAGCCATTTTTTTAAATGTATAAAATGTTTAAAATCAGTAGTTTTCATCTTAGTTCTAGAATACAGTAATATATCATCTTTCAATTAACAAGGCTCGTTTTAAAGGCTCATACATTAAACTCATGTAAAGCATCACATATAAAACAGCTTACAATGCATCGGAGCATGTTGTTTCACCATGTGTTTTTCATGATCTAAAGAATCTGGTTTTAAATCTGCCTTTAAAGAGAAATTGTGGTGTCGATGCATGAATTTGGCATTCCAGCATGCATCTGATTCTAAATAAAGTTATCAGAAAACAGACATGGCAATGCAAGTGCTGACAAACCATTCACACCTGACTTACAGTATACATTAACAGTACATCTAAAGTATTTTGTGGACGGAGCAGAGAGAAGAAATAAGCTCTTATTCAGTGAAGTCTGGGACTGTCTGTGGCATAGATTATTGAAAAGACAAATAGTACAATGTAAAGTTTTACTGCGCCCCATTTATCATGAGGGCAGTTCCGAGTCCATATGCTTCCTTATGCATTTCCTTTTCCTGTTGGAGAGAACATATGGCCCCAGTTATTTGATGGATGTAATTTCCTTTTAGAATATTTTGTTTCTTTGTGTGTAATTGTTCTCTCTCTCTCTCTCTCTCTCTCTCTCTCTCTCTCTCTCTCTCTTTTTTTTTTGCATGCTTTTGGTCAGGATTGGAATGCAAATCCAGATTCTGTTTCTTAAAGCTGTTTATTTTTTTAAAGCATATTTCATCTGATCAATGATCAACATTATTCTACTGAGATTTGCTGTGTTTACCGCAAGTGTCATTTGTTTTCCTGTTCGCTGTGGTGACATCTCAACCCCACGTTAGAGCTTTTTTTGCCAGGGAATCCTTTTTCATTATTGCAGGATTAAATATTGATCAAACTTTTAAGTGTCTCTAAATGCGGCTTCTTTATAATGCATTGCAACCACTACTTCAAACGAAGGCATTACAAAACCTTTTTAGAACTATTTATAAAGATCACACTGCACTTTTGCGTGTAGAGTAAAAAATACATGCATGTAAAAGACACTCGATACATAAAGGAGCTTGTTGGCCGATACAGTGACATGAAGAAATGACCTGAATTGTCAATTGTAGATAACATACTAGCCTTATACCCTTTTGCTCACTTTAGTTGGGTGGCATTGAAAAATCACCACCCGCATCTCAGTATGCAGTCAGCCAGCGGGCCAATTAGCACAGTGATGCTAGAATTATACATCATTACTAATGTACAAAGTAAAGCCTTCATCCGTTAGACCCAGACCAGGACGGCATAGCCTTGCTTCTCAAACCAGTCTGAGATGGTGGGAGAGCTAAATGCCTGGGAGACCAGATTTATCTTTACGTAAATGCCTGACGTCCTGAATTGGTACTAATATTTATATAAATGTAAATTGAGGAATGTTAGCCAGAGCAGTCAAGCTTTCCTAGTAGCCCATAATTCATTCGCTGAGCCTTTAAATGTGTATTGGCTCTGTACCGTGAGTATTGTGGCGAACAAGGGTCCGTACATACCATCCAAGACCTGACAGGTGGTTATTGATGGTCAAAACTCAGCAAGGATTGTAATTCTTTTAAAACCTCATCATTTACTTGCAGACACATTCATTCCCTAAGGTTTCATAAAGAAAATTAATCCCCAGGCCTTCCAGGCCATAAATTGACCTCAGTCCCACACAAATAATATTTTCCTTTTAAAAACCCATCTTTGAAATTGACAGTTTTATAAGAGGAGCAGATTTTAAAGCATCTTGTACATCGTAAAATGTTGTATTTTTAAACTCCACCTAGATACACTCTTCCATGAAGAGATTGTCTGAGGAATCATCTAGATTTCTTGTGTTTTGATGGGTTCCGGTGTTATCGTCTCACTTGGATTGCAAGTGAAAGGGAGTTGGATCAAAATACACACAAGTTCAAGGGTGTGGAGAGTTTTGCCAGTGCTGGAATACAGTTGCATTGTGGGGATGTAGGTTTTAGTCGAACATACAAGATTTTGCAAAGTCTCCCTCGGCACACACTGCAGATATCCCTTAATCTCATGGATTGGACGATATTGATGATCTAGCAGATCTACCCACAATCTTACAGCCACATGGGTCTCTGCTTAGAGATTGGAAAACCTATTTGTGTTCAAAACAATCGTTTTTGACAGTGAAATGTGGTCAGTTTTCTTTCAAAGGAGTAGATCACTCAAAAAACATAATTCCAAACCCGTATGGCTTTCTGTCTCCAGTAAAACACAAAAGCATAAGTTTTGAAAAATATAATGGTTGTTCTTTTACACATAATGAAAGTGAGTGTGGAGAAAATCTGTTGAGCTAGATTGATCTCACAGTGAAATCAGAAACAATAAGTTGACTTTACTGTAGCTAAAATTGGTCCGTGCTAACGAAATTCAAGACAGTGCCCCCAATGCCAAAGTGGTAAGTGTTGTTGGGCGTATGGGCAAGTCTGAGCTCTGTTTTCTGAGTGTAATGTCCACTGAGGGGCACCAAAAGCAAGTTGTAAATCAAGTTGTTTTCAACTGTACTGAATGTAATACAGTGAAGAGGGATTCATATTTTATAAACTGTATCCCCCAACCCAAACCCCAAACCTAAACCTAACCATCAGTTAAAATTTGATGTTAGGGAGGAAAACGCAACCTCCGAATCGCATTAATCACTGATTATGCAAACGCGATTACTTCCTGAATTCAATGCAGGATGTGAACCCAAGCCTCCCAGACTGCTGATGTAACAAACTTCCAGTTGTGCCACAAGAATCAGAATCAGAGTGAGCTTTATTGCCAAGTATGCTTACACACATGCAAGGAATTTGTCATAGTGACAGAAGCTTCCAGTGCAAGAGAATGCAACGTATATACATACATAAAAACATATACATTTAAACAGATATACATATAGTGACATCTAAAAATAATAATAATAATAATAATATGATAAACAAAGGTAAGGTAAACGAGCTTGAGCTAATGCAAAAATGTCTGATGGGAGATGCGGCTTGACAGACCCATTGTACAAAGGTGCCTGGATTTGTTCCTGGAAGGCAGCAGATGCCCTAAACCAAATGGGTGCTTATGGAGTCTGAAAGGCTGATTAGCCTGCCAGGAACAAGCTCAGGCACCTATCGCCCATCACGGCTTGCCAGTGAGTCAGCATAATGTGGCCTATCCTAGGGTAAAATTATTATTTGAGTGTCTTTCTCCGCAAATATTCATGTATACGATTAATTTGATTATTAATCGGCATACCATGTAAATAATTCGATTAAGAATTGTAATCGATTGACAGCCCTAATGTGTGTGTGTGTGTGTGTGTGTGTGTGTGTGTGTGTGTGTGTGTGTGTGTGTGTGTGTGTGTGTGTGTGTGTGTGTGTGTGTGTGTGTGTGTATGTGTGTTTTAGAAGTAAAATGCATGATTTACTTTGTGGTTAATGGTGAGCATTTATATTATGTTTAATAGATTTGTGTAGTTAAAGATGGTTAGTATATTAATATTATATCATTTGATGGTTCTAGTGGTTAACCCTAACCCTTGTAGTGTTAGATGGAATACCAGTCAAGGTTTGTCTCTGGCTAAGCAAAGCTGGCATGATTCCCAGTCTTTGTTATTACTCCGTAGCATGTGCAGAATATAGTCAGGAGGGATATACTTAAATTCAGCATATTGTTCTGGCTGAGTTCGGAAGCAAGAGTGTCTGTCGCAGAGGTTTTACTATATAATTCATATTGCCGTCATTATCAGCAAAGAGAGGGCACGTACTAAGTGACCTCTCCATCCGAACGGCACACGTGTTAAAAAAGAACACCTTGTCTTTAAGCCTGTCTCATTCTTAATGAAAACGGCGAGTTCCAACGGCCTCAGATCTTGTGTTTTAGTCAAATAGAACTCTACGCTTGACTGACAGCTCTGATCTAAAGCATTTAAGTGTAAGTTTTGATCTCTCTGCCTTTGATTAAAACTAATGAGCTCATTTAATTCAAAATGGGAATGTGTGATAAGAGAAATAATGTTGATGTGATTGGATAAGAGAGGCGAATTAAACTCTTAGAGCAGAAGTTTGTGCTTATATAGTGTATTAAAAGGCTGTTGGCATATTCTTGTGTGTTAGATGATGAGAAAAATTTCATAGTAATTCATATTTAATCAGAAGAAATGAAATGACTAAATATAACATGGCTCTGCCTTTTCCCTAGAGTGATAAAGGACTAGTTTGATTTTAAATGACATTTAATTCATGTTCTCAGAAAGAAAAAGAGAGAGAAAATGGAGGAAGAGACAGCAGTCCAAACGCAGAGCCGTTTGAAGTCGAGTCCAGCAACATTTTCCAGGTGTCCCTTAGGTCATTTTACGTCTGCTAGACCTGTCCAAACCACAGCGTCCTTTGCTCTCTCTGGATTTCTGAAGTGTAGACTTAGTTTGAGATGTCTCTTTGAAGCCAAAACTTTTTTTGAAGCCGTACACCATTTAGAATTGTCATTGATGTTTAGAAACCCCTAACCCTAAGTATGAGCAATATTAATTTTTATACTTTCCTTAGCAACCACCACTAATTAAAATGATTGTAACTGTTCACTCGTTTCAAAGCCACAAGAGTGGAGTCAACTACACTGTGTACGATGCCTGTTTGTAACATGTTGAATGTCAAGACAAGTTAAAATGTGCAATTAATTTAGCTCTAATCAAGCGTGTTATGGCAAATTAGAAAAGCCTCCTTTGTTTGTCAGGTGTCCTTGTGTTAAGATCAAGGCCAGAAATACATTTTTTTTTTCCCCCATCTGGTGAGAGCAATATTATGGTGCATTGTGCATGAGAAATACATTCATTGTTTGCATTCTTTTGATGTTCTATTTTAAATTATGCATTATAACTAGATTATATTTGGTACATTTTTCTTCAGAAAAAAATTAGATACTATAACTACATATCGTTCTTCTGAAGACAATGTGAGTGGTGCTTGCTCATGTAAAACCAGCCACCACTATGTTAGAGTGTTATGGGTGGTTGCTATGGTGTTCTGAGTGATTACTAGGGTTTTGTTAGTTGGCTGCAAGGGTGGTCTAAATGGTTGCTAGGGTTTTCTGGGTGATTGCTAGGATGCTCTGATTGGTTTCTATGGCATTTGATAGGATAAGTGGTTGTCAAGGTGTTCTGGGTGGTTGCTAAGGCATTGCTAGGTTGTTGATGGGTGTTCTGAGTGGTTTTTGGGCATTGCTAGGAAGTTTTTA
This sequence comes from Moxostoma hubbsi, assembly GCA_032164185.1. Taxonomy (NCBI): domain Eukaryota; kingdom Metazoa; phylum Chordata; class Actinopteri; order Cypriniformes; family Catostomidae; genus Moxostoma; species Moxostoma hubbsi. Next base: position 40,651,501 of record JAVLUX010000013.1, on the reverse strand, counting down.
GGGTGTTCTGAGTGGTTGCTATGGGTATTGATAGGTGGTTGTTAGGGTGTTCTGGGTGGTAGGACATTGCTAGGTTGTTGCTAGAGTGTTCTGGGAGGTTGCTAGGGCATAGCTAGGGGGTTGTTAGGGTGTTCTGGGTGGTTGCTAGGGTTGTGCTAGGTGGCTGCTATGGTGTTCTGGGTGTTTTCTTATGCTTTGTTAGGTGAGTGCTATGGTGTTTAGGTGGTTGCTAGGGTGTTCTGGGTGGTTGCTAGGTGGTTGCTTGGGTGTTCTGAGTGGTTGCTAGGGCATTGCTAGGTGGCTGCTAGGATGGTCTAGGTGGTTGCTAGGATTTTCTGGTGGTTACTTGGGTGTTCTGAGTGGTTTCTAGGTCATTGATAGGATAAGTGATTGTTAGGGTGTATTTGGTGGTTGCTAGGGCATTGCTTTTAGGTTTTTAAGGTGTTCTGGGTGGTTGCTAGGGCATTGCAAGGTGGTTGTTGATAGGTCTTTCCTAGTTTGTTGCTAGGATGTTCTCTGTGTTTGCTATGGCTTTGCTAGGTGGGTACTATAGTGTTGTAGTTGGCTGTTAGAGTATTCTGGGGGGTTGCTAGGGTGTTCTGAGTGGTTGTTAGGGCATTGCTAGGTGGCTGAAAGGGTGGTCTAGGTGGTTGCTAGGATTTTCTGGTGGTTACTTGGGTGTTCTGAGTGGTTTCTTGGGTGGGCATTGATAGGATAGGTGATTGTTAGAGTGTTCTGGGTGGTAGCTATGGTATTGCTAGATTGTAGCTATGGTATCTGGGTTTTTGCTAGGGCATTTCAAGGTGGTTGTTATGGTGTTCTGAGTGGTTGTTAGGTCTCTAATATTTTTTTGCTAGGATGTTCTGAGTGGTTGCTAGGGCTTTGCTAGGTGGGTGCTATGGTGTTCTAGGTGACTGCTAGAGTGTTTTGGGTGGTTGCTAAATGGTTGTTAGGGCATTTATTTTTTCCCTTTAATTTACTCAATTTATTAATTTATTGTTAATTTTCTCATTTCTTAATTTACTCATCATCACTATGGAGACAAATATGTTTCATAAGGCCAGTATGGTGAGATATATTTATTTGCCATGAAGAGTTTAAAGCAATTAACCAAGTTCTGCATGGTTCTGTTTGGTTTTATCAGTAAATACAATTAAGATATTGTCAACGTTTGATTACCACCTTTGCCCCTTATCAGGATGTGCTGTTTCATTAACTGTCTACCTAGTAATGATAGAAACTCAATGAGAAGTTATTAAATAGTGTCATACTCACTAAGGCAGTCTGATAGGTTGCCCTCTCGAGGGCTTTCCTGTGAGCTGTGTATTGGTTTGGCAATTTAGAGTAAGAGGATTTTTGTTTGTGTTTGTTTCTGCAGTGGAGTCAAGCAGCCCCAGTCTTCTGTCGCCGGATAACACTCTAGAACGTTCCTTCTTCACCCGCATGAAGTCCACACTTACTAAAAGAGGCGTACACATCAAGTCGTCCGGGTACAAGGTAAGACTGTGACCAAGAGACAATAGTGTAGTCATGTTCTAACAGAATATAAATCTTACCTAGTTCTTCAGACTTGCATTGTATGCGATAGACCGGAATATCATCCAGGACGAATAACTAGCTGATATTTGGCACTTTGAGATTATCGTATCAGCTAATAACCATGTTTGCTTGGCTTATTAATAGAAGTGTTCACATTTTTTAACATACTGTATTTACTGTATGCATAAAATTGTAATAGTGATAAACTATGTCAATTAATCGGACAATATTTGGCCCATTTTTAGATTATTGCAATTGTTATTTCCACTGTGTTTAAAGTGTTCATTTAAATTCAGCAATTTTGTGTGAATCTTAGTCGCTATAACAAGTTATTGTTATTTTTATGGTTATATATACTGTATATACATATATTAATAATTATATATTTATTGGCCACTAGCTGACTAGCTCTTTAGATATTGTTAATGACAAACTTTAATAAATATTGTAGAAAAATTGGAAATATGTTAAATATCAATATCATTAAATTCTATTAAATCATATAGTGATGTATCATATAGTTTATCTTCGTGCAAGCCTGCGTACACATGCGTGGATGTTGTATTTTGGCTTCGCTCTACGAAACGCATAATTATAATTCATTTAAACCTGATCTCAGTTCAGTAGATTCTGTGCTGTCAGTAAAGGGTTAAACTTTTGACGTACTGTGTCATGTGACAAAACAACATGGCGCTGATCACATCAGTTTTCCTTTGGGAGAAACGCAACAAAACTACATCTGGTAAGAAGCCTAATTAAGTGTTTACATTGAAACCTGTTTGAGTCAAAAGATTATAGTCTCTTGTTTCATCCAATATGCTTTTTTTTACATTTGAGCGATTTATATTGAAACTTTACGCTACTGAACACAATGTACTCTAATGTGTACAATAGCACAATATGTACAATGTCTATAATAGTCATTCACTAAATAGGGAGCAAGGGTGCATCCTATAGGTTTCCTATTAAGCCAAGTACATTCAATCCAAAATTCCAATCAAAAGTTCAGTTTCAGGCTGCAGAGGAAGTTTAAACCACTCAACATGGTTGGCAGACATGGGATAATGGTAATCAGTGCATAGATTCAGAATTTATAATGTATATGTAAAGCGGGTTATGATGGGCAAGGAGGAGGCGAGAACCGGCTTGTCAAAATAAATAATAATTTTATGAGAACTTAAACCAAAACACAAACATAAACACATACAGGGCAGCCATTTGTAATTTTCTCTCTCTCTCGAACTGTTGTCACCGGCTGCCTTTATCCCTCGCGCGCCCCAACAGGCCGATTGGCGTGCGACATTCCAGTCCGACCCCGCCCCCCTCCACTCCACATTATAATTGTATTTAAACATGGATGGCAGTGATTGGATGATGCTGGCCATTACTTGTATCAGAATGAATTATGACCATTTCTGATTGGTTAAATGCCAATGCAAAGATAGAACATTGATATTTTGTTGCTAAAGTAGAAAAAAACATTTTAACATAAAAGTCAAATCAAGTCAAATTATTTTTATTTGTATAGTTTTTTTATTTGTGCCTTTCACATCTTGCTCCAAAGCAGTTTACAGAAAATCAGTTAATGTCTGAAAAACATAAATAACCAACACTCCTGGAATCATAGTAAAAATTCAAGCAGCTCGGCTTTGTTTGATGGCTTGTTTTCAATGGGGTTCAGGTTTGGAGATTGGGCTGGCCATCAAAGTGTCTTGATCCGGTTGTCCTCCATCCATACCTTGATTGGCCTGGCTGTATGGCATGGAGCACTGTCCTGCTGGAAAAACCAATCCTCAGATTTGAAGAACATTTCAGAGCACAAGAATAACCTTATATGTTGCTTCATTCATGCGTCTTTCACAAAGACGAATCTGCCCAATTCCAGCCTTGATTGAAGCACCCCCAGATCGTCACCAATCCTCCACCTGGTCGTCTAATGGTTAGACAGAGACCTGGAGAGGCCTTCAAGCCACAATGTCTCACGCCCACTGTGAAATTTGTTGGAGGATCGGTGATGATCTGGGGGTGGTTCAGCAAGGCTGGAATCAGGCAGATTCGTCTTTGTTCCCGCATCCATCTGAATGTGGATTTGATGCAAATAAGCGCGAAGTCGTGGAACACACTAAACCATAGAATAAATATTCATGCATGTGCATTCGCATATATTATCAGCCAGACAAGGACACTTCTTATTGCATTTACTCCAAATTAGGTCAATATTTGTGTTGTTACAAAATACAAAAGTATGAATTTTGCATATGGCGTGGCAGCATCCAGTAATCGACGTAAGGTGGAGAGCGGCGAAGCGCAGCATGCATCATGGCTGTTTATATCTCCCCTCCACTCTGGAGGTCAAATCAAAGTGAATTCTTCTCCAGCTCAAACCCGGCTTTTCTTTTTTTCTTCTTTTTTTTTTTTTTTTGAGGGGTCTTGGCCCTCAGCTCAGTTAATGCACTCATGTAAAAGCTCTCTATCATTACTTGGGCCGTATCGCATTTCAAAAGCACTCCAGAGAATCCCTAGGAACAGATGAATCTTATTTCTTATGTATACCTATTCTATATTCACCGAAGCGGTGACGGGCGAGAAAGAGAGAGAGAGCATTGTGTGCTGAACCATGAATTATAAAAATTGATCCCTTTGTTATGTTGGCTTGTATTAAATTGAGATATGCTATGCGGCTGCCTCTCGCCACGGCCATGGTGAACCCTTGCCATGTCAGTTTGCATTTAGCAGTCTGAGCATATTTAATGTTTTGCCAGAGCTTATGATGTTCTTGCCAAGAGCACTCCTGAAGCAATCCACCGGCGAGTCACGCTTTGTGGCAATTACTTCAAAAGTTGTATATTCAAACTAACTTTTTGATGCCCATCTCTTTGGGCTTCAGAAGAATCATTTCCATTTTGCACGTTTTTTATACCGCTCAATTATATTTGTTGAAATGGAGATGGCGTGTTCATTGCATGAGCTGGCACGGCCTCTGACGTAGCACTCTGTTTGCCAGAATCGGTGTACAGGGTTGGTATCACACCATAATTGGACATCACGTTCTGATCATGGCGTACTCTGATGTCTTATTAAAGCACGGCATCAGCTGCATCAGGTGTATTTGTAACTGCCTGTTTGCCCATCTAATGCACACTCACATGCAGTAAAACACCAGTAAAAAAAACAGCCTGCCAGAATCCAGTTTAGTTTCATGGCTTTCGGTTCTGTTAACGGTTTTCAAATGTCCTGAAAGTTGCTGAAAGTTCATTGAAAGCTGAATCATTTCTGACTCAAAATTAAGCAAGGAATGGAACTGCATTATGTGTAACTACATAAGGCTTGTGAGACTTAAATGAGAGTAATTAGAGTATTTACTGGATGGTTGTTGAAATAATGTGTATATTTAACTGCACATTGTAATGAGTTTTCTTGTAAACGGTGGTATTGGTTGTAAACTTAAGCTAACTACATTAGTTCACGTGAACAAACAATACTTTTACAGCACTTATTCATCTGTGTTAATGTTAATTTCAACATACAGTATCCTAATTCATTTATTTCAATTGAAAGTTGTATATGTTTACATTAGTTATGCATTATGAACTAACGTGAATCAAACAATGAACAACTGTATTTCACAAATTAACCTTAACCAAGATTAATAAATGCTGTAAAACTAAATATTGTTCATTGTTAGTTCATTATACCTAATTTATTTACTATTGTAATCAAAGAGAATCATATTGTTAAGTGTTTTACTCTGATATTTTATAATTTAAAAAAAATCTTAATAAAAAGTCTGTGTAAACATAATTTTGCAAGAAACTGTTCTGTTAAAAAAACATGAAATCATCTAATCATGTATTAGCAGGCTACTGAGGATAGTAAAGAATTGAATTAGAATAATAAGAATTGCATTTCTTATTTCAAATTCAAAAGTACTACTAAAGAATCATTATTGGAACAGTTAAGAAACCATAAGGAAACATTAAGAGGAACCCAAAAGTAAATAAATTCCATACGATTTCCATTCCTAGTAAATACAATATTACTAAATATGAACAACTGTTATATAAAAACTTAAACTATGCTAATTCCAAAAAAAAGGGTTTAACTACACGTGAGCTCTGTTCCGAACCCTAATGAACTGCCTTGCTGTCTACTGCTTAAATTGGCAGCTATCTTCTAAGGCAGCATCCTAACTTGTTGTAAAGATAACAATTTACTACTTAAATAATCATAAAAATACATACCACACACAAATAGTGTGTAAAAGAGTGATGTTTATTGAGTGAACATCTTTATCAATGTGTTTAATAAATGAATGTAATATATGTCTAGTTGTACTGCATTTCTCTTAATACATGCAATACTGACTAAGAGTTGTCTTTGAAGGCATCATAATTTGCTGCCTATCTTTTGGAACAGCCTATGCTCCCTTATAATACTGTAGTAGTCAGGTTTTGAATCTCTTGCCTCAAAAAATATTTAATTAAAATATATATTTTTCAAAATGTGCCTGAAAAACAGGTATTTCCAGCTGTGTATTCTGGAATGTAGCGGTACATTCCAGAATGTGACAGATGTCAAAGTATAGAATCCTTTGTAATTGCCCCTAATTTGTGATTCTGTGACAGTTAGAACAACTCCGACCAGGAGCTCAAAGATTCACTCTTTTAGTGACTGTGGCAGTCAGTCAGTCCCAGGGCTTGGGCTTGCTTGTCCCTCAGAGGAAACGTACAAAGCATCAAAGAGCCCCACCGGCCCCGGCGCTCTGTGACTTCGGGGGCCCGAGACTGTCTATATGAATGATGCTAATAGCATCTCACCAATCTCTGAGGTGAACCAATGAAAGGATGGTGTCAGAAGTTTAAAAAAACTACAAAAACAATCCCCTCCAGGTTTCCCAGGGTGATTAAAATGGATGGATCCAAAAAAGAACATCATTGCTGATCTATTCAGTGCATCCTCTGGGCAAAATGGGCTACAAAGACTTTAAAGCATTACAAATTTTAAAGCCAGAGAAAAAGTAATTAGTTCCTCTGCCTTTGTTATCTTCCGATTATTTGAGAGAAAATTGTACTTTTTGTGTTTCTTAATATTTCATGTCCAACTGGTAGAAGAACCTGAAAATCTTGGTTTCAATCTTGGCCAAATGTACACTAGAGTTTATACTAGTACACAAGTGTACACTCACTGAGCACTTTATTAGGAACACCAGTACACTTATCTAATCAGCCAAACACGTGGCAGCAGTGCCATGCATAAAAATCATTCAGATACGGGTCAGGAGGTTCAGTAAATGTTCACATCAACCATCAGAATGGGGGAAAAAATTATCTCAGTGATTTCAGCCATAGCTTTCAGCCGAGCTGGTTTGAGTATTTCTGTAACTGATGATCACCTGCAATTTTTATGCACAACAGTCTCTAGAGTTTAATGAGCAGAGCAGAATGGTGCCAAAAACAAAAACGTTCAGTTAGCAGCAGTTCTGTGGATGGAAATGCCTTGTTGATGATATGGGCAGACTGATTCGAGATGATAGAAAGGCTACGGGAACTCAGATAACACCTCTTTACAATTATAGAGAGCAGAATAGCATCTCAGAATGCATAACATGTCAAACCTTGAAGCGAATGGACTACAAGTGCAGAAGACCATAGTGTTCCTAATATAGTGCTGAATGAGGGTATACTAGATTATTAAAGAGTGCCGTGGAAACAATAACATTTTCTGAAGTTGTATTTTACTATTTTTAGTATGAATGCCTGCCTGTTTTTTTATTGTAACTTTATTCCTTTATTTCTTGCCTACAAAGGTGTTTGTGTGTAATGCTGAAGACACCCTGAGTTTGAATCTATTCTTGATTTTCCATCTGTGTCCTCTTCAAGGTGATCCACATAACCGGCAGACTGAGGATAAGAATGGCATTAACACACAGTCGTTCGGTACCCAATCAGATAATGGGAATGGTCGTGGTCGCCCACGCACTGCCTCCACCCACCATCAACGAGGTTCGGATCGACTGCCAGATGTTTGTTACACGGGTCAATATGGATCTCAACATCATCTACTGTGAAAATAGGTAACACAATGTGTGTTCATTTTGAATTCATGGAGACATAAATCATTGAACATATTCAGTATTGTTTCATTCTTGAAGGTAATAATACATTGCAAACAGGGTTGGGCTGTACGGAATACATGTAATGGTGTTACCATATATGTTCAATTTTGTATTAGCCTAGTTTTCTGTACAACGTTCTGGTTATCTGCCTAAAGATTGATTAAGTTGCAAAAATAATTTTAATGTTGATTACTTAAGTTTAAAAATATTACATTATTGTATAACTGAATTAGGGTTGGATAAAAATATTGATTTTCCGATGCATCAAGATCTTAATTTGAACAATCTTGATATCGATTCTTTAATCCCAAGATTTTTTTTCCTGTATGTGCAACCCTCCACACAATGAGAGGAAATCACTCTCATTTGCAACTAAATTTTGCACTATGTGACAAAATTGTTTATATTTGACAACTGGCTGGTAAATGTTTATATTTCACTCACCAGTATTTGTGTAGTGTAGTGGTGGAGTATTCAGCAGCGAGATCCTTTTACTGCGTGTTGAGAGTAAATGTTGTTCCGTGTAATGCGTGTCCAAAAATGAGATCCACGTGACCCATTTGTCATTGTTTAGTGACTCTTTTAATAACCTTTCTGTTCTATACAGTCAGTTGTTGATCAAAAACAACCAAAAATAAGCATTTAAGTCTAATCATGCATGGCACAGATGAGATAAAGCTGTTCGAGTCTCTCTCATTAACACACGCTCGTCAACAGAGGCTCTTTACAGACATGTTTACGGTTTTAACATGTGTTCAACAAATCAATGGTAAAACCTGTAAATAGTACAAATTATGCAATTTAACATTAAACGTTTAGCAAAAAAGTATATATGAAATTGTATATATTATTACTGTTTGAATGCATTAATTTGTTCATTTTTAAAAAGCCAAAATGTGACCAAAATGATGAAAACGAATAAAATATAATTAGTCAAATGTATATTTTCGTAATGTACCTAATTAGAAGGTCCCCTGTATAGATAACAGCATTAGCTGGGAGATAATTTCATTCAAATGTAAGCAAAAGGGACATTATGGTAAAATGGTAAACGGTCTGCACTTATATAGCGCCATTTTTTTTACCTTAGCGGTTACCAAAGAGCTATACACTGTGTCCCATTCACACATGGACTCACACTCACACACCAATAACATTATAACTGAAATATACCCATATGAATTGATATATAGTTGAATCGAAATCAGGATCGAACCGAATCGAATCGGGAAATCTGTATAAGTACCAAGCCCTAAACGGAATGATCGGAATGAAAATGTGTTTTCTAAGAGTAGATAATCAGCCACACAGTATAATGTTCATGTGCAGTTCATTATGAAGCTTATCCTGCTTTTAACACAATCCCAGGATGACCTTGTTTCAACATCAATCATTCTTTAGGCATCTTTTTGTAAGTTTTTGTACTTACAAAACATCTGTGGTTCCTCTGCTGCCCCGTAAAATGAGAACATCTTAATGTGGCCTGGCTTGAAAGGAAATATCATATTAGTTTTATTTATATCTCTGGGATTGAAGTCATCCCAATGTCTGCAAAAAATTTTACCACTCCTCTGCACTTAACATATTTATGAGAGAATGGAATTGGGCCAAGTCTATAGCGGAGTTATCATCACAGCAAAAGCCTGCTTTAAAATGGAGGTGGATAGAGATCAGTTGGGCTTTTTTTTTAAATGCTTGTTCTCTGATCCGTGTAGAGAAGGATTGCACAGAGGTTGAAGTCAAATAATGTCTTAAAATATACTGCTAATAGTATTTACCCAGTTGAATGGTATTTCATATGGTTTTAACCATCTGTTTTTATCAAATTTTCAATACTTCTGTGATAATTGCTTTTAGATTCAGCCAACAGTTGGTAACGCTGCAGAAGGTCAGAATATATTACGTATATAATGAAAAGGGGCTGACAGCTTGCCATCACAGATGAAAACCTTTTTAATAAATAAAGTCTTGTGCAATATATTTAGCTTACATAAAGGCGGTTTTGATCGTTACTGAGGTTGACTTAATGAAACCAATTAGGTCTCTGACCAGTTTTCATCTAACGCTTTCATTGGCTGGACAGGCTTTCACATTTTCAAATTATTGTCGAATCAGATTGTTTCCTTTTGGTGGGCTGTTTATTTATTCATACCAAGCCAATGGCTTCATTGGAGCTGAACACTGCAGAAGCTTAATTGGTAACTACATCTAGCACAATTTCTGTTGTTTATTATTGATAACACTTTTTATGAACATTAAAACTAACATGAAATGGAGTTCACAACCCATTTTACTTCTGTAGTGAGACATATTTTATAAACAGGATAATGAATGAGAAAAAAAGTAGGACTTCATTATGTCTTTGGGGAAATGATTGGATCGTGAAAAGAGGTCTATATATGACACATTGCTGGAGGGGAGGGATGTTGATGATGTCACCCAAAAAGGAAAGTAGTTTTTAGATAAATTCTTCACAATATGTCCAGGAATGTGTATTAAGAAAGTAAATGGGGTCAATTTTGACTAAATCTTTTCCAGAATCAGCGACTACATGGACCTGACACCTGTCGACATCGTAGGGAAGAGATGTTATCACTTCATTCACGCCGAGGACGTGGAAGGCATTCGGCAAAGCCATTTAGACTGTGAGTACATCTGCTCACTAATGCACCCAGTCAATCTGTGCAGCCACCCAACAGTGCCAAAAACTATAGAATGGTTGTTTAAGAGCAAGATTTAGTGCCCTTACATGCTTTAGTGAGGACTCATTGATCATTGGTCAATGACATCCTGAGAGTACAGTGTGTTACGTGCCAAAGCGTGTGTAATCTGTGCACTGCAGCACTTCAGTGTAAAGGGAAAGCAGTGTGACAGGCAAGATTATCCATGCTAGGGGTTCTTCTCATAACGGACTATGAAGAATAAGAACCATTTCTTCTGCCTGATGGGTTGGCGAGCTCACATCTTCAAAACAACAAACCTCATATCACTCAGTAGACACAGAAGCCAGCAAAAAAATCTCAGTTCGTTTGACAGTCTTATACCACGTTCACACTGCCAGCGACATCGTGCAAGACAGCGACACCACCCCATTCATTTTCAATGAGAGCACAGCGACTTCCGGCGACACGAGCTGGCACGACCGTTGGCGACAGACCGCCATGGGGAGCAACAAGACAAGTTTAGAAAATGTCAACTTTATGTCAATGACGAGTGACATTAGCGAGCGACTAATGAGAGTGAAGACAGAGTCTTTTCCAGGCAGGGTGAGTGTGAGATACTGGAGTCGAACCGAGCGCAGGCAAGATGGAGAAGTTCAAAGTTTCTGTGAGCAATTTCACTGTTCTACATCATTTGTCTTTAACCACATACATAGTTATGGCCAAATAAAATGATGCGTGGAAAACCGAGTCGGCATTCTGAGTGAGTTTTGTTTCATATATTGATATAACGTTTGTCTTGTTTAATGATATGATGCATTAAGCACTGCTGCAGTTTATATAAAAAGTTCTCCCCTGCAGAATGTGCATTTTTAGAGGCAAAAGAACTGATTCTTTGTCACATTAGTATGATATCTTAGTTTTATTGGTAGTATCATCTGTAAACAGCATTTCAAACACTACTACCAATCCACCAATAACGTTGTAGGAATGCCCACCAGCAACACGGATCGCAAAGTCTAGTGACATGCCATCCACAGTGTGAACGGGGCTTTGGGGAACCTACACACTAGAGAAAGCTCTGCCGTTTGATGAACAGGAATGTGCAAGATATATTTTGAGGGTATAGAAAGAGCCGGGTTAGGTTGAAAGCAAGCAGGAATACATTCTCATTGGTCAATGGATGCCTATGTCAGTATGCACTGCAGCATAAAGTATAAGAATAGTTCACCCAAAAATGAAAGTTGTCATCATTTACTCACCCTCATTGAAGATTGTTTTCCATGCAATTTAAATGATCGGGGACCAAAGCTTTAAAACGCTCCAATTCAAAAGAACATTTGTGTGAGCCAGATCAACCGATGAATTGAAAATAATAATATTTTCACAAATTTGCAAGAAATGTGAAGTTTGTTCATTTTATAAAAGCACTTGCATTTATTCTTCTTTTAAAACTTAGAAGACAGGGGAGGATATTCATAGTAAAACCATAGTAATAATACAGGAAAATGAAAACTATGGTAATAAAAATCAAATCTTATTATGGTTTTACTACAAATTTCCCTGGTTAATCTATAGTAAAACCATGGTTAATATATGGATACAGTATACTGTATTAAAATCATGGTTTTCACCAAAAAACAAAAACAATACATGGTTAGCCCACAACAGTCATTGTTACTACAGTATTACCATAGAAAATGTATTTCTGCCAAAACTGTGGTTACTGCAGTCTACAATATTACTTTAGTAAAAGCAAAGTTAAGCTATGATACTTGTGTAGTAAAACCATAACAAAACTAATTCTCGGCCGTCCTCTAGGGCAGTGGTTCATGACATCTGCGTGTCTTGTAAAACAGTGAAGTATTTTACTTGCTATCACTAAGCTACATCACCTAGCATTGTGCTGGGCTGGCGAAAAAAGATACTGCATTTTTTTAACAGCAAAAGAAAGGGTTATTTCATTGCATATTTTTCTGACCTTTATGACACAACCATTTTGGTGTTTCTACACTAGAGGGCACAAAACATTATTTTTTGCCCGTGAGAAATACATGAACTGGGTTTGAATGTTATTTTTAGACTGTGATGAACTTGAAAGAACAGTAAATCTCAGAATGTTATTCGAGTTTCCCCATTGTCACCTCACCTAGCCCCAGGGGTACGCGTACCCCAGTTTGGGAAACACTGCTCTAGGGGGCAAGTCAAAATAATAATTTTTTGGTAATCAACATTATGCAACAAATGCTACCGATTGAACTTAACTTGTATTGAACCCAGAAGTTTTCCGTTAAATTGTCTATCGAATGGTTTCAGAAGACTTGGAATATAGCACACCAGTCATATCATTAACTTTTATAATACTTTCATGGTGCTTCTGCATCCTTATTTTTTGGAGTGTTTAAGCGTCAGCCCTGCTTATAATAACTACATGTAAAAGAGCATGGAAAACAAGTCTTCAAAATGTCTTTTATGTTCTGCGGAAGATGAAAATGATGGAAAAAAAATAATTTTGTGGTTATGGTTTTACTACAAATACCATGGTATATGAGGTAAAACCAAATTGCCACAAGAATTACCATGGCTGATCTATAGTAAAACAGTATACTGTATTAAAACCATGGTTTCTGCCCAAACAAAAACATGGTTACTTAACTAACTTTTCATATTGTCAAATGGATTTTGAACAACTTGAGAGTGAGTTTAATTTTTGGTTGATCTATTCCTTTAAATTGTCTTAACTTTTGTTCATATGATGGACTGTCACTTTCGCAAACCCTTGCGTCCTTGTGACGCACCATCCCCAATAAATCAGTGGATTCGCAGCATTCTCTGACACACTGTCAACTCTAGTGTGTAGTGGCTCTTATGCTGGGCTTACACATTACACTCATCCTTTCAGGTTAAGATGCTCCTCTCAACATAAATGCACTGAATTTCGAGTGTATTTTATGCCATGTAGTATTTATCAGTGCGGATCCACTGCTGGAGAGCTCTTTGAAGGTTCCTCAACCTTTTGCACGCGCCACTTTCATCGCTCTCGGCAGGAGGGCCGCTGACCGTCTAGAGGAACATACACACTTTTTGAATATACTAAATCATCTGTTAAGTGTGTTTTGGCAGCAAACCTTCCCCTGCCCCCTCCGCAGTGATTGCTGAAATTCAAGGCATCATTGAGAGTAGCGGAGCATTTTTATACAGTAAATGTGTGTGCCGCTCTGCTGCAGGCAGGTTGCCATTATTTAAGTAGTGAGGGTCGAATCACAGGAAGAGGAGGAGGCAGGGGATAAATTCCTCGTTTTATTAGGTGTTTGCAGAGCAGGGCGGGTGTCCTTGGGGCTGGCAAGGGAATTTAGAGCTGTCTGATTAGATATTGGGAGTTCAACTGAATTAGAGTGCAATTACCACTGTATTGCACTGTCCCTTTGCCTTAAAAAGCCACCAGATTGGGTCCATTAGACCTTGATTTGAAACCCAGTGGAGGCAGAGGAGAGAGGAGTGAAGCCCTCGATTGCATTGATAGCGGACAGAGAGAGACGGTGTGAAAGGTTGGGGAGATGGATAGAAAGAGAGAGACCGGCAAATCCCCAGTTACCACAGACTTTCTAACCATCTATTACGCATTAGCATGGCAGAAATCAACATAAATCAAACAGCACTGTGAATGGCTGTTCGTGTTGCTACTGTAGAAAAATGGGTAGGGCTGCTGTTCCTGCATTTTAATCCATATGTTCGTACTCAGTATAAGTTGTGATGTTGCTGGTTAGAAGGAGTGTTGCTACTTTGAAAATGTAGCTTGCTACAGTCATGCTATCCTTTTGAGAAAGTAGCTAGCTACACTTGCTAAGTTACTAATAAAAAGTAGCTACTAAAAAAGGAAATACTTTGAAGATCTTTTAAGGAATGTTCCAGGTTCAATAAAAGCTTAATTGACAACATTTGTAGCATATGTTGATTACTCGTCCCTCGTTTATAAAAAATAAGAAGCAAAAATCACGGTTGCAGTGAGGCACTTACTGCACAATGGAAGTAAATGGGCCCAGTCCATAAACATTAAAATACTCACTGTTTTAAAAGTATAGCCGCAAGATGTAAACATTATTTGTGTTAGCATGATTTTATTGTATAAAATAAGTGATTTACTGGCGCTACGGCAGTCACCAGATTAAAAGGTTACCCAGCGTTACATCGTCATGACAACAAAATTGTTATATTGGATATAAATTTAGACAGAAAAGGTTAGTAAGCAATGTTATCACACTAAAACCATGTTAACACCTACGTTTATGTCTATTGGCTATACTTGTAATAACAGTGTTTATTTGAACGTTTATGGACTGGGCCCCATTCACTTTCATTGTAAGTGCCACACTGTAACCGCAATATTTGCTTCTTTTTTGTGTAAATAAACAAGGGATGAGTCATTTTTGTGGCAATCAACATTATACCACAAATGTTGTACCATATGAGTTAAACTTGTATTGAACTTTAAGAGGTCATCATTTGATGATGTAATTTATATTTGCAATCAGAGCAAAATGTAAAGGATTTAAATTATCTCAATTATTTAAATTTGAACATATTAAAAATCACCCTAAATACAACTAATAAAACTAGAAAACACCCTAATTTACATTACTGTGTCCAAAACAACAAAAAATTGTGATTTAGAAAAAAAATCTAAATGTGATTTTTTTCATAGTGACTCAAGTGAATCTTTCGCAGAATGAACTGATTTGGTAAAATTAAATGAACTGGTGTGCCGAGAGAGAGAGAGTGGACAGTTTAGGGGAGCGCAGTTCATTATTGCCTCGGTTTTCCCGTATAGCTGGCTGTGAAATATATTATGAAAAAAAATTGCATCTATGCAGCTACTTTTTGGAAAAAGTAGCTTGTTTGTAGAAAAGTTACTAATTGAGATACTTAACTACTTCACTATGTTAAAGACCTCGCTACCCAGCACTGACATGTGTCTTCTCAGCTTCATTCAAAGCCAAATCTTCAGGTACATGAGCATGACGCACGTGACTAAGAAGCAGTCGATCTCCCGCTGATTGCTAATCAGACACTGATATCAGATAACACAGGGCCATCAGACTGGTTAGAGCCAGGGCTGAGAGAGAAGACGTCAATCTGGTCAAACCTCTCGACAGATCTGTAGTGCCGATGCATTGTTCTGTAGAAGTGGTCAGGGCTTGAGTGAATGTATGCAATAATGCACTTTTTGAACCGTGAAGATACGTTACAGATACAAATATTGGGGAGTTTGTAGACTGCTGACCAAAGTATTTAAAGGCCTGATAAAGCATTTAGACCTAATATATTTAAATGGAGTACCTTGATCTAGGGTGGCAAAGAAATTGTTGATGTTCCTTTATAAACTAGGCAATTCTGACTCTGAATTCTGATTGAATGAGTCGCATTCAAAGCCATTGTAAAACGCACACCCCTGACTTCATATTCTACATTATTGCACTAAGTTTCTGCATTGCTTGACTATAGAAAACAGCACTAGTTAACCTTATGAACTACTACTTTTCAGACCAATAGAAGACTCAGTGCAGTTTTTGGGAAACCTGTTTGAAAACAACTAATATTTTTGCTATTCTGTTTGGTGACACAAGTGGTGCAGAAATTTCTGTTGACTGGATATTGTTGTCTTTTATCCTCATCCTTTACCCGTCATGTTATAAAAGCAGTAAGCCACTCAAGGCCATGCATTACAATATTTTTACCACATGCACAACACAAAGCAAAAACCTAAAAAATATGTAAAAGTACAGAAGATGTTTCACAAAAACATTTGTCTTAAGATCTTAACTTGTATCTTCAGCTTTAGTGTGTCAATAGAAAATATAAATTTTAGGCTTCCAAACTTTCCTTTTGCAAATGGAATAGAAGAACAGGGAGCCCTGCAACAGATGGCACAGCCCCCCACAGATCCCCCCCACTGAACAATGAGTCCTTATGGGATTTCATTGAAGAACTGTGGCAAATTCTCCAAAAGCTTGGAACATCCATTCTGCCAACAACCAAGAAAATCTTTTTCACCTGTTTCCAAAGGTGTACCAAGGAGATGCTGGTGCTGTTTTAAAGGCAAAGGTGGTCACAGCTATGTTTTTTATGTTTACTGGACTTTGTATGATATTAATTGATAAAAGAAAACTATTTATGACATTATGTAAGAGGCAAACATTTTCACAAGAAGCTAAAACTTTTGCACGGTACTGTACATTTCTTGGGTTTAGCTTTACTTTTCACACACTGCTGTTTTGAGTTTTTAATACAAAAAAATTGTTCTAGTTGGGGCGGCTGTGGCTCAGGTGGTAGAGCGGGTCGGCCACTAATTGCAGGGTTGGTGGTTCGAATCCCGGCCCATACGACTCCACGTGCCGAAGTGTCCTTGGGCAAGACACTGAACCCCAAGTTGCTCCTGATGGCAGGCTAGCGCCTTGCATGGCAGCTCTGCCGCCATTGGTGTATGAGTGTGTGTGTGTGAATGGGTGATTGGGACACAGTGTAAAGCACTTTGGTAACCTCTGAGGTTAGAAAAATGCGCTATATAAGTGCAGACCATTTACCATTTACCATTTAGTTTACTGAAGGATAATTAGAAAGCTTATGGTAGCATTCATTAAGAATTTGAGACCAGGTGTTTTATATGGGCAGAAATGCATTGTGACAGCTCTGACCTCACCTGTGTCAGCTACAGAACAAAACCAACACTGCTTAAATTAATAAAAGACACTGTGTTACACAACCGCGTATAATACACACCACATAAATGGTCTGTGGGTGTGTGTGCTTTTGCCAGCCAAGGGAGACAGGGAAAGAGAGTGCGAGGTGGGAAACGATGGCTCATAGAAGTGTGGAGAAACCCCAGGAGACTAAAGCTCTGTGCCTGAAGGCAGACTACAAGAGACGGTCTCTGTAGACTAGTTCAAAATGACTTTAATGAAAAACTCCCTTCACTCCTTATTGTGCTTGAGGATAGACTCCACAGCTGCTGAAAAATACACCTGCCCTAACACTCATCGCAGGTACCGTTGACAATGTTTCTTCAGTTTTCCTTCGTTACGGATTCAGAGTAAATATGAAGTAGATGTTTCTGTTTGTCTGTATTCACGTATAGACTGTATTTACGTCAATAGTTATTCTTTTGAATGTATTGTTGTGGCTATTTCATTATTTGTATGGGCTTTTTGCCTTTATTGGGATAGGACAGTATGGGCACGATAGTAAATGTCAGGGCAAAGAGTTTGGGGGTGGGGAAACAGGAAATTGGGTCACCCACTGTGCAACACATCAAAACATGTGCAGTACCCACCGGGCCACTATAAAACATTCTGTAGTTGTTGATACTCTGCCATTACATGTGGAAACATGGAAACGCTCCCTGTTTTCCCTCAAACCCTGTTAGAAACTTTTGAAAAAGGAAAAGGTTGTCAAGCTGATTTTTA
Source organism: Moxostoma hubbsi (assembly GCA_032164185.1). Taxonomy (NCBI): domain Eukaryota; kingdom Metazoa; phylum Chordata; class Actinopteri; order Cypriniformes; family Catostomidae; genus Moxostoma; species Moxostoma hubbsi. The sequence continues at coordinate 40,633,727 of JAVLUX010000013.1, read as the reverse complement.
GAACATGCTAGATGGTTTGTTGCTGGTTTGACAATGATTCCCCACCAAAACCAGTTCTACTTAGGCCCCAATGGCTTTTAATCTAGTTGGTCAACCATCTAAACCAGCCTTGACCAGCTAATGACCATAAATAGCCAGCTTTAACCATCTAGAAACCATGTTGAAACAGCTACCACCCAAACCTCAAGCAGGAAATAAAAAAACTACTTTTATTCAAAATACCTCTTTAAAGCTGACAAGTGATCACATATTTACTTGTTGTGAAACCAAAATGCCTTGAAATTGTTATGCTACTTTGCAAACAATGCACTCCATGCAGTCGTAATTTTACTTCTTGCCATTTCTCTAAATGGCCAAAACATTCACTTTCTCTGCTGGTGAAGTCACAACATTAGATCCAAAGAATACGACATAAAAACCTCCAATTCACTTCTCCAGCCAAACCCTGCACAGTAACCGCAGATCTGCACGTCTGCTCTCTCATTCATAAAATGCTTGTCTTTACAATAATACCCCAGTAGACTGCAAGGACTTTTCCATAAAGCAATTTCACGGGTGTAAATTACTTACTTTTATATGACAGTGACACCCTTTACCCCTCCTGCTGCAAGTGAGGCCACACTGGGTAAAGGGTATCTGAAAGGTAGCTGCTATTATGGATGGGATCCAAGTGATTTAACAGAACTGAAGGACAGAGGCCCTGATGCTGAGAGAGAGAGAGATAGAATGAGAAAGAGCGGAAGTCAAGAGAGAGGGAGAGAGATGGTCCTGCAGGCTTGCCTGAGGCTTGAGGAGTAGGCAGGCAGATTAAAGAGGCCGTATTCCTTTTAAAGCCTCCAAAAGCAGCCAACGACTCGTGTACCGGAAAATAAAGAGCGGGATACAGAAAGAAAGAGAGAGAGAGGAGGGGGACGAGATAGGTGTGGCTTCATTACCACTAAATCAATAACTCAAGCGGACTCTGATTGATTTAATGGCAGCATAACTGAAAGGGGGTTAAAAAATAAGCTTCAACTGTACAGATGTGCTGCCAGGCAGAGCCAAGAGAGCCAGCACATCAAATGTAATGCAGATGAGATCAGGTTTAAACGCAGGGGAAAGATTGTCCTGGAACTTGTAGACAGTGACGAGGGTTTAAAGGGACTGCTCGGACTGGTGTGTTCACAGAGAGATGCGAAAATCACTTTATGTGTATAACAATCAAATCAAATCCTTTTATTGTCACTCAACCATATACACAAGTGCAACAGTGGGTGAAAGTCTTGGGCGCAGTTCCAAGCAACATTATGCAGTATGACAATTGCAATAAACATCTGATTTACACACAACACAATTCACAATTTACACATCTTGTTACACAACACAATATACAATATACGCCTAATTATATACAGAATATATATATATATATATGTATATATTTATGTATGTATGACAATATCTATCTATCTACTGTATTTATCTATCTTTTGTATTTTGTCTGTCTGTATGCTATCTGCATAACTCCTACAATACTGTATTTAATTAATGTGATTATTATTCATTTTATTTTATTTTTGGTACAGTAATATTCCTCATACCAGTTAATTTAATCTTTTATCAATAGTTCTGTCATTTTAGATATTTTTTTTCTGCACTGAATACAGTTTAAAGCGACAGTTCACCCAAAAATGAAAACTCTCTCTTCATTTACTCATCCTCATGCCATCCGAATGTCCTTCTTTCTTCTGCTGAATACAAAAAAAGATTTTTTGAAAAATATTTTAGCTCGGTAGGTCTACACAATGCAAGTGAATGGAGACCAGACCTTTCAAGCTCCAAAAATTATGTATAGGCAGCATAAAAGTAATCCATATGATGCCAGTGGTAAAATCCATGTCTTCAGAAGCAATATAATATGTGTAACAGTTCAATATTAATGTCCTTTTTTTACCATAAATCTCCACTTTCATTTTCACATTCTTTTACATTCTGAAAGTGAAAGTAGAGACAAAAAAATATTGAAATATGAATCTGTTTCTCGCCCAAAGTGATTGCATCGCTTCAGAAGACATATATTAAACCACTGGAGTCGTATGGATTACTTTTTTTTACGTTTTTTGTGCTTTGAAGTGCAGATCACCATCGGGGCTGGACTGGGAAGAAAAATCGGCCCGGGATTTTACATAGCAACTGCATAACGCGGCGGCTCATTTTAGCTTATCGCGGCTGACCCACCAGACCCCTCCATTCTCACGTTAGCCAGTCATCCCCTGATCAGCCCCAAAGTGCGTCGGCCCACCGGGAAAATGCCCGGCATGACACATAACTTTTTGTATTACCAAAGCATTTGTTGCTTGATGACAATAGTGCAAAACAAAAGTGCATAAAGTAGCAAAATAATGGAGAAATCTATCTTGTGCTGTGTAATTTTAAATAAACATCCATTAAAAAAAAATCATATCTCTTCTTACCATAGTATCTATTGTAGTAGAAGTTCCTTTTCTGTAAATATTCACCATAGTTGTTGATTTTATCTTTTATCATCAGTTCTGTAATTTCAGATGTTACATTTTTTAACACAGACTATTGTTTAGATGTAGTCAGTGTAAACAGAACTTCTCCATAGATTGTCAGTGACTTGTGAACTTGAAGGTTAGAGCAAGGGTATGCCCACTGGCCATGGTGAACAAGTCAGATAAACAACACTCTGCTTTTTGTCTCAAGTTTCTATAGTTAAGGTTTAGTTGGTACATTTATTGGTACAGAAGCAGTCGAGTGAACTAAAGACAATTATGGGAGCCTTTGGGATGGCTTCTTAAACAATGCTATTAGTCTGTAATGATTTTAATTACTCGACTTATTCTTATATAAATCATTCTTCTCAATGGACTATTTTTATGGAAAGAGCCATTTGTAGCTGTAATTAAACCCAGAATCTGAATTTACAACCATGCTTGGATTCTGACAGTTTCTGTTTTGCGGAACAATGATTAATGCAAATTCACATTATTTGAGATCGCCATTTAGTGCTTAATTTAGCCCAAATTATGGCAACTGCCACAGAGTCTTCAAATCAGTAGCTTCAAACAAGGACACAATCTGAGGGGAACTAAGCAAACAGTCACAGCACCCTCTGCTGGATCAATGAATTGTAATGGTCAAAATGTGAATAGTTTCTCTTTCAAAGGAAATATCCTAATGGATTGGTTTGAGCTTTTCCTGGTTACAATTATTATCATTGTTGTTTTTTAAATTGTTAAGTGAAAATATAATCGTATTTAATATTGCCACCAAGATCTTCAGGTATATGAATCGTTAATTTAATATATATGAAATATCCATTATCCACACGTTTTTTCCTTCCTCTCACGTGTTTCCCTCTTTTTGTCTATCTTTTCCTTTTCTATGTCCTTCCTCTCTTCTTGTATCCACTCCTCTCACCTTCCTATAGTGATGAACAAAGGTCAGTGTGTCACAAAGTACTACCGCTGGATTCAAAAGAACGGAGGTTATATCTGGATCCAGTCTAGTGCCACCATTGCAATCAATGCCAAGAATGCCAACGAAAAGAACATCATCTGGGTCAACTATGTTCTCAGGTAAAGGAGTCCTTTACTCTGATAAAAACCCAATTTCTTTTGTTTATGATTTTGTCATCCTGCACTGCTACAAGTAAATACTGTATTTCTTACTTGAGAGAGTTAGTATATATATGTCAGTCATCTCAAGCTGCAGTGTCATTTCTTGCGTTCTTTGGTTCAGGGTGTGGACTTAGAGATCATTAGGAAGCTCTGTGGATTCGGATATTTAGGAGAAGAAAGTGAAATAAGTTTCACACTCCTATGAATAATCTTCATCTGGCAAAGTGAATGACTTCTATCTCCTAACTTTGGCTTTTTTGTTGCTTTTTTTATGGACAGTAATCTTGAGTACAAAGACACACCAATGGATATTGCACAGCTACCCAACCTGCCAGAGAAAGCGTCTGAGTCCTCAGAAACATCCGATTCGGAATCAGACTCCAAGGAGCACTCTGGTAGGGTACCACCACTTACGTCACTAATAACAAATATGCCTCAACCTAGTGTATAATTCAGTGTTTCCTGCGTTGCTGTTAGCAGTGGTGCTGCACACTACTGAATCTACGACATCACTGCAAATATAAAAGTAAAAACATTTGCGATGATGTGCGCTTCAGGTTCGTCATGAGAAAAACACTGGGCACTGCAAAATAATAAATAAAGCATGCAACTTTCTATTCCATTGTCCTGTAAGTGTTGGACTGCAACAGCATTCATAAAGCAAGACGTTGCGGGGCAACTCTTGTCTAACAAGTGGCCTCTGCCCCTTGCAAAGAGAGAATGCATGATTCTGAGGAAACTAGACTGGTTCTGTGCACACTCAACAATTCAATCTTGTGTTCGTAACAAACGAGCTCCATTTCAGATTCACTTTAATTTCACGTCTAGGTATTTCCAAATATGCTACAAGTAACTATACAAATTTTAAGTAACCATGACATGACGCCGGGTATTTATGGACAGAGGCGGAGAAGAGAAGCACATTGTAAAGCTTTTGTCAACTCAGCTACACATACAATCTTCCTTCAATTTTCCATCAAACTGAATGTTCAACAGTTTAGAAAACTTTGGTTTATCCAGACTACATAGCATTGCCCCTTGCGAGTTAAGATTTTGTTACAGAAATACATTACTATTGTATAATAATATTTAGCATTAACTATAATAATGATGATAATAATAATACATTTTTGCATGTAATTTGAATGAGCTGAGGACTCTGCTGCTGCGAACACAGAATCCTGGTGGAAACACTGATATAATTGACCTTTCGCTAAGCTCCGCCCACCTTGTTTAAAGTTGTTAGTTTTTGGCTAAATATTCTCACAAACGTAATGGATAATATTATTACGTGGGCTGAAATGTTGAGTGACATCGTAAATCATATTTATCTGACATTGTCAAATAAATTGTTACATTACACAGAAATTTGATTGAAAACTTAGCAGACTATAAATCAGAAAAGAGGCAAAACAATTATCACAGTCACTTGAAAAGAGAAAAGTGTCATATAATAGCAATTACACAACTGATAACATTAACGTAAGTGAACAGAACTGCTTATATCATCTCATAACGAACTCTTTATTTACTATTGCTTTTACTAATGTATGTATCAATACATACATTAATTTATGTTAAGTTATTAGCTTTAATTTACATTGGAGCAAATGTGGGTGTCCTAGCTGATGTTATGCATGTTCATATGGGTATGAGAAATTACTCACTTTAATCAACTGTATGCTCTTCTCAATAATTATTTAAAAAAAGAAAGAAAAAACACTGCATGTATCCTCTCTAGGTACCTCGTGTCACTATTACAAGTGACCCAGCAACAACGTTTTAAAAATGTTTGGATCATTTTGATCAAATCCAGCTTAAAACTACTCAAACTCACATTACTCCAATAGGCTCTCATTGTAAAAATGCACTGCTTGTTAAAAAAATGGCGGCAGGGCAACAGTTGCTAAGACAGGACTGGTCAGAAACGCTTTTAAGGCGGGGCTTAGCGAAGGGTCAATTACAATGCTTTTTTGGGGGTTGGAGGTGATTAAAGATCTGGGTTGGAAACCTGAAGGTTGATGGTCCATGAGCTATTACCATTGTGCCCTTGAGCTAAGCACTTACCCTAGATTGCTCCAGGGGGAATGACCTTGTCATAAGTGTCCAGCAAGTCCCTTTGGATAAAAGTGTCTGCTAAATCACAACTTACTTACAATGTGCAATTCTGTTTAACATATAGTCAAAGTGCAAAATCACAATCCAGACGCATTGAAGTAACACTGTAAAGAGCTCACTTGAAAGGTTTCTTTTAACCAAATTTGAATGTCTCATGTTAGGGCTCTTAGAGTGTAAAATATCTTCATTTCAATAATTACTGGAAATTATCTAGGACAAGGAAATGTAGTGTTTGTCCCTAAAACTGGTGTAAATAGTCATTTATGACTCCTCAGCCAGTTATAAATTATACATTCCAAAAGAAGATGTAGTGAGATTCCAGAGGAGGCTGTGTAGTGAACAAGACTGGGTGACAGTCTGAGGAAAGTGCCAATATATTGGCCCCTGGGCATCTCTGCCTGCCGAGCCTTTTGCCAGCATTTATCACAAAGGTTACAGTCTGTGCCAGCTGCAGCTGGACCAAACCATGCCCTGTTCTCCTTTCACACTCCCGCACCTATCTTCTCTACACCCCGCCTTCTCCTCCTTCTGTTGTTTTCTCTCTTTATCTCACTGTCTTTCTCTTCTAGTGCACATTCCTCCTAAGGCCAGAATCGGCAAATGCCTGTGAGATGTATTTGCCTCACAGCTTTGAAAATGTTTTTCCTTTACTTAATTTCATGTACTTTGGAAAGAAAACCTTTTGATGTAATTTTGATGTAAGTGTAGATTCATGATTCATGTATTAGAGTGAGCTTGTCTTGTTCTTGTTAACATGAAGCTATCAAGGTCACTCTGGTCTGTTCATGACTTAACTAATGACTAACTGGACATCACCAAATATAACTCACCAGTGGCTAATGTTGTTGCCAAAAATAAAAAACAAATAATTTTGTCCTGTGCTTAGTTAGCATAATCGATTCAGTAATATGAAAACAGTAATTCAGCTGGAGCACTTCCAAGTGTCTAAACAAATAATTAAAACCTTAACCTAAAACTCTTGATTGCTTATTGAACTTTGTTGTACCAAGTAAAAAGTTGAAGAGCTTAGAAGATTTTTCTATTTCTCTAAACTCAATGAAATGAAAGTGTATTTAAAGACATGTCCTCTAAACCTTTTTTTCTCCCAGAAGACAATGAAAACTCCAAGTCAGATGGGAAAGGGAACCAATCATCCGAGAACAGCGAGGACCCCGAGTCGGACAGTAAGAAACAGACAGGCCGGCCGCCAGAGCAGGAGATGAGACGACAGGAGGAAGGAGACAGTTCCAGCAATCCAGAGGATCAGGACAGTGAGGATAGTCTGGAACCGTCCGACTGCGAAGCCGAACACAAAGAAGGACATCTGACACGGTTGGGTGGCCTACACATAAAGGTAGAGCGCTATGGTGATGGGGATGTAGCAGAACTGCAGGACTCGCACTCCTCTTCCTCCTCAGAGGAAGATGAGGGGGATGAGATTGTGAAGGATTGCAACAGCGGAGAAGAGCTGAGCGGGCCGGCAATGAGTAAACACCAGAAAAGAAAGAAGAGGAGGAAAAAGCAGAAATGGGATGGGAGTCGCCAACGTCTACGTCTGTCTCCCTCAGCTGCTGTCTCTCCCAGCCCTGGCAGCCTGGACCCCACCCTCGGAGACCAGCCTCCCCTCCTGCTCCCACCCTCCCCAACTAGTGCCTCTGTGCTCAAGATCAAGACTGAGATGTCGGAGCCTATAAACTTCGACAACGACAGCAGCATCTGGAACTACCCACCCAACCGAGAGATCTCCCGCAACGAGTCCCCCTACAGCATGACAAAACCACATGATACCTTCCCTTCCCCCCAGCCTGCTGGCCTGCAGGTTTCCATTCCTGACTCTGTCCTCACTCCACCTGGTGCCGAGGGTGGAGGAGGCAATAGAAAGCCCAATTTCAATGGCAACAGTAGCAGTACCAACAACAACATCCAGACCACTGTGTCCAGTGCAACTCTGGGAAGCCTGGCTACTCCTTCCAGTTCCACCACCGCAGACCCCCTCTCCCCACCACTCTCTGCCTCACCGCGGGACAAGCAGCAGGGTACACCCACCTCCTCTGGTTCCCTGCTATACTCTAGTGACCTAGAAGCCCTGCAGAGGTTACAAGCAGGCAACGTGGTGCTTCCATTGGTGCAGAGAGTCACAGGCACACTTGCCGCCACCAGCACGGCTTCCCCGCGAGTCTATACCACTGGAACAATCCGATACGCCCCGGCAGATGTCAGCCTGGCCATGCAGGGCAACCTCCTGCCTAACGCCCATGCCGCTGTGAACTTTGTGGACGTCAACGGGCCAGGTTTCGGCATAGACCCCAAGACACCCATGGAGATGCTGTACCACCATGTGCACCGGCTCAACATGTCCACCCCGTTTGGGGGTGCGGTCAGCGGAGCCGGGCTCACACAGATGCCAGCTGCCAATGTCTTCACCACGGCAGAGGGACTCTTCTCCACGCTTCCATTCCCTGTCTACAGCAATGGCATCCACAACACACAGACTCTGGAGCGCAAGGAGGATTGAAGCAAAACATCGAGACCATATTACTGTGTTCAACTGTGTTCAAAAGACACTTATGAGGCAAAAGACTGTATCAAAGTTGGAGAAAAGTGAGATGTTCAGCACTTTGAATTTTGAGCAATTGAGCTTGTGTATCTGAAATGAATGGTTTCTCTTCCTGTGACTTTCTATCTCTTCTACTTGCTCTTTCTTCTCTCTCACAAGTTCTTGATGACAGTTTCTCTAAACAGACTCAACTCTATTGTAAAGAGTTCCTTCAGAGCCACAGGGAATTCGTAGCACTGTAGCGTGTGTTTTCTCTGCGGTGAGATATATGTCCAGAGTATGTAACATCCCCATGAGGATGTCTGAAAAGAAGATTAATAAGAAAAGAAGCTGTTCATGTTTCTAATGGTATCTTGATGTGATTGAGATTGTTTCAGACAAAAGGATGTTTCCCTATTTGATGTTGTTCAGAAGGTTATACTGTTCTTTCTAAAAGGGGAATAGTGTTTTAGAAATAATGTTTTTTCTTTGTTTTTTAGAGCTCAAACTTAACTTGCAAATCATGCATTTAAAAAAAAAGCAATTTTAGCCGGGTATCGACCTGTGAATAGAATGTTACTACAAAATCCCAGGACATGGAACAGGTCAGTGTGAGATTTTTCCAGTTCCATCTTCTGTTTTCAGATCCATGGTGCTATCATTGAGTTACACTCACTCAGCTGGCTGATGTCGGTACCGTTCAGGAACTCCAGACAAATGGCGGCTTGTGAGCTTTTCTACAGAATAGTCAAACCTCTAACAGATTTGTTTTGTTTTGGTTTTGATTTTGGTTAATCACCAGTGAGCGCAGGAGGGTACTTTTGCTCAATCTAATTGAGTCAGAAAAGGGATACTGAAAACGATTATTTTTGACATTTAACAGAACATTACTTTCTATCTCTCAGTGCAACTGAGGCTAATTTTGCATCACTTGAAGATGAATGTTAAACAGGCTTTGGTCAAAGCTATCCTTAATTTTTTAGCGTTTTTTTTTTAATTTTATTATTCATTTTAGTTTTCAACGTTTACACTCCCTCTTTAGCTTACAAGCCTGGTGTCTTTCCCAAAATCGATTACCCTTCAACCCTTTACCCTTTACTCTCTCTGAAAAATCACATATCAAGCGGAGATTGTAATATGGACATGCATTTTCAATCAAAAAATGTTTTAAAAATCCACATGTTGCCAAAAAATTTTGCTCTCACAGTTTGGTGTTAAAACACTGTGATTTGATGTTTAAAAAAATGCTAAAGTAATAAAACGGAAGAAAACTGTCACTTTATCCTTTGGCAGCCGTCCATCGAGTCATCTATTACGCAGTGTGATAACCGTAAACTTGTACAATGTGTAAGTGTCATTGGCTGTCAGTCTCCATAGCAACTTAAGTGTGTGTTACTATATGCAGTATATACTGAGCTAATGTAGCTGTTTTGTCCTTTGTCCTCTCTGTGCTAGTCCGGGCTTGGACGAGGGAAACATTTGTTTCTCGTCCGACCCCCTTGCAGTCTTAGTGAACCAGTGGAGGTTAGTGGATTTTGTGTGGTGGCCTTTCCAATGTAGTGTCACCTTTTTTGCTGCTTCCTTTTTGTATGTATTACTTTCTTATGTTTCTGCTATTGCTTTGCTGTCGTGTAGTCTACAGATCTCTCTCTCTTCTTCTCAGAGATAAAAGACTCTGAACTAGCTCAAAGGTTAAAGGAGCTTTTTTTTTTTTGCCACTGAGGAATTCTGGGATTGCAGTTTCCAGCTCCAAAATAACGAGGAATTAAAACAAACTGAAGTAGCATTTACTAGACTGGAACCTTAAAAGCCTCAGATGTGAAACATTCCCAGAGTCCCTTGTGCTTCTCTTGTGCATTGGGTGTATTTCATTGGTTTCCACCAAACCTGTTGACTTCAAGGACCCTGCAACTCACAGGAAATATTAAAAGATGACGGTAGTATTTCAGGACAATAAACAGTTTTAAAGATTTCTAAAGAGATGAAAAAAAAATATTTCGCACTATAAAATCTATTTTTATAGGTGTTTTTGAAATGCATGTTTAATAAGTTGATTGTTTGGTTTACTTGATTTTGTTCGGTCCAACGGCTTTGTCGATGTTTAGTGTTTTTTAGTCTGTCCAGCAAAGGGAAGAGGGAGCCTTTGTCTTTTTACCTGAATCAGGCTCCCCCCCCCCCCACCCCCCCCCCCACCTCGACATCAGGAAACTTGTGTCTGTGGTTTCTGTGAAGATGTGTTGTTACTCAAACCCAGGTAATGATATTAATATGTTTTTAAAAATGATAACGGGACTTGCTGTTGGAACGGTTGCAGGAGAGCTTGGCGTCACCGCTGCAGGTTAACAGGATCCTAGATTTTAGCATTTTGTACGTAGAGCAGGACGTTAGGGACGGAGGGTGGGGGGTGGGGGATTTAGGGGCAGCTCCCAAAACAGACACTGTGGACAAGGAAATACACCCATATGTAACTGACCGAACAGCCGGGCGAGCTGTCTCAATGTATCTGTGTTGTGTCAAAATGATTGCTGGTGATTTAATCTTAAACTAATCTCAGCTGCTGTCAGATAAATAGTGTTTAAAATTACAATATGAGAAATCACTTCATTACCTGTGAAGACTGTGTCTGTGTTTTTAACTATTTCTTGTACAATTATACAGATTCTTTTATGAGGAACTTGGTGCCAAGTAGAAGAATATGGGAGAAAGGGGATTCTCTTAATATCAGTGTTAACAGTGTGATAAATTCTAAATACAAACCAATTAAAATATTAAAAAGAGAAAACTATGGTACATTTTTTATTTTGTTTTTTGTTTTGTTTTTTCAGAAGAAAAGACAAAAAACATAACTAACTGAAGCTAACTTTGAGTGCCTGGCTTTTTTTTTTTGAAAACACCATTTTTGTTCATTTTCCATGAATAATGCTGCAATTCAAAAATGTACATACTTCATTTTACAACAGGGTTATTTTATACTTTTGTAGGTTTTCATCAGTTAAAGCGACATGTCATACATGGTTGTCTTTCTGTAACAGTTTTTTTACCATCTTACAGGTGCCATATTCATAATAAACTTTTCTTGGATTTGTTACTATCTGGCATCATTTCTTTTACATTCTGTTCATCATAAGTGAATGCCGAACATCAGTGATTATTCTTTGCTTTCCTCCTTTACTGCTTCTTTCTGTTCTTACTTGCCCTTTTATGTTTTCCCCTGGTCCTTAATTTTGGTTAATGCACGTACAGTATTTGATGCCTTTTTTAGTTACCAATGGGTTTCAGGTAAGGGGATATCAAAATATTCCCATGTAGCCCAGCTATCCTTTACTTCCATACACAATAAATGGCAATCCAATACACTTGTACAGTGTCCATAGGGCCTTTGAGTTCGACATGTTTTAGCAGTGGCTGAGTGAATCTCCTTTTCATTGGACAGATTCTCACGGGTATTTCTGATATGTTATTCCATTATTCAGTTAGCAGGAAAATTTCAATATGTGTCTTCTACTATACTGATATCACTGTAACTTCCTACGGCAAAGCTAAATAAAAGGGAAAAAATGCTTCTTTTAATAGTGTTTTACTTTAGATTTTGTATTTTTTTTTTTCAATGATAATGAGTCTTGTGACTTTGATTGTTGACAGAATAAGAGTATTAAGCTTCTTAATTCAGATCATTTGGTCTTGGAAGAATCTGATGAGCATTGGTTGAGTTGAACGCTGAAATGAAAATGTTGAAAGTAGGATGGCCGATATAATATGTATATGTACTATTTTATACAGTTTAGTGATAGCATATGAGATGTACACAAAACTGAATGCTTGTTTTGCTCAAAATTCACTTAAAATACGTTAAAGCAGAACACGTTTATTATTCATTAAGAAGGTTAATGGTAATCTCAAAATGGCCAAAAATCTGCCAATTAGTCGCCTGGCCAATATATCTTTCTGTCAGTAATTGAAATCCCTGACACTGACGTTACTGAGGTTTCTTCTGAAACTCTATAGGACACACATGTAATATTACTGGGGTCTTTTTCTTAGGTAGAGTTAAAGGGATAGTTCACCCAAAAATTTTAATTCTCTCCTCATTTACTCACCCTCATGCCATCCCAGATGTGTAGGACTTTCTTTCTTCTGCTGAACACAAATTAAGATTTTTAGAAGAATATCTCAGCTCTGTTGGTCCACACAATGCAACTGAATGGTGACCAGAACTCCAAAAGCTCCAAATAGGAGATACAGTCAGCATAAAAGTAATCTGAATGACTCCAATTTAATCAAAGTCTTCTGAAGAGATCCAGTTGGTTTTGAGTAAAAACAGACCAAAATGTACCTCCTTTTTCACTGTACGTCTTGACAGCAGTCTTCTTGGTGATCATGATTTAAAGCTTGATTGCACTTCCTAATGCCATCTAGCGCTCTACGCATGCGTCAAGCACTAGAAAGTGTAATCAGACTTGAAATCACGACAGTGCCTAGAGACTGCAATGACAAGATGTAAAGTGAAAAAGGAGTTATATTTTGGTCTGTTCTCTATTAAAAACCAACTGGATCTCTTCAGAAGACATTGATTAAACCACTGGAGTCATACAGATTACTTTTATGCTGACTGTATCTCCTATTTGGAGCTTTTGGAGTTCTGGTCACCATTCAGTTGCATTGTGTGGACCAACAGAGCTGAGATATTCTTCTAAAAATATTTGTTTGTATTCTGCTGAAGAAAGAAAGTCATACACATCTGGGATGGCATGAGGGTGAGAACCCTTTAAGCAAAAGTCTCAATTGCAATCTATGATCATTTTTTTATTTTTTCTCAGCAGTGGTTTAGCAAATGCAGTAGGTTTTCTTTAGATTTTGGAATAGACAGTAGATGCCAACACTCAACACTATTACTGCTACATTGCTTTTGAAAGTAGAAGCATGCTTTTGTTCAGTGCTAAATAACACTGTCACTTGCTCTTCATTTTTTTTCCCTTCACTTTCTCCCTTTCACCTTTCCTCTCTGCCCTGTTTTTCTCTCTTGTTCTCTCCCTCTGCTGCATATTATTCTCCCCTGACTTCAGGCACTGAGGGGAGGTCACCGCTGAAGCCCACTGAAGAAATCCAACCAACTTTAAATATTTTACGCAATTTTAAATGAAGGCCATGAATGATAGATCACAGGAGTGAGATAGAGAAAGAGCATGGAGAAGGAGGTGGTGTTGAAAAGGCCCAAACCTGAATCCTCCCTAATGACTGGAGCTGTCCATCTCCCCTATACAGTCCTTATTGGAAATCAGAGTGTGTTTATATAGCAAAGACCATCTCATTAGGACAGCTAAAAGTACATAGTAGTGCCTATAGGGATATGAGATAACTGTCTCTCATCTACTGAACATGTTCATACACTGTTTGAACCAATTTAACCTGATTTTGATCAGAGACAGGCATGGTTTAAATTCATGACAGATAGACAGACAGACAGATTTTAAAAATAATTGTTTTAAATATTTTTTTATTTTTAATATAATTAAAAAATAATTTATTTGAATAAATATATAAACATTTATAGTAATAATAATAATTATATAATTACTAATAATAGAATTGGTAATATAGTATTCATAATAATAATAATAATAATAATAATAATAATAATAATAAATGTTAGTTCTTTTTAAATATTCCTCTCTTGTATCAGATTGCACTAGCATTTTCCACTTTGCATTGTGACTTTACCCTCTTTACCCTCTTTACCCATGGTTAAATCACTGCAAAGCATCTCTCGTGGCTAATTACTTTATTTTACAGTGGCTTCGAAAGTGGCTGATCCAATCAGATTTTAGATCTGGAATTATCTGTTGTTGTGTTGTCATTCAAAAACAAAAACAGACAGACAAACAGACAGGGCAACTAGAAATATGTTATATTCACATTTTATGAGATTGCGTATTTATTTATGAGATTTATGTGTTGGAGCCAATAAAGTGGTTCATTTGAACTGTGAAATTCAGTGTGGCAAGAGTGATATCTAGTGGTTAAGTCGTAAACTACAGTCAATACATCAGCTCCAGGTGCTGTATTGTATTTTTTTTAAGTGTTGTTCTGGTTGAAGTTTTGCCTTTGTTTTTGCAGGTATGTTCTGTTCAATTGTGAGATGAACACTTGAGATCTCCTTATGAATGGCAGGATACCTCAAATGCTTTGAATGTTTCATAATTATTATCTCATTATTAACTGACATTATTAAATGTAACATGCATATCAGAAACTATTGAGATACCATAGAATTTTGTTTTATTATTGTAACACCCTATATTAACTGGTTAAAAATTTAAGTTGGTCTACCAGCATGGCCAAGCTTGTGTTGTTTGGCTGGTTTAGCAAGGAGACCAGCTTGTCCATCTTAAAAGTACTCAAAACTCCTCTAAAACCAGCCAGCAGACCAGCCTGACATAGGCTGGGCGACTAGCTAAGGCCAGCTAATCAGTAGTTGTTATTAGTTGTTATTATACTAAATAATATATTGCCATAGTGTGGAAATCCAGCTAATTAATCCTTGCTACGGCTATAGCAGTTACCCATAACCTAATATTTTTAATAAAAAATAATAATAATAATTTTATAGGAATCACATTGATTTAACCATGGTAATGAGATTAATCCTTGTCACTGCAAGTCCTAGATGACACAAGAAAAAAGTAACTGAGTGCCCTTTAAATGTGCTGTAAGCGATTTTATCTGTTCTGGAACTTCCACAAGAATTAGACACGCCCCCCTTGTTCAAAAACGCCACCATACAAAGATACTGTTGAGATCAACATTAAACCAGTGCTTCTTCTCAAGGTTGTTAAAACACAACAGTAGCAAAATAGAGCCCTCTGCTAACAACTGTTATGTATCTGAATATAACATTAAACCTGAATGTTCTACTTCAACTACTACACGAGGAGAAAGAGTCAAATGATTGACATGCAGAAAGCACATCAAAGTCTTCTGATTGGCTGTTTTTGCTGTAAACAAAATCTAGAGCGGGGTGATATATTTCAGGACACTAATTTCAGTGTTATTTTTCAGGGAGAAGGAACATTTCCCGCATACCATTTCATAAAAAAATAAAATAAAATCACTTACACCTTTAATCTTTTTTGTGAGTCAATTTGTATGAGGCGACTGTCGGTTGGTTAACTGTCATTTGGCGCCAAGTATGAAAATAGGCGGAGCAAGTTGATATCAGTGTTTGTGATCGCGAGATAAAATTGGTGATAATTCGATGTTTAATGACATCAAATAGCACTTATACGGAAGTATACATCTGTAGTGTATTTGGAATGTAGTTAATGGTATTTCTACACTATTATTTTTGCTATGTGGTGGTTTTGTAGAGAGTGGCAACATCCAGTCGGGATGTAAGGGGGTGAATACTTAAGTAAAAGTGAGCCTTCCTGGAATGCATGTTTCTGTCTGGTTGTTCCACAGCAATCAGTGGCGGCCAGCAGCACGTCAAGTCAGTCTACAGGTAAATGGATATCGCCATACATTTTCTACACTGCTATAATATCTACTATTATTTTTTTAAAAGTGATAGTTCACCCAAAAATTACAATTCTGTGATTTAAAGTGAATTGTGACTGAGGTTAATATTCTGCCTAACATCTAATTTTGTTTTCCAAGGAAAATGGAAAGTCATACGGATTTGTAACTGAGGGTAAGTACATGATTTCAATCCCTTTAACGTCGTACAGATAGATTTGTTGGCCTCATTGTGTATCCTATGCACCTATAAAAGTCCAATAAGTGTAACACGAGGAGATAGCGACATCTAGCGTTATGTTCTCGCCAATGGAAGTAAATTATTACTGAGACAATGAAGTAAACACAATTAGACAATAATCAAAAACAGCACTTTTCAAATGGTTTAATTTTACCATGTCAAAACTCAATTGGTGTCCAGTACATCAGCCAAACTTCACACATAATTAATAGTTAATATCCAGGAATGGTGTTACATAAAGAAACAGTAGAGATGTTTCTCTACTTTGCTCAAATTGTACAATGCTTTAAGTGGTATAAACCACTGTCCAATACAATCCAAGAGTGTGGTTGAGCAGCATTGCTGACCCGCATGCAAGCTGGTAAATTCAACATGATAAACACTAGGATTTCAAGTAATATCACTACCCTAAGTGCTTCTTAAAAGTTATGGTGTTTTAATGTTAAACTTTACAACAACAACAACAAAAAACACTATTGTGAACACAGTACAGAATAACTTCTATAAGCATCACTAGTTAAGGGGGTCTCATTCAACATCAAACAGTCATGTGGTTACAAATGTAATGATGGTATTAAAAAAAATAACGCATCTATTTGTAAATGTATATATCACACATTTACAGGTTCAAGTCAACTGACCATGAAGGCAATTACAAATTCTTATGTTTCCTTTCTTTGTTAAAAAAGATCTTCTCACTGAGTAAATCATACAAATAATATCCTTAATATGTGCCAATGATCAAAAACACAAAAATACCAAATATAACAAAAACGTACTTTTAACACAAACTTCTTATATTAACAATATACTAGCGTAATATTTATATAAAGGTCATCTAGTTTTATAGTTCTTTTATACACCTCTTTTGAAAGCCATATAGTTCTGAAAATGTGTCTTAACTATTTGATAACAATAAACACAAATACAATAATAGTCCATTAATTGGTACAAAGAATCTCACATTGTTCAAAAAATTGTCTTGATATTAGCAGCATGTACTAAAAATTACTCCTCTCTGATTTTAAGGACTGGATTCAAGCAATGTAAATCACATACATAATATAAAGGGGGATGGGGGATGGGTACCTCTAGTGCAAAAAGCATTACAAAAAGGAAAGGAAACCAAAAAGACAAAAAAAAAAAAACATCCTCTTAGAGGAGAACGTCTGGTGTATCTGTATGTTAAGATGAGGAGCCTTCTTGAGATGTGGCTGAAATATGAAGGTTTAAAATTAGACTTTGAGTTAAATGTGTACTCCAAAATGTTCAAATAAGGGTTAACCCCTAAAGAAATAAACAACACTTTTGAAAAACATGATGCACACACAAATTTTGCTAAGTGCACCACTGATACTAATGAATATTTTGAACATTTGATCTGAACCAACCTGTCATGTCTCTGAATTTCCTTTTTGCTTCGGCTCTTTCCTCTGAGTCAAAGTACCACACAGTGATTGCATACCTGTGACACAAAACAAACGATTTAGCCTGATTCTGATAGCATATTTTATTTTGTAAAATAAAGGCAAATACATGCACATACCTCGTAGCGTATGATGGTTGCACTTCATGAGGGTTTCTTCGATCGGACCAGAAAAGCAGAAGTCGATCAAATAAGGGTTCAATATCGGCCACGTAAGCTTTCCCTTCTGGAAATATCCTTAGTATACCCCCATGCTCCTACGAACAGATTGACATTCGATCAATTATTAATACAATAAATATTTAATAAATTACATGGGAAAAAAACAATAGACTAAAGGTCTACCTTGGCATTCCAGTTTTTGTTCAGATAGTAAATACAGGTGACACAGCGACCGTCTGCATTAGGGTTATCTACATGCTTCACGTATCCAGCTCCATTTCCTGGATAACAAGCCACCATCGCCTGAAAGAGAAGGCACATTAAACTTAGCTTGATGGATTGGTTAACATTTGCAAATGCATTCGGTATAATGAACTAACAATATTGTTTTACAGCAGCTATTAATCTTTGTTAATGTTAGTTAATATAAATATAATTGTTCATTGTTAGTTCTTGTTAGTTCATAGTGCATTAATGTTTTTAAAACCAAAAAGTGGGATATGTTTACATTTATTAATGTATGTCGAAATTAACATTAAACAAGAATAATAAATGCTGTAAATGTATTGTTCATGTTAACTAATGGTAAAAAAATTCAACTATTTAATTAGTTCATACCGCATACTAGGTATTAGTTCATACTTCACACTAAGCCTTGCTACAAATCATATTACATTTCTGTTGTGTAATGCAAAAAATGGCATTTCTCCTCATGAACAAGTAAAGACAAGAACAAAGTTTAAGTTATACATTATATTGATTAAAGTGAGTTTAATGTAACTTAAACATTTTTGTTAATTCAGTAAAATTTTCTTCCAAATATGATATACATGGTGCCTAATTAAACATATACAAAAAATATTCGAACATGTTTTTTTTTTTTTCTTACAAACATATGTGTAATCATGTACTAAATGACTACAGAAAGGAAACTAAATGCATGCTAAGTGGTCTATGAGACATCACCCTGCATTACTGGCAATAGAAACATGATATTTGGTTGCGCACACAGGCACAAAACACCATGACAATCAACAGATTTTTTTTTTTTTTTTTTGTTGTTTTTTTTGTAAACCGGTAATTGAGTAGAAAATGAACTTAAGACACAAAACAATAAGTTACCAAACGTAACAACAATGGATAAAAAAAACTGTGTAAATGAACTTGCAAACAGTGAAACCATGCACACGCCTTAATTATTCAAGCCCAGTGCAAGCTGGGAACACCAGCTTCAAAAAGTTAAGTAAAATATACTTAATTTATTTACCAGTGAAATTTACTCAAATTAACAAAGAAATATGACAAGGTTTTCCATTTTTAGGATTAATACATAATGATCATTTTAGATGGTATAATCAATAATGGAAAAACTATGGGCTTTGTAAATGTTTTAATAACAATTTGTTTTATTGGGATGGAAATCATCTGTTCACAACTGTATCTTTACCAGCTTTACTTTCGTAAAATCAGTCATTCTTTAACTAGTTCACTATCCCAAGGTGTTTGCATGGAGGGGTCTCCCAATAGACCATTTTAGTGCCAAAAAATCTGTATTTAATTGTATTTTCTCAAATGTTTCCCATAAATTCAGATTTTGTCTAAAAGAAAAGTTCAACTCAGCAGATCCTATAACGGTTTCTAAAACTTCTTCGTTTCAGTTCCTTTATCCAGTTAGCTTTTACACTTTGATAGAAACAAATCAAAAACACCTTTCAAAACTAAGTATCTCTGATTTGCAGGTTATTATGAAAAACATAACAAAAATAAAACATTAAGCTATGCCTAACAATTAGGCTAGGTTTTTAGTAACTGATACAGACAATTAGGCACTTTTTTTTCATTAGAAGAGTAACATTACCACTAAGGTAGTATTCCTGAAATGATACCCAAATGGTGTACAAAAATAGGATTAATCCCTATAAAAAGCATTTCAACTTTGCAAAAAAAAAAAATTCAACAATGCAAAACAACTAGATTCAACCATCAGTAGGTTTCTTCTCTATCTGAAATTAAACTCAATGGCATGTTAAGGAATTGTTCAACTTCACAGTTTTCGGTTCTTGGTAACACACATGCCTTTGCTAATAAAATATCAAAAACGAAATTATATAAAAGCTCACATGATAAATCAGCTCCATGCTGGAATGATTATTAATGCAGAATCTACCACATACTATCATAAATGAACTATTTTAGAATTCAAAACAAAGCACTTCATTCTCTATATCCTCCCAGAAGACCCCTGTCAACCCCTCCTCAACCCTCACACACACACGTTTACATTTCTGCAGACAAGTCTTTATCATGATCATATTCCCACAATAAGAGTGTACACGCAAGTTCGCCGTCATAGGCCAATGTAAACATGCAGCTGCACAGAGAGCAGGAGGAAGTGTGTGCGTGTGTGCGTACATGTGTAAATAGAGCAGGCTTGGCCGGCAGCCAGCACAGCAAGGGTTTAATGACAATGCTACGTGTTGCGCGTGAGTCTACAGCACCACAGAGTTTAACTCCAAATCTAAATCACTTTACACTATCCAGAGCTCTGATTTAGCACATTTAGCCATATACGCCCACATGTTTACAGTCAATATGAAAACATTTCAAAACACTAAAATAAGGGACGTTAATAGTCTTTATTTTTTACTCCTTAAAGAGAATATTTAAGGAACTGAATTGCACTAAAACAATTAAGATTTTCATCTTTGCATAATCCTGTTTAATACTGTTTATGCTTAATTGACTGTTTACTATTTTCTATATAAATGTCAGGACCATCATCACTTTTGTTGCTGTTTATAAAAATGTTATTGTAACACTTTACAAAAAGGTTCTATATGTTAACATGTTGATGCATTAGGTGTCATGAACTAACAATAAATATTACTCATGCAGCATTTATAAATCTTGGTTAATACTTTCTATGTAAACTTTATGTAAACAAATGCATTTTGAATATTTTAAGTTCTTTAAGTACAACAGTATATTTATAAATGAATATTAACCAAAGTCTTTCTAGCAAGTCAGTCGGTCAAGATTACGATCAAAGAACATATTTCAAATCGGCAATAAAATCTGATAGTATTGGAACCATGAATTGTGCTTATTTACCTCATATTATGCTAAAACACCAAATTTTCCTGGTTTGTATAGTCTAATGCACAAGCACTTTAGTGAGTTGATTGACAGGCGATGCCTGTATCTAAAAGGTGATTGGCTCTTTTACCTGTAAGGCAGATCTTCCTTTCTACATCTGTTGACCAATTTCTCTCATTCAATTAAATAGAAGTGGACCATCTCTGCTAAATAGTCTCTGCATTAACCAAAATTAATAAATGCAGGCAAGTAATAGTTCATAATGATACCTAATGCACATATACTAATGTTAGTGTATATAGAGCCTTATTATAAATTGTTAACAACTGTATAATGAAGAAATGTATGTCTGTAAGAAACTATGTTTGGGGGTGTAATATTAATAAAAGTAGGAAACGGGTTTTGGGTTATAACTGTAGTTAAAAAAAAAAAAAATAATTAAAAACATGGGAGTTTTTGTAAAGGGTCACAAGTAAAAATTTTGCTTAATAGACAACCGAGCCTATTCCTTTCAATTTTCGAGAATAAAATTCCAATTTCTGCCGCTGACCAGGGTGAAAGTGACTCGCTAACATCCTGTTGTTTCACTGTGCCTCCGGTTAACCCAGTGTACACAGTGCAGTGAGAGGAGTCACGTACTATTCACAACAGCAGAAACTGAAAGCCTATCATTGCCATTCATCACCAGACACAGTAAAGGCAGTGTGTGCCAAAACAATGCACTGTAACAGATGTCAACAAGGGCCAAAGAGGGGAAAACTAATGCTTAATGGGGTGAGAACCTGCATTCACCCAGATAAACAAGTAAACACTGTATGTTGATTTTAAAAACGCATTATGATAATCAACTAGATAGTAATATTTATATGCATATCCTATTTAATTATATTGAGTACATTAATATCTAAAAAATAACTACATAAAATTATGTAACCCTTTATAATAACTTTAAATAAAAAGTTGTCAAATATTATATCATATTTGGCAGATCCAGTAGTTCATGTACTGTCCATGATTGTAAATTGCTTTATATTAAAAAATATATTTTTCTAACTATATGAATATACACTTATGATGTTGCACATTTATATATTAAATGTTTAAATGCTCAAAGTTTCAGTACATTTCTAACTTTGAGTGTATATTAACAAATGACCTAATGATCTAACGATTATGACCTAAATATTTCATTTTCAGGAAATGTAACGCGGTGTAGCCAATTAATTATATTATACATATACTTATGAAAGGTACAATGCTGAGTTAAAAGCTCTTGAAAGTGCACTGGTGCTTAACTATCTATGGAAATGTACATTGAGATGTTAAGGAATATATAAATGTAATGATGTTTATTAATGTACATTAAATCAGTTAGAAATACCAAATATATCTGAATAAATGTTCACATTTGCAATCGACAAACTATTAGAATATACAGTAAATATGTATGTGACAATAAGGAAAAAGTATGCAATTAATTCATTTTATAATTAAAATTTTCAGCTGATACGTTCCCATTTTTAAAGCTCTTGAAAGTACACTGATGTGTAACTATGCATGTACTGCGAGGGATAATATAATGCAATGTTTATTTATGTATATATTCAAATTAGAACTGTCAATTTTGAAAATGTAGGAATGAAAATCAAATCAAACAATCCATTTCTAACCATTTGTATATATTGTTACGTCATAGAATTTATAGATGAAACTTAAATGGCACGTACTTCGTTTTAAAGCTCTTGAAAGAACATTGATGCTTACCTTTGACCTTGCTCGAATTCTTTTGCCCAGTCGCTCGACGCATAGAGAAATGAGCTTGTCTATGAGTTGTAATAAGAAATTCACAGCCTCTGTGCCATTTTCGGTCCCATTAACCCAGGCTATTTTGTCTCCTCTGATGTTTCTCCTGCAAACTCCACTGCTTCTCCCCGCCAGCTGGCCGTCGTTCAGGAGCCCGCAATAATGCATTCGTTTGACCTGACCCAAAACCATATGTCCCGCGATCTCCCCCAAAAAGTGGTCCACGAAAAAGAAGCCTTGGTCCAATAGAGCGGGCACGACCTGCTCCAAAACTAGTCTCTCCAACTGCGTGTCCAGTGTTTGCTGAAGAAATGGCATATTAGCTTGAGCTTGATGCATTCAAATGTTTTTCAGAGTGATTTCTAATGTCACAAGCTCGTCTTTCTAGACACTGTTAAATAATGCCACCTCTACTGAGCAGAAGCTGTCAGTGGTATTCTGGTGGCTTTTATTGGTGCTCTGAGTGGGGGTCCATGAGCGGAGCGCAGCGCAGCTGAAGCGCATGTGGAACGTGCAGAATGTGTGTCGCGCTTCATAGGGCGGGTAACCCCCCTTCAGTTCACTTTAGTTCAACCATTGGGAGGCACACGTGGGTAGATGACAACATGTTCTTATGCGACTGTAACTTGTCTTCCTCTAGGGGCCGTTTGGTGGCTCGAAAAGCCGATTCCTCAAATCAGTCGCATGCATTAAAAAAAATTAACCACGTATTACGTTTTTTGTCTTTCTTAGATTTGTGCACCATTAAAGAGTACACTCGTTTAAATCAATTTTTAGAAGAATTCATATCTGACATGCAAATGGAAAACCGCCGCAGCAATCTGTAAAAAACCTCTGTATCCAGTTAAGTAACCCACTACGTGACAATACTGTGTACGTGCTACTTTAGGTGTTGTGAGGATAAAAATTAGCATTTGAATAATGAAAGTAGGCTATCCATTGAAATGATAATACAGAGTGAGGCATTAAAACAAGAAGACTTGATTAGACCCGTCATTGTCATACTGAAGAGAACAAATACACACATTTTATTATTATTAAATGGCCTATGGAGGATTAATTGTGCCATATATGAATAAATAAATATTTCATTTAAAAACATGTATGTATGTTTATTTATTCCAAATTTTAGAATAATAGTTAAGTCATCAAAACTATGGAATAACATAAATGGACATATGGGAATAATGTTGTGACTAAACAAAATCCAAAATAAATTAAATCTGTGTTATATTTTAGCATCTTCAAAGTAGTCACCCTTTGCCTAGAATTTAAATAAATAAATAAAATCAAATAATAAATTAAATAAATAAAATGATATATAAAAAAATAAATAAAAATTTCCTTTGGACTTTGATGTATTTAGTGACACGTTTTATGATGTATTTGGTCTATTTATTTCTTGACACTTATTATTTGTATTTAACACGTATCATTATTTATTGAAAGACATATTGATGCTTCTAATGAAATATTTATTAAGCATGTTTGAAAGAAATAATACATGTATAAATTAAATACGCAAATATAAAATAGGCTAAATTAATTTAATATAAAAATTATAATAATTTAGTAAATTAAAAATACATAAACACAGGACTTAATAGTTTGAAATTTAAAATGCATTAATTCACATTTGGTCCTCGCACACTGTAGGCCTACGTGACCAATTTAATACAACTTCGGTGCCGCTGTGCCCCGCCCATTTTATCATTCTTGATTCATGCTAAATTCCATTCCACCCGCTTCTTCTATTTGTCTGAGTTCAACCCAACTGTTTTGATTTGCATTAAACCAGAGCCAATGACTACCCAGCAAAAAGGGTCAGCCCACAGCAAGAGGTACGAAACTGATCCCTCTCATGCATGCTTTACATTATAAACATGACGAAGGGACATTTTTGTAATTTTGTAAATGGGGCTTGTTGCAATGACTGCATCGTCTTCTGATTAGAGTACGTGACATTACACACCGTAAGAAATCTTATTTCATGTTCTCATCTTATGGCCATCCCAACCGCCATTGAGGAGACAACCAATCGCATGTACTCGCGCACCTAAACACAAGCACTTCTTAAATCATACACTTTTTAATAATCTATTGCAAAATATGAACTAAACAAAACTAACTCTTTCTCTACCATTTGATCCCTAATATGCCTCTGATCAGCTTCTACATTTTAGATAGGCTACACTTGATGTCACGTGATGAATCGCTTGAGTTGCATTATTCGTCTTTTGTAATTCGCTGTTAATGTAGCGTTTGCTACATAAATGCATGCATTATGTATTACCTAAGAACACAGTTTTAGGCGTGTCATTTTTGGATGCTTAAACATTGCGTATACGCTATAATATATGATGCAACTATATGAAGCAAAAACTGTAAATGTACCATGTGTTTTTTTTCCTTATGTAAACCACACGAGTAACTCCTAACCTTATGCCTCCCTCTGATTTTGCACTTCTCAATTTTAACTTCCGCGTGCGTTATGACTTTGTTCATTCTTGTCAAGAGAAAGCCAATATTTTGACAGCAGCTTTCAATGCCATGGACCCATGCGATCTTATCCCCTCTGATGGCTTTGCTTTTGTCCAGATTTTGGCTCACTAACTGTCCATCTTGCATTCTGCCACACTGATGAATGCGTCTCACCTCCTGCAGCACGCGCTCGCTAATCAGGTCTCCCAGAAAATGATCTATGTTTCACAAACCGTATGAGTTTATGCATGGGGCGATGTACTGGAAGACTAGTTAGTATGCATTTAGTCGCTTGTGAAATTTACATTTTGCCCGGTTACTGCGGGATCTCGTGAGCGCGCTGGGCAGAAGACCCTGGATCTCCAAGTTCCCATGAGTTTCATCTTGACACCTGTTCTGCTGCTTCTGTCTGAATTGATGTGGAGCACTTCCTTGATGATAATTTTTGGTTAAAGTTGTTTGGTCTCCTGGGATCTGTTCTGTGGTCTGGTCCTCGATATTCTGCCACTGAATCGAGTAAAGCAGGAGCGCAATGCGCGCACTTGTCATGTATATGAGTGTATAATGAAAGTAGACTGCGCTATGTGAACACCATCACAAGTTTCAAAGCCTAATTTAGAGCGCATACAAGTCTGGACTGAAAATATGTAAAGTGAGACACCTGTTTTTTTTTTAAGGAAGATCATAGCTTATACATGTGCTTAAGTATTTGTATTTACATTTGTGTTTGTGTTCTAATTTAATGCAATGATTTTCATAATTCTATTATGATGATGTACTGTAACAATTTGAATAAAAAGTTGCAATTGAAAAATGTAACTTGTATTCAGAATTTATAGTATTAAATGTTTTAAAAAAAATAAAACAGAAATGTTTAAAAATAAGACTGTAAATTAAAGTTAAGGGTATGATACATGGTTGGATAAACTATTGTTAAAATTCCTGTGGAAAAACAATAATCTGCAGAACCCATCAGAGTTTTATTATATTATTTTACAAAAATGTAATGTTTATTTTTTATTATTATAGTTCTGTTATTATTTTATGTTGTTCAGTTCATTTTTATTGCATCATGTTAGTGTTACCCTAATGGTGCTTTGTGTTTGTGTGAAAGTAGTAGACCAAATTTGGTTATTTATATTATTCCCTACCCGTGCTGGGTAAGTAACTCACTACAAGTTACTAATTAGTTCTCTAAATCTGTAATCCAATTCCTTTATCATTTACATTAACAATGACACTTTGTTACTGTCTAAAACACTTTTCACAGAAAAGATATGGCTTTCATCTTTTGCCCAACAAATTCAAAATAATATCTATACTGTGCATTCAGTAAGTATTCAGACCTCATCATTATTTCTTCACATTTTATGTTGCAGCCTTATGCTAAAATGCTTTAAAAAATCACATCAATCTACACTCCATACAGCATAATGACAAAGCAAAATCCAGATCTTTGATAACTTTACAAATATATTAAAAATAAAAAAACTGAAATATCACATTGACCTAAGTATTCAGAACCTTTGCTATGACACTTGAAATTTAGATAATTTCTCTGGATAAAAGCGTCTGCCAAATGCATAAACGATCCAAAGCGATTTACAGTGCACTTATTACAGGGACAATCCAATCCAGAGCAACCTGGATTTAAGTGCCTTGCTCAAGGACACAATGGTGGTGGCCGTGGGGATAGAACCAGCGAGCTTCTGATTAACAGTTAAGTGCTTTAGCCCTCTACACCACCACACTTTGATTCCAGTCCACCTGTGAAAGGCACACACCTGTCTAATATAAGATCTCACAGCTAAAAATGCATTTCAGAGCAAAAACCAAGCCATAGAACCTAAAGGAGCTGCCTGCAGAGATCAGAGACCGGATTGTGTTGATGCATAGATCTGGGGAAGACTAAAAAATTTTTTGGCTACATTAAAGGTTCCCCAGAGCACAGTGGCCTCCATAATTTTTAAATGGAAGAAGTTTGGAACAACCAGGACTCTTCCTAGAGCTGGCTGCCTGGGGGAGAAGGGCCTTTGTAAGAGAGGTGTCCAAGAACCCAATGGACACTCCTGGTTGAGCTCCAGAGATCATGTGTGGAGATGGGAGACACTTGCAGAAGGACAGCCATCACTGCAACACTCCACCGATATGGGCTTTATGGCAGAGTGGTCAGACGAAAGTCTCTTCTCAGTGCAAGACATGCAAAAAAAAACACCTAAAGACTCTCAGACTGTGATATACAAGATTCTCTGGTCTGATGAAACGAAGATTGAACCGGTTGGCTTCAAGTCCAAACGTCATGTCTGGAGGAAACCAGGCACCTCTCATCACCTGTGCAATACCACCCCAACGGTGAAGCATGGTGGTGGTAGCATCAGGCTGTGGGGGTGTTTTTCAGCTGCAGGTGTCACCAGTCCTGCTCGACCCAGATTCAGACCAGCGTCTCCGGTGTGGGAGGCAGACGCTCTAACAAGGAGGCAAAATGCTACAGCCCCTAGTGTCAGACGCTAGTGCAAATCTCGAGGGGAAACTGAATGTAGCAAAATACAGAGATATCCTTAATGAAAACCTGGTCCAGAGCACTCAGGACCTCAGATTGGCTGGAAGGTTCTCCTTCCAACAGGACAATGACCCTAAGCACACAGCCAAGACAACACAAGAGTGGTTTAGGGACAACTCAAACTCATGTCTTTGAGTGGCACAGCCAGAGCCCGGAATTAAACCAATTGAACATCTCTGGAAAGACCTGAAAATGACTGTTCACCAACAGTCCCCATCCAACCTGACAGAGTTTGAGAGGATCTGCAGAGAATAATGACAGAAAATCCCCAAATCCAGGTGTGTAAAGCTTGTTGCGTCATACCCAAAAAGACTAGGCTGTAATCGCTGCCAAAAGTGCTTCAACTAAGTACCGAGTTAAGGGTCTAAATACTTGTCAGTGTGATATTTCAGTTTTTTTATTTTTAATACATTTGTGAAGTTATCAAAAATCTGGTTTTTGCTTTGTCATTAGGGGTATGGAGTGTAGATCGATGTGCAAAAAAGTAATAATTTAAAGCATTTTAGCATAAGGTTGCAACATAAAATGTGGAAAAAAAATGAAAGGGGTCTGACTACTTTCTGAATGCACTGTATCTCCTTCATTGTCATTTACTGTTGCATGCACATCATACATTTGTTTCTCCCTTACAATGACTTGTTACAGAAGCGCATATGAACGTGAACATAATAAATATGTATTGAACTTAAAAGCAGGCTTGGCTCCAGCTCTAAGATGTAAGGTGGGCCATAGGACCCTCCGGGTGGGCCAAACAGATGGAAGGGTTGATGTAGGTGTTGTTCTCAAGCTGGGCCAAGTTCATGATTGATTAAAAAAATCATGATTACAGTAAATAATTACTTTGTAATTGGATTACACCCAACACTGTCCTCTGCATAGTTTCACTTCCTGTTAATTTTATTCTGGCTTGTCAGTGTGATATTTAGTTAAGGTTCACATCAACCATCAGAATGGGGAAAATTTATCATCCGTGGCATGATTTTTGGTGCCAGACGGGC
Organism: Moxostoma hubbsi; assembly: GCA_032164185.1. Lineage (NCBI taxonomy): Eukaryota > Metazoa > Chordata > Actinopteri > Cypriniformes > Catostomidae > Moxostoma > Moxostoma hubbsi. The sequence goes on along the minus strand of JAVLUX010000013.1, from coordinate 40,605,171 downwards.
TGGTTTGAGTATTTCTGTAACTGCTGAACAGTCTCTAGAATTTACTCTGAATGGTGCCAGAAACAAATGGCATCCAGTGAGCGGCAGTTCTGCGGATGTAAAATCCTTGTTGATGAGATAGGTCAACAGAGAATGGCCAGACTGGTTCGAGCTGACAGAAAGGCTACATTAACTCGTAGAACCACGCTGTACAATTGTAGTGAGCAGAAGAACATCGTGGAATGCACAACATTTTGAACCTTGAGGTGGATGGGCTACAACAGCAGAAGACCACGTCGGGCACTTTATTAGGACTATAATATTCCTAATAAAGTGCTCAGTGAGTGTATATCATCATCTGTTTGAATGTTTGTATCTATGCAAGTCTTTCAGTTCCATTGAAGGGATGTTAATCATAATTTGTATTTTTCTGCAGCATAATGCATAGAGGGTTAAATCTGTTCTGCTGTGCTTCTGAATTGGCTTTAAGCACACCATGAATTGCACATTGATTTGCTAAAAATAGCACAGAAATAATTAAGGCGATATCACAGATGTGACGTTTGTGCTGAGCTGACCCAAACGACATCTGTTTGTTGACTTTAGTTTCTACTTGGAGAGAAAGAAGATAATCAGAGGGTATAACAAGTTGCATAATGCATTATAATATAATGTTATGATGTCAATTCTGTAAATGAATACATGTGTTGGAAAGCATGTATTACAAACTTACCTCCACCCTCATGTTTTCCATGGGTAAATAGGAGTACATTGCATAAATGGCAACTTCTAATGTGTTTAGACTTTTAATATTAAAACATTTTTATTTTAAATACAATGCATGCAGGCAAGCTTGCACTGGATTGTGGTGGAATCAGACAATGTGTTTCTTTATGTGTGTTAATCTAAGAGATCAGCGTTCCATAAAAGGTGAGATGGGTGTGTATGTACCAACACTTTCCTAATCATATAAAGGCGTATAGCTGTGAAGCTTATTTGAATTGCAACTCTGGCAGGACATTCAATTTGCTTTATATCTAAAGTGCAAACTCCAGGCACCCACGAGAGCATACGTGAGAACACCCTCATCCTGTAGTTTAAAGTGTAACCAGCTGCTATTTTCATTTTGAGCGCATGCCAATGATCTGAATCTGAGAACTGGATATCATTGGCTGCTGGTATAGGCTGACTGTAATGCTTTGACCTATAGCTGAATCTCCAGTACACTGTCAAATCTAATTGGTTGACCTTTATAATTTAAGGCAATCAGTTTGCATGCTTTTTCTTAGTAAAACTACTTATTTGGCTCAAGTAAACTTAATTTGTGAGGTAATGTTAACTTGTTACAAGTAAACAACTTATCTGTGGTAAAAGTATTGTTCTTTTTATTGAATTATTTAAATTGGATGATAGCACATTTTATAAAGTATAAAGAGAAATTATGATTGCAATCTAATCTAGATTATCCATATGGCACATTGGATTGTGGTCAGTAATGCTAAGTGCACATAAATCTGCACTTTTGTAAAACACAATTGAGTAAAGAATGGCATTAAATTAAAATTTCACCTGAGGTAACACCCTCATGTTGACTTCACAAAAATCTCAACAAGCTACAACAAAACAACAATATCCATAAGAATAAAAACTTTATACATTTTAGATCATAATTTTTCTGTATAAGTTTCCCTTTGTTTTGACCAAACATGCATAATTTATTCAAGCACAAAGGCTTATGGGTGTTCCTCAAAATCACAATTTTGTACTTGATCATTTCGAGTTAGCAGTACTACAAGTAAAAGTTTGAAGAACGCATATATTTGAGTTATGATTCCAAAATGTGACATTTCATGTACTTTTTAATTAGGACCACTTAAATGTTTTTATTAATGGCAACTTTAGGATTTATAGAGTAACTGTAACTAATGGTCTCATTGTATAACATTTTTTATTTTATTTTTTTAATTATTCGTTTATTTAATTTTTTTACAGTTCAAACTAGTATGAACAAAGAACAAAGTAGTATGTAGGTGTGGTTATAGACTCATGCATATAAATGCATGTTTGGTGAGCACATGTCTCAAACTTTACAACGATCAGCCACAACATTAAAACCACCTGTCTAAAATTGTGTAGGTCCCCCTCGTGCCACCAAAACAGCACCAACCCGCATCTCAGATTAGCATTTGTGTTAAGAACATCTCAGAATGCTATTCTGCATGTTGGCGCTGTTTTGGCGGCACAAGGGGGACCTCCAGTATATTAGGTAGGTGCTTTTAATGTTGTGGCTGATTGTTGTATAGTTTGAGACGTGCTCACCAAACTATAGTCTATAACCACACCTACACACTACTTTGTTCTCCCAGTCCATAACAAATCTGTTTTAACGTAATAGTTACATTGACACAAAACTAGGGGAGACCAGGAGCAATTTCAACTTTTTTTTTATTTTTTTTTTTATACTACATTTTCCTTCATTACTCACAATTCACCTTCCATCTTTTGGTATAAGCAACGTATTTGTTCCAATAGTGATATCATGTAAATATTTACATTGAGTAAAACTTGGTCATGACATTGATTTTAATACAGAAGTCAGTGTGTTACAACCCCGTTACAGAGGTGAATTAGTAGAAGAATAAAAAAGGACAAAACAACATAAAATGGAACAAAACATGGGTTAAATTTCCATGTCAATTAAAGAAAGGAATCATTTAACAATATTTTTCTGGTTAACGGACACAAAAGCGGATTCTGGTTTATGACCTGACCTGAAGTATCAACATAAGCATCACAAAGATAATTATTTACCACATGACTCACAGTGCTGATAAAAATAAATTTCCACTGGATCAATATAATTCATCATTCCACAATGGCAAACCAAGTGATTTAGGTCAGCCAAAATAAATCTCTATACAACCTTACAAATATGTATACAATTAAATATACACATATCAAAATATATTCATCATCTGAAGAAACCGTGAAAGAAAACTGAAACATTAAAAAAAAAAAAAAAAAAAAAGACTCTATATAATATAAAGGTTTTCATTAAAGACAGGGCAGAGTGTGTGTATATCCAGTTGCAGACTGTCACTTATATTGCCACACATACAAGACAATAAGACAGTTTTGTCTCACTCAACAACTTTGTTCACCCACAACATACACATTTGTCCTTGTTTGCAGTAATCACAGGCATTTATTATCGAGTTCTAGAGCAGTTCATTTTCCCAGCCACTAGAGGATCCATCCTGATGATTACTGTAGATGACGTCACTGGACCACTTCAAAATAGTGTAATATAGCCATTATGTGCTGGGGCATGAACACATATCCTGTGTAGACTGCCATCGCTGCCACTGTGATGAGCAGAGAATCTGTTGTTCTTATTAAGGAAACTGTCATTTATGGAAAACATGACTTCATACACCAATCAGCCACAACATTAAAACCACCTGCCTAATATTGTGTAGATCTCCCTCGTGCCACCAAAACGGCATTCTTCTCATCACAATTGTACAGAGCGTTTATGAGTAACCGTAGACTTTGTCAGTTCGAACCAGTCTGGCCATTCTCTTTTAACCTCTCGCATCAACAAGGCTTTCAGTCCTCAGAACTGCCTCTCACTGGATGTTTGTTTTTTGTTTTTTTGGCAGCATTCTGAGTAAATTCTAGACTGTTGAGGAAAAATTGCAGGTGATCAGCATTTACAGAAATTCTCAAACCAGCCCGAATGGCACCAACAAACATGCCACAGTCCAAATAACTGAGATCATATTTTTTTCCCCCATTCTGATGGTTGATGTGAACATTAACTGAAACTCCTGACCCATATCTGCATGATTTTATGCACTGCTGCCACACAACTGTCTGATTAGATAATCACATGGATGATTGTTGGTGCCAGATGGGCTGGTTTGAGTATTTCTGTAACTGCTGATCTCCTATTTTTTTGGCTCTTGGATATCTTAAAATTGAAAAATGTATTATATATTTTAATAATTCATATACTGTAAATGATTAAAAGTTATTTCAGCTTGAAATATCAAATGTAGCTCAGAGATTATTGACGCTGACTACCACCACTGAAGTCACGAGTTCAAATCCAGGGTGGGCTGAGTGTCTCCAGCCAGGTCTCCTAAGCAACCAAATTGGCCCGGTAGCTAGAGAGGGTAGAGTCACATGGGGTAACCTCCTCGTGTTCGCTATAATGTGTGGCTCTCATTCTCAGTAGGGTGCGTGGCGAGTTAGGCGTGGATGTCGTGGAGAATAGCGTGAAGCCTCCACACGCACTTTCATGTCTCCTCGACAACAAGCTCAACAAGCCACGTGATAAGATGTGCGGGTTGACGGTATCAAACACAGAGGCCACTGAGATTCGTCCTCCGCCACCCGGATTGAGGTGTCACTACACCACCGTGAGGACTTCGAGCACATTGGGAACTGGGCATTCCAAACTGAGATATATTGGGAGAGGAAACAAAAAAAAAAAGTATCCAAACTTTTGACTGTAGTGTATTTTAAAAATGAATGTATCAGCTGGTTAAAATAGTTATATTGTATTTATCATTGTGGTTTTATTATTATTATTATTATTATATGTGTGTATTTTTATATATATATAAAATATGCAATCACAGAACTAAAAACCCTCTCACACACTTGAAAGTAAATCACTAACAGATTATATTTTTCATGGCATTAAACAAGAGGTGAAGCAGGTGAAACTGGTTAGTTTAAATGAAATAAGGCTGCATGTTCCCAGAATTTTCTTTCCAAGAATACACCTGAAAATCAAGTCATGTTAATTATTTAAGCAGTTATTCCAGATTCAAATAAACGAGTTACGGTCAGTTCACACCATTAGTGCCACAATATTGATTACACACACAAATGTATTTTGACTTGCCCCTCCTTTAAAAAAGAAAAAGCACCAATCTACAATGGAAGTGAATGGGGCCAATACTTAAACATTTAAAAACACTTCTAAAGGTATAGACACAAGATAAAAACAATGAGTGTTAACATGATTTTGGTGTGATAAAATAGCTTATGTGTAAAGTTATAACGGAGACTATTTAGCTGAGACGGGCCACTTCTATTTAAAATAATGGTAAAAATTTGAACGCTCAACCAAGAAGCTCTAGCGCCCAACAGTCAATGGATGTAGAAAGGAAGTCCCACAAAGAGATGTGAGCCATGAACCAAACCAACCAGCTCGAGGTGAATCACATCAAACTTTTTTTTTGGCAAAAAAAGTATTTGAAAATCGGATACAAAGACAAAGGTCTTTCAGGAGGGCACGGACTTCAATCCCATGAAGCATTGCGAATGATGTCATTGAATAAAAAATGATCGGAATATATAAAAATATTTATTTTAATTTGTTGATTAGAAGTATAGAAACAATATATTTTTACGGTTATTGCAAAATATCCCGATATGTACAAATATATATATAAGTAGTTTAAGGGAGACCAACTCGATTACGTCATTCACAGTGCGTCATGGGAGTGGGCGGTTGCCCAGATGCATGTTTCGCTGTTTTTCGTTGCCCACTGTTCTCCGATTGGTGGATCTTTCTCTGATGTACCATGGGTAATGTAGTTGTTTACAATGTATTCCACTATCAAACATGATTTTAAACAATCAAGTTGAGATAACGTGGACGGATGGCTTCAACGGAAGTATATACCATCAATGAACAACCTCGGTGCTCATGGTAGGTCTGCCTTTTAAAGTTATCGTTGAAAATCATTTTGTCTATGGGATAAATTAATGGGATTTTTACTTCCGGAACCAGACTTTTGCACTCTAAACTCGCTAATGTGCTATACAAGCCGGAAAAATTGTGTTTCAGTGTAATATGAGGTCAAGAAGCACAATTTATGATTCCAATATTATCAGATTTCATTGCTGATTTTAAATATTGATCGTAATCTTGACTGACTACCAATCAAGTAGATAGAAGCTGCACTGGAATGACTGGAAATATTCTCCCGAGAGCATCCCAAAGATGTCCGACAGTGGACTGACTTGCTAGAAAGACTATGGTTATATTCAGTTTTACAACTTCATTGCCATGGTGACACAATGCCGTAAACCCAGTAAGAATTAAATGCAAGTGCTTTTAAAAAATTATAAGCTTCACATTTCTGCCTTTTATAAACCCTACTAAATAAATTGGCCCCATTCATTTCGTTTGTAAGTACCTCACTGTGACCTCGATTTCAAAGTTTTTTGATGTTATCAAGATTATGCCACAAATGCTGTTGACTCCCTAGTGGAAAAACCAGCTTAAGCTGGTAGCTGTTACTGGTGGTTTACGCAGGTTATTAACTAGTTGACCAGCTACCACCTTCCAAAAACCAGTTTGAGCTGGCATGACCAGCTTGTAGCTGGTCCAAGCTGGTCTCCCAGCATGGTCCAGCTAACTTCTTCCAAAAACGAGCTTTAACTGGTCTCCCAGCATGGACCAACTAATGACCATCTTGGACCAACTTCGACTAGTTTAGGACCAGCTTAAACCAGCAACCATGTTTCAAAACACAGCTACGAGCTTGTAACATTTAAAAGAATTTTCCATGTTTAATACATGTTAAAATATTAAACATGGAATATTTCTTTAAAATGTTACACCCACATGAAATGCGTACCATGACTCACTCACAACCCTCTGAATTCAGATGCACGTATTAATACAAATTGAATTTAAACGAGATACTGAGAATTATCAGCTGTTGCATAAGCAGATATATTCTTTTTAAAGCACATCAAAAATGTACACCCGCTTTTTTATTTATTTTATAAGCGTCGGGCGTTTGTCGGCAACCAAAACACAGTTAATACATTTTTCATTTAGAGAAAATACAACTTGTGTCTTTGTCTTACCCATTTCGTGAATCGCAAGTAAACATTTGAATAGTAATAAAACTAAATAGATTAAAATCAGCCTAATCCCTTGCTTGAGAATGAGAAAACATCTCAAATATTGCGTCTAAACAAAACCACAAAATTTTATCGCAAAAGGATACTGAAGACAGTTCTCTCCCACGGTTCCAACATATAAAGCGCTGTTACGAGCAGATATTGGTAATAAAACCACGATAATTGTTTCCAGGCATCTCCAAACGCCATGTTTTCACTTCGCTCGTGTTAGTCCCTCCACTCCCTTCCGGTCGATCATACGATTGCGCTGATTGGTGGATCGAGATTGAAACAAAATAAAAGTCCCGCCACAGAAGTGGTAGTTTGACATTTTATTATTATTTTTATCAAGATTAAGACGTCAGGTTACAATTTTTATTAAGTGTAAATATATTTCAGGTGCTAAAGGTTTGGGTTTCTTTCAATATTTCAAAAGTTACTATGGTGAAATTTATTTTCGTAAGTACTAATATTGTATATGGGGCATACAAATGTAATTATGATAATTAAAGAAATAGCAAAATGCTGATTTAAATAGTTTCAGATTACTTATAGCATGTCACATCACAGGACGTCTGCAGCTTCCCATATCTATTAAGGGACCCTTTTCACACGTCTACGAAAGCCGTCATATTTGGCTTAAACTTGAATGGCGGTGAATGGGAGGCCAAAGCAAAATACATTTTTGGCTTACCCGTTTTCTTTACACCCACCACCAAAATCTATTTGCCGTTCGATTTAATACAAAATAAAAGTCTCTCATAGAACAATACTGAACTCAACTGGATAAATGATTTTTAAAGATTCACTCAGTAATTTTTCCTCATTAAAAAAAGTTGAACAACTCCTAAAGATATGAATTGTAATTTTGCAATGTATGTAGGAAATCATCAGCATTCACATTAAAATGAAGACTCCAGTCACATCAGTAACCTTATAAGAGCTGTTTTATTCTACATGGAGAGGGTGCCATGTTGGAATCACGTGACCAGCTGAATACCACTGGCTTAATCGTCCTGTTATTTGACACTCACTGGCTGATTAAATTAATCATGGCTGATTGCCAATACTAAATTCCTACAATGGCATCTGAAACTGAAAATTATTGATTTTAAATGATGCTGCACCCAAGGCACTAGGTGTCAGTGTAAATCCAAGATGACACAAAGCCAATGGTGCACTCAGTAACTTTTAAGAAAATAATATTTTTGACACATTGTCTATAAAATCAAAACAACATTTATTCAAATGACACCAGTAATGTGAGTATTTGATAAAGTGTTTTCCTGAATTGCTTTTCCAGTGGTGTAAAAAGCTTTTAAGCATGTTCAGGTCATATGATATAGTTTAATTCAAAATAATTATGTTCCTTCTACTGGGTATAAAAAAAAAATTCCCAATAAAAGGAAAGAACATACCTCAAAAGAGGCAAACGAAAAACCTTCATGGAGCTATGAAATATAATGTACATGGATCACATGAAATTGTTTACAACTTACACATAAAACACCATAACCATTTGTCGCAAACAACCCCAAATAACTTTCATATCTCTCTTTACAGTAAAGTTGACTGGCGTCTTCAATGCTGCACGACATAAAACTATCCGAAACATATTTACAAGTCCAGCAAATGTCCTCAGCAGTGACTTGCAAGAATGTTGAAGAAATGGTACACTTCCTCTTTATCAAAAACCGCCACTTCAGTGGAGCATTCTGTGCATTTGACCGGATGATACATATCCTCTTCGTCCATTCCCGCTAGGCGTGCATCAGTCAGGCCAGCTTCTGTCTCCATCTCTGCCTCTGCGGATGTAGACTCCTGACGAGCTTTCTTCCTCCGCCGGTTCTGTTTTCTCTTATTGGCCGTTTTATACCGCAGCACTTCCTCTTTGTTGACAGTGCAGTTCATCACAAACATGGCTCTGTACTGGGTTCGATATTTCTCATGTCTGTGGATTGAAAAGACCTTCATTAATTTATTATGAATCTATAGTGCAGTGAAATAATTGACTTTCTGCAAATCCCAGTGAAACTCTATAAACAATGCTTTGCAACCATACCTCTGACAGTCCAGGCACAGGGTGGTCATACAGGCTGGACAGTTGAGAACAGCATCACTGCTTGGAAGAGCCGGGGGCTTGTTTTTTCTGTTTGCTGAAGGAGGTAGGCGCCTCTGATTTCTGTACCTGTGGTAAACGCAAACAGATTAGATTAATGGCATCAAGCTATGATCACGATCAAGTTAAAAGGATAGTTGACCCAAAAAGAATAATTTACTCACCCTCATACCATCCCAAATGTGTATGACTTACTTTACTCTGCTGAACACAAACAAAAGATTTTTAGAAGAATATTACAGCTCTGTAGGTCCATACAAGGCAAGTGAATGGGTACCAAAACTTTGAAGCTCAAAAAGCACATAACAGCAGGATAAGAGTAATCATACGACTCCAGGGGTTAAATCCATGTCTTCAGAAGCGATATGATATGTGTGGGTGTGAAACAGATCAATATCTTTTTTTTTACTATAAATCTCCACCTTCACTTCTTTTGTTTTTGGCAATTCGCCTTTGTGCATATTGTCACCTACTGGGAAGGGAGAATTTATAGTAAAACAAACAAAAACAAAAAAAAGCACAAATATTGATCCATTTCTCACCCACACCTATCATATTACTTCTGAAGACATGGATTTAAATACTAGAGTCATATAGATTACTTTTATCTGTCCTTCTGTACATTTTGGAGCTTCAGAATTTTGGTCACCATTCACTTGCATTGTAAGGGCCTATAGAGTAGAAATATTATTCTAAAAATCCTTGTTTGTGTTCAGCAGAAGAAAGTAATTCACAAAAGTTTGGACACACCTCACTTGAAGGCCAAAGGAGGGCTACTTTAAGTTTGAAGAAGCTAAACATAGTTAAAATTGTATAATAGTTTAGATTTGTTTGACAATATTTAGTCACTACATAATTCCCATACAACTGAAGACAGAAGTTTAATTACACCATAGCCAAATAGATTTAAACTCAGTTTTACACCATTCCTGACATTTAATCATAGAAAACATTCCCTGTCTTAGGTCTGTTATGATCAGTACTTTATTTTAAGAATGTGAAATGTCAGAATAATAGTAGAGAGAATTATTTCTTTCAGCTTTTATTTCATTCATCACATTCCCAGTGGGTCAGATGTTTACATACAATTTGTTAGTATTTGGTAGCATTGCCTTTAAATTGTTTGTACTTGGGTCAAACGTTTTGGGTAGCCTTCCACAAGCTTCTCATAATAATGTGCTGGAATTTTGGCCCAGACAGAACTGGTGTAACTGAATCAGGTTTGTAGGACTCCTTGCTCGCACACGCTTTTTCAGTTCTGCCCACAAATGTTCTATTGGATTGAGTTCATGGATTTGTGTTGGGCACTCCAATACCTTGACTTTGTTGTCTTGAAGACATTTTGCAACAAATTTGGAGGTATACTTTGCATCTTGGAAGATCCATTTGTGACTGAGCTTCAACTTCCTGGCTGATGTCTTGAAAAGTTGCTTCAATATATCCACATAATTTTCCTTCCTCATGATCAATTTTGTGAAGTGCACCAGTCCCTCCTGCTGCAAAGCAACCCCACAACGTGATGCTGCCACCCCCATGCTTCACAGTTGGCATGGTGTTCTTTGGCTTGTAAGCCTCACCCTTTTTCCTCCAAACTTAATGGTCATTATGGCCAATTTGTTTCATCAGACCAGAGGGCATTTCTCCAAAAAGAACTTTGCCCCAATGTGCACTTGTAAACCGTAGTCTGGCATTTTTATGGCGGTTTTTGAAGCAGTTGCTTCTTCCTTGCTAAGCAGCTTTCAGGTAATGTCAATATAGGAATTTTTTTACTGTGGATATAGATACTCGTCCACCTGTTTCCTTCAACATCTTCACAAGGTCCTAAATGACTTGCCAAAACTATAGTTTTCCAATATGAAATATGTGGAGTGGTTAATAAATGAGTTTTAATGACTTCAACCTAAGTGTATGTAAATTTCTAACTTCAACTGTATGAGTCATTTCATACTCTTGATGGCTTAACTGTTACTCTAAAATGTGGAGAATAGTAATAATAGAGAGTAAGTTGGTGTGTCCAAACTTTTGACAGGTAGTGTAGATCTGCCCAAACTCACTCTTTTCTTTTTGCATCCACCCACGCCTGATCCCGATCATCCTTATCCGGGTCATATAATAGCTCATCATTTGTGAGTAGAGAGCGCTGCTTCCTCCTCAGACCCCGAGAGCCGCCTGATACACAACCGCACAGAAAACACAAATTAACAACTGTTATACCAGTTACAACACAGAAAAAAATCTAAAATAATAATATTATTTTTAACAATTACCAGCTGTGTCATCTTCATCAGAGTCTGAGTCAAAGTAAATGCTGTCATACTCCCGAGATGGCAGTTTGGTTGCTGTGGAGGTGCCGTCACTGGTCCCAGAGGTTTGGCCTATGAATTAAAATTTAAATTCCTAATCAGCATGCACTTCCATTAAGTGACATTTGTCACGGGACTGTAACACATGCGTGTGCGTTTATGTGTTATGGTATATAGATGTTATGTTTAAAACAGATTGACTCAGACCTTGAGTTGAGGAGGCCGTCCAGCTGCACTCCATATTCTTTATTGTGCTGCTGAGCTCAGCCTCCATCTCCTTCTCAAACTCATCTCCACTGGAGGACTCGCTCTCCCCTGTCAGATACTCTCTGATGAGCTTTCTCTTCTGATCCGGTGTGCCGTTGAGAAGGATGTCCAACTCATCCTCAGAACTTATGAGAAACAAAAATTGGAACATGTGAAAATTACAGATTCCTGTGGATTCATAAACCTGCTAACTTCTGTTTTCACATTAATAGGAACATATATACATACATACAAATTGTTTAGCCGTTTTCCCAATACAACATGTACCCATTTACATGTACAACACGTGTTGGTACAAATACAAATGAAACTCGATAAGTAAACATGCTCTGATGTAAAAAAGTGTCAAACAACAGAAGCAACAATTTGTCCGTTTGCGATGTTTTTATCACCCAGTTGCAAGTTACAGATATTATTTTAAATATATACTTGTCCTGCTAATGCAATATTAACTTCTAACAGACAATAAAAGACCAAATATATACAAATAATATCTCTGATAAGGATTACAGTTTGTTAACGTGCGGAGGAGGCATGGTCCGCTCTTGTATTCATTTAAAATGTTTATTGTTGTTGTTTACCTGCTTGCCGCCCCTTCCTCGTCGCTCGGCTCTTCAATTTCATATGAATCATAATCGTCTTTTCGGTTCATTTTCTCGTGTTTTAAATAAAACACAAGAAACTGTACGCGTATGTCAATTCCCAATCACTTTTTCACCGGAAACAAACTTTGCGATTTTTCCGGTAACGCGTTCCATTTCAAAATAAAGCTTTCAAAATAAAAGTCAATTTGACTTTGGTTAATTTATCTTAATAAAATTATAGGCTACAAATTGTTTTACATTATCCAAAGCACTAACTATTAATTAGTCTCATCTGACCATGAATTATATAATATTCACATTTAATTACATTGCATAATTATACTGCAAATTCGACCAAAAATCTGTGTTTTGGACAATCATAAGACTAAATCCTCTCTTACCAATCAGTAAATACTGTCTTTATTTTGGCACCATAAACATTAACTGAGACAATCAGATTTTCTCCATTTCTCACATATATAAAAAATAATAATAATAATAAAATAATAATATTATATATATACACATACACACACTTAGTGTTGCACTTGTGAGCAAATATGCAATAAAACACTTATTTCGCAAAAGTTGTTTTTAAATAAACATTAACAATTTACATTAAAACAACGAGACCTTCAGTGTCTCTCTTGTAAAAATTGCTTCAAGCTTGTAAATGAATTATTCAAGGACCAGTAAATGAATAGAGAACACAGTAAACAGTGCTTTAGGTTTTTCAGCAACAGTAGCAATTAAACATTTTTAAAAAATTATAATATTAAAACATTAAAAGATAATTTAATGCAAAACGAAACTACTTAAATACTTGACACTTTTTACTGTGTGATAGATTTACATCGATACCGATGAGATGCAGTAAGAATGACTATAACAAGCATGAAGCTTATATACATTTAGACATCACACAGATCTAACAATTTGAAGACAGCGCAGATTTAATCGCGTGTCTACACTGGTAATTCATTAACAGCTGTGTTTACGTTAATATCTCCTAAAGAGGGGTATTTTGATTAAAAGCAGCGCAGAGTCTCGTGCAGGAGCGCCGCATTCGTCGCAAGTGCACGGGCAGACACGCGCGTGTGAGCGTTTAAAAAGCACACGGGTAGCGAATTTAGTTAGAACTTGGTAATTTGTAGCATCGGTGGCTATTAAGATATTGAACTGAACAGAGATTCTGTCACACTCTTAGCTAATCGTGGCTCTACCCTGATGTTTTTAAAACTTTGTGCTGGATATAAACGTCTTTGGTCGTTGCTTTTTAGTTTATTCAGTCTCGTGCAGGAGCGCTGGGTTTTGTAGATGCCATATAGTTTATCAACATTTAAAAACGCGTCTTGAAGTGCATTTCGAATTGAAATTTGCCCGCCTTACAAATGCATTCCACTTGAACGTTAACTTACATGGCAGAATCGTCATTTTGAAATTAGGTCGTGATCTTTTAAGGATAAATCATGCAGCTCTATGAGGCATGGTCCGCTCTTGTATTCATTTAAAATGTTTATTGTTGTTTACCTGCTTCCCGCCCCTTCCTCGTCGCTCGGCTCTTCAATTTCATATGAATCATAATCGTCTTTTCGGTTCATTTTTCCGTTTTTTGAATAAAACACAAGTGTATGTCAATTCACAAACACTTTTACACCGGAAACAAACTTTGCAATATTTCCGGTAACGCCAGTTCCATTTCAAAATAAAAGTCAATTGACATGGTTAATTTATCTTAATAAAATTATAGGCTACAAATTGTTTAACATTCTTTAAAAAGCACCAACTATTAAGTAGTCTCAGCTGACCATATATTCTATAATATTCACATTTAATTACATTGCATAATTATACTGTAAATTCTACCAAAAATGTGTGTTTTGGGCAATCATAGGACTGCATTTAAAAAAATCCTCTCTTACCAATCAGTAAATACGGTCTTCATTTTGGCACCATAAACTTTAACTGAGACAATCAGATTTTCTCCATTTATCACACATAAAAAATACATGAAAAATCCTACATTTTAAAGTAAACAGCATCATTTATTTTTGTTATTTTCATGGTCATATTATCATTTTTATTACCAGCGTTTATGTCTGCATTCCTCCATCTGAATAAACGGAAGCTTTGGTCACATATTGTGAAAAAAACAAAACATTCATATACAATGCATTTAAAAAAAAGTCAAGAGAGAAATGCATTCATGTATGATTTTTTTTTTTTTTAACAATGTATTAATCTACATTTTAAGGCAAACATATGTAAGCATTATTTGTTAGGAATAAAAACAGAGGAACAAAAAAAAAAACTGCTTAGCAGAAAAGTAGTCTGATTACGATGATCGATAGATATACGGTGAAAATTAACACAAAATATACAAGGTTTTGAGTGACCATGCAATTTAATAGTAATAACAATCAGCTCAACTTGAACAACATATCAGAGCAGCATCCACATTGATCACCAAAACTAACTTCAAAGATTACAACAGGAAAAACGAAACAAGCAAAATGAAACGAACTGGACAAATATGACAGAAAGATGTAGCGTAAAGTGTAATGATGGCGCAAATCCCATGAATAACAATTAAAAGTTAAAAACCGGTGATTAAATGAAGTCATATTTCTTGTGCTGTGTGGATCGGATGATCTTACACAGTGGACTGCCTCACTTTAAGGGGGGGTTGTGGAGGGAGCATGGTGTCTCTGGTAGTGGTGAGTACAGACGTCTCTTTAGACAAACTGACCCCAGGTATGTTCTCTCCTCCATCCTCTGAATGAAGACGAGACCAAAGCAGGGAAAGCCCTATATGGAGAACCTGGTTCAAGGACCTAAGTGTCCCCTTTCAGAACTCCAAGACAGCTCTGCAGCAGTTGTAGATTCCCCTGGAGACAAAGAAGGGACGAAAAAGGACTGAAAATATGTATGTAAACAGTGGTGTAGCGGGTAAAGGCCCTGTGGAAATACTTTTTTTGATGCGGACGGCCCGAGTTCAGTTCTGCCGTTTTTTCCCATCCTGGTTCCTGTCTCCACTCTTAATAGTTCCTTTAATACTACTTATTATTATTATTATTATAATAAAAAATTAATACAAAAGTTGATTTCTTCACAGTGATTTGGTCATGGTGAAGGTCAAGGAGTTGAGAGAACAGTTAAATCCAGGTCAATTTAACCATGGTTTTACTATATTACTTTTGCAGTAACCATGTTTTTGACCATGTTTTTTGGCACAAGCCATGGTTTTAATGCTGTTAACAATGGTGTTACTACAGTAATATGGTGTTAATATACTGTAGTAACCAGGTTTAATTTTTATGGTTTAAAATAATTTGACTACAAAATTGTTGGGGTGGCTGTGGCACAGGTGGTAGAGTGGGTCAGCCACTAATCGTAGGGTTGGTAGTTCGATTCCTGGCCCACATGACGAAGTGTCCTTTGGCAAGACACTAAACCCCAAGTTGCTCCCAATGGCAGTCTAGTGCCTTGCATGGCAGCTCTGCCACCATTGGTGTATGTGTGTGTGTGTGTGAGAATGGGACACAGTGCAATGTACTTTGGTAATCGCTAAGGTTAAAAAAGGCGCTATATAAGTGCAGACCATTTACCAAAATACCAGGGTGATACTATGATTACTGCAGTAAATCCATGGCTAAACACAATTAACAAGCAGCAGTGATATACTGTATGTTAGTATTTTTTACTAGGTGAGCAAATTGTATGTTAGTGCAAAGAAGATGCTTTTTGTTGCTATTTGCACAGTGCAAATAGCCTCTGTCTTTTAAAAAAATTATTACAGAATTACTGTATTACAGTAAGCAATAAATAACTGTTCCAGTAACGAGAACCAAAAAGGGAATAGTAAAAGTAAAACACCTGAATGTGAGAATTTGGGGGTATAATGTACTTAAGTGCCTGAATATACTATCACAATGCAAGATATCTTAATGTTCCTATATGTAGGCTTCATTTTATTCCTTTTATTTTTGGGGTGTTGATTTGGGGTTAAATATGACCAAGGCATTTTCTTGACAGTTTTTGCAAGTATCACCTGAATATCATGAATAAATAACCTGGGGATTGCTCATCATTGATATGGTGGACACATTATGGGATGGAAACTTACCTTGGCATGTTTTAGTTCCAACTCAGCCAGTTCCACCAAGTTCTTTCTGAATGCTGCTACTCGTCTCGTCTTGAAATCTATCAGTTCTGTGATGACACAAACAAGAAAAGATGAACACAGTGAAATTCTAAACACTAAGAAAATGTGGTAATTATTTGCAAATAAAAACAACTGCTTACTAAGGTGTTCTCTGTGGTTTATATTACATCGCTTTGTGGATGCTAGGTTTGGGTTAGTGTCCTGGATGGTTGATATTTGGTTTCTTAGAGCACACCCAAGTTTCTATAGTATTCTGGTCTCTGGATATGGCTCAGGGTAGGGTTGCACCAGCTGGGTGTAACATCTTATGCAAGTTGGGATGTAAAGTTCACACTAAGGGCTTAGTAACCACTAGCTAGTTTGTAACTAAGTCGGTGCTTAATTTGGTTGCACCACCTGTTCTTAAAGCAAGACTTAAGAAGTAGGTCATAAACACTCCATAATATGATGTTTACTTGCATCGATCCAATTAGCAGTCTTCAAATTTGTACACAGAAGTGTTAAACAGCCAGGCATTTTAGTTTGATCTTGTTCAAACCTTGTTTGCTCATAACTGTCAGCTATAATAAATTATATCCCTATTGAAATATATGTAATAAAACAAGATTTCATAAATGATATACTTAGCTTATGTAAATAACAATATTCAATAACTGTATCTAAAATGAATAAGGGCAATACATCAATAAATACAAATACAACAGGCTGGAAAAATAGACATTCATTTTAATATCTATTTCATATATGTTGAAACTTGACACCAGGAGGCATAAACAGGAAAGTTTCATGCTGAAAAAGTACGGTTTTTTTTACATGTTTTCTCCCGTAAATTTAAATGAGCGTAAATGCTAACACCATATTTATCAAAAGGACTGAAGCCTGTCAACCAAAACATGAACTTATTGATGTCATGAAATATCAGTCTGTTTTTTTATTCCCTCCGTTACTCCATCAGAGGCTTCCGTAAATATTTAGTTCATACGTAGGGTTACGTTCTACACAAATTTAATGGTATAATGCTCAAATATTTAGCAATGTGTAAATTGTGACTTAGTGTCCATTTACGCCACAACTAGGCTAAGTTGTAACATACGTATAGCTGGTGCAACCGGCCCCAGGTCTTTCATTTAGGTCTATGAGATTTGTGACTTTGTTGTCCACCAGGTGAAATATTGCAAGACATATCACTTTGATCGAAACAAGATACACAAATTGAGGTCCATTTATGACTGTTGCACAAAAAGTGCTAAATGAATTGTCAAAGATTAATAGTAAGGCTAAGGGGGGGCTCACCCTTTGTATGAGCAATAATATTAGTAATGCTTTTTCTATAGATTTGTAAAATCATTCAATCAAAGAAAAAAGTGAATTACCTTGTTTTGCGGATTCAGAGATTTTCTCAAACTTCTGACAGCACACTTGCTGTGTGGTTTCTGCTTGGAGAACATCTTTGTTTTTAGCTCGAGCTTTGTCCAGAGCTTTATTGGCATTCTCATAATAAACTAACGCCCTCCCTCGTCTGTACAGGAGATCCTGTAAGAGAGACAACGCCATTTACAAAACTAGACCAGAAAACCCAAGTTATCGACAAGCACATTTAAAACAAGCAAGCATGCATTAGAGTAGCTTGAAAGTAGCAATAATGTTTTATGGGTGTGTGGATGAATCCTGGACTACAAAAAAATCAATTCAGCAGTGCAAAACAAAACGTCATGGCCCAAGAGATCACCATCCCAAGCAAGACAGAACTTTGTGTGCTGAGTATTGTCAATTGAGAATGACCTTTTCAATAAAATGTAGCCAAGGGACCACAACAATAGATGAACTACCTCTAATAACTAGCTTTCAATTCAACATACTGAACTGAGGTCTCTAACAGAATACCTTTGCAGCTTGTGACTCTCTGAGGTAATACTTCAACAAATCTGCAAGTTTCAAGTCCTCATCAGCGGCCACACGTGCTTCAATTTTCTGCACAAGAAACACACAGCATATGAAGAACTGAGATGAAAAGGTGTGTGACCACATTTACCACCAAAACAGCTTCTCTTCTGTTCTAAATCTTCTAGAATTAGGCATCATGGGTGGGTGGATGGATGGAAACTAAACTTACCCTTGTTTTCTCAAAAAGCTCCGATACTTTCAGGAAAAATCTATTTAGCGGTGAATGAAACAGAAAGAGAGTCAAAAAACAAACACGATAAACCAAACTGACCTAAAAGACAAAATCATTCATGGGAAAAATCAGTCTCATACTTGCACAAATCTGTAGAGTCTTGGGTTCCTAAAGTGTACAGTGTGGAGGCGATTCTGTTTATGTCATCTGCCGCACCTGAAACAGATGTCCCGTTAGATCTCTATAGGTGACCCTCACAGATCCAGGGCTGTCACTCAAATTTACAAACATTCCCAGTTGTCCCCAACCTTAACACGTCCCTAATTAAGAACCAAACTCTAGAGTCTGCACTTTCACTTCGCAGTTTCGTTAACTCAGTAATGCAGCACTCTCCTCCATATCATGTTGTTTCTTTTTTGTGGCATTAAGACTCATAACACACAAGGAATGGCAAAACCTTTGGCTTAATGACAGACAAGGAGACATCTGATGAATGGAAATAACCAGAACAACAAAAGAGATTTCTGAATTACTCTGTGATTAATAGTAATAGATATTTTCACAGTAAAATCTGAATGATCAAATCCATCCAGTTAGAATTACCCTTACAAAACAGTAATATGGAAGATCCATAGTACAGTGATGGTATCAGATAGTAAAACCATGATACTTTGATATAATCATGGTACTGAATGATTAAAAATATTCATGTGCCATGGGATTTGCATGGTACTTCAAGATACTCAAAGAATACCAAGGTACTTTTCTGTTAGTGTAATCTTGTAGCCCATTAAAAACATTATTCCGATTACTTGCCACTTAACACAATAGTTAGCATGTCATCACTATATTATTATTGACTGTTAAAAGACCTATTCAATCACCTGACATATCCATGGCTTCCAGACAAGTGACATCTTTTCCTAGTAAGCAGCATAAAGTACTGCCCCTAATTCCCTGTTATTCCTCAATAACAGAAAACATAACTTTCCAAAATCATACCCAAAGAAGAAGCAAAATGTGGAAACATGCTCTTATCTACACACACTGTAATATGATATGCATTCCATTTATGGGTCTTTTGAGTTGACGTTTGATATTGATGGTTGATAAAGTTTGTCAAGTTAAAAGAAATTAAAGCACAGTACGAAATGCGGAAAGAGAATATTTTGGGGGTAGATGTGAAATACGATATGTTTGGTTGTGTCATTAAGCTCTATAACACAGTTCCTGTGACTGGAGAACTTTGACCTTGCCATATCCTTTACGTTATACAGCCATGTGAGGTGCCGGCTTCTAGAAATGTTTTTGAACTGAAGAGTTTACCCGTAAAAGCAAGAAACACTTACTTTTGTGAGATCGGATCATTCTATCAGATTTGGCAGAGGCGTCTTTGACACGGTTGTGGTACTCTAAAAGGAATGTTTTCTCGTGTTCAAAGAAATCATCAACGTCCTGAGATTTAAAAGAAAAAAAGGCAAAACATATTTGAGAAATGTAAAAAAAAACAATTATTTCTAACTATATCATATAGAAAGTCTGGGTTATTGTGCATTTCATTGGCATTACTAGGGAAGAATTCACCAGAGAGTCATAAACCGTCATTTAATCTACAGACGAACACAAAGATCTTCAAGCCAAAGTCAATCATTTTTCAGAATGGTAATTTTTGACATGGCCTCTCTCTCTCTCACTCCACCCCCTAACTTCTAGAGCAGAGCTACATAAAACAGTCACATGACATTGGCAGAAGGCTGCAGACTGAACTGACCTTCACTCCAGCCACTAGAACTCCATCTGCAGACTTCACCACATTCTTGAAGAAGTCCTCCAGCTTTTCCTTCTTGTTTTTCCCTCGTACACTCAGCTGTAGAGACAAGAGACAAATATAAAGTCAAATTAATAATTATGCCTACTCTGAAATTTTTCGCTTTTTACCATTTTGTTTTATTTATTTAAATTTCACATTTCTGCACACACACACACACACACATACATATATATACATATATATATATATATATATATATACACACACACACACACACACACACACACACACTCACCTAAAGGATTATTAGGAACACCATACTAATACTGTGTTTGACCCCCTTTCGCCTTCAGAACTGCCTTAATTCTACGTGGCATTGATTCAACAAGGTGCTGAAAGCATTCTTTAGAAATGTTGGCCCATATTGATAGGATAGCATCTTGCAGTTGATGGAGATTTGTGGGATGCACATCCAGGGCACGAAGCTCCCGTTCCACCACATCCCAAAGATGCTCTATTGGGTTGAGATCTGGTGACTGTGGGGGCCATTTTAGTACAGTGAACTCATTGTCATGTTCAAGAAACCAATTTGAAATGATTCGAGCTTTGTGACATGGTGCATTATCCTGCTGGAAGTAGCCATCAGAGGATGGGTACGTGGTGGCCATAAAGGGATGGACATGGTCAGAAACAATGCTCAGGTAGGCCGTGGCATTTAAACGATGCCCAATTGGCACTAAGGGGCCTAAAGTGTGCCAAGAAAACATCCCCCACACCATTACACCACCACCACCAGCCTGCACAGTGGTAACAAGGCATGATGGATCCATGTTCTCATTCTGTTTACGCCAAATTCTGACTCTACCATCTGAATGTCTCAACAGAAATTGAGTCTCATCAGACCAGGCAACATTTTTCCAGTCTTCAACTGTCCAATTTTGGTGAGCTCTTGCAAATTGTAGCTTCTTTTTCCTATTTGCAGTGGAGATGAGTGGTACCCGGTGGGGTCTTCTGCTGTTGTAGCCCATCCGCCTCAAGGTTGTGCGTGTTGTGGCTTCACAAATGCTTTGCTGCATACCTCGGTTGTAACGAGTGGTTATTTCAGTCAAAGTTGCTCTTCTATCAGCTTGAATCATTCGGCCCATTCTCCTCTGACCTCTAGCATCAACAAGGCATTTTCGCCCACAGGACTGCCGCATACTGGACGTTTTTCCCTTTTCACATCATTCTTTGTAACCCCTAGAAATGGTTGTGCGTGAAAATCACAGTAACTGAGCAGATTGTGAAATACTCAGACCGGCCCGTCTGGCACCAACAACCATGCCACGCTCAAAATTGCTTAAATCACCTTTCTTTCCCATTCTGACATTCAGTTTGGAGTTCAGGAGATTGTCTTGACCAGGACCACACCCCTAAATGCATTAAAGCAACTGCCATGTGATTGGTTGATTAGATAATTGCATTAATGAGAAATTGAACAGGTGTTCCTAATAATCCTTTAGGTGAGTGTGTGTATATATATATATATATATATATATATATATATATATATTTGTTTAACCCCTTACACTCTGGTGCACTTTTGACTGCTGTCCGCAATGTTTCACAATCAAATTTAAAAGCTCACCATTCACACTAATTGCAAAAAAAAATTAAAAATAGCATTTTTCAGAGAACCCCCCAAATCATGTAATTATTAATAAATTATATTGTGTAAGCAAAGTAAAAAAAAAAAAAAAAAATTATAATTTTTTTGTTGTCCTAAATTTGTAAACATGTAATTCTGGTTCTGTTCACTGTACTTCACTTTGAAAAGTCTAATTTTATTCCACTAAAAATATTTTTTCTCTATAACGGTCCATCACATTATACTGATCTGAAATGTAGGTGGCGCTCTAACGCATTTTAGCCCTCACAGATGTGCTCGTCCATATACATTCAGTCTAATTTTCAGTTCAAGCACCACCCACGTTTCATTGAATATCTCGGCCTCTGAGTGGACTAGAAGCTCAATCTAGGTGTCATTATAAAGCTGAGATTCACTCATCATTTTATCATCAATAGTCGAAAAACATTTTCTGATGATTTGTTTTGCATGCTTTTCCTTCTATTTTGCATTGGATTATTCAGCCAAGCAAGCTCACAGACAAGTAAAAAATTGCTATTTTTTAGAAAACTTCCTAACGTAAAATTAGATATAATATTATTTCTTGGCTACTTGGGGCTAACAGCAGTGGTTATCGGAGCATAAACGAGACATTTCTATTTGATGACTCCTATTTCACTTTGTGATTCTTTGATATTCTTGTCAACTGTGGTATTAGAACAACAAAACTAACAGTACAGTCCCCTTCCTGAGAATGAGAGGTTTTGTTTGATATATTATTGTCCATTAAGGTACTATGTGAAGGACTTTTATTTTCATATAAATATGTCTAGCCCTTTACCTCAAGGGGGCGCTAATTTTCAACATAAATGTTTTGAAGTTTTATTTTGTTATTTTAAGTAACATAAATGCAGAAGTGATGGTTATCTCTGAAAAGTTCAAGAGTGTAAACATTTTTCAAGATATTAGGTCCCCCTTTGGGCCCGCAGAGTTTAAGAGGAAATGAATCCCATCTATATAGCACCTTTATGATTGTTTGAATTGTGACATTTTAATTAATAATTCTGAATGGTAATTCTCTTTAATGTACAGTAGTATAGCATTTTAACATAATATAATAAATTACAGCAAAAGTACTATATATTTAAGTAAAAAGTGCTGCAAACTGATCGTTTAATTTAAATCATCATAAATTAAAGCCACTATAAATAATACTAACATGGTTCATAAAGATTTTACAATTTAAATAATACATTGTTATTTTTCCTAGTGATGTGCACAAGTAATTGACTATTGGAATACTTGTTTAGCTTTAAATATTCGATTAGTAGAAACACTACTCGAATATTCCTATTTGATTTTTATTTTCCTTTGTAACATTCCTTCTTACATCTTGCCATTACAACTAAATTAATTGGTTAGTTACCCCCAAAAAGAAAATGTTTGCATTATTTAAAGTGATTTTATCACTTCAAAAGAATTGGAATTATTTTTTTACAGTTGTCAAAGTTAACGCAGTAACCCTTGCAATTAATTACAAAAGTTTAGCACATTCAAATTCCTCAAACGTGATTAACGTATTTACTGCTAATAAAGCATAAACCAGCATATACACAAATCGGAGTAGAGCAGAACCTTTGCAAAGTGTCTGCCTGGATCCATTAGACTGATGCACAACAAACACAACAGCCGTGTCAGTGATCAAATGATGGGGAAAGGACCTCTATTAGCTATTTGTTGTATAAAACAGGCAATTTAATTACCACAGAAGAACGTCAAGTCTTAACTATCACGAAAATGCAGAATGAGACGTTTTTTTGCAAGCGCATGCTTGAGTTCATAGCGATGCTTGATGATGACGTTGACGCCCTGATGCTTATCATAAACGCAGCTTCATGATTGCTGTTGCAAAGCAGATAGCCACAGTCTGTGGAGGATGAGTTTAAGAGATTTAATGCACACTGAAATAAATATGCAACCTATGGTTGCATAGTTCTTTCAGTTAGTCAGCTTTCCACTTAGACTTCGCGAAACATTTAACGTTACTTGATTTGGCGCTAATTTAGTGCATTTCTATCTTTATAATGTGGAAGGCTTGTTTGGAAAATGTTAATAAATTCTTGTTACATATTGCTTTGTTTTCCTAAGAAGGAAATAAGTGCATTTTGACAGGAAAATAAGTATATTTAGAGTAAAATTTCAGACCTTAATTTCAGCGATTAACTATTCAATATAATGCGATTAATCACAATTACAAATTTTACATCGACAGTCAGCTCTAGTATTTTTCTGTATGAGTGCAAATGCGTTTTGTATTTTGAATCTTGTTGTTGTTCATGCATAGTGAACATGTTTTTCATAAGAAAAAGTGTGATTTAACCAAATATCTTTCTGGCTTGACAACAAAGATTATTTGCTAATATAATACATTTTTTACAATTCTAGAGCAAAGTAAAGCATCAATGAAAAACATCATTGGCAAATTTTTTTAACAAACTTAGAAACAGACGAACTAGTTCACAAATGGGACACTTACGTCTTGGTTGTACTCTAAGAAAACGTGAAAGTTCATGTCTTTGCGTAGGACGGGATGGGCAGCGACACGGCAAAGAAAGACCTCATGCATTGCCACAGTCTTCTTGAAGATGGCCAAATATTCACTGAAACACATTTTCATATGATTATTAATAAAGTCATGTAACTATAAACTCTTAAACGCCTACCTCGGGTCTTTGAAGACCCGGGACCTCATTCCAATCCTTGTACCTCATCCATTTTATGGAGTTGTGCCCACACCTCTTTTGTATTCCTCAATCTATAGTTTGACACAAAAAAAATTCAAAAATTCCAAAAATAAATATTTATATATTTTATAATGTTTTGAGTACCAAAAGTGTATAGGGTCTCTAGATACCAGAGGTATGTAAGAGTGTAAGTTTTTTTTTTTTTTTACACTTCCACATATATTTTGTAGTTTTACTATAACAGGATATCTATGTGTATTATAAGAGAAATGAGTACTAAATTCAAACAAATAAATACTATATCACGTTGACTTTGTGCAACAATGCACTATCAACAATGGTGAATTATCAGTATTTATTATGCGTAAACACACATAATATTCATGTTATTTCTTACTCAAGGTGGTACTGATGTTTGAGTGATTGACTTGATTTTAATTTGACATTGCTATTTGATGAACATCAAAAGACCATCAAAGTAAACTTGTAGAAAGTACAGCATATGAAAAGTATTATATGACTATTGCCGTTTAAGTGCACAACTGAAATAATGAAAGTTGTGCATCTATTTAGACTCAACAAGTGCCTGAGAAAATACACATAAGCTACACATACATTACACCTGTAAATTATGTGTTATGTGTATGTGTCTGACAGACAGTTGCGTCTCATGATCTTTCAGTGCAAATAATGAATCCTGTTCTAGATTTGTCCTGATTTGTTCCATTATCTCTTTAATTTATGAAAAATAAAACATCAAAATACAATTTATTTTATTGTTTTCTAATCGTCTTGAAAATATTTTTTTAAATGTTACACTCTCTGGGCATTTTGTACATCCATTCTTGATAGATATAAGAGCCAGGTCTCTAAAGAGAGTTTGGGAAAATGACCATGCATTTAAGGGTTAATGCAGCAATTTTTACACCAACAGTCACACTATACAAAACTGATCAACTCACGCCTCCAGTTCTTGTTTCATCTTAGTGAACTCCTCTTTAGTCATAGATCCTTCACCTTCACCCAACTTCTGAAGTTTCTCTCGTGATGCATCAAAATCTGGTCTTGGAGGAGCGGGTGGAATCTACAGAGAAAGTACTTCATTAACTATCAAGGTCTTAACGACATTTAAACTAACCTAACCCACTTCTGCTTGCCTTCAGAGGGTGTTGGTAATAAAACTCTCCAGTTCGTAATATCATCATTCACTAAATGCAAAACACAATGGTTCACTGCTGTGCCAGATGCAAAGTGCTATGAATAATTCAGTCCAGCTTCGATGATATTATAAATGCCAGCCAGCGCCAGGCTTTTTTTCTTTGCAGAGTATTAAGTTTAACCCAGATGAAACTATTAAATCAGATAGCAAAAAACAGACCTATTAGATTGTATTTTTTCACTGCATTACTTGACCTATGGTAATACAGAACAGGACAGTGGATTTGTTGTAATTTACCTCTGACAGCCTAAAAACAAATCAATATGGTCCCGTTTTTCTTATGGCTGGATTTTTCAATGAATATCCAAACAACATAATTTGGGAAAATCATCCATATCTCTTTGCTTACTTTTTCTAGTATACTAACAGTTAAATCATTTTTAGCCAATTTAACCACAGGTTATGTTTAAGATGAAAAAGAGGAAACTGTACAGCTCATTTCCCTTTCACTTGCACCTGAACAACAACAGAATTACAATATTTATGCGACAACATTTTAAGCAGTAATTTCAGATTTGGCAAGATTGACTGGACAGTTTATACAAAGCTGCAGTGTAGAGCAAATTTAAAAAATGCACTTAAAGGCTGCAAACAACCAGCCAGCAAATGAGGTTAGCCATAAACTCAACGTACAAGTTTTATTAAAGGTCTAGTACAAAAGGTATCAGACAAGTAAAGGTTACTTACAATATAACCTGCATATTCTTCATTTTCCACAAACGAGTCATGGAGCCAGATAAATTCTTCATGTTGTCTGACCACTGAGAATTCATTCTGCTTGAAGGTAGGTAGAGTGCTCTGGAAAACATTAGTCATAATTGTATATATCTACTGTAGTTGACCTTCCAAATGATGTAGAACAGAGTAGAGACTGACATTACAAATAGACATTTCTGGTTGTAAACAGCAAAAAAAATAAACTTCTCTTTTATCAGGACACTGAATTTTAAAGATACTTTTGTAAAAATCCAAATAACTTTATAGATCTTTATTGTAAATGGTTTAAACAATGTTTTCCATGCTCGTTCAATGAACCATAATCAATGAATGAACAAGCTCCTGTGGAACGGTCATTTAAGACACTAACAGCTTTCAGACAGTAGGCAATTAAGGTCACAGTTATAAAAACTTTGGACACTAAACAGACCTTTCTACTGACTCTGAAAAACACCAAAAGAAAGATGGCCAGGGTCCCTGCTCATATGCGTGAATATGCCTTAAGCTTGCTGCATGGAGACATGAGGACTGCAGATGTGGCCAGGGCAATAAATTGTGAGTGGTGGTGGCGTAGTGGCTGCTAATCAGAAGGTCGCTGGTTCAAACCCCACAGCCACCACCATTGTGCCCTTGAGCAAGGCACTTAACTCCAGGTTGCTCGGGGGGATTGTCCCTGTAATAAGTGCTCTGTAAGTCGCTTTGGATAAAAGCGTCTGCCAAATGAATAAATGTAAATGTAAATTGTAATGTACTGTGAGATGCCTAAAACATTGCTACAGGGAGACAGAAAGGACAGTCCTCTCAGTGGCAGACCACGTGTAACAACACCTGCACAGGATCGGTACATCTGAATATCACACCTGTGGGACAGGTATAGAGCTACACCAGGAACACACAATCCCTCCATCAGTACTCAAACTGTCTGCAATATGCTGAGAGAGGCTGGACTGAGGGATTGTAGGCCTGTTGTAGGGCAGGTCCTTACCAGACATCACCGGCAACAATGTCACCTATGGGCACAAACCCACCTTCGCCAGACAGGACTGGCAAAAAGTGCTTTTCACTGACGAGTCATGGTTTTGTCTCACCAGAGGTGATGGTCGGACTCGTGTTGATCGTCGAAAGAATGAGCGTTACAATGAGGCATCGATTTGGAGGTGGAGGGTCCGTCGTGGTCTGGGGTGGTACGTCACAGCATCATCGGACTTAGCTTGCTGTCATTGCAGGCAATCTCAATGCTGTGCGTTACAGGGAAGATGTCCTCCTCCCTCATGTGGTACCCTTCCTGCAGGCTCATCCGGACATGACCATCCAGCTTGACAATGTCACCAGCCATACTGCTTGTTCTGTGCATGCTGTTCATGAGGAGGAGATGCACTGCAGAACTTAATGCAGCTGGTGGCCACATCAGATACTGACTGTTACTTTTAGTTTATGTCTTGTTGTGTTTATGATCATACAAAATGTACACATGTTAAGTTTGCTGAAAATAAAAGCACTTGAAAGTGAGAGGATCCAGGCATTTCTTTTTTTTGCTGAGTTTATTAATGAAGTTCCAAATGTAAGTTGTCACATAATGGCTTTCATGGCTGGATTTGGGGGGCATTGCCCCCTTGATTTTCCATGTGCACAAAGACCGCAAGTTAGTACCGGCCCTGAAGCCTATACCACTTATTATTTCAAAATTGTCTTTCTACTTCTTGCTTAAGTCATATAGTCTAGGGGCGTTCACATCTCAAGCCCAATCCTGTGCTCAAGCTCCTTGTTATAGACAGCACACCAAATCCATTTACCTTAATGCCCAACAGGACTATATGAACCAATGAACTGGTGAAATAAATGTTGTGTACCTTTGTATGGACGGTGAACTTGACTTTGTCTCTCTCACTCAGTGCGTCTGAAATGTCCACCTGTAGTGTAGCATCGGTTTGAAGATCCACATTCACTGCTCTTGGCTATTAAAACAATAACACACAAACATTGTGAATTACTGCAAAATATTTTTAATGGATTTGAATCACTACACATGTTAAAACATACATAATTATATAAGAAAACTGCACAAAACTCTACTATGGGGAAAGTGTGACAAATTGTCATAGGGCTTAAGGCCCACCAGGGTAAAATTAATTTATGATATAATTATCTCTCTAAACAGCAATAAAAACAACCAAAGAAATTTGCTTAACACCTGTTTATCACTATACACCTCTATATATCCCTGATCCATGAGATCACTGCATGTAATCTCTAAAGTTTAATTGTGAGGTGATTTGATCCAATATTTAATAATTTTCAAAATGTTGCACATTTAGGTAGCTAATGAGAATCCCTGAATTTATCACATTTATTTTGAGACAAAACCCTTAATTTTCAGTTTTGTTCAAGGTGATTCAAATAAAAAAAAAAAACTATATAATTTTTTTTTAATAACTGTCCAATTGGGGCTTGGGTTGCCCACCCATGGAGTCATGAGTTCGAATCCGGGGCATGCTGAGTGACTCCAGTCAGGACTCTTAAGCAACCAAACTGGCCCGATTGCTAGGGAGTAAGGTCAATTGTGCGTGGATCGCAGAGAGCAGTATGAGCATCCACATGCTGGGAGTCTCCGCAGTGTGATGCACAGCGAGCCACGTGATAAGATGTGCAGATTGACGGTCTCGTCCGGGTGGCGGATTCATCCTCCTCCACACAGATTGAGGTGAGTAGTGGGAATTGGGCATTCCAAATTGGGAGAAAATGGGATTAAAAAAAAAGTAAAAAGGCCTTTAACCCCTGTTGCAGGGGTTAAAGACCCCTATAAAACACTTTTTGTTATTAAGTGGGGCAAATCATTTATAATGAAATTGTTATGTAATGAATAATGCTAATAGAATACATGCAATGCTATGACATGCCAAATGTGATTGAAACCCTATTCTGAAGCGATTATTTTGAATAAGCATTATCATCGTTTGTTAAAAATAAAAGCACCTTGCTGTCTCAAAAGTATTGACAAATAATAAAAGTTGACAAATTTTGCCCTATAATTATTCTCCCTATAATCGCACCCCTCTGGGGGGGCTTTTATCCCAAGTGTGGGGTAAAAGGTCCCTTGCCACCTTTATTTAATAAATTAATTTTAATTAAAAAATAAATATAAAAAAACTTAATATTAAGAAATTATGTTGCACATCAATATTAAATTAAAAAATATATATATAAATATATTTTCAATCTTGATACACTTTCTGACCAGAAAAATATTTTTTTCTTTACCATAAAAAAAATTACCATGGTGGTAACCAGTTTGCACCAAAATACCATTGTTTACTACAATTATTATTATATTACCATTACTAATAATTACACTATAATTTTTTTCTTTTTGATGAAAGTGTTGGATAAAACCATGTAACCATATTTTATTGTAGTAACAATATCTTCAGTAGCTATGGAGGAACAGATGGAAGAGCAACGCTGCAACATTATTCCAGTAAAAAACCCAAAGCTTTTCTATTACATATACTATCGCTATAGTTTATGGTTCATGCATTCATTGTGCATACAAGGGTTTTGTATATGTGTGTATCAGGTTTGTGTTCCCAGCAGCCAGGAGGAAGTGAACGGAGGACTCAAATGGGTTACAAGCACTGGGCCACAGTGACATGAGCAGTAACACACACGTCATTTACACGACTACAAACATGAATAACACACACCAGGAGGGGAAAGAGAGAGAACAGAAATGAAAGAAGAAGAAAAAACTTACTCCCCTGTCCTCTTCGGAAAGGAAATCGGGGCCGTCGTCCAGCCCTTCTTGCTGTGGAGAGAACAAACAGAAAGCTCAGAATGCACACGCGGAATATAAAGACGACACAAGCACGTTATTACTCGATGCATCGGGGGATTAAGGGTGGAAATGATGATGTGTGTGGAGAGAGTAATTGAGGAAAAGCACCCACCATCATGGCTGCTGCGGGTGGAGTATGAATGTGGCGGTGTCAGTCGTGTGACGTGAGTGAGCGAGGCGGTGGATCAGTAGAGGCGGAGCCTTCAAGTGTAAAACCAGAGCCGTTGTTTTGCCCCTATGTTTCCACTGTTAGTGTTCCCCGTAACGCCGTTAAACATTAAACATAGGGGAAATATAGTGGGGACAGACTTCGAAAAAGTGGAAACATAGGGGAAACAGACTTTGACAAATCAGAAACATAGGGGGAACAGACTTCGAAAAATGGAAAACATAGGGGGAACAGACTTTGAAAAGGAGAACAATTGGGGAAACAGACTTCAACAAATCGGAAACATAGGGGGAACAGACTTCAACAAAGGGGAAACAGGGGCACAGACTTTGACAAATGGAAAACAGAGGTGGAACAGACTTCAACAAAGGGGAAATATAGGGGAAACAGACTTCGACAAAGGAGAAACATAGGGGGAACAGACTTCGACAAATGGGAAACATAGGGGAAACAGACTTCGACAAAGGGGAAACATAGGGGGAACAGACTTCGACAAATGGGAAACAGAGGTGGAACAGACTTCGACAAAGGGGAAACATAGGGGAAACAGACTTCGACAAAGGAGAAACATAGGGGAAACAGACTTCGACAAAGGGGAAACATAGGGGAAACAGACTTCGACAAAGGGGAAACATAGGGGGAACAGACTTCGACAAATGGGAAACAGACTTCGACAAAGGGGAAACATAGGGGAAACAGACTTCGACAAAGGGGAAACATAGGGGGAACAGACTTCGACAAATGGGAAACAGACTTCGACAAAGGGGGAACATAGGGGAAACAGACTTCGACAAAGGGGAAACAGGGGAAACAAACTTCGACAAAGGGGAAACATAGGGGGAACAGAATTCGACAAATGGGAAACTGACTTCAACATAGGGGAAACAGACTTCGACATAGGGGAAAAATAGGGGAAACAGACTTCGACAAAGGGGAAAAATAGGGGAAACAGACTTCGACAAAGGGGAAAAATAGGGGAAACAGACTTCGACAAAGGGGAAACATAGGGGGAACAGACTTCGACAAATGGGAAACATAGGGGAAACAGACTTCGACAAAGGGGAAACAGGGGAAACAAACTTCGACAAAGGGGAAACATAGGGGGAACAGAATTCGACAAATGGGAAACTGACTTCAACATAGGGGAAACAGACTTCGACATAGGGGAAAAATAGGGGAAACAGACTTCGACAAAGGGGAAACATAGGGGAAACAGACTTCGACAAAGGGGAAAAATAGGGGAAACAGACTTCGACAAAGGGGAAACATAGGGGGAACAGACTTCGACAAAGGGGAAACATAGGGCAAACAGACTTCGACAAAGGGGAAACATAGGGGAAACAGACTTCGACAAAGGGGAAACATAGGGGGAACAGACTTCGACAAAGGGGAAACATAGGGGGAACAGACTTCGACAAAGGGGAAAAATAGGGGAAACAGACTTCGACAAAGGGGAAACATAGGGGAAACAGACTTCGACAAAGGGGAAACAGGGGGAACAGACTTCGACAAAGGGGAAACATAGGGGAAACAGACTTCGACAAAGGGAAAACATAGGGGGAACAGACTTCGACAAAGGGGAAACATAGGGGAAACAGACTTCGACAAAGGGGAAACATAGGGCAAACAGACTTCGACATAGGGGAAACAGACTTCGACAAAGGGGAAAAATAGGGGAAACAGACTTCGACAAAAGCGAAACATAGGGCAAACAGACTTCGACAAAGGGGAAACATAGGGGGAACAGACTTCGACAAAGGGGAAACAGGGGAAACATACATCGACAAAGGGGGGAACATAGGGGAAACAGACTTAGACAAAGGGGAAACATAGGGGAACAGACTTCGACAAAGGGGAAACATAGGGGGAACAGACATCGACAAAGGGGAAACAGGGGAAACATACATCGACAAAGGGGGGAACATAGGGGAAACAGACTTAGACAAAGGGGAAACATAGGGGAACAGACTTCGACAAAGGGGAAACATAGGGGGAACAGACTTCGACAAAGGGAAACAGGGGAAACAGACTTCGACAAAGGGGAAACAGGGGAAACATACATCGACAAAGGGGGGAACATAGGGGAAACAGACTTAGACAAAGGGGAAACATAGGGGAACAGACTTCGACAAAGGGGAAACATAGGGGGAACAGACATCGACAAATGGGAAACATAGGGGAAACAGACTTAGACAAAGGGGAAACATAGGGGAAACAGACATCGACAAAGGGGAAACATAGGAGAAACAGACATCGACAAAGGGGAAACAGGGGGGAACAGACATCGACAAAGGGGGGAACATAGGGGGAACAGACATCGACAAATGGGAAACATAGGGGAAACAGACTTCGACAAAGGGGAAACAGGGGGGAACAGACATCGACAAAGGGGAAACAGGGGGAAACAGACTTCGACAAAGGGGAAACAGGGGGAAACAGACTTCAACAAATGGGAAACATAGGGGGAACAGGGGAAACAGACTTCGACAAAGGGGAAACATAGGGCAAACAGACTTCGACAAATGGGAAATATAGGGGGAACAGGGGAAACAGACTTCGACAAAGGGGAAACATAGGGGAAACAGACTTCAACAAATGGGAAACATAGGGGGAACAGGGGAAACAGACTTCGACAAAGGGGAAACATAGGGGAAACAGACTTCAACAAAGGGGAAACATAGGGGAAACAGACTTCGACAAGTCCCCCCCAATAATTGATATCCTTGTTGCTGATATGCTGCAGTACATTATGCACCGTCTAATTGTCATTAAATTACATCATAAAATCATGGTTTTATATAAAGTTAAATTTTTTGCGTGTTCAGTAGTCTAACACCGCTCGACAATGTCATTTGAGATAGCCATTAAACTGATGAAGGCGGGACTCAAATTTAAAATGCTAAACAGGAACCTCATGGATTATTCCAGCACCACGCACCAAGCAGTTCAGATTAAGAGTGAATTAAGAGTATCTAACTAAACATGCAATATCTGTCCACTACTTTATGACTAAAATGTAGAACCGACTGACAGTAATTTCCAAGGGTGCAAACTATTCACCATTTAGCGATGTTTGCCATTTTTCATTAAAAATATGTCATATACAGTCATTCATAATTGGAAATGTGAAACATTAACGGAGTCGTTTTCAGCGTATCAGTGTGTATATTATGAATTCATTGAATAAACTTGTTAATCTGGCAAGCTTTTTGAAGTACCTTTTTTATTTTTTTTGGATATTCTTCCCAATTTGGAATGCCCAATTCCAAATGCGTTCTAAATCCTCATGGCGTAGTGGCTTGCCTCAATCCTGGTGACGGAGGAGGAATCTCTGTTGCCTCCACGTCTGAGACCATCAATCCATGCATTTTACCACGTGACTTGTTGAGCACATTGGAGGCTTCACATTATTCTCTGTGGCATCCACACACAACTCAGCACGCGCCCCACCGAAAGCGAACCACATTACAGCGACCACGAGGAGGTTGCCCCATGTGACTCTACCCTCCCTAGCAACCGGACCAATTTGGTTGCTTAGGAGACCTGGCTGAAGTCACTCAGTTCGAAGTTCGAACTCATGACTCCAGGGTTGTAGTCAGCGTCAATACTCACTGAGCTACACAGCCCCCCCCCCCCATTATATTATATTATATTATATTATATTATATTATATTATTATTGTGGGAGGGCGGGTCCAGGTCGTGATCCTACACACCCGGTCCCGTATTAGGCTAATCAAGCCTCCGAGAGGGATAAATGCCGACTGCAGAGGATGGTGCGGGAGGAGAGTGTTTGTGTTATTTGTTTTAAGTTTATTATTAAAACATTATTTATGTTGACATACCGGTTCTCACCTCCTCCTTTCCCTTAAATCCCTTTACACTGGTGCTGAAACCCGGGAAGGAGGAGGGTTACGCCTTAGTAGAGTTCTCGCTACTACCGTCCACCCCAACGGAGCAGCCGCGGCCATCTGACAGGGTACGAGGAGCCCAGCCGCCTGAAGCGGGAGAACCCCCCCCCACTTTTAATTATTTCTGTTTCCCTCCCCTTGTCCCCTCCCTCGTCCAGGTAGACGGGGATGACCTGCCGGCAGATGGGGCTTAGGGCACGCCCTCCCCCAGGGAAAGGGGGAGGGGGGTGTACGTCACGCCATGCTGGGGGCTCCCCATCCTGAGAGAGCGAGGGAGGAATGTGGCAGGGTGGAGGGCGGGGCCGGGACGTGATCAAGCCTCCGAGAGGGATAAAGGCCGACTGCAGAGGATGGTGCAGGAGAAGAGAGATCCGTTGTGTGTGTGTTTGTGTCCTTTGTTTTAAGTTTATTAGTAAAACATTATTTATGATGACAAGCCGGTTCTCGCCTCCTCCTTTCCCTTAAATCCCTTTACAATTATGTTATATTATATAGATATGGCAGAAGTAGTAAGAGTAGTATACATATTGAATACTCCCAAACATTTAGTATAGTATTACAAGGCACAAATGTAGTGCCATATGTGTGAACATGATTGTGGGATGAAACTATGAATCACCACTAGAGGGTGACAAACTCAGTTTATCCATGTAGAGTACAACTGCTGATCTTCACCTGCTGTTTAGTGTGAAGCTATGATTTGTCTCTGTTATTACTGTGATAGCCTAATGATGAGTCATTTCAAGTCAGATGCCTTTGAACAAGTCATCCAGTTTGTAATGGCTCAACACAACACCAAATTACACATATCAGATTAGTTCTCTGTCCTGTACCGTACTGTGACTCAATGCTCTATTTACTGTTGTGGTTACTGATAGACTTACAGTCATGTTTAATCAATGGTCAAGTCTCAGTCTTGGTCCTACAGAAAACTCTCCATAATAAAACAGTGTATATCACTGACATTTACTTGTCATTATAAGGTTAAAAAGCATGTTTAGACTGATGTGCACCGAACGGGGGCTACAGGGGCGCAAGCCCCTATCATTCACAAATATAAAGGTGTCCTTCACAAATGTAAAGGTGCCCTTTTAAGCGGAGGTGCCTTTAAGAGTGTGGATGTGACCTGCCCCAGATTTCTCTTCACACACTGTCCATGTCCTTTCACCCCTGCCCCTGCTAGGGTCTGTGAACATCACCATTTGAAACACTCAGCTTGATGCAATGTAGTCTCGTGATCTTTTGTCGTTCATGTCAATTTATTTATTTGACTAAGCTTCATGACCCTGTACATCATCTCTGATGTGTTAATAACCTGTTTTTCTGCTGCACACCGTTTGCTGGTGTTGCTGCATAATATTACTGCAATAATAGTAGCTATTAATTTAGCTCATGTTTCTACAAACCTGTTTGGCTTTTTTTTTCTTCCATGGAACACAATATTAGATATTTATTTGTGTGTCTAACTGCCCTTTTCTCAACAGTAAAAGTGGATGGGTGTCAGAAACAGATGTGGTCACCTTCAATTTTTATTTCTTTTTCATTTCAGATTGCTACAACTTCTTTTGGGTTCCACGCAAGAACATACTGGGTTGGAACAACATGAGGGTGAGTAAATGATGACAGAATCTTCATTTTTGGGTGAACTATTCCTTTAACCATGTATGGCATAGTGCAGCAGTCAAAAAATGTGAATGTTGAAACTACATATCAAGCACCTCCTTTCTGAAATTTCTCGAAAGTCACAGACACTCTCTTTTAACCAGAAGGAATGGCAGTGCGAGTAGACAGTATTTGTAGTGTGTGTGTGTGTGAGTGTGTGTGTGTGTGTGTATGTTTAACAACATGTTGCACATTCTCACATGCTTTGCAACAGCCAGCTATCAATACTTGTGCACAGTGCACACACCCTTTCAGAGTAAGGAGAGGTCATTTGTTTATTTTCAGCACCCTTGTCCAGACACAGATTCAAGCTTATATGAAAGGCACTTTGTTTTGTGCAGTGGTTTACATTCAAGCGTGCCCAAAAATGAATCCAAATGTTAAGGTCACAACTAAAGAGGGTACTATGACTATAGGGCCTGCAGGGTTAAAAAGCACTTTTGATTTTATTTTCTACTCAAACACTAAAAAGCAGCAAAAACCATCAAAGAACTTTCCTTAACATCTGTTTGTCACTTTACACTATGCAATGTCTAAAGATTGCTTTTAGGTAAATAAATCTAACATTTGATTACTTTTAAAATGTTACAATTGTATGTAGCTAATGAGAATCCCTGACATTGTCACATTTATTTTGAGACGAAATACTTATTTGTCATTTTCAGTTTTTTTTCAAGGTGATTCAATCAAAGGCTTCTCCAAAACTGTTCAATAAGTAAAAGGAAAGTTTTCTTAAGTGGGGGAATAGATTTGTTGTTAAAAATGTTCAAGTTGGGCTCACATTGACTGATCCAATCACAATAGAGATGAATTTGTTTAGAGAAAACTTCAGATGTTATGAAATTAACTTTATAAAAGTTATAAAAAGCATTGTTCTGTCTCAAAAGTATTTGAATAAGTTGTACATTTTGCTCTATATCTACACAATTCCTCTGGTGGACCCCATGTGTGTTATATATATATATAAAATACAAATTTCATCAAAACGTATTTATTTTCAGACCAATTATGTTGCTCCATCAATATTTGATCAGATGTTTTTCTTTAATTTTTTATCTTTTGCGACCAGAAAAAGAAACATTATTGATAGACCTATTAATCAGCCAAATTTGCACCAATTTGAGATGGTCGTCATCGGCCAATAAAAATGCCTGTTTGGAGACTAAGTTGCAAGTGGTGGTTACGCCTTGTCAAAAGATCATTTTAAAAAAATGGATTAAAAAAAATGAATTAAGTGTTTGTTTGAGTTCAGCATTTTGTGTATGCTTCACTTGCTATTATTAAGTTACATCATATATACGGTATATGAATAAAATTGGCCTTTTTTTTTAACTTTCAACTGTTGATTACAATTGGTTTCTAGAAAATGGCATTGGCTGTAAAAAAGGAAAGAAAGGGAAAAAATAGCCTGTATTAGATCATCATTAATTGTGACTTTGAAAGTAATTGAAATTTGTATTAATCAAGCGAAATGATTTTCAGATGCTTTATAATGACAGACCGATATATCGGACAGGATTATCTAATCATCTAACAGTGTCTGCTTGTCCAATAAACAGGATGTTTGTGTCATTTCCAAACTATATGAACTGTCTTACATTTACATTTATGCATTTGGCAGACGCTTTTATCCAAAGCGACTTACAGAGCACTTATTACAGGGACAATCCCCCCAGAGCAACCTGGAGTTAAGTGCCTTGCTCAAGGACACAATGGTGGTGGCTGTGGGGTTCAAACCAGCGACCTTCTGATTACCAGTTATGTGCTCTAGCCACTACGCCACCACCTCTTGTCAATAGAATGGTAACTTGCAGTTGTTCCTGGAGCGATTTCTACCCGATCTAACCTTTTAAAATGAGTTTTGTTGGTGTAACCTAATGCATCCAGGTTCATTTGATGATGTTATATAATAGTTTTGACTTGAATAAAACCAGTAAACTCTGATGTTACCACAAGCACAATTTTTAGGTTAGCTTTTTTTCTTCAGTGTATGTATGTATATCTGCATTATATTGATATCAGTATCGGCCATTGAAAAAGTCAGCACCCCCCACCCAGCCCTACAATGTGTCTGCTTGCATGGAGAACTAGTTTCATAGCCACTACTAGAAAGTTCCTGGAGAAGATGGTAGTGTGAATGAGTTCATGTCTCAAAACACAGTACTTTTTCCCCTCCAAGACCTATTATGAAAGTGATTTTAAGGGATTAGATCTGCAACAATCTACATCTTGTATTTTAAAACTGGTCTGTGATATTTGAGAGCAACTCCTTGGTTCAGATTTTTTTCATGGAAACAGTCCTTTATTTGTGCCACTTCATTCAAGAGTGAAAAACATTCTTTATAGCTTCTGCCCAGCCTGTTCGGCTGCGTCCCTTTCGTGGTTCTTTGGAAGCATGTTCAGTTTTGCCATTTGTGGACAACGATGACAAGACACAAAAGCATGCTGGCCATAAATAGTGCCGAGCAGCAGAGGATTGCTCCCTGCATGCGGATCAAATTCTCCAAAGGGAAAAAGCAGCCCCTGGCCCCAATCCCAGATCTACTCCAAGACCAATGCTCATAAAACCCACATGGCCTGTAAGAAGAAAAGAGGGTGGGCTGTTCGTTTCAACTTTTTTTTAAAAAAATACTAATGCCTTAGATTACAACCAATCAAGAAATTATTTGTTCAAAAGTAGTGGCAATACTTGGTCATCTCTTATTGGATTTTAAAGGAATTTTCGTGTTCTATAAAGTAAAGCTCAATTGACAGCATTTATTTAAATAATAATAATAATAATAAAATAGACAAGAAAAGAATGAAAAAAATAAGCAAATATTATAGTTTCATTCAAGTGCTTACAATAGAACTGAATAGGGCCAGTCTGTGTTATTATGTAAAAATAATTTGTTACCGTGATTTTAATGTGATAAAATTGCTTACTAACCTTTTCTGTGTAAAGTCATGTCCAATATTACATCTTCGCTGTCATTGTGATGTAACAGCGGTATACACTGTAATCTGGTAAAAGCTGTAAAGCCAGTAAATCCTTGATTTTATCATACTAAAATCATGTTAAATTGTATCATTTTTAAGTCTTGTGGCTACACTTATGAAACAGTATATATTAGATTGTTTGTATACTGGCCCCATTGACTTCCATTGTATGTGCCTTACTATAATGCCAATATACAGTATATATTATTATCATTATTATTATGGGGGGTAATCAGCATTATGCCACAAATGCTGTTGGTTAAGCATAACTTTTAGTGAACTCAGAATATTTCTTTAAGCATGTTAATGGTTTTAATTTATGGCTTAAAAGCAAAATATGGAAGCAGGTTGCTTGTCCTAACTAAACTGTTAAATCATTCAACGCAAACCTTAACTGCGGGATCAGTTTTAAAAGCTGAATGCAGTGGCCCCAAAAAGTATTTGAACATATAAGCCACACTTAAAAATATCTGACTAGTTTCACTTTCCTGAGCAATTTTCTAAAATCTTTACAGTTTAACCACTTTGTAAAATACAGTGGCAAGAAAAAGTATGTGAACTCTTTGGAATTAACTGATTTTCTGTATTAATTGGTCACAAGTATAGACAGCACAATGTGCTTAAGTTAACAACACACAAACAATTATAATCTTTTTTATGTCTTTATTGAACACATCTCATTAAACATTCATATTGCTGTGGAAAAAGTAAGTAAACCCTTGGATTTAAAAACTGGTTGATTCTCCTTTGGCAGCAATAACCTAAACCAAACGTTTGCGGTAGCTGCGGATTAGACCTGCAGAACGTTCAGAAGGAATTTCTGACCATTCTTCCTTATAGAACTGCTTCAGCTCAGTCATATTCTTAGGATGTCTGGTGCGAACAGCTCTCTTGAGGTCAGTCTGGGTAGCTCAGTGAGTTAAGACGCTGACTACCACCCCTGGAGTCACAAGTTCGAATCCAGTGACTCCAGCCAGGTCTCCTAAGCAACCAAATTGGCACGGTTGCTAGGGAGGGTAGAGTCACATGGGTTACCTCCTCGTGGTCACTATAATGTGGTTCTCGCTCTCGGTGGGGCATGTGGTGGGGCATGTGGTGAGTTGTGTGTGGATGCCGCAGGGAATAGTGTGGGCATCCACACATGCTATGTCTCCGTGGTAAAGTGCTCAACAAGCCACGTGATAAGAT
This sequence comes from Moxostoma hubbsi, assembly GCA_032164185.1. Lineage (NCBI taxonomy): Eukaryota > Metazoa > Chordata > Actinopteri > Cypriniformes > Catostomidae > Moxostoma > Moxostoma hubbsi. Next base: position 40,564,908 of record JAVLUX010000013.1, on the reverse strand, counting down.
GCATGGATTGATGGTCGCAGAGGCAACTGAGATTCATCCTCCACTACCCAAATTGAGGCAAGTCACTACACCACCATGAGGACTTAAGAGCAAATTGGGAACTGGGCATTCCAAATTGGGGAGAAAAGGGGAGGAAAAAAAAGGAATAGCAAAGGATGCTTTTTATAAGTCGTAGTAGCTCTAACCCACACCTCCAATCTTGTTTCATTAATTGGATGCTAGGTTAGCAAAGTCCTGACTCTAATTAAAACCCCTTTTATAGCTAATCATGTTACAGATCTGATATCAATTAACTTAATTATTTGCTAGATGTTCTCCCAGCTGAATCTATTCCAAATTTCTTGGTTTTTCAGCCATTTGTTGCCCCCGTGCCAACTTTTTTGAGACCTGTAGGAGGCATCAACTTTGAAATGAGCCCATTTAGTGGATAAAAGTGAAAATGTCTCCGTTTAAACATTTGTTATGTTATCTATGTTCTATTGTGAATAACATACTGGCTCATGTGATTTGAAAGTCTTTTAGTTTTCATTTTATTCAAATTTAAAAAAACATCCCAACTTTTCCGAAATTCGGGTTGTAATTCCAAAGGGTTCTTGCCACTGTAGTTTTAAAAAACTAACAAACTGAAATATTTGAATTGAAAAGTGTGTTACATTTGTTTTAAAAGAAATGCCACTTGGTTTGATATTTTGTTATTTAAAAATGCAATGATATTCATGCATGACTTCAGTGTCCAAATACTTATTGGGGCCATTGCATGTTATCCTTTGGTTATAATGTGAACAAATCAATAAATGAAACAACTCTTTCAATTAAGAACAATTTGATGAGTGAGAAAACACACAGGCCAAAAGTAAAATATCGTATTGTATGACCCCGATGAAAAGCATTCAAAGCATTTAATTGAGCCAACAAATCCGCCACAAGGTTTTATTTCAAAGTGGCAACTTCCTTCGATCTCAAAAACAGTGTTTCACTTCAGGCTGCAAATTTTGCCATCTTTACAGATAATATGTATGCTTTTTTTACTGTTCAAAAACTTCCGAGCAGCTTGGCCTTCACGTTCTGTAGAGTATACTGTGCATTTGTATCAAAAAGACTGCAATGGAACAGTTCAAACCCATCTGTTTATGTCCTTTTGCGTAACAGGAATGAAAACTGTGGTAACTTCTATTTCGGTTGACAGTCAGAAATTCCAAAGTCCTCCTTCAATTGGTAGTGTAAAAAAAAAAAGTGCTTTTTTACCAGCATATACTTTTTTAACATGTTTACCATATCAAACGAGCCAGATTATGTAGAAGAGTTCAAATAAATAGTTTAAAACTTGTAAAGTGCTTGTTACTGGATAATGCATTGCTGTGAGGCATTAATAAACAGAATTCTCATATATTCCTCTTAAAGCATTATACATATACATTATAAAGATATACTCTGACTTTGTGCTGGTAGTGTTGTTAAAGGCATAGTTCACCCCAAAAATGAGAATTCTGACATCACAGAAGTGATGCATCAGTCACCATTTACTTTCTTTGCTACTTTTTCCATACAGTGAGAGCGAATGGTGACTGGGAAACTAACATCTCTTTTTGTGTTCCATGGAAGAATGTAAGTCATACAAGTTTAGAACAAGACGAGTGAACGGTGACAGAATTTTTATTTCTGGGTGAACTATCCCTAATATTTAATCTTTAAGCTTTCTACAGTCATTTGGCAAAACACGAGAGAGAGAGAGACAGAAAATTCTTTGGGGAAGTACAAAAAAACTACCAGGAGCTGAAAACGTAAGCTAGCAATAAACTGGTGGATTTTTCATATATGTAAATGTGCTGATCTTTATGTGGGGGGAAAAAACAAAGAAATCAAACTAACAAAAGAAATGAAAATGAAAATGAAATAAAAATAAACTAGGACTATTCCTTCAGGATCAAATAATAGAGACAGCTGCGATGATAAAAAGGGTGTGGAATCCAGATGGCACATGTTTAGTTTACAATGGTCTCCCCTCCAGCGATACGACCACACTTCCTCCCAACTTTTCTGCCAAGGTTGAGCGATCCTGAATGTCGTCTAAACCATTAACCTGCCATTCGTGTTTGATACCTGAAAAAAATGAGGCACGATTGAACATCAGAATTCAAAATAACCATTTTAGGGTGTTTTCACAATTTCAAGCACTTTTTTAGTCCTGTGAATTTCTAGAAAGTAAAATACACCATCACTAGTTTATCTAACATGCATCATATTAGATTCATGTCCTTTTTAGCATTTTTTTCTGAAAGTCATGAAAATTTCCACCACAGTGTCATTTCCAGTAATGTGTTAAATAGAAATATGTGATGGAAAAGACATCTTTAATTTTTTTTTTTTTTTTTTTAATGAAGTCCTTTGTCTTGCTAAGGCTAATTTTACAGGCAATATTTTATATATCTTAAATACACAATTAAATTATATTTTCACACTTTTTGCCTAATTTGGCAAAATTATAGCTTGAATTGAAATAAAATTACAACTGATATTTACCTTGATTTTTCTTTCATTTATTCAAATACATGTCTCATATCACTTGCTCTTAGCTGTATGTTGAATTGATAAACAAGTACACTAACATTTGAAAAACATTTGAAAAAAATAAATAATAATAATAATAATAATTTTAGGTCCAAAAATGTTTGGTATGATGGGAATAACTCCACGACATTGTGACAAATTTTTGAAATATTATGAGAAAAAAAATTCACACATTAAATATAAAAGTGTTCATTTTATTTGTATTTTTATAATGTATTTTAATAGTTGAGCATTCTAAAAGAACCAAAATAAATTATGAAGACAAAAAGTCAAAAAGTCAGTTGTAATGTGACCTTCATATAACAAAAAAAATTTCAAATCTGTTAATTTAAATAAAAACAAAAACACCCCCTGTGACATAAAAGTGCTTAAGTTGAAAAAACTCCCTTTAACACAAAATAGCCTATTCCGTTCATTATAGAAATTACTCTCAATTATTTTTCAAAGTATAAAGCTGTACATTTCTTTGTGTGTGTGTGTGTGTTTTAAATGCAAACTTCTATGTACATGGTCTGTTATTTAAAGCTAAATTGTTAATATCTGCATCACTAATGTCACCCAAATAGAATTGCAAAATGAATAACTTTCAAACCGGTTTCCCAAATACTTCCCCCGTCTGCCATTGTCATGATGCGCAGTTTCACTACATTCACGGCTTTGATGTATTATACGGCTTTCACTTGATTCTGATTGGTCAATTGCAACATTCTGTCTATAATGAATCCTAAACGCAATGTTCTACACTGCATGTATTCATTACGTTCCATCCTCAGGTAGAAGATACAGCAACTCTGTATTATTCAATCAGCATACCTAACCTGCGCTATCTATTTAATAAAGATGCATTGTGGGTATTCTTAGTGAATATGACTGGACTCACCTGTAAACTTCTTCTTAATGGCATCTTTAGAGCTAGCGTAGATCATCTTGCTTTTTAACGGTGCACCTTCAGGGGCCCTAAAATACAAAACAAATCAATTAAAAATGGATGTCCAGTAAACATATAAACTAAAAAGGAAATTTAGTTCAGCATAGCTAAAGCTTTATCTACATGTGTCCAGACAGACTCCGTACCAAAATATAAATACCAAGTCTTCTTTTTTGGACTCTTTCGTCTCATAAGTGGCGTCATATAAGCCGTATCTGCAGTCGTTGAGAGGTAGGAGCTTTACGAAACAGGCGTAGGGATCATCGACGCTCTCTCCAATGTCTCCAACTAAGATCTGCTTGCCTTCCTCTACAACAATCTTCTTCTTGTCATCGCTGAGACAGAACAGAATGGCCTTCTTGCGCTTTTTCACCTCGTCTGAGGTCGAGGACTTCCGTACTTTCATGTCATTGAAGACTTTGATGACTTCATCATTGACTGTGACACCTGAAGCCTGTTGATAAGGAGATGGTGAGATGCATAAAAATTAGTGATGGATGGTTGAGAAGAAAACTGTCATTCTGTCATTATTTACTCTACCTCATGTCATTCCAAACCCTTTTATTTTTTTCATCGAGCACAAATGTACACATTTTTAAAGAACTGATATACAACAACAATTCATGAAAAAAGAACAAAATCATCATAAAAGTAATCCAATGTCATTTTGCTATTTAAAAAAACCTAGTTTATAAGCATTAAGTTATTATATATATATATATATATAATTTATCAGCAATAATTATACATTTTTATAACCTAGCAATAATTTATAGTTATAAATAAATGATCCATAATTATTATTTATAAGCAATAATATATATATATATTAAAAATAAAATAATAACATTTTATAATAATAAAATAATTTATCAGCAATAATTTATAATAGTTATAAATTATAAATAATTTATATTTTGGAATAAATTAGCAATAATTGATATTAATTAACAATAAGTTATATTTGTAATAGTTTATCAGCCATTATTTACAGTATGTTTATTAGCAATGAATTATATTTATAAAAGCAGTAATTTATAATAGTTATAACTTAGCAATAATTTATATTTATAATAAATAAGCAATAATTTATACTAATTAGAAATAAGCTATATTTGTAATAGTTTATTAGCATTCATTTATATACATTTTCATTTATCAGCAATAATTCATAATTGATATATCCAAGTAATAATTTATATGTATGAATATATTATCAATAATTTATTAATTAGCAATAATTCATATTTATAATAGTTTATCAGCACTCATTTATAAAAGTTATAACTTCTTAATTTTTAAATAAATTAGCAAAAAAATATATAGATTAGCATTAAGTTATATTTAGAATAATATATCAGCAATAATTTAATTTAAAAATAATATATCAGCAACTATTTATAATTGTTATGAACTAGCAATAATTTATATGTATAAATACATTAGCAATAATTTATATTTATTAGCAATAATTTATATTAATAAGCAATAAGTTATATTAATAATAGTTTATCAGAAATAATTTGTAAGCTTTTCAGAAAGATTATCAGTGTAAGAAACTGTAATTTAAGTCTGTTGCTCACACAAATCTACTGTATGGTTTCATAAGAATAAAGTAACAAAGTCATATGGACTTCTTTTTTGACCATTTTATGGTGCTTTCTTGACAGCCATAGTTACTATCAACTGCTGATGTATTGTTAAAGCTGAGTAAAGGTTCATAAAAAAAAATTAAATAAAAAGATAAACTAACAGCATTCAGGTTTGGAACAACACGAGGAGACAGCGAGCGACAGAGTAAATGATGACAGCATTTTCATTTTTAGGTGAACTTTAACATAGTTTCTGCATTCCCATTTAAAATATTTTTCAGAAGGATGGCCAAAGTCTAAGTATTTCAGTGTTTCAAAACCAGTTAAATAACCAGTGTCATAATACATATCCATAATAAAAAAACATCTACTGTATGAATTCCCCATACAATGTTAAAAGTAACAAGCCGTCACATTTGAATCACCTCATTGGCATTGACTGCTCACAAACCCTGACTCATGTACGTGCTCTGCATGGCCAGCTGGTCTGTCACTACATTTCACATCTCTCACTCCACTTCGAAAATGGACTGCAAAGGCTAGGGAGGTGCCTCATATGTAGGTGCCACGATTGAACTTTTCAAGACTTTTGGATTCATGATCAATGACACTTCACTCCCAAAACAAACTAACCCTCAGAAGTTTCTCTTTAGAGTTTCAGTACATTCATCTTAACATTTTTCGTTAAGCAGAACGCACCCCACTCAATATGGAAAGGCATTTTAAAAAAATTCCTCAAAACTTACTCCTAATATATTCCAATGGTCATAGTGTCTATTTCAGCTTTATTTGTAACTATTCATTACATAGACTACTAGTAAGTATTCATCAGAATAATTCATTAGAAACTATTCCAAAAGTTACTCATATATATATATATATCATCTTATATTCATCACGCACTAGTATTCATTAGATAGATGTATATTCCAAAAGTTACCATATTTATTAATTAGATATTAATATGTATTCTTTAGTTACCACATCTTTTCCCATAGTCATTAGTGTCTATACTGTGTTACTGGTAAATAGCATGTTTACTTGGAACAATTCATTAGATACTAGTATCCTAATTATTCTTTAGTTTCCAGTAAAACTACATTGTCTACTTGATAGTTCAATTAAAAATCTTACTGAGATTTAAATATGTTAATAATAACAATTAGAATAGATACTAGTCTGAGGCTAATAGTTAATATCAGAAACAGAGCTCCACAGAAATAAATAGCAAACATTTGCATTTTGTCACCAGTAACAATGAAATAGATTCTTAACACTAACCCTAACATAACCCTAACATAACCCTAACCCAAACATAACCCTAACATAACCCTAACCCAAACATAACCCTAACATAACCCTAACCCAAACATAACCCTAGCATAACCCAAACATAACCCTAGCATAACCCTAACCCAAACATAACCCTAACATAACCCTAACCCAAACATAACCCTAGCATAACCCAAACATAACCCTAACATAACCCTAACCCAAACATAACCCTAACATAACCCTAACCCAAACATAACCCTAGCATAACCCAAACATAACCCTAACATAACCCTAACCCAAACATAACCCTAACATAACCCTAACCCAAACATAACCCTAGCATAACCCAAACATAACCCTAACATAACCCTAACCCAAACATAACCCTAACATAACCCTAACCCAAACATAACCCTAACATAACCCTAACCCAAACATAACCCTAGCATAACCCAAACATAACCCTAACATAACCCTAACATAACCCTAACCCAAACATAACCCTAGCATAACCCAAACATAACCCTAACATAACCCTAACATAACCCTAACCCAAACATAACCCTAAAATAACCCTAACCCAAACATAACCCTAGCATAACCCAAACATAACCCTAACATAACCCTAACCCAAACATAACCCTAACATAACCCTAACCCAAACATAACCCTAACATAACCCTAACCCAAACATAACCCTAGCATAACCCAAACATAACCCTAACATAACCCTAACCCAAACATAACCCTAGCATAACCCAAACATAACCCTAACATAACCCTAACATAACACTAACCCTAACATAACACTAACCCTAACATAACCCTAACATAACCCTAACCCTAACATAACCCTAGCATAACCCAAACATAACCCTAACCCTAACATAACCCTAATACAACCCTAATCTACCTCTAACATAACCCTAACATAACCCTAACCCTAACATAACTATAACCCAAACATAACCATAGCATAACCCTAACATAACTCTAACCCAAACATAACCCTAGCGTAACCCAAACATAACCCTAACCCAAATAT